>OY740809.1:29270704-29913204 GCA_963514005.1 Raja brachyura | reverse complement strand
CATTTAAACTAATGTTCCCTCCACAACATTGAAACATAGAAAATAGGTCCAGCAGTAGGCCATTCGGTCCATCGAGCCAGCACCGCCATTCAATATGATCACGGCTGACCATCCAAAATCAGTATCCCGTTCCTGCTTTGTCCCCATATTCCTTCATTCCATTAGCCCTATATGTAACTCTCTCAGAAAGGAGTGTTCAGTCCGCCTGGGCCTACCTGATCTACCACTTGCTAAACACTAACTCCCCCTCCCATTCCCACACTGACCTTTCTGGCCTTGGCCTCCTCCACTGTCCGAGTGCGGTCAAACGCAGTTTGGAGGAACAGCGCCTAATATTTCGCTTGTGCAGCTTACAACCCAGCGGTAATAATAATGATATCTCTAACTTCAAGTAACCCTTGATTTTTCTCTCTCTCTCCCTCTCTCTCCCTCTCTCTCCCTCTCTCTCCCTCTCTCTCCCTCTCTCTCCCTCTCTCTCCCTCTCTCTCCCTCTCTCTCCCTCTCTCTCCCTCTCTCTCCCTCTCTCTCCCTCTCTCTCCCTCTCTCTCCCTCTCTCTCCCTCTCTCTCCCTCTCTCTCCCTCTCTCTCCCTCTCTCTCCCTCTCTCTCCCTCTCTCTCCCCCTCCCCCCTCCCCCTCTCCCATCCTAGCTCTCCAACCAGTTCCACTGTCCACCGGATTAAACATTATTCCTTGAGTGCCTCATTGTCCTCAGCCAACAATGTACCATTCTACGTTTCCTTAATCATCGCCCCCTTTGATTTGTGTTTTCACACCTTGCCCTTCCATATCTCTAGTGTCTCCCTCTCACTGACTCTCAGTCCGAAGAAGGGCCTCGACCCGAAACATCACCCATTCCTTCTCTCCAGAGATGCTGCCTGACCTGTTGAGTTTCTCCAGCATTTTGTGTCTATCTTGAGTGTTGCACAGTTATCTTACGGGTTAGAAAATAAACTGAGGCCTTGTTTGCTCAGTCGGATTGATGAAAAATTCCCTGAAATTCTCACTCATATCTTGGCCACAGCATTAGAACAGATGGAGAGATTGGTCATAAATTGCTTGCTGTTTGCGTCGGTTTGCTAACTTTATTACCCTTCAACATCCCCTCAACTGGCTGTAAAAATCCCTCTGGACTTCCGAAGTTATGGAAAAATGTCAAAGAAATACTAATCCTACTTCCTTAGACTGAACAGGCAAACCAGGCATGGGCCCAGCACCGATGGAGTTAGCTCCCAAATTGTTATTTTTAGATCGGCTGAATCATTTCATTGTTAATGGGAATCGGATGGAGGGGCTTCCGCTATGCTAAGTTTTTTTGGCAGATGTTATTTTATTGGCTGTTGTTTGATTCAAGGAAAGTCTTGATACGAAAGTCTGGAGTCATCCCCAAGAAATGACTGGATTCCATTCCAGAGCACAGTTCATAACCCCAAAATCTGTAACTTGGAACAGCGTAGATTTACAGACTTTAACCCAGTGTAGGGGAATCGAGAATCAGAGGACAGAGATTTAAGAGTCTTTGAGTCCTAGAATGAGGAAACAGGCCCTTCGGCCCAACTTTCCCACACGGGCCAACATGTCCCAGCTACACAAGTCCCACCTGCCCGCGTTTAGTCCCTATCCCACCAAACCCGTCCTATGCATGTACCTGTCTAAATGTTTTTTAAATATTGGGATAGTCCCAGCCTCAACTACCTCTTCTGGCAGCCTGTTCCATACACTCACCACCCTTTGCGTGGAATAAGTTACCCCTCAGAATCTTTTCCCCTAGTGTATGCCCTCTGGTCATCGATTCACCCACTCTGGGCAAGAAAATCTGTGCACCTACTCGATCTATTCCTCCCATGATTTTTTACACTTCAATAAGATCACCCCTCATCCTCCTGCGCTCCAAGGAATAGAGTCCCAGCCTACTCAACCTCTCCCTGTAGCTCAGGCCCCTCGGGTCCTGGCAACATCCTTGTAAATCAAAGAAGGGTCTCGACCCGAAATGTCGCCTATCTCCTGCGCTCCTTAGATGCTGCTGCACCCGCTGAGTTTCTCCAGCCTTTTGTGTAACCCTCGATTCTCCAGCATCTGCAGTTCCTTCTTTAACACTATAGTTTAGTTTGCTTTAGTTCAGAGATACAGCGCGGAAACATGCCCTGACTCCGCACCGACAATAACACTATCCTACACACACTAGGGACAGTTTACGTTTATACCAAGCCAATTAACCTACAAACCTGTACGTCTTTGGGGTGTGGGGGTGTGGAAGGAAACCAAATTGGAAAAACCCATGCAGGTCACGGGGAGAAAATACAACGCCGTGGAGGCAGCACCCGTAGTCCGGATCGAACCCGGGTCTCTGGCACTGTAAGGCAGCAACTCTACCGCTGCGCACAGTGCCACCCTGACATGCTGAGTGGTTCCTTATGTTTCAGATGCCCAGCATGTGCGATCATTTTTGTTTCTTCATCTTGCTAAAAGAGCTTTAGTTATGATCAGCCATGATCATATGGTCCATGAAAAGAGCCATGATCCATGATTGAATGGTTGTGCTGGCTCGAAGGGCTGAATGGCCTACACCTGCACCTATTGTCTATTGTCTATGCAATGGCTTAAAGAGTGAAGACCAATGGAAAGAGCTTAAAGAGGGAAATTCTGAATCCGGGGGGCTTGGGTGGCTGAAAACTATTGGTACTAGAACGATTACATTTGGGAAGAAAAAGAGATGGAATAAACGGGGAAAGATTTAAAGGCAAGAATACGCTCCGTACTAATTGCTTGCAGTAAAGTGCTCTGAAAAGTTACAGGTTAATGAATAGTTTAAGAAAAAACTGCAGATGTTGGTAAAATGGAAGGTAGACAAAATGGCTGGAGAAACTCAGCGGGTGAGGCAGCATCTCTGGAGAGAAGGAATAGGCGACGTTTCGGGTCGAGACCCATCTTCAGGCTGACTGATAATTAATAGTTATCATTTTAATGATGTTAGCTAAGGGATCAGCACCTGTGTGGATTTTGAGGTGATTCGTGATTCTAAGTAGCCTTAGTAAAAATCGGAGCAGGCACACAGGGCCTTAATTTAATGTGGGCACAAGGAACTGCAGACACTGGCTTACAAAAAAAAATACACAAGGTACTGGAGTAACTCGGCAGGTCAGGCAGCATCTCTGGAGAACATGCATAAGGGATGCACGGTCACAGTGGCGCAGCGGTAGCATTGCTGCCTTGCAGTGAATGCTGCGCCGGAGACCCAGGTTCGATCCTGACTACGGGTGCTGTCTGTACGGAGTTTGTACGTTCTCCCCATGACCTGCGTGTGCTTTCTCCGAGATCTTCGGTTTCTTCCCACACTCCAAAGAGGTACAGGTGTGTAGATTAATTGGCTTGGTGTAAATGTAAAAATTGTCCCTCATGGGTGTTGGATAGTGTTAGTGTGCGCGGACCCGGTGGGCCGAAGGGCCTGTTTCCGCGCGGTATCTGTAAACTAACACAAAGTGCTGGAGTAATTCAGCTGCTCAGACAGCATCTCTGGAGTTGTTTCAGATCAAGACCCTTTGTCATTTCAAGGAAAATGCTGCCTGACCTACTGAGTTACTCCAGCACTTTGTTGTATTAAACAGTATCTGCAGATCCTTGGCATGTCATCCAGAGATGCTGCCGACAGCGAGCAACATCTCCGGCACATTGCCCCTTCATTTAATGCTTTGGCCAACACGCAGTTCATCCAGAGTCGGGCCCAGTTCCTTCAGTGCTCCACTGATGTACACCCCTGCTGCCCCATCCTGGATCTGAGTAGGGTTTCCACTCACAGTCTACTGACGTAGAAGAAGGGCATGGTCACTATGACACTGGAGACGTCTACATTTTTGCAACAGTAGGCTGTAGGAGTTGAATGGCCTCACATTTTACTGCACTCCACTTGAACGTGATTGTGTGTAGACTGTGGTTTTGGGAGAGCAATCTGCACCCTCACCTTCTTACCCCATCCTCTTACCTCATCAGTGATGTCCGAAGAAGGGTCTCGACCTGAAACGTCACCTATTCCTTTTCTCCAGAGATGCTGCCTGACTCACTGAGTTAAACATAGAAACATAGAAAATAGGTGCATGAGGAGGCCATTCGGCCCTTCGAGCCAGCACCGCCATTCATTGTGATCATGGCTGATCGTCCCCAATCAATAACCCGTGCCTGCCTTCTCCCCATATCCCTTTATTCCACTAGCCACTAGAGCTCTATCTAATTCTCTCTTAAATCCATCCAGTGATTTGGCCTCCACTGCCCTCTGTGGCAGGGAATTCCACAAATTCACAACTCTCTGGGTGGAAAAGTTTTTTCTCACCTCAGTCTTAAATGGTCTCCGCTTTATTCCAAGACTGGCCCCGGGTTCTGGTCTCGCCCAACATTGGGAACATTTTTCCTGCATCTGGCTTGTCCAGTCCTTTTTTCTCCATATTTCTCCAGCATTTTGAGACTCTCAGTCTGAAGAAGGGTCTCGACCCAAAACGTCACCTATTCCTTTTCCCCAGAGATGCTGCCTGACCCGCTGAGTTACTCCAGCATTTTGAGTCTATCAACAGTTATAAACCGTAGTGGCAGGCATAAAAAGAACCTTCCCTTTCTGCTGCATGTGTGAGATGGACCACCTCTTTAACTGACTACAGAATGAAACAATTACTGGACTTCAGAACTTTTAAGGGCCTGTCCCACCAGCATGCAACTCTATGCGATGAGCGCGACCTAACGTGGTCGCTTGAGCCGTCCGGCGTCGCGGGGCTGGTCCCACTTCGATCGCCGGAGCCGTGCAGAATTGTGCGGAGTTCGTCCCGACATCGCGCGGGGCTCCGAAAAACTGACCATGTTCAAAAATTCCGCTCGGCAACGGCTTTTCGGCTCGCAGTCGCCTCGACGCATTATACACCGCCTCGACGTCGTGCCTCCGTGACCCTCTCCGTCAGTGCCTCCGTGACCCTCTATGTGTGTGGCTCCGTGGCCCTCTCTGTGTGTGCCTCTGTGCCCCTCTCTGTGTGCCCCTCTCTGTCCTGGCGAACTTACCTTTAAGACTTCGCTCCAACTTCACCTCACTTTGCGCCGCGTTGCGCCACTCACCCGACCTCCGTGCGGCCCTCGCTGCCGGTTCGGTCGCGCTTGCCGCAAGCAGGCGCATGCTATTGGGAACGGCCCTGTACAGGGGATCACCTGGCCCCCGCTGCTAGTTTGATCGCGCTCATCGCATGGAGTCGGATGCTGCTAGGACAGGCCCTTTACTGATCAACTATAATTTATTTTCAGATATTCTGCTAAATTTATATCTGGGTGCAAAATTCTAACAACTGTTGGCTGAAAAGATTAGAGGGGTGGGGAGGAGACCCATGTGGTTCATTAACAACTGCAGAGGTCAGATAAGATGAATGGCTTAGTTTTGTGCTGCAGAATCATAGAATTAATCTTTGTTGATTTTATTAGTCAGTGAGGATCAGTGACCTGCACTAAAGTCAATTTTTTGTTTTGATTTCAGATACGCTATTTATTTCCTTGGCGAGGTGATCCTGTTGTATGGTGTTATGGTGATGGTACACATCAAGAGCATTCACAAGTAAGTTAATATTTAATTCTTTAAGATAGTGCAACTGCCACCATTCGATCACGATGCAAGCTCACCTTTGAATTTCTCTGTTTGCTGTTAAAGTTTAACGTCAGAGCTACTAGGCCTGGTAGGTGCAGCACATTTGCACAGCGGTAAAGTTGCTGCCTTGCAGCTCCAGAGACCCGGGTTCGATCCTGACCTTGGGTGCTGACTGTGTGGAGTTTGCATGTCCTCCCTGTGACATTGGGGGTTTCCCCGGGGGCTACGGTTTCATTCCGCACTCTAAAGATGTTCAGGTTTGTAGGTTAATTGGCTTCAGAAAAGTTGTAAATTGTCCCCATTGTGAAGGATAGAGCTAGTGTACAGGATGGACCCGTTGGGCCAAAGGGCCTGTTTCCGCATTATCTCTAACGTCAGAAATTCTAATGTAAAGAATAATGAAAGGCCTAGATGGAAGGGATGTGGAGAAGATGTTTCCAGTAGTGGGAGAGTCTAGGACTAGAGGCCACAGCCTCAGAATAAAAGGACATAACTTTAGAATGGAGGTGAGGAGGAATTTCTTTAGCCAGAGGGTGGTGAATCTGGGGAATTCATTGCCACAGATGGTGGTGGAGGCCAAGTCATCCTCCGAGACTGCAGGGGATTTTGAAAGCGGAGATTGATACGTTCTTGATTTGTGAGGGCATCCAAGGTTATGAGGTGAAGGCAGGAGAATGGGGTTGTGATGATATGAAAATAGATGAGCCATGATAGAATGGCGGAGCAGACTCAGAGGGCCGAACGGCCTAATTTTGCTCCTGTGAACATCTGATAATTTCCTTCCAGAATCTTGCAACTGTCAATGTGATGTTGCAATGTTATCTCCACTGCGCTCTTTACAGCCACTGGTGGTGGACAACCCGATATTATATCCACCTCATTTATCTCCCCATGTATTTAAAGTTCAAATTTTGCTTAACATTTGGGTAAGCCTTTCAACTGTCTCAATTGGCAGCTTGATCAGATTCAGAATCAGATTTTATTCGCCAAGTGTGTTTTGCAACATTCGAGGAATTTCACTGGCCAGGTCAGTCACACCATTAAAAGCAACAGACTCAAAAACACATTTTAACATGAACATCCACCACAGTGACTCCTACACATTCCTCACTGTGATGGAAGGCAAAATAAAGTTCAAGTCCTTCCTTTTGTTCTTCCTCGGTCGGGGGCCTCGAGCCCTCCGTTGAGGGGACGATCTTGACTCCCGTAGCCGGTGGCGTTCAGCTCCTACATCGGGGGGTTGTCAGCTGCCCCACGCTGGACAATCGAACCTCGCGTAGGGGCTGGACGAACCTTCTGCGCCGTTGTTCCCGACTCAGCCTCTCCCGAGACTGCGAGCCCTTGATGGTAAGTCCGCAGGCCGCGGTGGGGGCGATCCCAGGCAAGGGATCAGCTCCGATGTTAAGTCCGCGCCCCGCGGTCGGGCTCACGACAGTCCGAGGCGGCTCCCGGCTCCAGCGATGGTAGGCCGCAGAGCCCGGAGAATGTGATCCGAACATTAATCACATCTCCGGGAAGGCAAGAACTTGAAAAAAAAAAATCCCCCGATCCCCCCCCTCCCCCCACATAAAACAAACCGAAGAACATTAAAACAAACTTTAAACAGACCCTAAAAATAACAAAAAGGTGAAAAAACGAACAGACTGCCGGCAGGGCTGCCATCTCCACGGTGCCTCTGATGCTTGTTTTCCCATAATGTTATACTTGTTATGTTATAATGTTATACTTGTCAAACTAAAATACTCTCATTAACTTAGCCTGCCAGTGAAAAAATGAGTCAAGCCCCAAACATTCTTCAATCATTTATTGAGGACATTCAGTTTCCCTATTGCTCAATATGTTTTCTGTATAAAACAAATCTTAACAGATCGACAAGTAATAAAATGCCCTCCCATGTGTCCTTTCTTTTAACAGCTAAGTTCAGTATTCTGAACCAACAGAAACTATTGCTAATGCAAACATTGGGTGGCACAGTGGCATAACTGGTAGAGCTACAACTACCTCACAGCGCCAGAGACCCGGGCGCAATCTTGATATCGGGTGCAGTCTGTGCAGAGTTTGCATGTTCACCCTGTGATCGTGTGGGTTTCCTCCAGATGCTCCAGTTTCCTCCCACATCACAAAGACATGCAGGTTTGTAGGGGTTAATTGGCCTCTTTAAATTGTCCCTGCTGTGTAGAGAGTGGGAATGGGGAATTACGGCTTATTCCGTTATTGATGGCTAGCATGGTCTCGGTGGGCCAAAGGGCCAGTTTCCATGCCTTATCTCATTTATTCTAAGAAATTCCTAAATAATTTTGAAATATTTTAGTTATAGTTCCATTAATCCAGTGTGCGAGAGGGAGAATATTTCCAGATTCTCTTTTCTCTTCACATTAGCTTGAATTCAAAAGGGAGGAATTTGACATTTCATTTCTAATTGCATTCTTAGAACATTCGCACAGGTTGTCAAATGTACAAAATAGCAATGGACAACCGTATCCAATGATCGGACACTGCAGCCTCAACAGCCTGTTTTCTGGTAGATTTAAGTCATACAGTGTGGAAACAGGCCCTTTGGCCCAACTTGCCCACGCCGGCCAACAATATCCCAGCTACACTAGTCCCACCTGCCTGCGTTTGGTCCATATCTCTCCAAACTTGTCCTATCTAGGTACCTGCCTAAATGTTTCTTAAACGTTGGGATAGTCCCAGCCTCAACTACCTCCTCTGGCAGCTTGTTCCATACACCCACCACACTTTGTGTGGAAAAGTTACCCCTCAGATTCCTATTCAATCTTTTTCCCTTCACCTTGAACCTATGTCATCTGGTCCTCGATTCCCCTACTCTGGGCAAGAGATTCTGATCATCTACCGATGTTTAATTGGAGTAAATCAATGAGTGGGCAGTGACAAACTATTCCTTCTGCCACATGGACCACAAGCAGGGTTCTTAGATTTAAAATGGTTATCTAATGGGGAAAAAAAGCAGAAAGGTTTTAGAAACATAGAAAATAGGTGCAGGATTAGGCCATTCGGCCCTTCGAGCCAGCACTGCTATTCATTGTGATCATGGCAGATCATCCAAATTCTGGACCCTGTTCCTGCTTTCTCCATATATCTCTAGATCCCTTGAATGACCTATTTCTGCTATAATTTATGAATTTTGTGGATTACAACTGGCATTCACCACTTGAAGCCAGGGCAAGTTGGGAACCGAATGTAAATTTACACAAGAGAATGGTGGAATGCAGCAAGTCCCTGACATTTCCACATCTTTATTTTCTACTACAACCTTAAAATGTAATTGACCATGTAATTGCCCAACTGCAGATGAAATGTCATTTCTGGAATTAGCCTCCACGTTTCAGCTCCCATCAAGTAAGAATCTCCATCAAGGAGAAACATATAAAATTATTAATGCTGCACCCGCTGAGTTTCTCCAGCTTTTTGTGTAACCCTCGATTCTCCAGCATCTGCAGTTCCTTCTTTAAAATTATTAATCGATTGGACAAGTCGGAACCAGAAGTCACAATTTAAGAATAAGGGGTAGGATAATGAGGAATAAAGCCCGTGTCCCACTTACGTGTCCTTGGCACGCTAATTACACGACCTTGTGGTCGCGTTGAGGCGCGACGGTCCCGCGAAGATCGCGCGCGATTTCATGCGTTCGCACAGCCGTCTGGAGCGCATTACGTCATTTGAAGATAGACACAAAATGCCGGAGTAACTCAGCGGGACCGGCAGCATCTCTGGAGAGAAGCAATGGGTGATGTTTCGGGTCGAGACTCTTCTTCAGTCTGAAAGAAGAGTCTCGACACGAAACGTCACCCATTCCTTCTCTCCACAGATGCCCATCCGGTCCCGCTGAGTTACTCCAGCATTTTGTGTCTATCTTCAATTTTCTTGACCCTGCTCTGGGAGTAGAAGTGGGGACGGATCCGGACCGCAATGGCCGTGAGCCCCAGGCCGAGCTCCGCGATCGTTTGCCTGCTTCTGCTGCTGTTGGAGTTGAGACGTTGCGTCACGCCAGGGTCTTGGGCCTGTCCCACTTTGGCCGTCAGTTACGCGACAGGTCGGTGGCACGCGAAGATTTCATTCGATACAAAATTTCGGAGCGCCGCGCGATACGGCACGCAACTACATACCCCTCCGCGCTTCTCAGTGGGACTGGCCCCGCGCGGCCATACGATGCCCGTGCATCACAAGATGATGACGAGGTCGTGTAATTTGCGTGCCAAGGACATGTAAGGCGGACAGACCCTTAACTTTGTCACCCAGAGAGTTGTGAATCTGCGGAATTCTCTGCCACAGAAGGCAGTGGAGGCCAATTCACTGGATGTTTTCAAGAGAGAGTTAGATTTAGCTCTCAAGGCAATCCAAAACACACTGCAGGTAATGAATTACCTGAAATCAATGTTGCAACGCAGAGACAGAAAGACAATAGTTGCATTGATACATGATCGGACCTGGTTATGATCTGGTTATATTTCATATTTTTGATATTTGTACTGGCCTCCACTCTTGTTGTGCATGGCTTGATTTCTATGTTACGAGGAGCAGTATAGAGCCACACAGCGTAGAAACAGGCCCTTCGGCCCAACGTGCCCACACCGACCAACGACCCATCTACACTAGTTCCACCTGCCTGGGTTTGGCCCATATCCCTCGAAACCTGTCCCATCCATGTACCTGTCAAAATGTTTCTTAAACGTTGCAACAGTACCTGCCTCAACTACCTCCTTCCGAAGCTCATTCCGAACACCTGCTTTTTTAGCTCTGACTTTTTAACCAGGCTGGCAAATAGCTGTCTCTCGTCTAGTGGATGAAAGGCAAGTAGGGTTTGGCATAGTGAGCCCACGGCCCATAAGTGGCCATAAATAAACGATTCTGCCAACTGAGGCTGGGTAAGCTGTCTCTTAACTGGCCTTGGACACAGGTTAGGGGGACACTCAGTGGTGTGAAACTGCTACTGCAAACTGCAACTAGAGTTTGCCCTCTTGCTCATTTCCTCGTTTGTATTCCTTCATAATTATCTCGTCCCCAGCAAACAATGGACCATTGTGCGCTCCACTTTTCCGGAGTCATCGATGCAGCCTCTGTTTTGTTCTGTACCTTCCCATACCTCAAGTTTCCCTCTCCCCTGACGCTCAGTCTGACGAAGGGCCTCGAGCCGAAACGTCACCTATTCCTTTTCTCCAGACCTGACCCGCTGAGTTACTCCAGCATTTTGTGTCTATCTTCAGCATAAAGCAGCACCTGCACATTTGAATAAAAGCAATCGGGCCACCTGTTTGAATAGAAGTTGAGTCCTGCAGACTCCTCTGAGTAGGAACAATGAACTGCAGATGCTGATTTACCAAGGAAAGACACAAATTGTTGGAGTATGCAGCAGGGCAGGCAGCATCAATGGGAAATATGGACGGGTGACGTGTAGGAAGGAACTGCAGATGCTGGTTTAAACCAAAAAGCTGAGAGTAACTCAGTGGGACAGGCAGCATCTCTGGAGAGAAGGAATGGGCGACGTTTCGGGTCGAGACCCTTCTTCAGACTGGTCAGGGATACGGGAAACGAGAGAATTAGACGATGATGTTGAGAGATAAAGAAAAATGAATGAAAGATATGCAAAAAAGTAACTATGATAAAGGAAGCAGTCCATTGTTAGCTGTTTGTTGAGTGAAAATGAGAAGCTGGCGCGACTTGTGTGGGGGAGGGATAGAGAGAGAGGGAATGCCGGGGCTACCTGAAGTTAGAGAAATCTATGAAGAAGGGTCTCGACCCGAAACGTCGCCTATCTCCTTCGCTCCTTAGATGCTGCTGCACCCGCTGAGTTTCCCCAGCTTTTTGTGCAACCTTAGAGAAATCTATATTATTTTATTAACAATAATGTGACATTTCGGGTCAAGCCTATGACATTGACACCCCTCCCTTCACCACCTCCAGTTTAAATTCCAGTTGGAATATTTTGGAGGACCAAGTAACCAAGAACCAAGAACCCTTCTTCAGACTGATTGTGATTTTTATTCTGAGAATCGGGCAGCACGGTGACACAGCGCCAGAGACCCAGGTTCGATCCTGACTACGGGTGTTGTCTGTACGGAGTTTGTACGTTCTCCCGTGACCTGCGTAGGTTTTCGACCTTCAGAGATCTTCGGTTTCCTCCCAGACTCCAAAGACGTACAGGTTTGTAGGTAAATCGGCTCGGTATAAATGTAAAGAAATGTCCCTGGTGTGTGTAGGGTAGCGTCAGTGAGTGGGGATCACTGGTCAGCATCGACTCAGTGGGCCGAAGGGCCATTCTCCAAGCTGTATCTCTAAACTTAACTAAACTAATATTAGACTGAGTTTTATTCATGGACATACAAAGCCTATGACATTGACACAGGTTCTCTCTGACGTTCCATTCAATACATTGTTTCAGGTACACTTTCCTGGCAGCAATGACCTACCTGACCATCTGTCAGATTATCCGAGTCTACGTCCTTGATAGCGAAGAGTGCTCTGCTGATTTTTCAGGGTGAGTTGGAAAAAGTACACGCTAATGACTTGAAGCTACTGCTGATCGCAGGTTGGTTGCATGTGCTGTTTGTGACGTGATTTAGCCTTGAAGTTAGATTCCGCCTCCTTGAGTTGCCTCATGCAGATGCTTTTGATGGGGTCATAGCGTCATAGGGTGAAACAGTGTGGAAACAGGCTCCTCAACCCAACTTGCCCAACATGTCCCAGCTACACCAGTCCCACCTGCCCGCGTTTGGTCCAAATCCGTTCGAAACCCGTCCTCTCCATGATAGAGGAAAAAGTACAAGCAGTGATAAAAGAAATTGGCGCAGGTGGATGCAGGTGGGAAGTAACCAAGCCTCCCTTCAAGAAGTGGAGGGGCACGGTGGCTCAGCAGTAGAGTTGCTGCCTTACAGCGCCAGGGACCCGAGTTCGATCCTGACTACGGGTGCTGTCTGTACGGAGTTTGCACATTCTCCCTGTGACCTACGTGGGTTTTCTCCGAGATCTTCGGTTGCCTCCCACGCTCCAAAAGACGTACAGGTTTGCAGGTTAATTGGCTTGGTGTAAAAAAATGCAAATTGTCCCGCGTGTACGTAGGATAGTGTTAGTGTGCAGAGACCGCAGGTTCGCCTGGACTCGGTGGGCCGAAGGGACTGTTTCCGTGCTGTATCCCTGTATCTCCAAACTAAGCAAATGTTGTGAGGTCATGAGGCTTGATGGCAGTGTAGAAGGAAGCATTTAAATCACAATTATTATTGTCCTCAAGGTTATGTGGTTCAACAGGTTATTCCGATTAAGATGGCATTTAATGCCGTTGCATGTGCTTCCCCCACACACTGCCCGAGAACGTGTCCCAATCATAGGCTGTGATTTCATCAGTAGTTTTGGCTCAACAATAGTGCAACAACTCCCTCAGGGGACGTGTGTCTTTTGTTGTGTGTTGTATTATTATCTCCTAAATTGTTTGCCATTTGTTCTGTAGGCCATTAATGGTGATCACACAGAAAGTGACAAAGTTGGCATTTGAACTCCATGACGGTAAGGAACGTGAACCGAACGAGAGATGGCCAACGCACAATCTCACCCTCCACTTTACATCAACTTGTCCTTGTATCCCTTTATTATTTTCATTCCTCGTTTCTGCTGATGGCTTCCCTGGTGATGTGCGTTCCACTTTCCAACAATTCTGGCCCTGCATAGGTTGAACAAGGGAGAATCATCCCTTTTATTTACTTTAGGCATACAGCGCACAAACAGGCCCGTCGACCCACCGAGTCCGCACCGACCAGCGATCACCCCGTACACTAACACTATCCAACACACTAGGGGCAATTTACAAATTTACCGAGGCCAATTAACCGACAAACCTGAGATAGACACGAAACGCTGGAGTAACTCAACGGGACAGGCAGCATCTCTGGATAGAAGGAATGGTGACATTTCGGGTCGAGACCCTTCTTCAGACTACAAACCTGTACGTTTTCGGAGTGTGGGAGGAAACCAGAGCACCTGGAGTAAACCCACGTGGTCGGGGGGGGGGGGGGGGTGGGGGGAGCAAACTCAGTACAGACAGCACCTGTAGTCAGGATCGAACTCTGGTCTCTGGCAGTGTAAGGCAGCAACTCTACCGCTGCGCCACCGTGCCGCCCCATTAACTCTTAGCAGGGAGTGCAAAAAAGTGGCATAAGTTTAAGGTGCTTGATGGATGTGAGTGGGGTTAGTTGAGGAAGTAACCTTTCACCAAACGAGTGAGGGAGATTGGGAAGCCAATGTCTGGAAAGATTGGTGACATGCATTTCATTGAGCGTTTGATGTCCCTTCGGGCATGAACTAAGAGATGGTGAAATGCTCTTTGTCTTCCTTCCTGGACGCAACAATTCAAATAATCTCCATCAGTGGCATAAATGTCCTTTCTTCCACTATCCTACAAAGTATGTTTATAATACCTTTCATGGTGTGAGAATATCCAGAATTTATTTACAACCAATAAGTTGCACTGGGGTTCACTGAGGAATAAACGATGCCTAAAACACCAGGGACAAGCACAACACATTGCCGCTGCAGCCCCTGCAGATAGTACGTCATTGGTTTAGTTTAGTTTATTGTCAGGTGCACTGAGGTACAGTAAAAAGCAAAGACCCTACAGCGAGCAAGATAGATAACTCGATGAAAAAGACATCGTACGGTCATGGGCAGATTCATGGGTAATATCCGGCCCCATTTCCGTAACCGGCTTTGGTCTCCGCAGCAAAGATCCCGTAGGATAATAGTGCGGAGACGGAAGCCGGTTACGGAAACATCCTCGTAAAAATAAAAGTTATTTGGAAAAACATCTTCTCATTTCCAGAATCATAATTTATTAACACAATCTGTTCCCCCGCAACACTGATCACACTGCGAGTCGAGTTGGGTTACTGAAATGGATGAAAAAAAGGCCCATGTTCCGCTCCGTTGCGTACTACACGTCAGCTCATTGCATTTAGAAGGAGTGGTCTATCTTGCTTGCTATAGGATCTTTAGTAAAAAGCTAAGTCATCGGAAGGAAAACCATGATTACAATTGAGGCGCCCACATTGTACACATACGCAGACACAGTTTGATTTCCCCACCACTCTAAAGGGGCTGTCGCACTTGGGCGACCAAATCCGCGAGTTCTGGCGAGTTTGCCCTCGACTCATACTCGCAGCATGGTCGACACGAGGTCGTAGGAGGTCTTTGTAACTCTCCTTCATGTTCGAGAGTGGTCCAGGTCTACTTGAAACCTTAGCTAGGTCACGGCGTATTTTTCGACATGTTGAAAAATGCCAGCAAGTAAAAAAAGGTCGCCATGGAAAAAATCGATACTTTTTTTGCTCGTAGGTTTAGTCGTAGTAGGTCGGCATGTTAGTCGTAGGTAATCAAGGGTAGTCGAAGGTAGTCGTATATAGTCTTCAACAGAGTCGAAGGGAGGTCGAAGGAGATCGAAGGAGGTCGTCTTCACTCTCCATTATTCGGTGTCCAATTTTCCTGAAGTTAGTCGTAGCTAGTCGAAGCTAGTCTTCAACATAGTCGAAGGAGGTCTTCTACATAGTCGAAGGAGGTCTTCAACATGACATTTTTTCAAACTCTTCTAAACTCTTCTAAACTCGCCAATTAGGTCGCCCAAGTGGGACAGCCCCTTATCTCAGGAAGAATGGAGTTGCATTCATTTTAGGTGAGGTGAATATTATGATTTCAAAGCCAGCTGTGTCTTGCAGTTCTTGGTTGGAAATTATCAAAAGGCATTGAGCGAGGAGTGGACTTGACACAATTGCGAGGTCACAAGAAACATACAGCAAGGTATTAAAGATAGATATTAAAGGGAATCGTAGCGAGAGATAAGCCATATCAAGTTATGGGCGAGAGTATAACGCTAAATGCTGGAGTAACTCAGCGGGACAGGCAGCATCTCTGGAGAGAAGGAATGGGTGACGTTTCTTCAGACTCAAAGGACACAGCCTAAAATTTAGAAAGAGAGGGCTTCACTTGTGAAGTTGGAATTCAAGACCACATATGGAGGAGAATAGAAACTTTAAACTTGCGTCTGTAAGCACTAATGATGCAAGGTGAGAAAGTCATTTTGAAAGTGCAATTGACAAATTCTGCGTAGCCAAACCTAAAGGATTGCAGATCAGTCACAATTACATTGATGGCTGAGCAAGTTCACGCATTAAATGGCCACTGCCAAATTGATATATGAAATATGTTCACGATTATGAAGGGTGTTATTAAAGTAAATCTAGAGAAATTATTTACTCCGGTTACATAGTTGGTAGACAGCCTAGACTGGAATCAAGGGTGGATGAACACCCTTTAAAACAATGTCATATCTCTCTGCCTTTTTTCTGGTAATGAGCTTTAAAAGGGTGGTATGTAACCGGCATTTAAAAGGGCAGACATCACTGAAAAGCTCAAAATGGGTATCTTGCAGCTGCTGGTATATCGACACGTGCTCACAACCCCAACAGCAGGCTTGCAGCTACTGAGCTGAGATGATTACTTCCTCGTGTTTGTGCCTGTGTTTCCTGAGGCCAAGGAGAGTGGTCTTGGTCTTGCCTTGATCCTGACCTCGGGTGCTGTCTGTGCGGAGTTTGCACGTTCTCGCTGTGACCGCGCGGGGTTTTCTCCGGGTGCTCCGGTTTCCTCCCACGTTCCAATGACGTGCTGGTTTATAGGTTAATAGGTTTATAGGTCCTTATGAACAAAGACTGCATAGACTCGGTTTATACTCTCTAGAATTTAGGAGATTGAGAGGCGATCTTATAGAAACTTACAAAATTCTTAAGGGCTAGGACAGGCTAGATGCAGGAAGATTGTTCCCGATGTTGGGGAGGTCCAGGACAAGGGGTCACAGCTTAAGGATAAGGGGGAAATCCTTTAGGACCGAGATGAGAAGGACTTTTTTCACACAGAGAGTGGTGGGTCTCTGGAACTCTCTGCCACAGAGGGTAGTTGGGGCCAGTTCATTGGCTATTTTTAAGAGGGAGTTCGATGTGGCCCTTGTGGCTAAGGGGATCAGAGGGTGTGGAGAGAAGGCAGGTACGGAATACTGAGTTGGATGATCAGCCATGATCATATTGAATGGCGGTGCAGGCTCGAAGGGCCGAATGGCCTACTCCTGCACCTAATTTCTATGTTTCTATGTAATTGGCTTCTGTAGAATGTCCTTGGTGTGTACGATAGAACTAGTGCGAACGGGTGATCGATGGTCGGTGTGAGCTCAAGGGCCAGTTTCCATGACGCACCTCTAAACTAAACTAAACCGGTTGCCTGGTTCACACGAAGAGAAGATAGGCCCTTTTTGGAACACTGTCTCATGAAGCATAATGTGCATGCACACTGATGTCCTGAAAAGTGGAGATAAAGGTGAATGTGAAGTTAGGTGGATACGTTATATTAGTCAGGAGTTGGGAATGATCAGAGTCTGATATGAGCAGTGTCCACATTGAGCCATGGATCTGCAGGGATGCAGTACTTTGTTGCTGGCCCTTTAATTATGGTTTATGTGCATTCAGCATTAATAAAAACATTGTCCCCTGGAGTGGGGTCAGCTATTGTTTTCAGAGCAATGTGATTGGAAATGATGCTGACGGTGGACTTTGGTTTTTGCACAATGACTGACGTGGTTTAGGTGAGTTTGATCCCAGACAAATGTTGCCAGCAAACCCTAAAGTCACACACACGGTGCTTTTTATGAGGTTTGAAGAAGGGTCCCAACACGAAAAAGTCATCTATCCATGTTCTCCAGAGATCCTGAGTCCCATTTTAAGAATAAGGAGTAAACCATTTAGAATGGAGACGAGGAAACACTTTATCTCACAGAGAGTGGTGAGTCTGTGGAATTCTCTGCCTCAGAGGGCGGTGGAGGCAGGTTCTCTGGATGCTTTCATGAGAGAGCTAGATAGGGCTCTTAAAAATAGAAGAGTCAGGGGATACGGGGAGCAGGCAGGAACGGGGTACTGATTGCGGATGATCAGCCATGATCACATTGATTGGCGGTGCTGGCTCGAAGGGCCGAATGGCCTACTCCTGCACCTATTGTCTATTGTCTATTGAGTTGGTGTCCTGCAGAGTTACTCCAGCACCTTGTGTCCTTTTTTTTTAATTACGTAACTTGTTTATCATCTGGAAGGCATAAAGAGGGCCAGGTGCCGATTTATTAACTTTCAAATGGGATACGCAGGAGAAAAATTAAAAAAATATTGGGCAGCAGAGAAGAAGCGGGGATTCAGATCTCCATCATCTGAAAAGTTCTGGCCTTCATGGTTGTTCAGCCCAAAACCCATTTGTGTTGGCTGGAGAGCACTTTGGGATGAACTGCGGTATGAAATACACTGAATGGATTCCAGTTTTTCTTTAGTTTTTAAAAAGGGAATCTTAAAGTGAGTTGAGTTCCACCTCAGCTTCTTTTTGCTCATGACTCCAACAACTCCAGTCATTAGGTCATAAGTGATAGGAGCAGAATTTGGCCATTCGGCCCATCAAGTCTACTACACCATTCAATCATGGCTAATCTATCTCTCCCTCCTAACCCCATTCTCCTGCCTTCTCCCCATAACCCCTGACACCCGTACTAATCAAGAATCTGTCCAACCTCTGCCTTAAAAATATCCATTGACTTGGCCTCCACAACCTTATTTGGCAAGGAATTCCATAGATTCACCACCCTCTGAATAAAGAAATTCCTCCTCACTTCCTTCCTTAAGGAACATCCATTAATTCTGAGGCTCTGACCACTGGTCCTAGACTCTCCCACTCATGGAACCAGGTAGCACGGTGGCGCAGCGGTAGAGTTTCTGCCTTACAGAGTCCGACACCCGGGTTTGATCCTGACTACGGGTGCTGTCTGTGTGGAATTTGTACGTTCTCCCCGTGACCGCGTCGGTTTTCTCCGAGATCGGCAGTTTCCTCCCACACTCCAAAGACATACAGGTTTGCATGTTAATCGGCTTGGTGCAAATGTAAAAATTGTCCCCAATGTGTGTAGGTTAGTGTGGGGATCGCTGGTCGGCGCGAACTCAGCAAGCCGAAGGCCTGTTTCCGCGCTGTACAGTCTAAACTAAACTAAATATCCTCGCCACATCCACTCTATCCAAGTCCCTCGTGTCTCCTTGTCATTTCCCGTCCAATTAGTGGGATCTCTTTGTCGGTTTTGGTTGGTGCGCTTCCCTCTGTATCATCAGCGACCTGCGGTTCAGCGTAGCCTGATTTGTTTTGCTCTGCGATCCAGGGTGACGGAACCTTTTTCCGTTCCTTGTATCACTTTCAAACAAAACATTGCAACTATTTACTGCGTTTAAATGCTGCCAAACCTGCTTTGTCTTCATTCCATTTAGGACTGGCCCGAGATGATAAAGAACTGAGTCTCTCCCAGAAGCGCTTAGCAGTGAGGTAAGTTCAGGATATATATTCAGAAGGATATGGCTTGAAAATGCAACGTGTGAAATCTGGTGCAAAAGCTAGATTACTGTTTGTGTAAAACCAACAATGTCAGTCCTTTAAACCTTTCAATAAAATAAATGCCAGAAAAAAATTAACATGCTGGGCTTCAGTCTCAATATTTATCAAGGTTTTACTAATTTCAGTTAAGTCACTAACACATGAGCATATGAAAATAGGAGTAGGCCATTCGGCACCTCAAGCCTAGTCCACAATTTAATAACTTCATGGCTGTGTGTTGTTGGGGGGGGGGGGAGGGGGGGATCCTCCCAAAACCCAGATAGAAACATAGAAATTAGGTGCAGGAGTAGGCCATTCGGCCCTTCGAGCCTGCACCGCCATTCAATATGATCATGGCTGATCATCCAACTCAGTATCCCGTACCTGCCTTCTCTCCATACCCCCTGATCCCTTTAGCCACAAGGGCCACATCTAACTCCCTCTTAAATATAGCCAATGAACTGGCCTCAACTACCCTCTGTGGCAGAGAGTTCCAGAGACACAACACTCTCTGTGTGAAAAAATTCCTTCTCATCTCGGTCCAAAGGATTTCCCCCTTATCCTTAAGCTGTGACCCCTTGTCCTGGACCTCCCCAACATCGGGAACAATCTTCCTGCATCTAGCCTGTCCAACACCTTAAGAATCTTGTAAGTTTCTATAAGATCCCCTCTCAATCTCCTAAATTCTAGAGAGTATAAACCGAGTCTATGCAGTCTTTGTTCATAAGACAGTCCTGACATCCCAGGAATCAGTCTGGTGAACCTTCGCTGCACTCCCTCTATGGCAATAATGTCCTTCCTCAGATTTGGAGACCAGAACCAGATGGTAGAAATTTATTTGGATCCACATTTTCTTTTTGTTTTAACTTTTCAGATTTTGACACTGAGGAAACTTTCATTCATCTGTTCTATATCTCTCCACCTCACTGTCAGCACCTCTCGTTTCCCTTTTCCCCTGACTCTCAGTCCGAAGAAGGGTCTCAACCCAAAACGTCACCTATTCCTTCCCTCCGGAGATGCTATCTTTCACGCTGAGCTACTCCAGCATTTTGTGTCCATGCGCTGGTTTTATCTATATATACACACACAGACACACAAAACACATAATATATTTAGACATCTTTAAACATTAACTTGTAGTTAAAACAAGAACGTTTCCTACTGCCAAATTTAACACCCTATTTTCCTGTAATTCCTCCACTTGTAAATCTCCACTTGTTTTACTATCTGATATTTATTTTATTCCATTATCTATAATTTCCTGAAGTTTGCATCTCCTCGCCCTGTACACGAGTGCTAACTGGACCCTGGGGACACTGGAAGCCAACTAACCTACAAATCTGCACGTCTTTGGAGTGTGGGAGGAAACTGGAGATCCCGGCAGCAACTCTGCCACTGCACGACTCGATGCTTGGTTTGTCTGATTGACTGGGGCTGTGTCCACAATTTTCTGTGCTTTCTGCAGTTTTGGGCTGGGCAGTTGCCGTACCAAGCTGCGATGCTTTCAATGGCACATCTACAGAAATGAGCAAGAGTCGTTGCAGAGACATGCCGAATTATCTTAGTCTCCTGAGGAAGTAGAGGTGTTGGTGGGCTTTCATGGCCATGACGGCAATATGTTTGGACCAGGCTCGCCCTCATGATCATGCACGAGCCAATCTCTCGTAAAGCACTGTGATGCAAAATTGTACCCAAACGCTGAATGCTCTCATTGAACATGGACACAAAATGGTGCAGTGTGTACTGGATTGTGGTCTAAGACTCTTTTGCTGTGTCTTTGTAGGCGGATACCAAGTCTACTTGAGTATGTCAGCTACAACCTCAACTTCATGGGCATCCTCGCAGGGCCTCTGAACTCTTTCAACGATTACATCTCCTTCATCGAGGGCAGAAACTTTGAGGCTGAGCAGATCCCCCTTGCTAATGGAACGGAGAGAAAAGCCTGCTCTCTGAATGAACCTTCACCTCTGGTAAGTTCATGAACAGATTTTACTTTATCTAACAAAAGTACGAAACAGGACTAGCAAAGCTCTGGAATTATCCCACAGACTCCAGCTATTTAACTGTCAGCTTCACAACACTGCTTAACAAAATGAAACTTGTATTGCTCAATATTTTGCATTTAATTTGGGTAAGTTTTGTTTCTTTGTTAAGATAATGTTGGCCATGTGTCTGTTTGAGGCAGTAGATGGCCATGTGATTGGTCCTTGAGGATTAATCTCCAGCCTGTGAGTTCTTAGCAAATTCTTGTTTGAAGAATATTATTTCAAAAAATCCTTGACAGACACAGGTGGCACAGCAGTAGAGTTGCTGCCTTACAGCGCCTGCAGCGCCAGAGACCCGGGTTGCATCCCGACTACGGGTACTGTCTGTGCAGAGTTTGCACGTTCTCCCAGTGACCTGCTCCGGTTTCCTCCAACACTCCTAAGACGTACAGGTTTGTAGGTTAATTGGTTTGCTATAAGTAGGTATGTTACAATACCTACCTTTAGCAGCGCTGCAGTTCTGCCGCTCCCCGTGTGCGCGACTTTGGCGCCTTTCAGAGGGGGGGCGGGTTTAAAATGCCGATTTTTTTCTAGGCAGTCCAAGTCGATCCACATTGGGCGATTTCGTCGCTAAAGAGAAATTGCTCCGACATTTCATTCATAAAGGTATTTTTAAACTACGCTAGATTATTTATTAACTAGAGTAGCTTAAAAATCATCTTCTAAAGCTCTGAACGGTGACAGCGGAACGGACCTAAGGTAGGCAATAAAAGAAGCTACACAGTTTATTTTTACATAAAAACTTGGTTTTTAGGAAGGCTTTAATCACATTTTCATGTTGCGAAAAGGGGACAAAAAAAATGTATGAACCGGCTGTATTTTTCATACTGACTTCACCGCAAACCACAACGTTCTAATCCACCACATTCCACTAAAACCCACTCGCTAGTTGATTTAAATGGCCATTAATTTACAGGCATTAAACACTAAATTCCTTCCATTTGGCCTATAAATTAATGAAAATGAGATTTAAAAATTATGTTATATTGTGGATTATTGTGTGAATGTTATTTGGACACTTAGGCAATTTAAAAAAAGTTTATCTTTTCTTAAGAAATGGATAGATGTTTAGATCTACTCATTGAATTTTGTAATTAGCTACAATTAGATAACTAATTATATGCTTTAATTTCAGGTCATCCAAGTAAGATTGTTTCATATTTGTTTCAGAATGCTTCAATCTATAATAACTGAAAATTTCATTGAGCTCTTAATTTTTAAGAAAGTTATGGGCTTTTGACTGTTCTAGATCACAGCTTTTGAGTTAAGTCAATTGAAAGGCAATGGGGAACAAGATGCTAATTTCCGAGTATGAAAATGGTCATAACTTTCTTAATACTGAAGATATGAAAGTGAATTAGGTGTCAAATTAAACTTCTTTTTATGCTTTATCTGATGGGATAAATTGCAGACTTGATTTTTAAAATCTCAAAATTTTGTAACATTGCTACTATAAGCGTACATTGTCCCTAGTGTGTGTTGGTCGGTGCGGACTCGGTGGGCCGAAGGGCCTGTTTCCGCACTGTATCTCGAAAGTGAACTAACCTAAACACCTTCTATGCACACAATGTCTGTTGGGGGTAAAAAACCTCAGTGATGGAAAAGATGCACTGATTAGGTGGGGGAAGGTTTGGGAAAGATATTATCTGGTGAATAAATTGCATACTCCACACGCAAACGGAACCGGATGCTTTGATTTCACCAGTTCTATTTAGAGTAATAGAGTAATATACAGCATGGAAACCATTTGGCCCATCCTGACCATACCAACCAACATGCACTACTAATCTCCAACATGTACATTTTTCCACTCTCACCTTAGATATATTTAATATTTCTATTATTGCTATATTTTGCTATATTTAAGAGGGAGTTAGATGTGGCCCTTGTGGCTAAAGGGGGACCAGGGGGTATGGAGAGAAGGCAGGTACGGGATACTGAGTTGGATGATCAGCCATGATCATATTGAATGGTGGTGCAGGCTCGAAGAGCCGAATGGCCTACTCCTGCACCTAATTTCTATGTTTCTATAGGAATCATAATTTCACTATATCCATCCCAAATGTGTGAATTCCACTATTACAACCCTTCAAGAAATCAGTGCATTATCCATTTTTGGCCTTTTGTACGTTCTCGATCATTAGTGGCCACCACTTCAGACTGAGAGTCAGGAGAGAGGAAGACACATCAAGAAGGGTCTAGACCCGAAACATCGCCCATTCCTCCAATCCAGAGATGCTGCCTGTCTTCAGTGTAAACCAGTATCTACAGTTGCTTCCACCGCTATTGATGGCCCAGCCTTCACTTGGTTGACGTCCTAAGATACGGAATTCCTCCCATCAACCAATTCACCTCTCCAACTCTTGTCTTTTCCAAGTCGCTTCCTGCAAGCTTGCCTCTTTCCCACCCTGTTCATCATCTGTAAGGAGTTTGTATGTTCTCCCCGTGACCACGTGGGTTTCTTCTGCGTTCTCCAGTCTCCTCCCACCTTCCAAGGACTTGCGGGTTTGTAGGATAATTGGCTTCTGTAAGTTTCCTCGAGTGTGTAGGATGTGAAACTGGGTTAACATTGAACCAGTGTAAGTATGTTGTTGGCTGGAGCGGACTCGGTGGGACGAAGGGCTTGTTTTTATGCAAAATCGTTAAACCATACTACGTATATCAGTGCGAGACTCAGTTCTGCATTTTTGTTTGTTGAAATTCCTTTGATTAATTCACCACATCAAGGTGCCAGATAAATGCAGTTTGGTGGCATTTTTTTCATTGAAAGAAGAGAGGTTCGTGCCTTGACATCACTGCCAAGAAATGTGGTTACGTATATTCAACAAACTTGCCAAAGTGTGGGAAGGAGGGTGACACGGTGGTGCAGCAGTGAAGAAGGGTTTCGGCCCGAAACGTCGCCTATTTCCTTTGCTCCACAGATGCTGCCTCACCCGCTGAGTTTCTCCAGCATTTTTGTCTACCTTCAATTTTCCAGCATCTGCAGTTCCCTCTTAAACACGGTGTTTTAGTCTAGTTTAGAGATAGAACGCAGAAACAGGCCCTTCGGCCCATCGAGTCCGTACCAACCCGCGATCCCCGCACATTAATACAAGCCTACACACACTAGGGACAATTTACATTTGTACCAAGTATACAAACCCAAGCCAATTAACCTACAATCCTGTATGTCTTTGGAAGTTGCGCCTCTTTATTCTGTAGGAGGAAACTGCAGATGCTGACTTATAGCCCTGTCCCACGGTACGAGTTCATTCCAAGAGCTCTCCCGAGTTTGCCCTGATTCGAACTCGGAGATGTACGGTAATGGCCACTCGTCGGTACTCGGGGCTCTCGTGGACATTTTTCAACATGTTGAAAAATCTTCACGAGTCTTCCCGTGCTTACCTTCCCGTTAGCGAGTCTTCCTGAGTACCTGTTACGGGCCGCTAAGAGACGTCCCCGAGGTCCGACGTACCCGCTACGTTCATTCTCCGTGCTTGCCACGAGTTTGATTATTTTTAAACTCGGGAGAGCTCTTGGAATGAACTCGTAGTGTGGGACATGGCTTAAAAACCGAAGATAGACACAAAATGCTGGAGTAACTCAGCGGGATAGGCAGCATTTTTGCATAGTAGGAATGGGTGACGTTTCGGGTCGAGACCCCTTCTTTCTCGTTCCAGGCACATTGCAAGTGAGGCCAGTGTAGCTTCTTAGTTTGGTGTGTAGATAGCTCCACTTTGTGGCCAAGTTTGCTCACTACACCCTTGAAACACAGTCGCGAGCCAAGTGCGTTTTATAGGCACGTGTCCGAAAACAACGCAATTAAATTTTTGCCTGCAGCAGCACGGCAGATATGTTAACATAGTGCTCGGTAGGCACCAGAACCACCAACAAAAATAAGTTCAAAATATAAACACAATGCCTCCCATATCCCTAGTGCAATCAAGACAATTTGGAGTTCAGAGTTTAGTTGGAGTTCGTAGTGTTCAATCGCCTGATGGCAGTAGGGAAGAAGCTGTTCCTGAACCTGGACGTTACAGCTTTCCAGCTCCCATACCATCCTTCTGAACCTTCTGAATTTTGTACTCTGCATATCGCCAACTTGGTCAATTTTTCATCTTTATCAAGCCAATTAATCTACAAACCTGTACGTCTTTGGAGTGTGGGAGGAAACCGAAGATCTCGGAGAAAACCCAAGCAGATCACGGGCAGAACGTGCAAACTCTGTACAGACAGCACTCGTAGTCGAGATCGAACCCGGGTCTCTGCCTCTGCATTTTTTGCTGCAATGCCCCTGTCCCACTTAGGAAACCTGAACGGAAACCTCTGGAGACTTTGCGCCCCACCCAAGGTTTCCGTGCGGTTCCCGGAGGTTTTTGTCAGTCTCCATAATGGTCGAAAGTGGTTTCTGTGTTAAAAATCTGAAATTTTGTAGTCGAAGCCGGTTGCGATGTTAGTTGAAGGTGGTTGCCGGAGGACAAAAACCTCCGGGAACCACACGGAAACCGTGGGTGGGGCGCGAAGTCTCCAGAGGTTTCCGTTCAGGTTTCCTAAGTGGGACAGGGTCATAAGGCAGCAACTCTACCGCTGCGCCACCGTGACTGACCACGATGTCAAGGGGTGAAATGGCAGCGCGGCCAGGGTGGTGTCAATTACAGGAGAGACCTGATAGTTTATTGTGCCAACAAGGAAATGCAGACGCTGGTTTACACAAAAGTCTGAAGCAGGGTCCCCGATCCGAAATGCCACCCCTCCATGTTTTGCAGGATACCGTCTGACCTGTGGAGTTACTCCAGCACGTTGTGTCCTTTTCTCAAAGCTTATTGGATGAAAGATACAGCGTGTAAACAGGCCCTTCTGGTCCAGCCATCCCACGCTGACCGTCGATCACCCGTTCACCCTAGTTCCACGTTATCCCCACTTTTGCCTCCACTCCCTACAAGACAAGAGACATATATTGCCACATGTACCAATTGCTACAGTGACATGTGTGGTCACCATACAGAGGCCATCGACCAGGGTACAATCTGAACTCCAGTACTGTCTGTGAGTAGTTTGCACGTTCTCCCAGTGACCTTGTGGGTTTCCCACGATGCTCCAGCTTTCTCCCACAACCTGAAGAACATGGTAGGGTCATTGACCGTGTAAATTGGTCCCAGCGCGCAAGAGAGTGGCGGAATCTGGGGCGTGGGGTGGGGGGGTTGCAAGTGCACACAAGGAGCAGTACAGAGTTGCCATCAGGTCATAGAAACATAGAAAATAGGTGCAGGAGTAGGCCATTCAGCCCTTCGAGCCTGCAGCGCCATTCAATATGATCATGGCTGATCATCCAACTCAGTATCCTGTACCTACCTTCTCTCCATACCCCCTGATTCCTTTAGCCACAAGGGCCATATCTAACTCCCTCTTAAATATAGCCAATGAACTGGTCTCAACTACCTTCTGTGGCAGAGTATTCCAGAGATTCACCACTCTCTGCGTGAAAAATATTTTTCTCATCTCGGTCCTAATAGACTTCCCCCTTATCCTTAAACTGTGACCCCCTTGTTCTGGACGTCCCCAACATCGGGAACAATCTTCCTGCATCTAGCCTGTCCAACCCCTTAAGAATTTTGTAAGTCTCTATAAGATCCCCCCTCAATCCTCTAAATTCCAGCGAGTACAAGCCGAGTCAATCCAGTCTTTCTTCATATGGAAGTCCTGCCATCCCAGGAATCAGTCTGGTGAACCTTCTCTGTACCTTCTGTGGCAAGAATCTCTTTCCTCAGATTAGGAGACCAGGTCATCTGTTGCTGCGAGATCTATCCATTAACCCGAGGTTTAATCAAAGAAACATAGAAAATAGATGCAGGAGTAGGCCATTCGGCCCTTCGAGCCAGCACCTCCATTCGATATGATCATGGCTGATCATCCAAAATTAGTACCCCGTTCCTGCTTTCTCCCCATATACCTTGATTCTGTTAGCCCGAAGAGCTGTATCTAACTGTCTCTTGAAAATATCCTGTTAAGTACGTAAGTTAGTAAGTAAATAAGTTTATTGTCCAAATATTCACATACAAGGAATTTGCCTTGGTGCTCCGCCCACAAATAACAACATGACACACAGGGACAGTTATGAATAACTCAGAAAACACTAAACATTAATGATAATAAAACATTAATGATAAAACACCATTGATCAAGCATGTGAACCAACAAAATACCAGATCAAAGGGAGGCTACAGATTTCTGGCTGTTGAGTAGAGCAACTACTCGTGGATAAAAACAGTTTTTATGCCTGGCTGCGGCAGCTTTGACAGTCCGGAGTCGCCTTCCAGAGGGAAGTGATTCAAAGAGTTTGCGGCCATGGTGGGAGGGGTCAGAGATGATCTTGCCCGCTCGCTTCCTGGCCCTTGCAGTGTACAGTTCATCAATGGAGGGAAGGTTGCAGCCAATAACCGTCTCAGCTGATCGGACGATTCGCTGCAGCCTCCAGGTGTCGTGCTTGGTGGCTGAGCCAAACCATGATGGTCTGTGGCAGAGAATTCCACAGATTCACAACTCTCCGGGTGAAAAGGTTTTTCCTCATCTCAGCCCTAACTGACCTACCCCTTATTCCTAAACTGTGTGACCCCTGGTTCTGGACTCCTCACCCCCCAAACATTGGGACCATTTTTCCTGCATCCTCACCAATCCCTTCTACTTGTTACATCCTTGTGGCCTGATTCTCTCTACAGCGAGCGGTGGCGTGGAAGATGCTGATCTGCAGCGTGTGTGTGGTCGTGCATCTGTCCTTGAACGAACGCTTTCTCGTTGCCTACAACAATGACGAGGACTTCATGGCCAGAAGCTCGCCGCCCTTGCGCTTACTCTATCTCTACACCTCCCTCATGGCCCACAGACCAAAGTATTATTTTGCCTGGACCATTGGTAAGAGAACTGCTATGTAATGTAAATTTAAGCTTTAAACTCAGAAATCAGAAAAATTGACTGGTAAAAGCCTTGTCCCACGGTACGAGTTAATTCCAAGAGCTCTCTCGAGTTTAAAAAAATCAAACTCTGGGTAAGCACGGAGAATGAAGGTAACGGGTACGTCGGAGCTCGGGGACGTCTCGTCGCGGCTCGTAACGCTAACGGCATGTACTCGGGAAGACTCACTAACGGCAGGTAAGCACGGGAAGACTCGTGAAGATTTTTCAACATGTTGAAAAATGTCCACGAGAGCCCCAAGTACCGACGAGCGGCCATTACCGTAAATCTCCGAGTTCGAATCAGGGCAAACTCTTGGAATTAACTCGCACCGTGGGACAGGGCTATTACCAAGATAGAATGTCAAAGTTTTAGGTCGTAGGAACCTTTTTCACAAGACGGGGACATGGAGAGGAGTTTAAATATGTCACGGTTGCACAGAGCTTTGATTAAACTTCATCAGAGATGGAAACCAGGAGGTTGGGTTTAACATCAGTACAGTACACCTTCCTTTTTATGGGCCTCTTTATTCACATATACACAAGTTATAGGAGTAGTATTAGGCCATTCGGCCCATCGAGTCTACTCTGCCATTCAATCATGGCTGATCCCATTGTCTGGCCTTCTCCCCATAATATTTGACACCCGTTCTAATTGAGAATATAATGGATTTAGGTTGTAGTGGACGGACTGACTGAACTTCCCTGCTGCCTCCACCGCCAGCCTCAGCTGCTGCCAGGCCCGGATGCCGAGGCCACCCACAGCCGCTTCCTTGCCCGCGCCACCTGCCGCCAACGCCTGTGCTGCCCAATTGCATTGTAGCGGCACGGTGGCGCAGCGGGTAGTGCTGCTGCCTCACAGCGCCAGGGACCCGGGTTTCGATCCTGACTACGGGTGCTGTCTGTACGGAGTTTGTACGTTTTCCCTGTGAGCTGCGTGGGATTTCTCCGAGATCTTTGGATTTCTTCCCACCCTCCAGAGACGTGCAGGCTTGTAGGCTAATTGGCTCGGTATAATTGTAAACTGTCCCTAGTGTGCCAGTGTTAGTGTACGCGGGTCGCTGGTCGGCGCGGACTCGGCTGGCCATAGGGCCTATTTTTCACGTTGTTTCTCCGAAACTTAAAAACTAAAACTAAAGCTTAGGGCAGCTAAGGCTTTGGTTTAATGTTTCATCTGAGAAAAGGCACCTTTAATTGAGTTTAGTATAGAGATACAGCGTGGAAACAGGCCCTTCAACCTACTAACTACACAGGACCAGAGATCCCTGCACACTAGCACTATCCTACACACACCAGGGACAATACACAATTTTTACCAAAGCCAATTAACCTACACATCTGCCTGGGATGCGGGACTAACATATGATGAAAGAATGGGTCAACTGGGCTTGTATTCGCTGGAATTTAGACAGTAGACAATAGACAGTAGATGCAGGAGTAGGCCACTCGGCCCTTCAAGCCAGCACCGCCATTCAATGTGATCATGGCTGATCATCCCTAATCAGTACCCCGTTCCTGCCTTCTCCCCATATCCCCTGACTCTATCTTTAAGAACCCTATCTGGCTCTCTCTTGAAAGTATCCAGAGAACCGGCCTCCACCGCCCTCTATGGCAGAGAATTCCACAGATTCACAACTCTCTGGGTGAAAAAGGTTTTCCTCATTTCAGTCCTAAATGGCCTACCCCTTATTCTTAAACTATGACCCCTGGTTCTGGACTCCCCAAACATCGGGAACATGTTTCCTGCCTCCAGCGTGTCCAAACCTTTGGTAATCTTATATGTTTCAATAAGATATCATCTCATCCTTCTAAACTCCAGAGTATACAATTTAGGAGGATGAGAGAGGATCTGATAGAAACATAACATTCTTAGAGGATTGGACAGGGTACATACAGGAAAAAAATGTTCCTGATGTTGTGGGAGTCCAGAACCAGGGGTCACAGTTTAAGAATAAGGGGTGGGTCATTTAGGACTGAAATGAGGAAAACCTTTTTCACCCAGAGAGTTGCGAATCTGTGGAATTCTCTGCCACAGAAGACAATGGAGGGAAATTCACTGGATGTTTTCAAGAGTTAGAATTAGCTCTTCGGGCTAAGGGAATCAAGGGATATGGGGAAAAAGCCAGAACGGGGTACTGATTTTGAATGATCATATTGAATGGCGGTGCTGGCATGAAGGGCCAAATGGCCTCCTCCTGCACCTATTTTCTATGTTTCTATGTCTTTTGGGCGTGAGAGGAAACCGTAACGTGCGGAGAAAACCCACTCAGTGACAGGGAGAACATACATACAAACTCTGTGAAGACAGCACCAGTAGTGAGGATCGAAGCTGGGTCTCTGGCTCTGTGAGGTAGCAACTCTACCACTGTGCCGCCTCTGTCACTGCAGTTCTTGCCCACCCTAAATGTTGGGTCTCTACACGTGAAATACTATTTATAACGCTCAGTTATAGTGGACAATAACGTAGACCAATGGTGGATTATAACGAGGGTTTACTGTGCAATGTTGGAGCAAGGGCTGACAGCTGTGATCTAAGGCCAGGGGTGGAGGTTACTGCACCGAGGAGTCCCCTGCAACCTGTTTCTCTCGCGGTTCACAGGCTTGCCAGCCACCTACCACTTTTGCGGGCTGGAAGAGTTTGGAACGTGTGAGGCTGCAGCCCCTGTTCCGTTATCTAAAGGGGCTGCTCCTTGCTTTCTGGCCGCATTTCTCACCCACCATCCTCATCTCCGGGCACCCTGTGCGTAGGGGAGAGGGTAGGGCCGAGGATGTCCTGGTTGGGTTGCTCCTGGGCCTGGCCAAGCTGGCCATCCGCGAGTCATGGGGCGGCAGGCGGAATAGGGCTCAGCCATGCCCGTGTGGCGTTAGAGAGGGACTGCGCACTATCCATGGGCACCCTGGGGGATTTGCGGGACCGCTGGGCACCGCGTGGGGTTGAATGCACCTTCGACAAGGATTGTAACATAGTTGTATAGTAGTTTATTTAGTATATTTGTTTGTCTTGCATTATGGTGGTGGGCTCTGTTCTGTTTTATTGTATTGTAAATATTACTTTTAATAATTGGATAAAATTTTTGAGAATTTAAAAAGAAATTAAAAATTGCCGGCTGTATTGTGGTGTTGGCGGCTTCAGCTTGTGGTATGTGGATCACAGCCAGTGGCTCTAGATGTGAATGGATGTGTTTGTGTGCAGCTGATGCCGTCAATAATGCTGCCGGCTTTGGATTCAATGGATACGACCATCACGGACAACCTCGCTGGGATCTGGCTTCCAACCTCAACATCGACAAGATCGAAGTAGGAAAACGTGTTTATATGTACACACACACACACACACACACACACACACACACACACACACACACACACACACACACTCATACACACACAAACACACGCACATGCACACACACTCTTTCTCTCGCACTCTCCCGCCTTCGCTCTCACACACACTTGCACTCTTTCGCACACACACGCATTCTCTCACACCCACACATTCTTTCACACACGCTCTCTCACAAACACACGCACTTTCACACACGCACACACCGCTCTCTCTCGCATGCACACACGCGCTCTCTCTCACACACACACACACACTCTCTCACACACTCTCTCACACACACACACACTCTCACGCACTCACTCTCACACACACATGCACTCACACACACATGCACTCACACACACACGCACTCTCACACAAACGCACTCTCGTAAACACATGCACTCTCCCACATGCGCACTCTCACACACCCACACACACTCTCTCACACACACATGCATTCTCTCTTGTACGCACATGCACTCAGACACACTCACTCGTTCACACACAAACGCTCTCACACGCACTCTCATTCGCGCATGCACTCACACACACATAATACACATGCGCACATTTTCACAAACATTTGCTTCTGTAAACCCAAACCATCTATGCATAGGATCCCACACACACATTCCATTCTCACAAGGTCATTGAAGCTGGCCATTTGGCCCACAGTCTATGCTAGCCATTTATTGTTACTTTTCTTTTTTCAGTTTGCAACAAGCATGAAGATGTTCATTGACAATTGGAACATGCAGACAGCTGTGTGGCTCAAGGAGTAAGTTGTTCTGATCTTCAGACCTTGAGCAACTTCAGGGTTCATGTCTGAGGTGTACATAGTCCAAAGTGTGTGTGTTGGTGGTGGTGGTGGTGGGGGGGGGGGGGGGGGGGAGGGGTAGGACGGGGTAAATGGATGAGTTTATTTAACATAGCGAATAGGTCATGTGGAATATCTTGCAGGAATATCTTCCATCGTAACATGCCAAAGGGAATTGGACAAATACACTGAGAATAAATGTGGCAGCTATGGGGGAGAAAGAGGAGACATCCCACATGGTTAGATCTTCACTACCACTAGCAGCTTGTTCCAGGCACTCACCACCGTGTATTAAAAAAAAAAGTCCCACACATCTTTTTGACAGAACCAGGGGCTAAGAATAAATGGGAGGCTATTTAAAACTGAGATGAGAAAAAACTTTTTCACCCAAAGAGTTGTGAATTTGTGGAATTCCCTGCCACAGAAGGCAGTGGAGGCCGATTCACTGGTTGGAGATTTAAAGAGTGTTAGATAGAGCTCTAGGGGCTAGCAGAATGAAGGGATATGGGGAGAAGGCAGGCACGGGTTACTGATTGTGGATGATCAGCCATGATCACAATGAATGGCAGTGCTGGCTCGAAGGGCCAAATGGCCTTCTCCTGCACCTATTTTTATCTATGTTTACTCTGGCTGATGAAGGCCAATGTGTTGCCAATGTTTATATTGCCAATGCTTTCCTGTTAGAGTCTGCTACGACCGGTGTCCTTTCTGCCCAACGTTGCTGACGTTCCTTCTGTCGGCAGTCTGGCATGGAGTTTACCCTGGCTATTACTTCACCTTCATGACTGGCATGCTCGTTACCCTGGCCGCAAGAGCCGTAAGTAACCGTGGAAAGATCATTATGCCATGGCACGGAGATGTCTGGGGATCTATTTTGTCTCGTTCAGTTTAGTTCAGAGATACAGAGCGGAATCAGCCCCTTCGGTGCACCGGGTCCACGCCGACCAACGATCCCCACATATTAACGCCATTCCAACACACACCAAGCCAATTTGCCGACACACCTGTACGTCTTTGGAGTGCGGGAGATCTAGGAAAAAACCCACGGGAGAACGCACAAACTCCGTACAGACAAGCACCCGTAGATGGGATCGAACCTGAATCTCCGGCGCTGCATGCGCTGTAAGGCAGCAACTCTACCGCTGTGCCACCATGCCCCACCATTTGTTTAGCTTGGTTTAGCATATTATTGTCAGCTTTACTGAGGCACAGTGAAAACCTTAGTTGTGTGATATCCGGTCGGCGAAAAGACTGTACAAGGTCACAACCAAGCGTAGCATTGTCCAGATATGGGATCAAGGGTAAAGTCCAATATAGGTACGATTAACAATAGTTTGAAGGTCTCAAATGAGATAGATGGGAAGTCAGGACCACTCTCCAGCTGACGAGAGGATGGTTCAGTTGCCTGATAACAGCTGGGAAGAAACTACCCCTAATCTGGAGTTTACACCCCAGCGGTATGAACATTGACTTCTCTAATTTCAGGTAGTCCCAGCTTTCTCCTCCCCTTCCCAGCTCTCTCTCTCTCTCTCTTCCTTTCATCTTCCCACCCCCCCCCCCCCCCCCCCCCCCCCCCCCCCACCCACCCTCACATCATCTCGACCCGAAACGTTGCCTATTTCCTTCGCTCCATAGATGCTGCCGCACCCGCTGAGTTTCTCCAGCATTTTAGACCACCTATTCTGGAGATGTGCATTTTCAAACTACTGTACCTCTTGCCAAATGGGTTAGGAGAGAAGAGGGTGTGACTGGTCCTTGAATATACCGGTGGCCTTGCCGAGGCAGCCTGAAGTGTAGATGGAAAGGGAGGTTGGTCCGTGTGATGGCCTGGGCTTCTTCCAAAACTCTCTGCAATTTCTCGAGGTCTTGGACGGAGGTGTTCCCAAAACATGCAGGGATGTATCCCGAGAAAATGCTTTCTACGGCGCATCTTTAGAAGTTGGTGAGAGTTGTTGGGTACATGCCAAAGCTCCTAAACCATCTAAGGAAGTAGAGGATCTGCAGATAGACACAAAAAGCTGGAGTAACTCAGCGGGACCGGCAGCATCTCTGGAGAGAAGGAATGGGTGACGTTTCGGCTCGAGACCCTTCTTCAGACTACAGTCTCGACCCGAAACGTCACCCATTCCTTCTCTCCAGAAATGCTGCCTGTCCCGCTGAGTTACTCCAGCTGTTTTTTGTGTCTATCTTCGGTTTCAACCAGCATCTGCAGTTCCTTCTTACACGTGGAGGATCTTCAGGACAGGAAGGGGGCGACTTAAGTAGGATATGATTTTAAGTAGGTTAGAATTTTTTTTAAAGCAGAGATAGACAGATTCTTGATTAGTACGGGTGTCAGGGGTTATGGGGAGAAGGCAGGAGAATGGGGTTAGGAGGGAGAGATAGATCAGCCATGATTGAATGGCGGAGTAGACTTGATGGGCCGAATGGCCTAAGTCTGCTCCTATAACTGGTGACCTTATGATATTTCAGCGTCTGGTAGCTGGACAGGTGAAGGCGCAGCCATTAACGGTGGAAAGATGAAATCCGGGCATGGCAGCGGCAAAGGTTAGAGGAAGGCAGGGAGTTTGGAACATGGAGGCGAGATGGTCACTCTGTCACTCGGTTGAATCCCAGCTGATCTGCATTTTAGTTTGCATTTGCTCGCCACTAACGTTTGATGCGGCTCTGTGTGTGGTTTTACGCAGGTCCGAAGCAACTTGAGGCCATATTTCTTAGTTTCGCCGGCACGCAAAGCGTTTTATGACCTGGTGACGTGGGCGACTACACAGATCGTGGTGAGCTACACAGTGGCACCTTTCGTCCTTCTCTTTATGGATTCCTCACTCAAATTTTACAGGTAAGGAGGTGCATCAGACTGATTAGTTATTTGTAGCAACTCGCGATTTTAACCTTCTCACTTTGCTGTTCGGGAAACCCGAGTTCAATACTGATGATGGAGACCCCGTCCACAGGTTCATACGTTCTAGGGACAGAAGTTTAGCGGTAACATGAGGGGGAACTTCTTTACTCAGAAAGTGGTAGCTGTGTGGAATGAGCTTCCAGTGGAAGTGGTGGAGGCGGGATCGATTTTATCATTTAAATATGAATTGGATAGGTATATGGACGGGAAAGGAATGGAGGGTTATGGTCTGAGTGCAGGTAGATGGGACTAGGTGAGAGTAAGTGTTTGGCTGGACTAGAAGGGCCGAGATGGCCTGTTTCCATGCTGTAATTGTTACATGGTTATATGAATTAGGCCATTCGGCCCATCAAGTCTACTCCGCCATTCAATCATACCTGATCTATCTTTCCCTCTCAACCCCATTCTCTCCATAACCCCTGCCACCCACACTAATAAAGAATCTATCTTCTTCTTTTCGTGTCCATCTTGTTACAAATGTTGATCTCGCTGTCCTCGTCCGTCCTGAAAAGGACGGAAGCTTCCGGCGACAATCAGTGGGAATCATCACTGGTTGCAATAGATGATGGTGGTAGCAGAATTAGCTCGGGATACTTCCAGTTTCCAGCCCCGCGACATGAACGCTTCTGCTATGAGGCCCAAGAATCTATCATTCTCCTCCATTGGCTTGATGTCCTCACTCCTCTGTGGCAATGAATTCCACCCTTTGACTCACCACCCTTAGAAATTGCTCCTCATCCCCTTTCTAAAGGTATGCCCTCTTATTCTGAGGCTATGGTCCGAGACTCTCCCACTAGTGGAAACACCCTCTCCACATCCATTCTAACCAGGCCTTTCACTATTCGGTAAGTTTCAATAAGGTCCCCCCCTCATCCTTCTAAACTCCAGTGAGTACAGGCCCAGTGCCGTCAAACGCTGATCATATGTTAACCCAATCATCCCTGGAATTATTCTCGTAAACCCCCTCTGGGTCCTCTCCAATGCTAGCACACCCTTGGAGTATGGGACCCAAAACTGCTCACAATACGCCAAATGTGGTCTGACCAGTGCCAATCTATTTGTTAACCAGCCAGTCTACATCAAGGAATGCAACATACGTCTTCATTAAAGCATTAGTTGCACATTTACTTATTCTTTTAAGAGCTCTGGCAAAAGCCTAGATGTGAGACACGGACTGTTGTTATGATCTAACAGGGCAAAGGTGATCGATTCTATAGGGACCTACAAAGTTGGGGAAATACTAAGAGAAGAAATATTTGCAAGAAGCCGGGGAAATAGAGTGGGGGGAGGAGACACAAACCTGTTCGCGGACTGACTTCCTTGGTGTCGTATCATTGTCTGGTTCTGCGAATTATCATAAGGTCCTAAGGAATTGTAGTAGAATTAGGCCATTCGGCCCATCAAGTCTACTCCGCCATTCAATCATGGCTGATCTATCTCTCTCCCTCCTAACCCCAATCTTCTGCCTTCTCCCCATAACCCCTGACATCTGTACTGATCAAGAATCTATCTATCTCTGCCTTAAAAAATATCCACTGACTTGGCCTCCACAGCCTTCTGTGGCAAAGAATTCCACAGATTCACCACCCTCTGACTAAAGACATTTCTCCTCATCTCCTTCCTAAAAGGACGTCCTTTAATTCTGAGTCTGTGACCTCTAGTCCTAGACTCTCCCATTTGTGGAATCATCCTCTCCATCCAAGCCTTTCACTATTCTGTACGTTTCAATGAGGTCGCCCCCCATTCTTCTAAACTCCAGCGGGTACAGGCCCAGTGCTGACAAATGCTCATCATAGGTAATTAATTTTTATATTTTGGCTACTCAGGTCCTGGCACTTTAGTTTGCATATCATTGCCATCGCTCTCATCTTGGTGTTGCCAAAGAAGCCCAAGGGTGCATCAAAGGAACAACACAGGCCTCAAGTGGCAAAATCGGAGATGGTACATCATTGCAATGGACACCGGAACGGATATGCACCAATGGACAGCAACCAAAACCATCGGATGAAGGTCGACTAGTGGAGAGGGGAGGTCTCCGTGAACCTTTGGGAGGAGGAAGCAGCAAATGCAACCGCTGTGACCAATGACTTGCCTGCTGTTTGAAACACTGTTGAAAGCCACCGTTCGGTTTGGTTGTCGAGTCAAGAATAGTGGCTTTTGTCAGGAAAGGCCAGCAGTGAAATGTGCAATAATCAAAACTTTTAATCGGGACGGTACAATACCCACAACAGGCAAAAAGTGAACAGGAGAGGCCGGGGGATACATTGACAAATTCATAAAACATAACCTCAAGTCAACTCACTCAATACATCGGCTCATCTGCAGCGGTTTCTTTAGGATGTCCACATGATGTGAGGAGACATGCTGGTCATTGTAATCTTCACGTTACTATTTTGAAATCGATACATCCCAAGTGGGTTTTTCGCAGTTTGGGAAAACCAGAGGCTAAAGGTAGTAGAAACCAGAAACTGCAGATGTCGGTTTACACAACAAGACACAAAGTGCTGGAGTAACTCAGCGGGTCAGGCAGCATCTCTGGAGGACATGGACAGGTGACGTTTCGGGTCACTGACGGGCCTTAACCTGATATGTCACCTGTCCAAGCTCTCCAGAGATGCTGCCTGACCCGCTGAGTTACTCCGGCATTTTGCGTCCATCTTCAAATGACGTCACGCGCTCCAGACGTTCGCGGGACCGTCGCGTAATTGCGTGCCAAGAACACGTAAGTGGGACAGGCCCTTTACTCTTTGTCCTCCTGTGGCTAAAGGCACCTGGATGCAGCAGGTAATTAACTAGATGTGCATCAGGAACAGATGAATTACTTCCTGATCATGATCATTCATACAATTCCCTAGCCGAGATCGGCTGTCCTCCTGTCCCCTCACTTATCCCCTGTTTGTTCTCCTACAACATCTGTGTCTCACTATCCCCGCTGTTGGTCATCTGGCTGGCTTCCAGGCAACTAATGGACTAAAGAAGAGGGGAAATCAGCAAGGCCTCAAATGACCTGAAACGTCGCTATTTCCTTTTCTCCAGAGATGCTGTCTGACCCGTTGAGTTACTCCAGCCTTTCGTGTCTATCTATGGTTATTATCTCTTCAGCCCCGTAACCCCTGACACCCTTAACACGTAAATGACACACAAAACGTAACACAGTACCAGAGCAAAGGATGTCTCACAGAAATATAATGGGAAATGCGATGACCCAATAACGTACAGACAGGCCTTGAGACTTCTTCAGGAAATGGCTGAATGTAAGCTTTCAGTCTTCCAACGAAAACATCTGCTGAAGATTGTGCTTTGGAGGAGAAATGAAGAGAAGAGCTTCTTAGGTCAGCGTAATCTTCACATCTTGTATAAATAATAATCTCTTTTCAGAGTCAGTGAGGCTTGCTGGCAGCTTCCTGCTTCTTGAAACCTACTACTCCACCATAAATAGTGAACAGTGAAGTCAATGAAGGACCTTGTCAATGTGGGACCACAAACCTATTTTGATCTGGGGGGACTGATGGCTTATTTACAGTGTTATAAAGTGAATGTGAATGGTTAGACCTGATGGAATGATTTAGCGTTGCTTTGATATGTGTGCTCTCTTAAAATAACATCTGAAAGTTTTAGATTACTATAATAATGTGGTTTGCTTTTATATATAAAAAGATGACATTCGATGTAGCTCGGTGTGTTTTCTAAGGTTTCAAATGTCTTTTATTGTCACGTGTACCAATTAAGGTACAGTGATATTCGTATTACCATACAGCCATACTAAAAAAGCAACAAGAAAGACAACTACATAAAAGTTGACATAAACATCCACCACAGTGGATTCCCCACGTTCCTCACTGTGATGGAAGGCAATGAAGTCTAATCTTCTTCCCTCATTTTCCTCCCGCGGTCGGGGCGATCGAAGCTCCCGCAGCCGGAGATCGAAGCCCCCGCGTTGGGCGGTCGAAACTCCTGCGGCTTGGAGTCCCCGATGTCGGTCTCCAACCAGGGACCGCAGGCTCCGTGATGCTAAAGTCCCGCAGGCACCCGCGGTTGGAGTCCCAAAGACAATCCCCGACAGGGATTGCGATCTCCGCGATGGTAAGTCCGTGGGCTCCCGCGATGGAGCTGCCGGTCGGTCTCCAGCAAAAGCCGCCAACTCCACGATGCTAAGCCGCAGTGCGGGTTAAGATACGACACGGAAAAAATCGCATCTCCGTCAAGGTAAGAGATTTTAAAAAGTTTCCTCCAACTGTTCCCCCCCCCCCCCCCCCACATAAAACAAGCTAAAGTACACTAAAGACACACATTTAACAAATACAAAACAGACACAAAGAAGGAAAGGACAGACAGACTGTTGGCGAGGCAGCCATTGCTGGCGCCACCCGGTGGATCCAGAGGAAACCCATGCAGTCACAGGGAGAACGTGCAAACTCCACACAAGCAGCACCCGAGGTCAGGATCAAACCTCGCTTCCCGATGCGGTGAGGCAGCAGCTTACCACCTGTGCCTTGTGCCACCCTTTACAAGTATAGAATATTTATAATGGGGAAATAGTGTTGGCACCAATTAATTTCTCATCCTTGGTGATTTTCAACTCCATTTCAATGAATAATTCTCTTCTTCCTACTTTCAGGATATCTCTTGTTTGGTGATTCTGGGAAGGTTTCTACTTGCAGGAGCTGCTGGGAAGTGTGTGAATGTTAGCACGGGTACATTGGATGTCAACTCATCTTCTAATGATGATATTAGAACTGGGCTAATGCTCTCAGCTGCATGTATTCAATGGCAGCAGTTAAGTATTTGCCTGGAATATAATTGTAAAAATGGCCTTGTAATCCTGTTCATACATGAAGGGTTTTGAATAGTCTTCCGGTATTAAGGTCATAAGTGGTAGGAGCAGAATTAGGCCATTCGGCCCTACATGCTATTCTATCATGGCTGATCTATCTCTCCCTCCTAACCCCATTCTCCTGCCTTCTCATAACCCCTGACACCTGCGCTAATCAAGAATCTATCTATCTCTGCCTTAAAAATATCCACTGCCTTGTCAGGACAGTGTTTGTGTTCACCAGATCTTTGGGAAATTGGTAACATATATTAAGGGTTGTCCAGGATTGTTTTAATATCTCTCGGAGCGAATTAAAACTCCTGCATTTTAATATTTGCAGGAGTTCTGAGTGTATGTGTTAATATTTACAAACAGTTAACAAGAATATATTCAGTTTGCAGGAGGTCCCTGGAAGTGTGTTAAAATTTATAAAGTGTCTCCAAGGTTGCTTCAATTCGTTGGAGTGTTTCTGGCGGTGTGTTAATATGATTCAAGAGCTATCCGTCTTACTTGCTGCAACGTTATGCCCCCGTCCCACTTAGGAGATTTTTTTTCAGGCGACTAGGTTGTCGCCACATGGTCATGAGTCGCCCAAAAAATCGCCTCAGTCGCCCAAAAAATCGTAGCGTTTTTCTGGCCGCCGCTGGATTTTGAAATGTTCAAAATGTTTCGGCGACAGTCGGCTTGACGCCAATGAGCGTAGCTTGAATTCTCCTGAGGTAGGTGCTGTCGTAGGTAGGTTGTCGCCAGGATGTCGTGGGTTGTCGCCAGTGAATTCCATTGGCGACTACCTACGTCAGCCTACGTCAACCGCCGACAGGTACCGGCGACTGAATTGTCTTACTTTGTCGTAGCTTGTCACGGGTGGACGTAGGTTGTCGTGGGTGTGGTCGTAGGTGGACGTGCTAATGGGTCGCCGGTTGTGGGTAGGTTGCCGTAGCTTGACGTCGACTAGGTGATAGGTTGTCGTAGACATTGTCGTAGGGGGGTCCAGTCGGTGTTTTTTCGGCGACCTGCTACGCCTGTGGGACTGGCCTTTCACAGATCATTAAATGCAATAGTAACAAAAATAACTTGAAGTATCAGCTACTTAAAGTAAACTAAACCATGATATGTGCAAAACACAAGGTATATTAAACTTTAGAGATACAGTGAGGACAGCAGCCCCTTGGCGCGTCGACCTGCAATCACCCGTACACGAGCACGCTCCGACACACGGAGGACATAGAAACATAGAAAAATAGGTGCAGGAGTAGGCCATTCGGCCCTTCGAGCCTGCACCGCCATTCAATGTGATCATGGCTGATCATCCAACTCAGTATCCCGTACCTGCCTTCTCTCCATACCCCCTGATCCCTTTATCCACAAGTGCCACATCTAACGCCCTCTTAAATATAGCCAATGAACTGGCCTCAACTACCTTCTGTGGCAGAGAATTCCAGAGACTCACCACTCTCTGTGTAAAGAATGTTTTCCTCATCTCGGTCCTAAAGGAATTCCCCCTTATCCTTAGACTGTGACCCCTTGTTCTGGACTCCCCCAACATCGGGAACAATCTTCCAGCATCTAGCTTGTCCAACCCCTTAAGAATTTTGTAAGTTTCTATAAGATCCCCCCTCAATCTTCTAAATTCCAGCGAGTACAAGCCGAGTCTATCCAATCCAATCCAATCCAAGGACAAGTTACAATTTACAGAAGCCAATTAACCTACACGCCTGTACATCTTTAGAGCGTGGGAGGAAACCAAAGCACCCGGAGAAAACCCACAAGGTCAGGAAGAACGTACAAACTCCGTACAGAAAGCAGCCATAGTCAAGATCAAACCCGGGTCTCTGGTGCTGTAAGGCAGCAACTCTACCGCTGTGTCACTGTGCCGCCCCATAATTAATAACACGTGCGGTATCAACACTGTTCTGAATGTATCTTTCAAATTATAATAGACTACCCAAAACATTCTGCTAACTTAAGGTAGACATAAAATGCTTGAGTAACTCAGTGGGTGAGGCTGGAGAGAAAGAATGGGTGACGTTTAGGGTCGAGACCCTTCTTCAGGCTGCTGTCAGGGGAGGGGGGCGGGAAAAAGATAGAATGTAGTTTTCGGAGACAGTAAGACTAGTGGGGGAAATGGGAATGGGAAGGAATTCTGCTAATTTAGTTTAGTTTAGAGATACAGCGCGGAAACAGGTCCTTTGGCCCACTGTGTCTGCACCGACCAGCGATCCCCGTGCACTAATACTACCCTACACACACTAGGGAAACCTACAAACCTGTACGTCTTTGGAATATGGGAGGAAACCGAAGCTGGTCGGCAGGGACTCAGTGGGCCGAAGGGTCTTAATCCACGCTCACTCTCTAATGTCTAGTATAAAGACTGTTAATATATTTGGTATTGAATATTTCCAGAGGTCTCCCTGGTAGGTCAATATTATCATGGGCATGAAATAATGCTTAGGAATTGGATTCCTTGAAAACAGCAGGAGCATTAAAATATTTGTTATTAGAGGAGTAATATCCAAGGAACACATTCATATTTAAAATTTCAGAGTACATGTTGAGTTTACAGCAGGTGTCCATGAATATGCTCATCTTTACATGAGGTCTCTGTGAATGTGCTAATATTTGAAGAAAGTTCCAGGGAGTCTATTCATCATTGTAGCATTTCTCCATGAATGTTTAATACCAGCAAGGATTTTCCAGGATTAATGATATTGTATTATCAATGTTAATGATAATACAATCGAGCCATCCACAGTGTACAGATACATGGTAAAGGAATTTAGTGCAAGATAAAATAAGAGTGTAGTTGAAGCAAGTAATGCTGCTGTCGGAGGAGAGGTTTAAAAGAGTGTCGCGATTGTAATGTATGATTGCAGATCCACTTCTGGCACCAGCACACAAAGATTCGCCTGGCCTGGGTGCCATGTTGGATCACGTACATCGCTTTGTGCCTGCTGTTCCATGACAGTGGCTCTCACATTGAATGGTCTTTGTGGTAAATCGCATTGTGTTGGATGGTGCGGCCCAATGCTAAATCAGCCACAGCATCTTTAGTTTAGTTTAGTTTAGAGATGCAGCGCGGAAACAGGCCCTTTGACCCACCGTGTCCGCACCGACCAGTGATCCCAGTGCGTTAATGCTATCCTACATACACACTGGGGACAATTTACACTTATACCAAGCCAATTAACCTACAAAACTGTACGTCTTTGGAGTGTGGGTGGAAACTGAAGATCTCCAGGAAACCGAAGTACAGGATACTGAGTTGAATGATCAGTCATGATCATATTGAATGGCAGTGCAGGCTCGAAGGGCCGAATGGCCTACTCCTGCACCTATTTTCTATGTTTCTTTCTCGGTCATTGAGAGAACGTACAAATTCCGTACAGACAGCACCCGTGGTCGGGATTGAACCCGGGTCCTTAGCGCTGTAAGGCAGCAACTCTACCGCTGCGCCACCGCGCCGCCTGTCTTCTGCAAATAAATTTGAGGGAATATTTATCACCTGTTGGCTTTGGTGTGTTTGCAGAATTATTCTCCTGCCTTGGACAAGTGGGAGGCAAGGGAGCAGGGCGTCCTATCGCATTGTTTTGTCAACATAATGCCATTATAGCAGCATAAACAAAAGGATATCTGCACTGCACAAAGTGGTTTGCAGCTACCGTGCAGCCATTATGTTCCTGTGCAGATTACACGGCAACCAGGTTTTATTTAAGTTGCTCCCACTGAGAGCAAAGTGAAAACAAACGCGATAGATATTCTGTTTTAGTAATAAAAAGCAGATAATACTGTAAACATTCAACAGGTCAGGCAGCAGCTGAGTGAAAAGCAGTTGCTGCTTCAGGTTGAAGACCCTGGTCAGAACTGAGAAAGAGAGAAAACAAGTGATGTTTACATTACAGAGAAGTTTGGAGAGAGATTGGTGGATGGTACAAACCGAATGGGGTGAGGCGAGGGTTACCATGAGGACAAGTTGTAGAAGAGGCCATAGTGCTGTACAGCATGGAAACTGGCCCTTTGGCCCACTTTGTGCATGCTGACCAAGTTGGCATATTGGGCGAGTCCCATCTGCCTGCACACCCCTGTAAAGCTTATCTATCCATATATCAGTCCAAATGTCTTCAACCTGAACAAGGGTTCTGACCCGAAGCGCCATCTATTCCTTCTCTCCAGACATGCTGTTTGACCTGCTGAGGTACACCAGCATTTTGAGGTGGCCTTAAGGCAGTGTTGAAGAAATAATGGCAGTTTCTCAGGCAAAGATGAGCAACAAACTCTTCTGGAACCAAATGTAACCTATTGCTTTTACAGTAACTTATAATTACTTATGCCCTTGTCCCACTTAGGCGATTTTTTAGCCGACTAGAGGCGACTAGGCTGTGGCCACGTGGTCACCAGGGTGTCACCTGTATGGTCTCCTCAGTCGCCCAAAGAGTCATACCTTTTTTCTGGTCGCTGCTGGATTTTGAAATGTTCAAAACTTTTCAGCGACAGTCGGCGCCCGTGAGCCTTGACGCCAACGATCGTAGCCTGACGTAGGTGCTGTCGCCAGGATGACGTAGGTTGTCACCAAATGGCGTAGGTTGGCGCCGGTGCTGACATCGGTGAACTTCATTGGCAACTACCTACGTCAACCAGCGACGGGTACCGGCGACTGAATTGTCTAACCTTGCGGGTGGGCGTAGGTTGTGGCAGGTGTGGTTGTAGGTGGACATCCTAATGGTTGTCGGTAGCTTGACGTCATCTAGCAGGTAGGTTGTTGTAGACATTGTCGTAGGTATTGTCATAGGGGGATCCAGTCGCCAGTCTTTCAGCGACCTGCTACGACCAAAACATCGTAGTCAAAACATCAAAGTCGCCAAAATAATTGCCTAAAGGGCCTGTCCCACTGTACGAGTTCATTCAAGAGCTCTCCTGAGTTTAAAAAAAAATCAAACTTGTGGTAAGCACATAGAATAGACGTAGTGGGTACGTCGGAGCTCGGGACGTCCCTTAGCAGCTCGTAACGTTAACGGCAGGTACTCGGGAAACGCGGTAAGCTTGGGAAGTCTCGTGAAGATTTTTCAACATGTTGAAAAATGTCCACCGAGAGCCCCGAGTACCGACCAGCGGCCATTACCGTAATTCTCCGAGTTCGAATCAGGGGAAACTCGGGAGAACTCTTGAATTAGCTCGGACAGTGGGACAGGCCCTTAAGTGGGACAGGGTGATTACTCTTTTCACCTTTGTCAAACATCAGAGCAATTACCATGCGTGATCAGCAGGTGGCAGCAGTATGCCCGTTTCACAACGACTGCATCGCTGAAGCAATGACCAACTCGAGACGCCCTCTGGCCAATGAATGAAGGCAGAAAAGGACACTACTTTTCCAAAATAAATCCCAACGAAAATCAATGCTCGCTCTCCAACTCTGAGGTTTAGGTTTATTGTTATTGTCACATGTACCGAGGTACCGAGGTACAGTGAAAAGCTTTGTATTGCCTGCTATCCAAACAGACCAGATATTGATCTGAATAAGGGTCTCGACCAAAAACGTCACCCATTCCTTCTCTCCAGAGATGCTGCCACTCCAGCTGTTTGTGTCTAGATCAGATACATAGATACAATCAGTTCAAACTCGCGTATGGTAGGACAAAGGGTGCAGAATATAGTTCTCGGCATTGTCGAGCATCAGTTACATAGACAAAATCCGTGTATTTAACGGGGTAGAGGTGAATCGGACAGTAATCATATAACCATATAACCATATAACAATTACAGCACGGAAACAGGCCATCTCGGCCCTTCAAGTCCATGCCGAACAACTTTTTTCCCTTAGTCCCACCTGCCTGCACTCATACCATAACCCTCCATACCCTTCTCATCCATATGCCTATCCAATTTATTTTTAAATGATACCAACGAACCTGCCGCCACCACTTCCACTGGAAGCTCATTCCACACCGCTACCACTCTCTGAGTAAAGAAGTTCCCCCTCATGTTACCCCTAAACCTCTGTCCCTTAATTCTAAAGTCATGTCCTCTTGTTTGAATCTTCCCTATTCTCATAGGGAAAAGCTTGTCCATGTCAACTCTGTCTATCCCTCTCATCATTTTAAAGACCTCTATCAAGTCCCCCCTTAACCTTCTGCGCTCCAGAGAATAAAGACCTAACTTATTCAACCTATCTCTGTAACTTAGCTGTTGAAACCCAGGCAACATTCTAGTAAATCTCCTCTGTACCCTCTCTATTTTGTTGACATCCTTCCTATAATTGGGCGACCTAGCTTGTGTACCCTCGATTCTCCAGTACCTGCAGTTCCTTCTTTAAGAACTCGAGACACCCTCTGGGTACCCTAGCTTGTGAAGGACTGTTCATAAGCCTGATTATTGTGGAAGAAGCTGTTCCTGAGTCTCGTGGTGCACAACTTCAAGCTTCTGTATCTTCTGCCGGCCGGGCAGAGGGAGTGAACCGCTAGAGAGAGTGAAAGAGCCCTGAACATCCTCACTCGCACCCAGGGTGAACTGGTGAAACTTTAACTACAATCCATCAATCCTCTTTCATCACAAGAGTGGTGTCAGGGGACTGCAGGTCTGCTAATGTTCGTTAAAGTAGGAAGGGATAAACGACAGAACCTCAGACCAGCTACTTATCGTCCGTGGTGGAAAAATCCATTCTAAGGAACTTTATTTAGAAAGGCAGTTTAGTTTAGTTTAGTTTGGTTTAGTTGAGTTTAGTTTAGAAATACAGTGTGGAAACTGGCCCTTCAGCCCACCGAGTCCCAACCCAGCGATCTCTGCTCACTAACACTACCCTACACGCACCAGGGGTAATTTTACATTGATACCAAGCCGATTAACTTACAAACCTGTACGTTTTTGGAGTGTTGGAGGAAATGGAAGATCTCAGAGAAAACCCACGCAGATCACGGGGAGAACGTACAAACTCCAGACAGCACCTGATAAGAACCCAGGTCTCTGGTGTTATAAAGCAAAGATCCTATAGTGGAGCAAGGTAGACCACTCCTGCTAAATGCAATGGGCTGACCTGTAGTGCGCAACGGAACGGAACGTGGGCCTTTTTTTCATCCATTTCCGTAACTGGACCCGACCCGACTCGCAGTGTAATCAACGTTGCGGGGGAACTGTTTGTGTTAATAAATTAAATTTCTGAAAATGAGGAGAAGATTTTTACCAAAGAACTTTTATTTTTACGAGTATGTTTCCGTAACCGGCTTCCGTCTCCGCACTAGTATCCTGTGGGATCTTTGGTGTGGAGACGGAAGCCGGTTATGGAAATGGGGCCGAAAATTACCCATGAATCTGCCGATGGCCGTACTACGTATTTTTCGTTGAGTGGTCTATCTTGCTCGCTGTAGGATCTTTGCTATAAAGCAGCAAGTCTACCTCTGCTCCACCATGCCACTCTATTAACTGATCTAATTTCTAGGCTGATCTTTCCTCCTTCTCATGGACAACTTGCAGTTTGTCTCTCTCTTAAAACCCCTTGTCACTCCCGGAGGGAGCTCAATGGGTCCCCTGTTTTCAAACACACTGTCCAATTCTGTTGCCTTCGTGACCCAGCGTAGAGCTGTTTTCTTCAGCGTATTGTTTTAAAGTCTCTGCATTAAATTAAAAACCAACACTAATTTGGTCAGGACTGACCTGGTGACCTTGTGGCACCACATTCATGAAAAGGTTTTTCCAGGGAGAGGGAAAAAAAATCATTCCAATGGATCTCTTCAGCTCTGTGAAGACCATTGTGAAGACCTGAGAATGACCAGGGATGAAAGAAAGAGGAGTATGTGTTGACAAAGCTGAGTTGACCATTGAGTCGGAGGGGACGTAGGTTTATGACTCACACCAAAAATGTCATTGATCTGTAAGTTGGTTAAAAACAAAGGCTATTTTAAGGAAAGGTCATCAACCTAAAGTATTAACTACTGTTGTTTCTCCATACATGCTGCTTGATCTACCCACCACTTCCAGCGCATTCTGGCCCCTTGATAAAGCAAAATACTTATTTAAAGTTAAGTTAAATTAAGTTAGGTTAGGTTAATTTGTTAAGTTGTTAAGTTATACAGCGTGCAAACGAAGTAGAGATTCCTAGGACTAAATATCACCAGCAACTTGTCCTTTTAATTTAGTTTAAAGATACAGTTTAAAGTAACAGGACCACCGAGTCCGCACTGACCAACGATCCCCGCACATTACCACTATCCCACATACACTCGGGACAATTTTTACACATACCAAACCAATTAACCGACATACCTGTACGTCTTTGGAGTGTGGGAGGAAATCGAAGATATCGGAGAAAACAAGAGGATTTCATAACAAGAGGATTTCAGTATAGGAGTAAAGAGGTACTTCTGCAGTTGTATAGGGCTCTGGTGAGACCACATCTGGAGTTTTGTGTACAGTTTTGGTCTCCTAATTTGAGGAAGGGCATCCTTGCGATTGAGGCAGTGCAGCGTAGGTTCACGAGATTGATCCCTGGGATGGCGGGACTGGCATATGAGGAAAGATTGAAAAGACTAGGCTTGTATTCACTGGAGTTTAGAAGGATGAGGGGGGATCTTATAGAAACATATAAAATTATAAAAGGACTGGACAAGCTAGATGCAGGAAAAATGTTCCCAATGTTGGGTGAGTCCAGAACCAGGGGCCACAGTCTTAGAAAAAAGGGGAGGTCATTTAAGACTGAGCTGAGAAAAAAACATTTTTACCCGGAGATGTGAATTTATGGAATTCGCTGCCACAGAGGGCAGTGGAGGCCAAATCACTGGATGGATTTAAGAGAGAGTTGGATAGAGCTCTCGGGGCTAGTGGAGTCAAGGGATATGGGGAGAAGGCAGGCACGGGTTATTGATAGCGGATGATCAGCCATGATCATATTGAATGGCGGTGCTGGCCTGAAGGGCCGAATGGCCTCCTCCTGCACCTATTTTCTATGTTTCTATGTTTCTATGTTTCTAAAACCCATGCGGTCACACGGAGAACGTACAACTCCAAAACTCCGTACCGACAGCACCCGTAGTCGGGATTGAACCCGGATCGCCGACGCTGCAAGTGCTGAAAGGCAGCAACTCTATCACTGCGCCACCGTGACTGCCCTTGTCCACCCATGTTGAAGCATTGGCCAAGAAAGCACACTAACCTCCTTAGAAGGCTCAGGAAGTTCAACTTTTCCCCAACAACTCTCACCGCTTCTACAGATGAGCCATAGAAGGCATTTTATCGGGATGCATCACAGCTCCATCCAAGACCACAAGAACTTGTAGAGAATTGTGGACGCAGTCCAGACCATCACACAATCCAACCTCCTGTTCATTGACTCCATTTACACCTCACGCTGCCTCAGCAAGGCCAGCAGCATAATCAAGGATGAGTCGCACCCCGGCCACTCCCTCTTCTCCCCTCTCCCATCAGGCAAGAGGTGCAGAAGTGTGAAAACGCACACCTCCAGATTTAGAGACAGTTTCTTCCCAGCTGTTATCAGTCAACTGAACGATCCTACCAACACTCAAGAGCAGTCCTGAGCTATTATCTACATCATTGGAGACACTTGGACTATCTACTCATGTTCTTCCCTTTAACCTGTATCTGTACACTGTACATGGCTCGATTGTAATCATGTATTGTCTTTCTGCTGATGGGTTAGCACGCAACAAAAGATTTTCCCTGTACCTCGTGGCACGTGACAATAAACTAAACTCAACTAATGTTCAAACTCCATACAGACAGCACCCGTAGACAGGATCGATCCCGGGTCTCTGGCACTGTAAGGCGTAGACACGACCGCTGCACCACCGTGCCGCTGCAGAAGATGCTACTTCGAGCTTTACAAATGCTTTCACGGTGCCCACTACTTTTGGCGAAACTGCAATATATTTGTGGTTAACCACTTGTCTGTTAAAACAGAAGTACAGAATGATCAAAGTGCCAATAACACTATCATCCCAATTAAAATAAGCCAGCTGGCCATTCCCATCCAAATAGCCAGCACCCTCAATGAGATATTCGCCATTTGGCCCATATCTCCTCCCGTCCCTATCTGTCCAAATGAGATAGATAGGGATAGGAAGGGGATATGGGCCAAATGGTGTCCACATTGGGGTTGACATGAATCTGGCAGTACCTTAGCTTCAGAAGACTGTTCAGAAGCCTGATAACAGAGGGGAAGAAGCTGTTCCTAAGTCTGGTGGTCTGGTATCCAAATGAGACAAATATGGATAGGAAGTGGGTATGGGCCAAATGCAGGCCAACTAGACTAGCCCAGAATGCCAACTTGATCGCATGGACAAGTTGGGTTGGAGGGCCTGTACATACTATACAGCTTTATGTAGATGCAAGAGACTTCAGATGCTGGGATTTGGAGCAAGAAACAAACTGCCTGAGGAACTTAGAAGGCCAGGCATCATTGTGGAGGCAAAGGGGTGGTCGAGATCCAGTGTCAATGCCATTATTAGTTTTATTTAGGGATACAGCGTGGAAACAGGCCCTCCGTCCCACCGAGACCTCCCCGACCAGTGATCCCCGCACACTGACACTATCCTACAAACACTAGGGACAATTCACAATTTTACCGTGACAATCAGTCTGCAAGGAGTGTGGGAGGAAACCGGAGCTCCCAGACAAAACCCACGCAGGTCATGAGGAGAACGTACAAACTCCGCACAGACAGCACCCGTAGTCAGGATCGAACCCGGGTCTCTGACACTGTAAGGCAGCAACTCTACCGCTGCGCCACCGTGCTGCCGTAGTTGTCAGGAAACCTGGAGACACTTTAAAACAAATGAATAAGTGATCTTCTTCAGATTTAAAGTAGAAAGCCTTTATATCAAGAAAATGAAAACTTATATAACCCGAAGCATCACTTTTAGTCTGTATGTTTAAGAGAGAACTGCAGATGCTGGTTAAATTGAACGTAGGCACAAAATGTTGGAGTAACTCGGCGGGTGAGGCAACATCTATGGAGAGAAGGAATTGGTGATGTTTCAGATCGAGACCCTGCCTCACCCGTTGAGTTACTCCAGCTTTTTGTGTCTACCTTACTTTTAGTCTGAAGATGGGTTCCGACATGAGACTTCACCTATTCCTTTTCTCCAGAGATGCTGACTGGCCCGCTGGTTTGGTGTCTGTCTTTGGAATGAGCCAGCATCTGCAGTTCCTTCCGACACTGTCTATTTCAAATATGCATGAAAGCAAGCTGATGTTATTAACTTCACCAGCTCAGACGTACTTGCTCACAGTCCCAGGTGCATTGGCTGTCGGTTTTGGCACCGGTTCAGGTGCTTCATGTTGCAGACAGCAGGCACAGCGGAACGAGAAAGGGCGCATTATATGTTAAGGACAATCTGCTGGCCAGAAGCCAATTGCTTGGCCTTCACAAATTAGAGTCGCTAGAGGCTTGTCCCAGCTGTAGGAAGCTCGATCTGTCGGGCTACTCCTAGATGGGAGGACCCGAGATATAACAATTCCTCGGCTCCTTGGATCGCATCCACAGGCATCCCGGGAACCTGGAGGAGTTTATGGGGAAATAAGGTTCACAATGCATTCCAGACAGTGTTAGGTGAGGCGCTAAGGGTTGCGACAGGCAGCGTGGCTTCCCAGACAGTTACAGAAAACAGGAGAACTCTTTCATGGACTAGCTATTCAAAATTATATACCTTACCATTTTAGTTTCTTCCCAGCTGCTATCGGGCACCTGAACCATCCCACCACAACCAGAGAGCAGTCCTGAACTACTATCAACCTCATTGGTGACCCTCGGATTAGCTTTCATCAGACTTTACCAGCTTTACCTCACACTAAATGTTATTCCCTTCTCTTGGTAGACAAAAAAGCTGGAGAAACTCAGCAGGTGAGGCTGCATCTATAGAGCTAAGGAATGGGTTAAGTTCTCGGCCCGAAACATCACCTACTCCTTCGCTCCATAGATGCTGCCTCACCCGCTGAGTTTCTCCAGCTTGTTGTCTACCTTTGATTTTTCCAGCATCTGCAGTTCTTTCTTAAACATTCCCTTGTCATGTATCTGTACACTGTAAACGGCTCGATTGTAAACATGCATTGTCTTTCTGCTGACTGGTTAGCACGCAACAGAAGGTTTTCACCGTACCTCGGCACACGTGACAATAAACTAAACTGAACTGAACTAATCCAGCCCTCCCCAAATACCTGACTTAGACTCTGCCCGATCTGATACCCCGCCGACATTTGCCTGGAGAACAGTCCTGGTCTCACAAAATCAGAGTCAATATTGTATTCCCTTTCTTCTCAAATGTCCTTACCAGTGCTTTCTCTCAGACTTCACAAAGCTAATCCCTAGGACCAAGGGGTCTGAGGAAGGGTCTCCACCCTAAACCTCACCTATTCCGTTTCTCCAGAGATGCTGCCTGACCCGCTGAGTTACTCCAGCTTTTTGAGTCTAAAGATCAAAGGGTTGTCCCACAATGAGCAGCTGAAGAAGTTGGGTCTTCAGTTTAGAAGAATGATCGGTAAGTTTATTGTAACGTGAGATCCTAAGAGAAGATGACAGATGGATGTGGAAGCATTTCCACTTATGGGGGAGTCTTGAATGAGGTGGCAGAATTACAAGATGAGGGGGCACCCCTTTAAAACTAAGGTGTCTCAGAACATTTTCTTCAGAGAATAGATTGAGTAGATGCATAGAGTCTCGTGCCCAGAGTAGGGGAATCGAGAACCAGAGGAGATAGGTTTACGGTGAAGGGGGAAAGATTTTATAGTAATCTGAAGGGTAACGTTTTCAGACAAAGGGTGGTGGGTGTATGGAACGAGCTGCCGGAGGAGATAGTTGAGGCAGGGACTATTGCACCGTTTAAGAAGCAATTAGATAGGTACATGGATAGGAATGGGTTTAGAGGGATATGGGCCAGATGTAGGCAAGTGGAACTAGAGTAGATGGGGCATGTTGGGCAAGTTGGGCTGAAGGGCCTGTTTCCACACTGAATCACTCTATGACTCTATGGTGCATCTTTGGAATTCTCTTCCCAGGAAGGTGGTAGAGGTTAGGTCACTGGATCTATTTAAGAATGAGGCAGGTGGATTTTTGAAAGATCAGGGAATTGAGCGTTGAGGGGAACTGGCTCAGACAAGGTGATGAGGCCTGAATCAGAGCAGCCATGATCATATTGAAAGCAGGACATGGTCGAGGAGCAAAGGAGATGACTGTCGTTCTCTTACCTTCCTGACTGTGCTTGCTGTCTATACGGAGTTTGCACCTTCTCCCTGTGACCGCGTGGGGTTTTCTCTGGTTTCCTCCCACGTTCCAATGACGTGCAGGTTTGTAGGCTAGTGGGCTTCTGTAAATTGTCCCTAGAGTGTAGGATAGAACAAGTGTACGAGGTGGTGGTTCAACGGGCCGAAGGGCCTGTTTCCATGCTGTATCTCTAAACTAGAATGTGCACGCATCATAAAATCGTAGGATAATAAAGCATGGAAACAGACCATCGCCATAGAGCCATAGTCACGAATATACAGTATACTGAAGGGAAACAGGCCCTTGTTCATGCCGACCAAATTGCCATTTAGGGCTAGTCCTATTTGCCTGCATTTGGCCCATATTCCTCTCAATCCTTCTTGTCCATATATCTTTCAAATATTTTTTTGGAAGTCCTAATTGCACACACTTCTATAGCTTCCTCTGGCATCTCCTTTTAAATACGGACTACCGCCTGAGTGAAAAAGTTGTCCCTGAGGTCCCTCTTAAATCTCGCCCTTCTTGACTTAAGCCTATGCATTCTAGTTTTAGTTTTCATTGAGTCAATTAAACAGCAGTCTGCTACATTCCACCGGCCCTGCCTCCGACCCATATCCATGCAATGTTTAGAAAGGAACTGCAGATGCTGGTTTAAACCGAAGATAGATGCTTGCCTGTCCCGCTGGAGCAACTCAGCGGGACAGGCAGCATCTCCAGACGACTTCTTCAGAAGAAGGGTCTCGACCCAAAACGTCACCCATTCCTTCTCTCCAGAGATTCTGCCTGTCCCGCTGAGTTACTCAAAGTATTCTTCTAGTTCCCTTCTGGAAAGTGGTACTGAGTCTACTCCCACCGAGCTATCAGGCAGCACATTCCAACTCATACTTTTACCTGCAACATGCAGAAAGAAAACTATACTTTCCAGCTCGTCTAATCAGCAGGCTAATTATTATTTTTTAACAATTGTGGAATGCACAGTTGTTCGCAAGTAGTTAATCTGCACCATTTCAATCCCGTGGAGCCAAAGCATTTGCTTAGGGAGACTTACTTTCATAGAGTCATACAGCACCGAACCATACAGGCCCTTCGGCCCAACTTGCCCACACCGGCCAACATGTCCCATCTACATGTGTAGGAAATAACTGCAGATGCCGATTTAAATCGAAGGTAGACACAAAATGCTGGAGTAAAAGCCCTGTCCCACTGTACGAGTTCATTCCAACAGCTCTCCCGAGTTTGCCCTGATTCGAACTCGGAGATTTACGGTAATGGCCGCTCGTCGATACTCGGGGCTCTCGTGGACATTTTCCAACATGTTGAAAAATCTTCATGAGTCTTCCCGTGCTTACCTGCCGTTAGCGAGTCTTCCCGAGTACCTGCTTTTAGCGTTACGAGCCGCTAAGAGACGTCTCCGAGCTCCGACGTACCCACTACGTTCATTCTCCATGCTTACCATGAGTTTGATTTTTTTAAACTCGGGTGAGCTCTTGGAATGAACTCGTACTGAGGGACAGGGCTTTTACTCAGCGGGACGAGATCCGAAACGTCACCAATTCCTTCTCTCCAGAGATGCTGCCTGACCCGCTGAGTCTATGTCTCATCTACACTTGTCCCGCCTACCTGTGTTTGGCCCGTATCACCACTAAACCTGTCCTATCCATGTACCTGTCTAATGGTTTCTTAAATCGTAACTCTGTCCCCTTTAAATCTTTTCTCCATTCTGTTGACTCTCGTCAAAAATGCTTCCCAGAATTTATTTGTGGTAGCAGTGGGAGTGCAGCAGCCAGCCTTCACAGGTGCCCCAGACACCACTGAATCGTGGATCTGTACAGCCCTGAAGGAGGCCACTCAGCCCTACTATGCCTGCATCGAATGCTGGAGAAATGCTTCCAGTTGGAACTATTCCTGTGTGCTCCAAAATTTGATTTCTGCCCAATGTTATTTGTGTAGCCTCACCCAACATAATAATGGGAAAACGGTAAAAGAGGAGGCGTTCCCACATGGGAAATACAGCGTTTATTCTAGTGAGTTACAAGGTGCCTCAAAGCAAAGATGATAAGTAGTTTGTCTATAGTTTACTTTCACCTCACCAAGGTCGTGGAAGAGGAAGCAGGAAGACAGGTCGGAATACTGCCAGACTCAGGAAAACCTTCATCCCCTCTGTTAACTAGGACGGCATAGTCAGAAACTGTAAAAGTGCGGCACGGTGGCGCAGCGGTAGAGTTGCTGCCTTACAGAGCCAGAGGCCTGGGTTCAATCCTGGCTGCGGGTGCTATCTGTATGGAGTTTGTACGTCCTCCCCGTGACCATGTGGGTTTTCTCCGGGAGCTCCGGTTTCCTCCCACACTCCAAAGACGTACAGGTATGTAGGTTAATTGGCTTGGTAAATGTAAAATTTGTCTCTCATGCGTGTAAGATAGTGTTAATATGCGGGGATCGCTGGTCGGCGCGGACCTGGTGGGCCGAAGGGCCTGTTTCCATGCTGTATGTCTAAACTAAACTAAACTAAAATTAACTAAACATCATGGTATAAAAACCTGTTGAAGAAATGTTGGCGAGCCACAGAAGAAAGAGGTTTGGATAATAACAATAATAGTGTAGGCAGGAACTGCAGATGCTCGTTTAAACTGAAGATAGACACAAAATGCTGGAGTAACTCAGCGAGACAGGCAGCATCTCTGGATAGAAGGAATGGGTGACGTTTCAGGTCGAGACCCTTCTTTAGACTGAAAGTCATGGGAAAGGGAAACGAGGGATATTAAGATGATATAAACATTGCAGTTGCACAGGGCCCTGGTGAGACCGCACCTGGAGTATTGTGTGCAGTTTTGGTCTCCTAATTGAAGGAAGGACATGCTTGCTATTGAGGGAGTGCAGCAGAGGTTCACCAGGTTAATTCCCGGGATGGCGGGGCTAACATAGCTGTATGATGAAAGAATGGGTCGACTGGGCTTGTATTCACTGGAATTTAGAAGGATGAGAGGATATCTTATAGACACATATAACATTCTTAAAGGATTGGACAGGCTAGATGCAGGAAAAATGTTCCCGATGTTGGGGGAGTCCAGAACCAGTGGCCACAGTTTAAGAATAAGGGGTGGGCCATTTAGGACTGAGATGAGGAAAAACTTTTTCACCCAGAGAGTTGTGAATCTGTGGAATTTTACTTCGGAGTCACGTGAGTGACTACGTGAAGAAGACCCCGCCTGGCACTGGAACGGCATTACGTCGTCGCTGTCGGCAACGAAAGAGCTGCAGAGCGCAGCTCCACACAGCGGTAAGGAACCGGCCCGCAGGTAAGAAAGTTTTACAAAATTTTGGGCGAGGTTTCAGAACTCCGTAGCCTGGTGGGTAAACCAGGAGGAGTTAGAGGAAAAAATAAAATGGAGAAGGCCAAGAAACAGCGGGTAAAACGTGCGTCCCGGGGTGCAGAAGAGTCGGGACAGCAGTTTATTGCGGAGCCGGTTCCGATACCGGCGGCCATTGAAATACCCGTTAGTGAGGCTTTGATTGCTCCACAAACAGAAACTGTAGAGGAAATCCCAGTGCCTCAAAAAAGTAAAAGAAAAGCTGCAGGGCCTGGGGTTTCTGAGGACTCTGATTCTGAAGGTCCAGAAAAGAAAGCCTTATGGCTCAGGATGGACCAAATGGAGAAAATGCTCCAGACTATAATCAACCAAGGGTCTACGAACCCAGAATATTCCCAGGCAGCCCCTGAGGGGGTTCCATATCGTGAATATGGTGCCAATTCGAATTGGGAATTTGAAACCCCAGTGCCTGGGTATGGACTGGAGGAAGTCTCCTTTGAACAAGTTTCAGGAGTACCAGGGCTGTATGAGACAGACCCTGCAAGTGGTGTTTGTGGTCCGGAGGACACACCACAATTCAAATATATGGATCCAGGTGTGCCTGATGTGGCACAAGATTTTGCTATACCTGGAGGAAGCGGTGAGGCCATGGAAGAAAACCTGGCGGCCAATATTAATTATATGGTCTCTCACCCGCTTCAAGATGCTGTTATGGTTGAGACAGCAGAAATGTATAAAACACCTATCAATTGTGCCTCATTGAAGGTACCTACGGTGAATCCAGTTGTTTGGGCGCCTATGTCATCAATTATGCGGGCGCAGGAAATTCGATTTCAAAGAGTCCTCAAGCTGATTTCAGCTGGCATTACTGCATTTGGCAGACAAGTGGAAGGTTGTGGAATGACCAAAGTGCAGAAACATATGTTGGCCTTATTTTGCAACTCATTTTTGAGATTAATTGCATGAGGAAGATTGCCATTCGACCTCTGTTACATCCAAGATTTGCAGGATTGTGTAAACCAAGCAATGTTCAAACTCCTGGGTTTTTGTTCGGAGAGGATTTGTCTAAACAAATTAAAGAAATGGATGAAGAAGCAAAAACTTTTGGTCGTATGAGACCCTTCAACTTTGGCCAGAGATGGTCTGGCTATTCAAGGAAGAGATTTGATTTTGGAGCTGGTACAAGCCGAGGCAGGAGTATGATAAGGAGGAATTTCCAGCCAACACAGCCGAATGTACACCCATTCCTTGGGAAAAGGAGATCATCTCGTCCAGCTGGAGAGGTACATAAACATTATCCCATAAAAAAGGAATGCTGGGATGGGCCACAGATTGGCGGTAGACTCCAAATGTTTTATAAGGAATGGGACAATATTACAGTTGATCGTGTGGTATTAGACACTGTACAAGGATCTACCATTGATTTTGTGGAAGGTATGGTTCCATTAGGACAGTATGACCCTAGTCATCCTTTAAGGTTCTCCGAGTTTGAGGTTAATCAAATGGACAAAGAGATTAAGAGTTTGAGTAAAAAAGGAGTTATCGAGAGAACAGGAGAGGATCCACAACAAATTATATCAAACATTTTCCCCAGACTGAAGAAAGATGGGGATTGTAGGATCATTTTAGATCTCACATTTTTGAATACATTTGTCCAGTATAAACATTTTAAAATGGACACTTTCTACACTGCAATGCAGTTGGTATCAACAGGTTGTTATATGGCTACAATAGACTTGAAGGATGCATATTATTCGGTCTCAATTCGTCATGATTTTCGCAGGTATTTAAAGTTTAAATGGATGGGACAGCTGTGGCAATACAAAGCTTTGCCAAATGGATTAAGTTCAGCACCTAGATTGTTCACTAAATTGTTAAATCCAGCACTTGCACTGTTAAGGGCACAAAAACACATCGTTATGGCTTATCTAGATGACATTTTAATTGTCAATGCTAATCAGGAATTAGCTGGGGAATCAGTCTCAGCAACTATTAGCTTGTTGGAGAAGTTGGGGTTTCTGATCCATCCAACAAAGTCTAAGTTACAGCCGTCCCAAACCATTGAATATCTGGGGTTTCTGATTAACTCAGTCACCATGTTGGTAACTTTACCAATGAATAAGGAGTTAGATTTGACAAATGTATGTCAAAAATTGATTAACAAACCTTATCCCTCCATCCGAGAGGTTGCCAAGGGTATTGGTAAATTGGTAGCAGCATTTCCAGCAGTAGAATTTGGTCGTTTACATTACCAGAATCTTCAAAGGGCAAAAACTAAAGCACTAATTCAGCGAGCAGGCCATTTTGATAGGCCAATGCAATTGCCTAAGGAAGCTTTATCGGAATTACAATGGTGGATTGAGAATGTTCCACAAGCTGCTAAAAACATTTTAGTTCGTCAGCCAGTCGTGGTATTACAAACTGACGCAAGTTCTCTCGGATGGGGGGCTACGGACAATGAGACCAGCTGTGGAGGCAGATGGGCTGTCCAAGAGGACTTATTGCTCCAAACATATGGTATTAATTATTTGGAGTTACTGGGAGCATTCTATGGATTAAAAGCTTATTGCTCTTCATTAAAGGATTTTCATGTCCAAGTACAAATAGATAATACCACAGCTGTGGCATATATCAATCACATGGGTGGTGTCAGATCAACTCCATGTGATCATCTGGTAAACCAGATATGGCAATGGTGTATTACAAAAAATATTTGGCTTTCAGCTATTTATCTCCCAGGGAGAAACAATGTTGTGGCAGACAAAAGATCACGAATATTTAAAGACAATACAGAATGGATGTTAAATCCACAAATTTTCAAAAATATTGTCAGTCGGTATGGAGTACCGGACATTGATCTGTTTGCATCTAGATTGAATCACCAATTGCCGAAATACGTGTCTTGGGAACACGATCCGGGGGCAGTAGCGGTGGATGCTTTCTCGCTACACTGGGGGGATACGTTCTTTTATGCTTTTCCCCCATTCTGTCTCATTGGGCAATGTCTCAAGAAAATAGCGCAAGACGCTGCCAAAGGCATTTTGGTGGTGCCAAATTGGCCCACACAGTCATGGTTCCCATTGATGCTAGAAATGATTATTGAACCATGTATGGTTATTCCCAGTTGCGACAATCTGTTGACACAACCAGTAACAAAAGAAATTCATCCATTGCATGATCATATGAATTTGTTAATCTGCAGGTTCTGACCAGACCATTGCAAGAGTTTGAACTGTCGGACAGGACCATGGATGTTATAGATGCAGCTTGGAGGACTAGCACTAAAAAACAATATATGTCGTATATAAGAAAATGGGAAGCCTTTTGTACACAGTCAAAGATATCTTATCATTCTGCAAACATTTCAAATGTATTGGAGTTCCTTGCTGGGTTGCACTTTGATGAGCATTTGAGTTATAGTGCCATTAATTGTGCTCGGAGTGCATTGTCATCCTATTTAGGACAAATTTCGGATCGAGATTCAGTTGGGTCTCACCCATTAGTATCCCGATTCATGAAAGGTATTTTTAATAAAAATCCTCCCAAGCCCAGATATACAGAAATTTGGGATGTTAGCATTGTTCTCACTTTGCTTAAACAATGGACTCCAATTAATTCAATGTCTTTACAGAACTTAACATTCAAGGTGGTTATGTTAATGGCATTGGTATCAGCTCAAAGAGTACAGACTTTGCAATTGTTAAGGTTGGATTGCATGCATGTGACTTCAGATAACATTGTGTTTTATGTCTATGACTTGATCAAACAAAGCAGACCAGGGAAAACTGGAATGAAGGTAATGTTTAAAGCATATCCTATTGATGAAACGTTGTGTGTAGTTAAGCATTTAACTCAATACATGGAGGTAACCAAAAGTCTCAGAGGTTCTGAGAAAGCGTTATTAATAACACACAAAAAACCACATACAAAAGTTTCAGTTCAAACCATTTCTAGATGGTTAAAACAGGTTTTGGGTCTAGCAGGAATAGACACTGATGTGTTTAAATCTCACTCCACTAGGGCAGCAGCTACGTCCGCGGCGAAGGTACTGGACGTACCACTCGATCAAATTTTAGAGGCCGCAGGGTGGTCTAGAGAAGAAACTTTTTCAAAGTTCTACAATAAACCTGTTGTCACGGTGCCAGGATTTGGACACGCAGTACTGGGTTCCCTTTGAATGCTTGCTTTTTTTATATTATCGATTTATATTATCGATTTATGTTACCATTTACATCATTTATCAATTGTTGTAATTTTCCCCTGCAATAGAGGGGTTCTTATTTTAAAAAAGTTGTTCTTTTTTATAATTAAAGGACTTATTACATAAAATATAACAATGTGTTAAAATATTTTTACTCACTACTGTTTTGACCAAACAGAGAGTCGTATGAAATGAGTTTACGACATGGAAAACACAGGGCTTTAAAATCTTCACGTAGTCACTCACGTGACTCCGAAGTAAAATAGTGAGATTAAACGAGAACTTACCTGTTCGAAGTTTGATCTTTATTTTATGAGGAGTTACGATGAGGGATTACGTGCCCTCCACTCCCAACCCTCATAATATAAATGATCATCTGGTAGTTCTAGTCTATTTTGAGCCTTACTATTTTACTCCGGCTATTTGGTTCTGTGTTTTTCATGCCGCTGCTTTGAAGTATGCCGTTCCAGCGCCAGGCGGGGTCTTCTTCACGTAATCCCTCATCGTAACTCCTCATAAAATAAAGATCAAACTTCGAACAGGTAAGTTCTCATTTAATCTCACTATTCTCTACCACAGAAGGCAGTGGAGGCCAATTCACTGAATGTTTTCAAGAGAGAGTTAGATTTAGCTATTAGGGCTAAGGGACTCAAGAGATATGGGGAAAAAGCAGGAACAGGGTTTTGATTTTAGATGATCAGCCATGATCATATTGAATGGTGGTGCTGGCTCGAAAGGCCGAATGGCCTGCTCCTGCACCTTCAATATGTTGGCAATGCTAATGACTTAAAATGATCTGTGTGTATAAATATGCTGCGTATTTATGCAAAACCTGCTACCTTTTCATTTGTCCTTTATCAATGTGGAATCTATGTTTCCACGATGATGCAGAGAGATATAGAACAAATGAATTAAAGATATGCAAAAAAGTGACAATGACAAAGGGAACCATTGTTGGCTGTAACAAGGTGAGGACGAAAAGCTGGTGTGATGTGGGCGAGGGATGGAGAGAGAGGGGGTGCAGGGGTCTTCTTACGTATAAAGTGCACAGCCTAACGTTGCAAGACAACTTGTTCTGTTTGATCTTCTGTTTGTGCACGCCAGGTTAATTGCATTCGTCGAAACAGGGTGGACCACGTGAAGGTTGCAATCTCCCACCCCGATGCAGGGGATTACTTGAAGTTAGAGAAAGCGATATTCATACCTCTCTCTCTCTCCATTCCTCCCCCACCCAAGTCACAGCAATAATAGTGTGTTCTCTGCTCCTCAGCCCCAGGTTCACACCTCTATTCCTCTCATTTAAAGAGATAATAAGCACCTTCAATATGTTGGCAATGTTACTGACTGAAAGTGATCATTACTGCCGTGTATTTATGCAAAGCCGGCAACCTTTACATTTGTCCTTTATGTTGCCTTTTCACACGGAAACTTGATCAATTCTTTGCACCAGCACGTGGATATAACAGAGATTCTGCTACTCCCCCTCCAGCAAAACGTCCTCCAGTTGGTGTGAACTGATGTGAACTAAGCTCCTACATAGTCTTGGGGAGCATTATTTTTTGGCTTTTTAATATTATTGTTTTTTTTTAAATATACAGAGCTATAGGGAGAGGTTGAGCAGCCTAGTACTTTATTCCTTGGAGTGCAGGAGGCTGAGGGGTGATCTTATTGAGGTGTACAAAATCACGAGGGGAATAGTGTTTAAGAAGGGACTGCAGATGCTGGAAAATCGAAGTTAGACAAAAGTGCTGGAGAAACTCACCGGGTGCAGCAGCATCTATGGAGCGAAGGAAATAGGCAACGTTTCTGGGCAAAACTCTTCATCAGACTGAAGGGCCAATACAGTTCTTCAGACTGATGTAGGGTGGGGGGGGGGGGGGGGGGGGACCCTACATCGGCCAGAAATGTCGCCTATTTCCTTCGATCCATAGATGCTGCTGCACCCGCTGAGTTTATCCAGCACTTTTGTCTGCCCATGAGGGGAATAGATCGGGTAACCGTTCAGAGCATTTTGCCCAGAGCGGGGAAATCGAGAACCAGATGACGTGGGTTTACGGTGAGGGGGGGAAGATCTCATAGGAACCTGAGGGGTAACTTTTTTGCTTAAAGGTGGTGGGTGTATGGAACGAGCTGCTGGAGGAGGTAGTTGAGGCAGGTACTATCACAACATTTACGTCACATTTAGACAGGTACATGGATAGTTCAAGTTCAAGTGAGTTTATTGTCAATAGGACAATAGGATAGGATAGGTTAAGAGGGAAATGGGCCAAATGCGGGCAGATGGGACTAGTGCAGATGGGGCATGTTGGTCAGCATGGGCAATTTGGGCTGAAGGGTATATTTCCTTATTTCCTCAAACATATTTTTGTTGTTTATTGTAATGTTTACAGATCTTACTATATTTACATACCTGCCATTAGTAATAATTTTGTTGTTCCATTTCAGGTTTTTGGTTTCCTCCCACGCTCCAAAGACGTACAGGTTTCTCGGTTAATTAGCTTGGTGTAAGTGTAAAGTGTCCCAAGTGTGCGTAGGATGGTGTTAATGTGCGGGGATCGCTGGTCGGTGCAGACTCGGTGGGTCGAGGGGGCCTGTTTACGCGCCGTATATCTCCAAACTAAACTCAGCTAAACACAAAGTGCTGGAGGAATAATCAGAGTACATCAAAGTATGTTTGCTGGTAGACAGAAATGCTGGAGAAAGGAAATAGGCAACGTTTCATTCAGTTTTACAAGTGATTAAGTTGAAATGTCACTCTTTTTGTGATAGCAGAGATATGCCCTCGAAATCCACTTCACATTCCTTTTAGTTCCCAGTGAATTCCTTAAACAGCTGGACCATTCTGCCTGCAGTTACTGATAGAGAGTTTAATCTATGCACTTCTCACAACCTCCTCTGGTCTCAATGCACCGTACAGTCATTTATATCTCGTTAATATGTGGAAAACACAGCGGCTCGTTTTGCAGGCGGCAAGATTCCAGGGTCTGGCAATGACTAGATCAGGGGTGGAGAACCTGCGGCCTTAATAGCAAAAGGATTTGAGTATAGAAGCAGGGAGGTTCTACTTCAGTTGTATAGGGTCTTGGTGAGACCACACCTGGAGTATTGCGTACAGTTCTGGTCTCCAAATCTGAGGAAGGACATTATTGCCATAGAGGGAGTGCAGAGAAGGTTCACCAGACTGATTCCTGGGATGTCAGGACTGTTTTATGAACAAAGACTGCATAGACTCGGTTTATACTCTCTAGAATTTAGGAGATTGAGAGGGGATCTTATAGAAACTTACAAAATTCTTAAGGGTTTTGGACAGGCTAGATGCAGGAAGATTGTTCCCGATGTTGGGGAGGTCCAGGACAAGGGGTCACAGCTTAAGGATAAGGGGGAAATCCTTTAGGACCGAGATGAGAAGGACTTTTTTCACACACAGAGTGGTGGGTCTCTGGAACTCTCTGCCACAGAGGGTAGTTGAGGCCAGTTCATTGGCTATATTTAAGAGGGAGTTAGATGTGGCCCTTGTGGCTAAGGGGATCAGAGGGTATGGAGAGAAGGCGGGTACGGGATACTGAGTTGGATGATCAGCCATGATCATATTGAATGGCGGTGCAGGCTCGGAGGGCCGAATGGCCTACTCCAGCACCTAATTTATATGTTTCTATGTTAAGGCCTCATGCGGCCTTCAAGGCCATTAAGTGCGGCCTTTTGAATGAATCCAAATTTTGTAGAACAAATCCTTTTATTATTATTAATATGTTTTTGTTTGTCTTTTATTATTTTTATTTTAATCTTAAAATGAACGTATTTAAAATACCAAAGAGTAAAAGAAGATCCAACGAAATAATCCTCCCCAGACTGACGGCCACAATTAAAACATTAAAAAGTCATGGGGGCTATTTTATTGCTACGAAGGGTTACTCACTTTGAGCGCTCTTACGGGTAGAACACGAGGAATAGATTTCAAGATAAATGTCGTGAAGTATATCTAATTGAAATTTCTTGGATGCGGCCTCATTAGATTACAGCTAAGTTTATGCGGCATTCCAACATGAAAAGGCTCCCCACCCCTGGGCTAGATAATTTGTTATTAGGGATGTTGATTGAGGAATAAGTGTCTCAGAATAACGCTGTGTGCTTTTGTACATCTGGTTGTGGGAACAGGTGAGTGATCCATATAAATGGTCACTCTCTTCTCCACGAAGGGCATCAAGACCCAGTACTGGGCCACACAATGGACCATGCCCACACAAGACATCCCACCACACGGCAACGGTGCCTGGCATCAGTCAGAGGGACTATCTCTTTGGGTCAAAGCACAAGGTCATGCGATAGGAGCAGAACGAGGCCATTTGGCCCTTCAAGTCTACTCCGTCGTTCAGTCATGGCTGATCTACCTCTCCCTCCTAACCCCATTCTCCTGCCTTCTCCCCATAACTCCTGGCACCCATACTAATCAAAGCAGATGATATACGTTTCATTACCTCTCAGCTGGGGCTGCAGCCAGGACACTGAGTTAATGCAGAGTGATATCAGTTGGTGTCCTGGTAGAACTCGAGCTGCAGATGGCTTTCCATTTCTCCCTTTCCCCAGGAGACAAAGAGCCGGCAACGTATTGTTCGTAACTACAAGTTGTGGCCCACGAGCCAGTCCTTTCCCAAAGCTTCGCTGGTATGGCAGTGTCAGTCACATACCATACACTGGTATCATTTGGAGACTACACATTTCAAGGCAGACATTATTTTGGAGACCAGTCCCACTCTACAATGTAAATCTCCTGGTGAAGACAATAGAAGTGTGGACCGTGTAGAGGATTTGATAGAGAGAGAGACAGACAGGGACAGAGAGGGAGAGGTAGGGGAGAGTCAGAGGGAGAGAGAGGAAAGGGGAGAGAGGGGAATGGGTAGAGAGAGAGATTGGGAGGGAGAGGGAGGGGGGAGAGAGAGGGGGGAGAAGGAGAGGGGGCGGGAGAGGGAGAGAGGGAGAGAGGGAGAGGGAGAGGGAGGGAGGGAGAGGGAGTGGGAGAGAGGGAGAGGGGAGGGAAACAGAGACAGAGAGAGGGAGAGGGAGAGAGGAAAGGGGAGGGAGGGGAAAAGGGGAGAGAGAGAGATTGGGAGGGAGAGGGAGAAGGACTTAAATGCACAATGAGACTGGGAATTTATCAGCTGAACCTAGCAGATCTGGGTAGCTTCAAGGATATGCTGTGGTTTCTGATCTGACAAGAGAGAGGCTGAGACCTCTGGAACGTGAGGTGTTCTGTGTCAGCAGCGTTGCGGTCTGGCAGAGAGTCCGTACTTGCAGAGGAAGATTAATCACCGCTGGTGCCTATTAGTCAAAGTTGGAAGAAAAGTTGTAAAGTTTCAAAGGTCTGGAATGAAAATAAAGGTGAATTGGCCTGTTAATTATCAAACCCTGGAGAAGTGACCCCTAGTGTTATTAAAGTAGGAGCAGGTGGGAACCTGCAGTGTTTCAGAAAAAAACGTCAAAGAACAGGCAGAGGTAATGGGACCCTTAATGGCAGAGGAGGTAGTTCCTGAAATACTATTATGTGAAACAGCTCAGAGAGAGAGTCTATAAGCAAGCAGCCGCAATCTATATATCCCATCCATCACTATAGTCTAGAGGTTGAAAGTACTTTAGAGATTAAATCACCAAGACTGTTTTTAATGAGGAGACCCTGTCAGTGGGACCACATTCATTTTGCTCCATTCTTTATGCTCACAGCTATGATGGATGCCAGTGTTTAAACATAAGGCCGGGTTCCACTTCAGGCATCAACTATAATCATCAAATACTCTCAGGGCAGGTACAGTGAGGGTCAGATCTAGAATAGTAGCGTAGGTAAGATTCAAGGGTGATGAATCGGTGGAATTATTTGCCACTGACAGCTGTGGGTGCCGTCAATGGATATTTCTAAGGCAGAGATAAATAGATTCTTGATAAAGGGCCTGTCCCACGGTACGAGTTCATTCCAAGAGCTCTCCCGAGTTTAAAAAAAAATCAAACTCGTGGTGAGCATGGAGAATGAACGTAGCGGGTACGTCGGAGCTCGGGGACGTCTATTAGCGGCTCGCAGGTATTCGGGAAACGCGGTAAGCTCGTGAAGACTCGTGAAGATTTTTCAACATGTTGAAAAATGTCATCAAGAGCCCCGAGTACCTGCGAGCGGCCATTACCGTAATTCTCCGAGATCGAATCAGGGGAAACTCGGGAGCTCTTGAATTAGCTCGTACAGTGGGACAGGCCATTTAGTACGGGTGTCAGGGGTTATGGGGAGAAGGTAGGAGAATGGGGTTAGGAGAAAGAGATAGATCAGCCATGTTATAATGGCGGAGTAGACTTGATGGGCTGAATGGCCTAATTCTGCACCTATCACTTATGACCTTATGAAGACTCAGTGTTTACCTCCCTTCTTTATGTGCCATCAGACATCTTCAAGGGAGGTAGAATATGATTAAGTGCTGGAAAAACTCAGAGGGTCAGGCAGCATCTGCGGAAGGAATGGACAGGTGACATTTCAGGTCGGAACCCTTCTGACTGACTTGACTATAAATGGGCAAAGTAAACATGATATAGTTTGGTTACATGTTGGTTTGGTTTAGTTCACGTGTACCGAGGTACGGTGAAAAGCTTTTTGGTTTCATTTGGAAACATGCTTGCAAAGATGCCTTGGGATGCTGCAAGACATTTAAGGAACAATAGACGTGCTATTAGTTTTTGATTTTTCACCTCGGACTTCATACCAATTTCTCTTTAAAACCAAAAAAAAACAGACATCACAATTATTAAAGTCACCAAAAGGTGAGCATTGGAAGAATGCAGAATGAATAGAGAAAAAACATTCCAGCAATTCCTGGTCTTACAAAGGCATGTGTTGGCTGCACAGTCAGTGTGTATCTCCTTTGACTCTCCATATCACACATCTCAAGGAAGCTGCTTTTCGAATCTCCCCGTGGAAATAATCCAAACACTCTGAATATCTTTTCCATTCATCTTTATTCCCCCAAGACCTTTTGTGCACCTGCGGTCTGAACTACACCTGATGCTTTCTGGTTCCTGTGGTTCCTCATTCTTTACGGCCCACTCCTTAACGGTGCCCACAAGGGAATTCAGTTATTCAGGGAAAGAATTGTAAGTGTCTCTTGTTCTTTCAGGCAGTCGACTGTCTGTCACAAGGGCGGCACGGTGGCGCAGCGGTAGAGTTACTGCCTTCCAGCGCCAGAGACCCAGGTTTGATCCTGACTACGGGTGCTGTCCGTACGGAGTTTGTATGTTCTCCCTGTGACTGTATGGGTTTTCTCCGGGTGCTCTAGTTTCCTCCCACACTCCAAAGACCTACAGGTTTGTCGGTTAATTAGCTTCAGTAAGAAATTGTAAATTGTCCCCAGCGTGTAGGATAGTGTTAGTGTACGGGGTGATCGCTGGTCGGCACTGATGCGGTGGGCTGAAGGGCCTATTTCTGCGCTGCTTTTCTAAATTCTAAAGTCTAACAGGAGTTGCAGTGTTTCAGCTGCTCGAGAATATATTAATGCGATCAAACCAGCACCAATTTAAGCCATTTAGGTGAAATAAGAATAATCAACTGGAGTATGGGTGTTTGCTGGTCGGCATGGACTCAGTAGGCCGAAGGGCCTGTTTCCACACTGTGTCTGTATAAACTAAACATAAACCAGTATCGATCAGTACATGTGCTGCTAATACTGACCCAAAAGTGAAACAAATAGGCAGTCCATAACATCAGCCGAAGTCCAGTGTGGATTTCACTTTGTGTACAGCTGAACACACAGTGAACAGCAGTAAGAAAATAAAACACACCTTTCCCACTAGCAGTGTCATTTAGAGATCATCGATGACTGCATTTTACAAGGCGCTGCATTATAAGTTACAGTGGAAAATAAAATGCACTGTAGAAGTGTAGGTGGGTATGGAAATTGTTGAATAGGAATTGGAGCGTAGTTTAATTTAGCTTCATTAAGTTTAGTTGAGTTGAGTTGAGTTCAGGTTAGTTTGCTTTAGTTTAGTTTAGTGATACAGCAGGGAAACAGGCCCTTTTGCCCACTGCCTCCACACCAACAACCGATCACTAGTCTTATTGTAATTAATTTATGAACCAAATATGTAAAAACACACAAATAATTTGACTTGACATAGTCATACCAACAGCTACAAGACACACAACACATTAAAATTAAAATTAAAATCCATTATCTTCTTCTCTCCTTTTGTCCCGCGGTCGGGGCAGTCGAACCAGCCACAGTCGGGGCGGTCGAAGCTCCCACGATCGGGGCGGTCGAAGCTCCCGCAAACAGGGCAGTCAAAGCTCCTGCAGTTGGAGCTCCCGTAGTCGATCCCTTAGCAAGGGAATGTGAGCTCCACGATGTTAAGTCCGTAGGCTCCCGCGGTTGGAGCTCCCGAAGTCGATTCCCGACAAAGGGACCGCCAGCTCCACGATGTTCGGCCGCAGTGCAGACGGAGAAACGATACTACACACTAGGGACAATTTTCAGAAGCCAATTAACCTCCAAACCTGCACGTCTTTGGAATGTGGGAGGAAACTGGTGCACCGGAGGAAACCCACGCGGTCACAGGGAGAACGTGCATCCTCCATACAGGCAGCACCCGTAGTTCAGGATCGAACCCCGGTCTTAGGCGCCGTAAGGCGGCAACTCTGCTGCTGCACCTCCGTGCCGCCCCCCCCCCCCCCCCCCAACCCAAATAACTGCCTCAATGAGTAACGGATGCAGCGGCTATGAATATTTTAATGCAGAGATAGATGGATTATTGGTAACCATAGGATGACAGGCAAGCAGGTTTGCACATATGAAGCTACAATTCTTTTTAGCAATAGTTTAGTTGAATGGTGGTGCAGGATCAAAAGGCTAAAGGGTTAACTTGGCTCTTCATTTTTATGTTTGTTCATGGATATGACTACAATTCTGCTGATGGGAGGGTTTATCTGCCTTTTGGCAGCTGTGCCTGAGTGATTAGTCTTCCTACACAAGGCTTGAAGCCAACATTTCAAGGTCCACTGTATGGCTGGTCCTATAGTCGCGACTGATGCTGGGGTGCAGGACCAAGGGAGGACCTGGCACATTCAAGGTTGCCTCCCTCTAGATAACATATTATAACATACCACCAGTCCCATAAAAGTGATGGGAAACCTGCCATTATCCTAGCGGGAGGGAGACCAACGTGGTTATTGATCCAGCTCCGAAGACCTGGGTTCGATCCTGAGCTCGGGTGGCATCTGTGTGGAGTTTGTTCATAATTTCCCTTTGCACATTCCGCCTGTGAGACCGTGGCTTTTCCTCTCACACCCCACAGGTGCGCGGCTTTGTAAGTCAATCGGCTGCAGTACATCGCCCCTCGTTGTATAGGGAGTGGATGAGAAGGTGGGATAACAAGTGCGTGCTGAGGGGCGCACTGAGGCTCGGTGCAGCCAACGCCAAGGCTCGGTGGGGGAGGACCACAGTCTAGGGTCCTTCCACTGCTGGACATTGGGGGGCAGGGTTTGGTGGAGACGCCCCTCAAAAATAAGGGAAGGGATTCCACGCCAGTGGGCCACATGAATGCCAAGGGTGGGAGATAAACTTATGTAATTTGTGTAAACAGTACTGAATGTATGTATAGCCTCTGAGAATGTTGGATGGAGTCTTGCAAGGATCATGTATTGGATATCTTTATTTCTCGAATAAAGTATATTTTGAAATATATATTAAAAAATAACTAGTGGGAACCTGTGCTTGATGGACTGACGGCTGAAGGGCCCATTTCCAGGCGGTATCTCTAAATTAAATTAGGCATTTGGCCTATTAAGCCCATATGCCAATTCACAGAGCACTGCCAACAATTCCATTACTTCACTTTGGACTTTACGTTAGATGTTAGACATACAGCGCGGAAACAGGCCCTTCGTCCCACAGAGTCCGTGCTGACCAGCGATCACCCCGTACATTAGCACTATCCTGCACTTTAGAAAGCATTTACAATTTTTTTTTCACCAAAGTCAATTAACCTACAAACCCACACCTCTTTCTAGAGTGGGAGGAAACCGGGGCACCTGGAGAAAACCCATGCAATCACAGGAAGAAGGTACAAACTCAGTACAGACAGCTTTCGTAGTCAGGATCGAACCTGGGTCTCTGGCGTTGCAAGACAGCGACTATACGGCTGCGCCACTGTACCGCCCTATCCTAACTCGCGTGTTCATCAGTTCTCCCCAACTCCCCCTGACCCTCCATCCTCACTGGGGGCAGTCTCCACACATCTAGCACCGGATGTCAGGATCGAACCGGGGCCGCTGGAGCAGACCAGCAGAAGCATTACCTGCTACACCAACTCGGCCATTTAACCTAAAAGCCAATATCTGCAGCACAGAATTAAAGCCCTGTCCCACCGTGCGAGTTCATTCCAAGTGTTCTCCTGAGTTTGCCCTGATTCGAACCAAGAGATTTACGGTAATGGCCACTCGCCGGTACTCGGGGCTCTCCTGGACATTTTTCAACATGTTGAAAAATCTTCACGAGTCTTCCCGAGTTTACCTGCCATTAGCGAGTCTTCCTGAGTACCTGCCGTTGGCGTTACGAGCCGCTAAGAGACGTCCCCGAGCTCCGACGTACCCGCTATGTACATTCTCCGTGCTTACCACAAGTTTGATTGTTTTTAAACTCGGGAGAGCTCGAGGAATGAAACTCGTACTGTGGGACAGGGCTTTAACTTGCTAACGTCTAGGGAACGCGGCTTGAACCCAAAACACCAAATACCAACTCACAACAAGAATGATACCGTGGCAATGGAAGAGTCTCGTGGGTGAGACAAAGTAGACTCATCCTGGCTCATCAATGATATCAATGGGTTGAGAAGTTATTTGGGGCGTGCTGAAAAACCAAAGAATGTTATAGATTAACTTCTGCCCTTCCTAGTTTTCTCTCAAGTGTGTGGGTGCTGGACATCTCTCTGTTCATTGAACCAGACTGATTCCTGGGATGTCAGGACTTTCATATGAGGAAAGATTGGATAGACTCGGCTTGTACTCGCTGGAATTTAGAAGATTGAGGGGGGATCTTATAGAAACGTACAAAATTCTTAAGGGGTTGGACAAGCTAGATGCTGGAAGATTGTTCCCGATGTTGGGGGAGTCCAGAACAAGGGGTCACAGTCTAAGGATAAGGGGGAATTCCTTTAGGACCGAGATGAGGAAAACATTCTTTACACAGAGTGGTGAGTCTCTGGAATTCTCTGCCACAGAAGGTAGTTGAGGCCAGTTCAATGGCTATATTTAAGAGGGCGGTAGATGTGGCACTTGTGGCTAAAGGGATCAGGGGGTATGGAGAGAAGGCAGGTACGGGATACTGAGTTGGATGATCAGCCATGATCAGATTGAATGGCGGTGCAGGCTCGAAGGGCCGAATGGCCTACTCCTGCACCTATTTTTCTATGTTTCTAACAAGTGAATTAAATAGATTAGTTCAACTCGTCATTATCTGGACTGGAGCTAAAGTTTATACCACCACAGTTAGGGCAGGATTTAGTTTAGTTTAGTTTACACAGCGTGGATACAGGCCCTTCGGCCCACCGAGTCCGCACCGATCAGTGACACCCCGTACACTAACACTACCGTACGCACTGACCCCACGCGGTCACGGGGAGAACATGCAGACAGCTCCCGTAGTCAGGATCGAACCCGGGTCTCTGGCGCTGTAAGGCAGCAACTCTACCGCTGCGCCACCGCAGCCCCTGAATGTTCGATCACAACATTCAACATGAAGGGTAACCGTGACACGTTAAAAAACCAGTAGGTCTGCAGAAATCCAGCCAACTGTCTCCAGTTCACAGTGTCCCCAATTACTACCGAGTCCTGGGGTTAAATGGACTGTTCCCAATAATAGCAAAGCCACGGGAAAGGAGCCCCCTGGAGATCGGAAATGAAATCCTTCACGGAGCAGGATTTATGGCCCTTTAGCAGGAACCTGCTTGAAAATGCCCTGCAGCAGAAAGAACCCCTCTCCATAAATCCCAGCCTGCTGAGTTTTCCAGCTTGCCCTTTGCCCTTTCACCCTTGGGGCATCTCACTGCATTATCAACTTTGGCCTGTTATCTCTCATTAGTTGCAAAGAGTCTACGCTGGCTTAATGGAAGCTAAGAGGCACTCCAGAACTACTAGCTTGTGAACTGCCTCCCCCTCTACCAACCCACTGGACTCAACGGTGTTTTATAATTCTCTCGGCCGTTTGATGATGTGAAATGGACACAAATTTTGTTTACATCCATGTAAGACAATACTCAACATCTTAGACACAAAATGCTGGAGTAACTCATTGGGTCAGGCAATATCTCTGGAGAGAAGGAATAGCTGACATTTCATGTTTGGTGTCTATCTTCAGTGTAAACCAGCATCTGCAGTTCCTTCCTACTCAACATTTTAGTTTAGTTTAGTGATACAATATAGAAACAGGCCCTTTGGCCCATCGAGCCCACGGCAACCATTGATTTAGTTTAAGAAGGAACTGCAGATGCTGGAAAATCGAAGGTAGACAAAAATGCTGGAGAAACTCAGCGGGTGAGGCAGCATCTATGGAGCGAAGGAAAAAGACCCTCGACCAGAAACGTTGCCGATTTCCTTTGCTCCATAGATGCTGCCTCACCCGCTGAGTTTCTCCAGCAATTTTGTTTAACATTGATTTAGTTTAGTTTAGTTTAGAGATACAGCGCGGAAACAGGCCCTTCGGCCCACCGGGTCCGCGCCGTCCAGCGATCCCCGCACATTAACACGATCCTACACGCAATGGGGACAATTTTTACATTTACCAAGCCAATTAACCTACGAACCTGTACGTCTATGGTGTGTGGGAGGAAACCGAAGATCTCGGAGAAAACCCACGCAGATCACAGGGAGAACGTACAAACTCCGTACAGACAGCACCCGTAGTCAGGATCAACCTGGGTCTCCGGCGCTGCATTCGCTGTAAGGCAGCAACTCTACCTCTGCGCCACCGTGATGGCCCATTCGCACCGGTTCTATGTTATTCTATTTTACCCTCCACTCCCTACACACTCACGGCAAGGAACAGAGGCCAATTAACCTACAAACCTGCACGTCTTGTCGTGTTCATGTGCTATACTGTCCATGTGTATGAAGGAACTGCAGATACTGGTTTGTATTGAAGATAGATATGAAGTGCCGGAATAACTCAGTGGGTCAGGCAGCATCTCTGGGGAAATAGGATGGGTGACGTTTCGGGTCAGAACCCTTCTTCAGACTGAAAGTTCAGTCCGAAATGTCACCAATCATATTACATCAGAGATGCTGCCTGACCCGCTGAGTTACTTCAGCATTTTGTGCCAATTTTGTTTCTTTGGATAGGAAAGGTTTAGAAGGATATGGACCAAATGCAGGCAGGTGGGACTAGGGTAGTGTACCTGTGGCTATCTTCTATACTGTCCATGTTATATGCATTATAGCATTGTAGATTCTTCAATATTGACACAAATAACTTGCCCTTTGCACCGGCCATTTTACTTGCAGTCAGCTGACGTCTCCTTTCTGCAGTCGAAGCAGTAAACCATGCACAGAATGCACCAGTGAACACCTGCATGCTGCTCACCCGGGGCTTGGCAGTGGTGTCGGAGCGGGAATGAGATCAGCAGTCATGGACTGAGACGCCACGCTGCCTGCCGCACTGCTTGGCCGGAGGCCGAGGACTATCCCGCGGTGAGGCAAAGAGCCCGACGCAGATCAGATGTTTTCAAACACGTTTAATGGGGGAGGTAAATCAAACCAGCACCTCGTTTGAGACAGATTTGGCTGGAGAACAAGGCAGATCATGGCTAGTGCCATATTTACACAGCCTCTGCTCTGAGGAAGGAATGTCCTCAACTCTTATGCTTACTCAGTTATAGCGGCAGGGAGTGGTACAGCACAGAACTGGCTCATATCATCAATGCTGACTGAGATGCCCCAACAAAGCTAGTCCCATTTTGCCCACAGTTGGCCCCTACCTCTTTAACCTTGTATTCCAGAGAGAGATACAGTAGAATTAGCTCTTAGGGCTAATGGAATCAAGGGATATGGGGAGAAAGCAGGGACAGGGCACTGATTTTGGATGGTAGACTAAAGTGCTGGAGAAACTCAGCGGGTGAGGCAGCATCTGTGGAGCGAAGGAAATAGGCAACGTTTTGGGCCAAAACCCTTCTTCAGACTGAAGCAGGGCGGGAAGAAGAAAGGAAGAGGAGGAGCCATAGGGCTGAGGAAGAACTGAGAAGAGGAAGAGACAATAATGGCAGCAGGAAATTGGAGAAGTCAATGTTCATACCGCTGGGGTATAAACTGCCCAAGTGAAATATGAGGTGCTGCTCCTCCAAATTTCCGGTGGTGCTCACTTTGGCCATGGAGGAGGCCCAGGACAGAAAGGTCGGATTCGGAATGGGAGGGGGAGTTGAAGATAATCAGCCATGATCATATTGAATGGCGGTGCTGGTGCGAAGGGCCGAATGGCCTACTCTTACCTATTTTCTCTGTTTCTATGTTCAAACCTTTCTTTCCAATAACATATCCAAATACTTTAGACTCTACAATGCAGTAATAGGCCCGTCAGCTCAACAAGTCCGCGCCGACCAGCGATCTCCGCACTGTAGCACTATCCTGCACACTAGGGTCAATTTACAATCTTTACCGAAGCCAATTAACCTACAAACCTGTATGTCTTTGGAGCGTGGGAGGAAACCGGAGCACCCGGAGAAAATCCACACAGGTCACGGGGAGAACGTACAAACTCCATACAGACAGCACCCGTTGTCAGGGTCGAACCCGGATATCTGGCGCTGTAAAGCAGCAACTCTACCGCTCCCCAAATGTGATTTAAACATTGGCACAAGGAATTGAGGATGCTGGTTTACCAAAAGAGACACAAAGTGCTGGAGTAACTCCACGAGGAGGATATGGAAAGGTTGCCGGAACCCTTTAGCAGTCTGAAGAACGGTCCAAACCAGAAACGTCGTACTATCTCTTCGTTATCACCTCCTCCACAGCCAACAATGGCCCATTGTGGGCTCCTGGGTCATCGGTGCCAGCTCCGATTTGTTCTGCACTTTTCATACCTCTAGTGTCCACTCCCCCCTGACTCTCAGTCTGGAGAAGGGTCTCGGCCCAAAGCGTCACCTCTTGCTTTGCTCCAGAGATGCTGCCTGTCCCGCTGAGTTACTCCAGTATTTTGTGTCCAGTGTCTGAAATCGTTGTCTCGTAACCTAAAGGCCCTGTCCCACTTTCCCGAGTTAATCACAAACTCTCCCGAATTTTCCCCTTGATTCGAACTCGGAGAATAACGGTAATAGCCGTTCGTAGGTACTCGGGGCTATTTTTTTTTACTCGTGGACATTTTTCAACATGTTGAAAAAACGTCCCGACTTACCTGATGCCCCAAGTTCCTACGGCTGGCATTACGAGCCGCTACAAAACATTTACGGACTCCTACAGGCTTGTTACCGACATTTCCCGACATTCCCCGAGTCCGAATCAAGGGGAAAACGCAGGAGAGTTTGTGTGTAATTTGGGAAAGTGGGACAGGGCTTTAAATCCCCATCACCTCCCTGTCTTCATACATATTCTTGCACTCGTCACCTGCTCTTTGATGGCTGGGAGATCACACAGTCACAGGAACTTGATACGGCATTAGACACTCTCTCCATTCAACCATTCTGGTCCATTAACAAAATAGATGAATTCTCGACACTTGTTCACAACATGAGAGAACGGCTTTATGCTGTTTATATGCCCACTGGCTGTCTTCTTTCTCCCAGCCTGCTAACTTGCCACAAACAGGACTCTGAAGCAGAGTTCATCTCTTCCCTTCATTGTCACTGCTTGGCCTACTGAGTGCCTCCAGTGTGTTCTGACATAAAGTAACAGAGGCATGCATACAGCTTGGAAACAGGCCCTTCCAGGTCAACACCGGCCAACATGTCCCACCTACACTAGTCCTACCAGCCTGCATTTGGCCCACATCCCTCTAAACCTGTCCTATCCATGTACTTGTTTAACGTTGGGGTTGTCCCTGCCTCAACTATCTCCTCTGGCAGCTCATTCCATACACCCACCACACTTTGTGTGAAAAAGTTACCCCTCTGAACCCGATTAAATCTCCTCCCCCCTCACCTCACCTCACCTTAATCCTCTTGTCCTCGATTCCCCCACTCTGGGCATAATTGGGGAAGATGAGTAAAAAGTATCCCATCTAATACAGAACCCACCTAACTATCTCATTAAGTCTTAGTGACAGGATCTGCAGATGGAGACACCCTTGATGCCAAGAGGGCACAACCTCGGAATAAAAGGACGTACCTTTAGAACGGAGACGAGGAGGAATTTCTTTAGCCAGAGGGAGGCGAACCTGTGGAACACATTTCCACTGGCGGCAGTGGAGTTCAGGTCATTGGGATTTTTTAAGCTGAGAAAACAGGGGGGCACAATGGCACAGCGCTAGGGTTGCTGCCTTACAGCTCCAGAGACCTGTGTTCGATCCTGACTACGGGTGCTGTCTCTACGGAGTTTGTGCGTTCTCCCTGTGACTGCGTGGGTTTTCAGCGGGTGCTCCGGTTTCCTCCCACTGTCGAATGACGTACAGGTTTGTAGTTTAATTGGCTTCTGTAAATTGTCACTGGTGTGAAGGATGATCGCTGGTCATCGCAGACTCGGTTTTCTAGAGGGACCGTCTCCACACTGTATCTGGGAGGTGTAGTCACTATTCCAGTACTTTAATAAATAAGTGAGCCAATAAGGAATTATTTACCAATAATATGAAAATGACCAGATAATCCACTTTTAGGTGATTACTTGTTGAAGGACAGGACTAGGTTAGTTTACTGTCACGTGTACCAAGGTACCGTGGAAAGCTTTTGTTACGTGCTGAGCAGTCAGCGGAAAGACGGGCATGATCACAATCGAGAGTGTACATTTTAAAGATACTTCAGCTGAGCTACATTGTCCAGCTCCTGATTTAATAGGATTGAGAGCTCACAACTGTAATGACGTGATTATAACCAGTTGTGAGCCCAGCAGAGAAACTTCTGAACATCCACGCTATATATTAGCAGCGAGAGACATTAACAGGAGGATTTATTGCCCTGGCTGGTGACCTATGGCATGAGTGGTGTTCAGGTCACCTGTCTAATAAACCACACAGCTGCATCCTTTCATCGTTGCAAAGTGCCCGACTTGTCCTCTGAATTGAAGCACAAAATCAAACAATCACACATATACATGAAATTTGTCCAGCAACTCATCCCTGTGGTACTAAACAAGCTTATATAATGTAATAATGGGGCGGCACGGTGGTGCAGCGGTAGAGTTGCTGCCTTACAGCGCCAGAGACCCGGGTTTGATCCTGACTGCGGGTGCTGTCTGTACGGAGTTTGTACGTTCTCCCCGTGACCTGCGTGGGTTTTCTCTGAGCTCTTCAGTTTTCTCCCACACTCCATGGAAGTACAAGTTTGTAGGTTAATTGGCTAGGTACAAGTGTAAATTGTTCCCGATGTGTGTAGAACAGTGTTAAAACGCGGGGATCGATGGTTGGCATGGACTTGGTGGGCCGAAGGGCCTGTTTCCGCGCTGTATCTCTACACTAAACAATCACACACATTCATGACATTTGTCCAGTAACTAAATCCCAGCGGCACTAAACGCGCTTATACATTGAAATCAAGTGTATTGCACCGCACGTCACAATGACTTTCAAAGTTAAAGAACTGAATCTCTCATTGGGTTTAATAGCAGTAGAGTTGCTGTCTTGCAGCGCCAGAGATCCAGGTTCCATCCTGACCACAGATACTGTCTGTACGGAGTTTGTACGTTCTCCCCATGACCCGTGTGAGTTTTCTCCGGTTTCCTCCCACGCTCCAAAGACGCACAGGTTTGTAGGTTAATTGGCTTTGGTAAAATTATAAATTGTCCCCAGTGTGTAGGATAGTGTTACTCCAATGTCTTGTGTCTTTCCTTGGTACACCAGCATCTGTAGTTCCTTGTTTCCACATTTTGACTGCCCAGCCTCTCCAGTCTCTTCCCAGACAATATCCTAGTGAATCACAATAGACAATAAGTGCAAGAGTAGGCCATTCGGCCCTTCGAGCCAGCAACGCTATTCAATGTGATCATGGCTGATCATCCCCAATCAGTACCCCGTTCCTGCCTTCTCCCCATATCCCCTGACTCTGCTAATTTAAAGAGCCCTATCTAGCTCTCTCTTGAAAGCATCCAGAGAACCCGCCTCCACCGAGGCAGAGAATTCCACAGACTCACCACTCTCTGTGAGAAGAAGTGTTTCCTCGTCTCCGTTCTAAAATGGCTTACTCCTTATTCTTAAACTGTGGCCCCTGGTTCTGGACTCCCCCAACATCGGGAACATGTTTCCTGCCTCTAGCATGTCCAAACCCTTAACAATTTTATATGTTTCAATAAGATCCCCTCTAATCCTTCTACACTCCAGACTGTACAAGCCGAGCTGCCCCATTCTCTCGGCATATGACAGTCCCGCCATCCCGGGTATTAACCTTGTAAACCTACGCTGCACTGCACCCGCATCTCTGCACCCGCTCCAGTGTGATCTCTTGCTTCCTATAATATGGCAACCAAAACTGTGCACTTTATTCTGCGATGGCAAGTGTTCTTTTTATTGTCAGTTGAGCACAATAATGAGTCTCTTGATTAGATAGTGAGTGACTTTTTCTCCCCCCTCCCCCCCCCCCTTGTCCCAATTTCATTATGATTGTCTTTCTTTTATGATTTCTTTCTTGATTATTTAATAACTTAGTCACTTATTGACTTTCTCCCTCTCTCTCTCTCTCTCTCTCTCTCTACACCCACCTCCCTCTTCCTAATCCATATCGATCCTTCTGCCAGAGCCCATTTTGGCCAACTCGGAATCTGTGTATATCTAAATCTAAAAATAAGCAGAATAGCCTGCTGAGCAAAATGATTAAATGCTGCAGCATCTTGCGTTGTAGGATGGGACTAAACTTGGACCGATACCTCAACTGGAATTATGAATATGGTGGAAGAAACAGGAAAGATTGGTGGGCGGAAAGAGAAGGGAGAGGAATTCTAAGGTGCGTTGGTGATCGGTTGGAGAATATTAAAATCATAAAAGCGTTGAAAGTATATTTGCATAATATGCAAATAAGTCGTGTGAGTATAGAACACAATATCAACATGTGCATGCATGAATTGGGGCCAACATACAAGTGTTGAACCAGAAAAAAGTTGACGTTGCTTTAGACTTCAGAGATCGAGCATGGGAACATGCCCTTTGGTTCACTGGGGACTTATTAAGGACAATTTACAATTCATTTTTTTTAACCAAAGGCAATTAACCCACAAACCTGTACGTCCTTGGTGTACGTAGGAGGGAACCGGAACACCCGGAGAAAACCCACGCGGTCACAGAGAGAACGTGCAAACTCCATGCAGACAGCAGCCAAAGTCAGGATCTCTGGCGCCGTGAGGCGGCAACTGTCCCTCAAGATGGCGGCACACCCATGTTTAAACACACCCATGTTTAAAGGTTCTCGATGTCCTGCAGATATAATTGTGGTTAGAGTTTACCAACACTCCCAGTATAGTCCAAGGTCCATCCCAAAAGAGCGTTACAGGCTTTGTTTGATTTCCAGGAACAAAGCAGAAGACATTAAAATATAAGATAGGCACTCATTAATGTAACCGAAAATCCCTTCACAGAGAAAATGGTTAGAATCTGCTAACACAATAGATACAGAATGTAGGAAAAAGCAAGATAAATACAGAGGGAGACTATAGACGGGTAAGGAAACTAAATATGGAAATTCTATTCATAGTTTCATTTCTTTCCATCGTTTCTCCATAAAGGGTAGTTATGATGAGTGTTAAATCTTCCAAAATATGGAATGCATTTTCTTCATTTCACGTACCACGTGCTGCCTAAATCATTAGCCTGGCAATCCACCATCCAGCTTCTTAATTTCCTTCATGCTCTTTGCAATTCTGCTTCAGACTCAAAAATAGCAGTGAATGTTCAACACCATTAAGTGCAACACATAGTGTTTGCAAACGCATAAGTGGCAGCACGATGGTGCAGCGGCAGAGTTGGTGCCTTACAGGGCCAAAGACCCCGGGTTCGATCCTGACTACAGGTGCTTGTCAGTACGGAGCTTGTACGTTCTCCCCGTGACCACGTGGGATTTTCCCCGGATGCCCCGGTTCCCACCCACACTGCAAAGTGGGTTGTAGGGAACTTGTAGGTAAATTTGCTTCGGTAAAAATTGTAAATTGTCCCTAATGCAAAATGTAATTGTAATTTGCCCCGCGTGTGTAGGGTAGTGCAATGCCCCGGGATCGCTGGTTGGTGTGGACTCGATGGGCCAAAGGGCCTGTTTCCACGCTGTATTTCTAAACTAAAAGAGGTTGGGGTGCCGTTCAAATCCAATAATTAGAGAATAGACAAGAGTCACCCTGCAGAATACGAGGGAACTGTATCAATTCATCCCATATGTTCATTCCAGAGTCTCATGAGAGCAATGATTCAGAGCAGCTGCCTATATTCTGAAGACAAGACCTTGACCTAGAGATAGTTCATCAAAGTTCACTCCTCCACTGAGCTGCTGGCACAAGCTCAAGTACCTGCTTGGGGCCGACTCGGAAAAGTACATAAATAACGTCCCAGTTATCCTGCCCCTCACCCCTCCTTCCGATACTCACCCCCCCAATCACCCAAGTCACTCATTTCCATTTTACCCTCCCCCCCCCTCTTTTCCCTGCCCCCTTCCTCCCATGGCCCTCCCTCCAGTTTTACATTTTATTCTTTCTCCTCTTCCCTCCTTATCTGACACGCTTCTGTCTCCGTTTCATTTCAGCCCTTTACCATTTGTTACACCCACCTGCCAAACAAACCTCCCCCGTCTACATCCACGCTCATTTGCAGTTTTCTTCCCTCCCCCCCCACCCAATTATAATCAGACTGCAGGGTCCCGACTCGAAATATCACCCGACCATTCCCTCCACGAATGCTGCCTGATCCGTCGAGCTACCTCCGCACTTTGTGTTTAGCTTACGGAAAATTAAGTTTACAGTCAGATCTGTGGAACAAATCCCTCGAGCTAACCTGGGGATCACCTGTCTATGCATTTGGTCAAACACACTTTATATTTCCAACCTCCCCTTCCACTGACTCCATTAATACCTCACACTGCCCCGGCAAGGCCAGCAGCATAATCAAGGACGAGTCGCACCCTGGCCACTCCCTCTTCTCCCCTCTCCCATCACACAAAGGGTACAGAAGTGCGAAAACGCACGCCTCCAGATTCAGGGGCAGTTTGTTCCCAGCTGTTATCAGGCAACTGAATCATCCTACCACAACCAGAGAGCAGTGCTGAACTACTATCTACCTCTTTGGTGACCTTCGGACTATCCTTGATCAGACTTTACTGGCTTTAACTTGCACTAAACCTTATTTCCTTATCATGTATCTACGCACTGTAAATGGCTCGATTGTAATCATGTATTGTCTTTCCATTGGCTGGAGAGCACACAACACTTATCACTAACTCAGTACATGTGACAATAAGTTTAAGAAGGAACTGCAGATGCTGGAAAATCGAAGGTAGACAAAAATGCTGGAGCAGGGGTGGGGAACCTTTTCATGTTGGAAGGTTGCATTAAGTTAGCTGTAATCCAATAAGGCCGCATTCCAAGAAACTTCAATTAGATATAGGATTATTTCGTTTAATCTTCCTTTACTCTTTGGTATTTTAAATGGGTTCATTTTAAGATTAAAATAAAAATAATAAGACGAACAAAAACATATTAATAAAAATAAAAGGATTTTTTTTTCTACAAAATTTGGATTCATTCGAAAGGCCGCACTTAATGGCCTAGAAGGCCATATGCAGCCTTAAGGCCGCAGGTTCTCCACCCCTGTGCTGGAGAAACTCAGCGGGTGAGGCAACATCTATGGAGCAAACGAAATGGGCAATGCTTCGGGTCTGAAGAAATGTTGCCCATTTCCTTCGCTCCATAGATGCTGCCTCACCCGCTGAGTTTCTCCAGCATTTCTGTCTGCATGTGACAATAAACTAACCTGTAACTATAGGGCAAGAATATGAGAAATCCAAACACAAATTAACGTCAGGGTTTTTTAACTCCCTTGAACAGCTGCAAAGGCATTTCTTCTACTTAGACCAGATTTAATGAAGAATTCAGACAAATTCCTCATCTATCAGGCTGCTCCATTATCGCTGTCAAGCAGCAACTCCAAGGTAAACGGTCTCTCATCGTGCAGTTAACAGGAGTAGAAAATTGCACTTCACAGGCTGGTACGGCTCCAGTGTCTAAACATCTGACCAAGCGAGAGATCAGAGGATAAACAAAGGCTTTCCAGTCACCAGGCCGGGGTCACAACCTGCTCACAATCTGGATTTAATTCTTGACATTTTCCACTAAACTATCTCAATGTTTCCACTGCTCTTGGGTTGCCAACGTTCTCACTCCCAAATAAGGGACAAATTCCCGATGGCAATTTGTTGACCGACTCGGCCGTGGCTGGGTGAATGATGAGTTGGCCCCGGGTGCTGGACTGCACGCAAAGCCCAGCCGGTGGGCCAGCTGAGGAGTTTTGGACCGCATGAACCATCGATCGCCCATGAGAAGGAGGGGTGGTGATGGTGGTGTTGACGGTAAGTGAAGGTCCGAAGTGCCGACCAACAGGGCCACTGGCGAGGCGCTGCTGCTGCACTCCATGGGCTGCACTACGTTTGGACTGGTGAGGCGGGGCCGGGCGTGGTCCGACAGTCCCCTCGTCCCAAGTAGTAGCAGTCAAATACGGGAAAAGGGTGGTCCCATATAGGACAAACCAATTTAGCCCAATGTATGGGAGGTCCCGGCTAATACGGGACAGTTGGCAACCCTACACTGCTCCCCTCCAGCACAAACATACACACAGGGACAAGGACAGGCCCTTTGGCCCAAATTGTCCATGCCCACCAAGATATCCCATTCTTTCAAGCTGTTATCAGGCAACTGCCCCATCCTACCACAACTAGAGAACAGTCCTGAGCTACTATCTACCTCAGAGAGCCTCTGATTATCTTTGATCAGGCTTAATCTTGCACTAAATGCTATTTCCTTCATCATGTATCTGTACACTGCGGATGGCTCAATCGTAATCATATTGTCTTTCCGCTGACTGGTTAGCACGCAACAAAGGCTTTTCACTGTACCTCGGCGAACTATAAACTAATCTAAACTCATGTTTGGAATATATCCTGTTATAAACCATTCCTATCTCAGTCAAGATTCCCAAGCGCAACTCGTGACGAAACTCCGCTGCTCACCCTCACCCCCCTCCCCCCCGAATGTTGAAAATTCCTTGTATTCTTATCGAAGCATTCCGGTAAGAATGCATACAATACTCCAAATGTGGCATAAACAAGCTTCCTCTGAAGCTGCAACATGACTTCCTGACTCCTGGCCTGATCAAAGAAGCTGAGCATATCATACACCTTCTTTAGCACTTTATCTACTCATGTGGCCGTTGTCAGGGAGCTATGGACTTGGACCTCCAAGATCCCCCCCCCCCACATACAACAATGGTGTTAATAGAAAGTGAGAGGAATCTAAAGGAAAATTGTTGAGGGTACAAGCAAGTTCTGCCTGGTTCGTGGAGAGGAGATTGGGGAATGGAGCTTGGAATTTGGAATCACAAATAAGAGCTTTGGTTCTTTCCACATTTTGCAAACTCCATATCAAGTTTTATCTGTTGCATGGTGGTGGGGAGGGGGTTAGAGATTTGTATTCATGCACATCAAATGTAAGCACATTATGTACTTGTGAAAGCCCCTACCCAAAGAAGAGTGTCGCTAATCAATCTTTAGTTCAGCTTATTATTGTCACATGAGCGATACGATGGCTAAGCTGAAAAGTTGCTGCCTAACCTGCCGTTAGCGCCACGAGTCGCTAAGTTGCACGCGCGAGTTCCGACGTTCCCGCTACGATAATTGTATGTGATTACCGCGAGTGAAAACTCGGGGGGTCACTTGTCGGTCAACTCGCACCGTGAGACTAGGTTTAACAGCGACAGAGACCCAAGTTCGTCCCCGACTACGGGTGCTGTCTGTAGGGAGTTTGTGCGTTCTCCCTGTGACCTGCGTGGGTTTCCCCCGGGTTCTCCAGTTTCCTCCCCCACTCCAATGATATGCAGGTTTGGGGGTGAATCGGCTTGGGCAAAAATGGTAAATTGTCTGTGGCGTGTGGGATAATGCTAGTGTACTGGGATCACTGGCCGGCATGGACTCAGTGGACAGAAGGAGCTGTATCCACGCTGTATCTCTAAATTAAACTGAACATACCAAGGTACAGTGACAAGCCTTTTTGTTGCGTGCTGTTGAGTCAGCCCAGTCGTGACCTCTCAAGTGCAATGTTGAAGATTAGGCAACGTCCACAGAATCATCCGTAGATAGCAAAGGCCGAAGAATTATAAATGAAGAGAAATCTTCATCTTTATTTTCATACATCAAACCATCAGGTTGCCTTGGTCTAACCGGCCCACATTAAAACAAAAGTAATCACAAAAAGAAAATCAAAATTTGAGCTTAAATTTTCTCAATAAAATTTATTTAAAAAACAAAAATTTTACAATCATTCAGAAACAAAACAGATTATTTTCATCTGCACTCCACTGAAAAATTATTAACATTTAAAAATTACAGTTGGAGCTGTGTTCAGCAAGGTTACTTTCCATTGGTCCCATGTTACCTTCAATTTATGTAATATTAAAGGACGATGATACAATCAGCAAGATTTTGCTTACAAGTTTAAAACATGTCTGGGACCCGGGCTCAAATCCACCCCAGGTTATGGATACGAATTCCAGGAGAGGAATGTGGTTTCTATTTGGCCATCTGGGGGCCCTAATGGAATGGAGATATTTCAATGTTAAAAGATAATTCAATGTCTCCAGAGATATTCCAATACAATGATCTAACTCGGAAAACCAATGAAATGCTCCCTTGTAATGTTCAATGATGCTCTTGAGGTGCTACCTGACAGGGTTGGGAAAGCCTAGAAGTAGTCTTACTCTGCCGTTTGCTTTGCATGGGATGTTAGCTACTAATCAGAGGTTGCTTCAGAAAAATCCTGGACTTCAAATATTCAAGCATACAGGCAGCGTCTAAACCCATGCTGCAGGCTAATCGTAGGCTCACCTCCAGGGCAATGGATGATACGTTTAGTTTAGAGATACAGCAGGAACAGGCCCTTCGACCCACCGAGTCCGCACTGACCAACGATCCCCGCACATTAACACTACGCTGCACACTCTAGGGACAAATTTACACTTGTACCAAGCCAATTAACCTATAAACCTGCACGTCTTTGGAGTGTGGGAGGAAACCGAAGATCTCGGAGAAAACCCACGCGGTCACGGGGGGGGGGATCATGCAAACTCCGTAGAGACAGCACCCTGTAGTCGGAATTGAACCAGAGTCTCTAGCACTGCAAGCGCTGTAAGGCAGCAACCCTACCGCTGCGTCACCTTGTCGCCCAAATGGAGGAGATCCAAAATGTATCATTCTTTAGAAGGGTAGATCTCACGAGCAGGGTGGCCAATGCTTGATCCCAATCACTGAGTTACTTTGATTAAGAAGGAACTGCAGATGCTGGAAAATCGAAGGTAGACAAAAGTGCTGGAGAAACTCAGCGGGTGCAGCAACATCTGAGGAGCGAAGGAAATAGGCGACGTTTCGGGCCTCAGATGCTGCTGCACCCACTGAGTTACTTTGCTAGCAATGCAGGGCCGGATTTTCACCTGCTGAGGCCCTAAGCTGTGTGAAATGCGAGTCCCTTCTCTAAAAAAATGTGGGTAAAAAAAATGATTAAATAAAAATATATTTCAAAAAATGAGGCCCCCGAGGGTGTGTGGCCCTAAGCTGTAGCTTATTTAGCTTATAGGTAAATCCAGCACTGTAGCAATGTCTGATGGATTAAACCTCATTTAGTTCAATGCAACCAGGTAAGGCAGACTGACTCGGGACATAGAAGCATTGGACAGGAATATTTGAGCAATATTAGCACGATACTAGAGAATATTAGGACAGCACAGCTGTAGAGTTGCTGCCCCACAGAGCTAGAGACTCAGGTTCGATACTGACTACGGGTGCCGTCTGTGCGGAGTTTGTACGTTTCCCCCATGACCGCATGGGTTTTCTCCGAGATCTTCGGTTGCCTCCCACACTCCAAAGACGTACAGGTTTATAGGTTAATTGGCTTGGTACAAGTGTAAATTGTCCCTAGTGTGTGCAGGATAGCGTTAATATGCAGGGATCGTTGGTCGGTGCGGACTCAGTGGACCGAACTGCCTGTTTCCGTGCTGTATCTCTAAACTAAGCTATTGCAGAGACCTTATTGAATGAGGGGCAGGACTGGCAGCTCTATAGTCTGGGCCACAAAAGCTTCAAGTGGGACAGAGCTGGAGCTGAGAGGAGGAGAGAGTTGCATTTTTGACGAGGGAGAGCATTACTCGTAGCAAGGTAGGCACATGCAATGCGAGCATTCATTTCGAGAGGCCTACAGTAAAAAAACAGCAATGTGTTGCCGAGTCTTTATAAGGCACTGGTCAGACCAGATTTGGAATATTGTGCGCAGTTTTGGGGGAAGTTTACGAGAATGATCCCAGGAAAAATCGGGTTAACGTATGATGAGCGTTTGACGGCACTGGGCCTGATGGCTGACCTTGTCAAATGATTAATGAGGAATTAATGTACACTTCAAAAAAAAAAAATAATTGACTATAAAACACTTTGGGGCATCCAATAAAACATTCCATGATTGTACAGGCAAACCTTTCTAAACTGAGCTGTACTGGGTTTGGATGTACTCATTACATTTGGGGACATTAAATTGAAAGTTTTATATCCAGCAACACTCCTCCAACATTATTTTTTTTATTTTTGGAAAGGGAGTTTCATTTTTGCACGAGGTAAAACGATTCCCCATTGAATCTGGGCCAATCACGTTTAAAATGTTGCACTAATCAGCCATCCTTTGTGTAGCGACTTCAAACAAGACTTGCCGATCAATGCCAACTAGTAGTCTTCAGAGTTAAATAATGAAAAATAAAACCTTTTAAATACTTGAAGATTCAACCTGCTCCAATTCCCCTTCCTTTAATGAGCTGGTCATGCAGGGACTATATTGTCGTTGCAAATGGAGTTGAATTTAAGGCGTCTCCTTGCATCTCTACACTGTAGACTCCCTGGGACCCTCTTTGGCCTTTTTGCAGCCATACAGCCACTTGATAACCCGAGCGTTCCTTTCAATGACAGAGATCCCAAAAGACATTTGCTCATGGATTTCTTCTTCATAAAGTCCTTCTCCATCTCGACTCCGACGAGAAAATCCGCTGCTTTCACTCCCGGCCTTGCCGGCGCTCGGAGGCCTGGGCAAGGTGGAGTCCGAGTTAGTAGAAGAGAACCTCGCCAGCCCGAGGTGTTCTGCCACGTCCAGGTCCAGGCCACAGTGATTGAAGAACCTGTCCTTTTCTGACAGGGCCAGGGAGCCACAGAGAGTGAGGTCAGAATTTGAGCGTTGCAAAGTCCCGTTGCGTAAAGCTGTTCGCCCGTTAGCTTCCGCGGCCTCACTTGGCCGTGGTTGTGTCTCGGCGTCGCGGAGCGGCAGCAGAGTGCAGCCAGTGTCCTCTTTGTGGGAAACAGGGTGGACAGGGTGATTCTCGGCCTGGGCATCCCCACCGTCGGTGAGGTGACAAGAGTGTGGGTCACCTTCGGAGAAGGACCCGCCATCCTCCTTCAGGATCACCTTTGGCAATTCCAGAGAGACCGCCTGCTTGTCCCTCATCGACCCCTGGAACAGTCGCCGGATGAAGTTGTAGCCCCTGGAGGACTCGGCGCCCCCGATCTTGCAATCCCGCTTCTGTCGGTAGATGACCAAGGAGTCTGGTCTCATGGCTCTCTTGGAGATGGTCCTCCTAGTAACCGCAGTGTCAAGGGATGGCTTGTCCAGCAAGACATTCCTGGCGTTGTTGAGCTCCTCCATGTTGGCATTCTCTTTCCTGGCGTCAAATTCCTGGCATGGGTCTCCAACAGCATGCGGCCCCTTCCAGTTCCCAGTGAAAGGCAGTGGCGGCTCACAAGGCCCAATGATGGCCTCCAGCTTGGCGGCCATGGCCTGCTGACTTTTAACGTACTTGGGCTTGTCCGCCTCGAGCCTCTCGACGGCGCTCAGCGCCCGATTCCTGTTATCGCTCTGCATCTGCTTGCGGAGGTACTCGGGCCCTTTGTTCAACAGTCTGAGGGGCGGGGGGGAGCTGGCTGGCGTGACTGGCTTCATTCTGCACCCGTCAGGACAACACAAGGAGCCCACAGCCAAACCCAGTAGCAGCATTCAGACCAACGTTGCCATACCCAGCCAGGTCAGCAAAATCACGTCTCCTCAAGTCTTCTAACAATCCAGCTCTTGTGGTTAAGAACCTCGACGGATCCCTTAGCGTGTAAAATCAGCAAGACATGCGATCAAAGGCCTTCTGAGTGCGTCCATTATGGCAGCCCACTCTCAACTGGAACACTTCACCAAAAACTTCCCTCTCAAATCCACACGTCCTCCTGAAAAATAAATCAAAGCACGATGTGAATCAGTTTAAAAACCTCTCGACTCGACCCTTGAAACTACTTTGACTTTCAGCGCTGACTGATTCATTGCCGCAGTATCAGCATTCCCGAGCAGACAGCTTCAGCTGGCCCTGCTCAAAGGCAGACAATGCACACAATGAACCTGGAGAGGCACGGTGGCACAATGGTAGAGCTGCTGTCTCACAGAGCCAGAGACCCGTGTTCGATCCCGACTACGGGCGTTGTCTGTATGGAGTTTGTACGTTCTGCCCGTGACCATGTGGGTTTTCGCCTGGTGCACCGGTATCCGCTCATACTCCAAAGATGTGTGGGCCTGTAGGTTAATTGGCTTCTGTAAATTATCCCTTGTGTGTGTGTGTAGGATAGAGCAGGTGACCGCTGGTCAGTGCGGACTCAGGGAGCAGAAGGTCCTGTTTCCAAACTATATCTGTAAAACTAAATCTGAAGCAGTTTCGGTTTTTTTAGTTTAGACACACAGCGCGGAAACAGGTCCTTCGGCCCATCGACCAGCAATTGCCGCACATCGACACTGTCCCAAACACACTGGGGACAATTTACATTTATACCAAGCCAATTAACCTACATACATACCTATACGTCGTTTGGAGCGTGGGAGGAAATCAAAAATCTCACAGAAAACCCACGCAGTCAGGGGGAGAACGTACAAACAGCACCCATAGTCGGGATTGAACCCGGGTCTCTGGCGCTGCAAGGCAGCAACTCTACCGCTGCACCACCGTGTTGCCCTGACTGGGCCTCATAATCAGAACCCAATGAAATTAGCCCAGAACAACCAATAAAACTTCAAGAGGTACATTATTTTTTACACACTAAGCACCTCTCATTATCTTCCGTTTATATCGCTACCCACAACTAGCGGTTTAGGTTTATTGCCATCACGTGCGCCGAGGTGAAAGGCTTTCTCGTGCATGCTATCCAATCAAGTCAGAAACACGATACATAACTACAATCAAACCAAACTCAGGTACAATAGGTAGAGTGAAGGGGAAGATAGAATGCAGAATATAGTTGTCAGCATTGTAGCACACCAGTTCCAGAGACAAAGTCCATTGTCCGCGATGAAGTTAAGTCAAGTTTATTTGTCACATGCACATACGAGATGTGCAGTGAAATACAAAGTGGCAATGCTCGCGGATTGTGCAAAAAAAAACACCCTACAAAACAGAATGGAACAGAATCACATATCACATATTCCATATTTGTGGGAGGAAAAAAGAAAGAATAAATAAATAAAATCTGCCCAACCGCCGAGGTCGAGGTGAATTGCTTGGAACCCTTGTTTATAAAGTGCTTCACAATCAATTATACTTTCCATTTTCAAGAGTGGTCAAACTTGGAATGTGTAAAGGGCCTGTCCCACCAGCATGCAACTCCATGCGATGAGCGCGACCTAACGTGGTCGCTTGAGCCATCCGGCGTCGCGGGGCTGGTCCCATTTCGATCGCCGGAGGCGTGCGGAATTGTGCGGAGTTCGTCCCGACATCGCACGGGGCTCTGAAAAACTGACTATGTTCAAAAATTCCGCGCGGCAACGGCTTGTCGGCTCACAGTCGCCTCGACGCATTACACACCGTCTCGACATCGTGCCTCCGTGGCCCTCTCTGTGTGTGCCTCTGTGCCCCTCTCTGTCCTGGCGAACTTACCTTTAAGACTTCGCTCCAAGTTCGCCTCACTTTGAACCGTGTTGCGCCACTCACCCGACCTCCGCGCGGCCCTCGCTGCCGGTTTTGTCGCGCTTGCGGCATGCAGGCGCATGCTGGTGGGAACGGCCCTGTACAGGGGATCACCCGACCTCCGCGCGGCCCCGCTTCTAGTTTGATCGCGCTCATCGCATGGAGTCGGATGCTGGTAGGACAGGCCCTTAATGTAGCAGTCAGTGCCCAACAACTCCCATTATGTGATAACGTGCAGACAATCTGCTGGTTATGGGATAAACCCCTGCACCCATTGTCTAAACATTGGTCAGGGCTTTTTATGCAAATCCTCGAGGAAGCAGGTAGGACCTCGTCTCAAAGGCAGTAGTCAACGAGGCAGCACATCCTCAACGTTGCACTTGGCAGCAGATGGGTTGCCACACTAGATAATCCGATTCAGACCACAATGAACTAGTCTGATGAAGCGTCTCGTCCTGAAACGTCACCTATTCCTTTCCTCCAGAGATGCTACCTTGCCCACCGAGTTACCCTCTCCAGATCTTTGGGTCTCTCTGTGATCAACCACCTTCCATTCAGAGGCAGGAACAAGACGCATTGAGCCACGGACAACACTGAGGAATGACTCCCACCAAATGCTTCTTGGTGATCAAGGTGGTTCATATCAACACAACACAGAGATACAGGACCAGTTCACCACTTCAGTTAAAACAACAGTGAATCTGGAGCAAATCAGCAACATTTTCCAGACAGTTCAAAATGCCTTATTAATTATCTGCAATTAATTATTGCGACAGACAAGCAGAGGCACACTTGCTCTGGGCTTATCCCAAGAGAACACCAAGCCCAGTTTGGATGTGCATCACGTATACTTATGTGGTTATATCTCATGAGAAAAGCAGAGAATTGAGAATAAAACTCGATTGTAAGATTGACACAAAAAGCTGGAGTAACTCAGACGGGACAGGCAGTATCCCTGGAGAGAAAGAATGGGTGACATTTCGGGTTGAGACCCTTCTTCAGACTGGATTATTACTGATTGTATGGGGGAAAAAATAATTCATTGTACCTAGGTACATCTGCAAACCTTCCATTGAAAACCTGGGACAATCTTGATGACATTTATTATGTGCTGTTTGTGTACATGAACGGGTGCAGTCTATACAGAGTTTGTACGTTGCCCCTGTGACCGTGTGGGTTTTCTCCAGGTGCACCAGTTTCCTCCCACACTCCAAAGAAGTGTCGGTTTGAAGATTAATTGGTTTCTGTTTAGGTATAAAGGAGTAATGTAGCGTTGTTGGCAAATGATTGGAACAGGTAATTGATATGCAGCAATAATCCAACAAAGAGTGAGATCAGGTATCAATTACATTTAAAAAATAGAAATATTGGATCCATCCTCAGCACAACTCAAAACGCTTTGTCCCCAATTGATTTATGCACTTTAAATAAGTGGGAAGTGTGTGGTTGAGGGAGTCACTTTGAACACACCAAGATCTAATATACACCGGTATTAGATGACTAGGTTATGTCAGTTGGTGATTGTTAATTAGGTGATCAATATTTCCATAGGATGAGAGGGAAAACACATGCGTACATAAAATAATGCCATGATACCTTTAACATCTACCAGATCAGGCGCTCCTGAACCTCCCACACTCCAAAAATGTACAGGTTTGTAGGTTAATTGGCTTCAGTAAAATTGCAAATTGTCCCTAGTTTGTAGGAGATTTCTAGCGTATGGGGCGATCGTTGGGCAGCACGGTCTTGGTGGACCGAAGGGCCTGTTTCCGTGCTGTTTGTCTAAAGATCGGGCACGATGCATACAGCTCATCCACATACTCAATTCCACCTCTAAAAGGATAGGCGACATCAGTGGACCTTCGGGAGGCAAAAGAGAAAATGTCAGCGGGCGAGAAAGAAAGACGAGAAAGGAATTCTGGTTAAGCCAGAGGATGCCTGGAGGTCAGATAAAATGAGGGTCTGGGCCAGTTAATTAAGCAGAAAGCAAGAATCCTGCAGCAGCGGGAATTGCAATTGTCGTTCATAAACAACTGTATCCAAGTTTTCTCCAAGGATTTTGTATGAACACAAAAGGATCCAAACCTCTAAATGGAGCATCACCTGAAGACTCATTGCTTTGGCGTTTCTAAAGCACATGCACCAGAGATTTTTATAGCAAGAATTTTGAGAAACTGAAGATATTAAAAAGATTGACCAGGATGAAAGACTGATTAAGTTGTGATCGTCAAGAGAGAAAGGATTTGCCAGTGGAGGCACAGGGAATTGTTGATGCTGGAACCTTGCGTAGAACACAGTGCTGGAGTAAGTCAGTGGGCCAGGCAGCATCTCTGGAGAAGATGCCGCTACTCCCGGTGACGTTTCGGGACAGAGCCCCTCTTCAGACTGAAGGGACCCGACTTGAATCATTGCCTATCCATGTCATGCCCATTCTCATGTAGAGTGGTCCAAATATTCCAATTACCCTGCGTCTTTAGACCCTTATTAGAACTTTGGATCCTTTTGTGTTTACGCAAAATCCTTTTGAAACTCACTACTAGATCTGTTCTTCCACCCTTTGTGCATTGCAGGTCACCGTTTTGTTCAGTGACACCATAATACTTTAAAATTAAGAGTCTCATATGAATTGGTTGAGAAATAAAACTACAGAGAGTATGAAGCCATACTTATTTTTAGACCTCAATCACTTCCAATCCATTGTAAAACTCCCTCATGGTGTGCTGGGCGTTACATCCTTTCTGCTTTATATAGTGAATGACACCACAGTGAAGCCCAATTTCCTTACCCCACCCTCCACGTGGCAAGGACATAGATAGAAAATAGGAACAAAGATGAGACCGCCTGACTTTAATTATAAGCTTGTTACTTTACTTGGAGTTAAATAGCATCTCATGGCATATAAATAAGCCTTCGGATTTTGGACTTTCACTGATAATAACCAACAAAAAGCACCCCCCCGGGACCGATTTATTTTATTGCGTTTACTTTCTATGTACATGGACCAATAAAGTTCCTTTGGCAATGTATTTTATATCACCCACGTACTTGTTTTACATAAAGTAGCTTTTAAATCATAGATATTGTACGTAGACGACCGATCAATAACATTTATTTGTGGAGACGTAATAGTTAAGAGGCACAGTGCAGTAACTGGCCCTTCAGCCCACCGAGACCGTGCTGACCAGCGATCCCCGTACACTGACACTATTCTACACAGTAGGGATAATTTATCAATTTTACGGAAGTCAATTAACAATACGATAAAACTTTATTTATCCCAGGAGGGAAATTGATCGGCGTAAAACACAAGATACATGGAATATGAAATTAAAGTGACCAGAGGAAAGGATTGGGGAGGTGCAAAGATTGGGGGGGGGGGGGGTTACAGTCTACAATATGTACAATATGTGCGCTTCATCCAGTGGCCTGCTGTTCCGCATCTTGGTGGAACCAGTCTGTTGCTGAAGGTACTCCTCCGGTTGACCAGTGTGTCTTTGGGACGTGGGACAAACCAGAGCTTCCAGGGAAACCCCATGCAGTCACGGAAAGTCTACCCCGCACCCACACCAAGCGGTAGAGCTGTTGCCTTACACCAGAGGCCCGGGTTCAATCCTGACTGCGGGTGCTGTCTGTACAGAGTTTGTACGCCCAACTAAGAGCTGAACTCGCAATCAAAATATGGAGGGGACCAGGGGGGGGGATGCCATTTGTTGGCGGCTGCGCGGGCATGCGCACACCCACACATGCGCGAGGTTTGGGAGGCTCAATCAAGCGCTAAATGCAGCTCAACTCTGCCTGTCTCGCCGGGTTAACTACAGCCCTGACTGGACTGACGGGACACCAGCGCTGCTTCTCCGCGCTGGCCATATTTCCCGCGTGGGGGGTGTGGGGACGTGTGTGGGGGGGGAGAGAGAAGAATAAGATTGCAGGGTCAAGGTGACTTTGCCCAACCAAGTTTGGGTGCTTTGATATAATTCCAGCATCATGATGATCACCGGAATTGTAGCACACAACAGGTTAGTGCTTCCCTCATGCTCAAGCAATAGATTTACAGTCAAGAAACAAGAGTAATTCAGAGATCAGTAGCCTGGCAACTAGAACCTGCTACAAAGTCAATCTCAACTCGAGTGCACTTTGCATCCGAGGAAACACAGTAAGAGCACAGTAAATGACAAGACTCACAAGGCTGAATCGCTACTCTCAAAACACCCAGCTGAAGCTCCTCATTTTTGGGGGGCTTCCGGGCGTGGGATTTCAAGAGTCCTCTCGTTAATTTGTGCAGATCAAGGAGTTGCCGGACCGCCAGGAGTTGCCGGGAAATCAGTGGTGGGCCTGTAGTAGCCCATTCTAAGCAGGTTTTGTCAGCGTTAGAAACTTCATGAACCTCAACGTGTTGTCAACACAGACCTTTAGATTGATACCTCTTACATTAACGCATCATTTGAAGTGATCTGTAGAAATAAATAACTGCACTCTTTGGTTTACAAAAAAGGACACATAACGGACACAAAACAGACACAAGAGGACATAAAAGTGATGGAGCGACTTAGGTGGCCAGGCAGCATCTCTGGAGAACATGGATGGGTGACAGGTCTATCTAAAGAAGGGTCCCGACCTGAAATATCACCTAGGGTACACAAAAGGCTGGAGAAACTCAGCGGGTGCAGCAGCATCTAAGGAGCGAAGGAGATAGGCGACGTTTCAGGTAGAGACCCTTCTTCAGACTTCAGAGATATTACCTATCCCTGTTCTCCAGAGATGCTGCCTGACCCACTGAGATACTCCCACACCGTGTCCTTATTGGAAGCGATCTGGTTGCCAATAATCACATTACTTGATGTGATTAATCAATAATCACAATTGACAATAATCACATTCCCCCTCCTTTCCTGAAGGTATTCACAAACTGTCCACCATTTCACATCGACTTGGTTGCCCCCTACCAGAATTAGGTAGCTCATCTATATTAGGTAGACCTTCTTCAGCAGTCAGATCAGGTCTGCTACTTGACTGTAAAAGGCATCGCACCAATATACTTCTCTTCACAAACGATCCACATATATGACTCTCCCAGCAGCAGCACAGTGGTAGAGTTGCTGCCTTCCAGCGCCAGGGACCCAGGTTCGATCCCGACTACGGGTCCTGCCTGTACGGAGTTTGTACATTCTCCCTGTGACCGCGTGGGTTTTCCCCGGGTGCTCCGGTTTCCTCCCACACTGTAAAGACGTACAAGATTGTAGGTAAATTGGCTTCGGCAAACGATTGTAAATTGTCCCTAGTGCGCGGGAGAGTGCTAGCGTAACAGAAATTGCTGGTCGGCACGGACTCAGTGGGCCGAAGGGCCTGTTTCCGCATTGTACCTCTAAACTAAACCAGTGGATGGAAATCCACGAGTCACAGAATCGTCAGTTCTCGAAACCAAGCTCTTGAAGATCATTTAAGTCTCTTTATCGTCACATAGGCCGAGATCACAAAGCAGTATTGTAGCAGGGGTCCCCTTTGCTGTGTGTACTCACTGTTCTTCACAGCTTCAAGGCACTCCAATAAAGCACAGATGAAAAAGCACGCTCAATGGATAGTACCGCGTTATATTAATGGACACAGAACCACCTTCTCCTGCAAAGAATCTGGGTTGAAATCCTGGTCAAGCCATCCTATTTATTTTGCAGCCTGTGTCCCAAATGACACGGAGTCTCTGTCACACAACATGCAGTGTTATCACCAAACCACATTGTCCCTTGTACCACAAATTAATTTAAAAACCCTTGACCTTCCTTCAAATTCCTCTGGTGCCTTTAAATGTCCTCCGGCCCTTTAACAGCACCCATCCTCCGATCTCCCAGCCTCGCCTCCCATAGCAACAAGTTTTAAAAGGCTTCATTTAGTGTCAGCTTCAGCTGCCAGTCCTCTTATGCTGTGGAATTCCCCCCCCCACCCCTAAACATTCTCCACTGCCTGTTCCTTCCTTAAGGATCATACGGTCATAAGGAATAAAAGTAGAATTAGGCCATTCGGCCCATCAAGTCTACTCCGCCATGCAATCATGGCTGATCCATCTCTCCCTCCTAACCCCATTCCCCATAACCTCCAACACCTGTACTAATCAAGAATGCTGCACTAGCAGCTTGGCCAAAGTCCTAATACATTTTTTTTTTAATTTCTATTTCAAAAATAAACTTTGTCCATAAAAAATATAAACAAAACCAAAAACCACGCAAAAACTCTCAACACAAACAGGGGCTGCACAGTAGGTATGTTGCAAAACTTACCTTGAGCAGCGCTGCAGTTCTGCCGCTCCCCGTGTGCGCGACTTTGGCACCTTTCAGAGGGGGGCGGGCTTAAAGTGCCGTCTTTCCACAGGCAGGAAAAATCGATGAATGTCGGGCAATTTCGTTGCGGAAGAAAAATCGCTCCAACATTTCATGAATGAAGGGTATTTTTAAATTACGCTAAATTATTTATTAACTAGAGTAATTTAAAAATCACCTTCAAAAGCCATGATCTCCGACAACCGGAAGGATTTTGCGTAGGGGAGAAGAAAAGGTAAATAGTTTATTTTTATATTAAAAGTTGGTTTTCGGGAGGCTGTAATAATATTTTTATGTTGCGAAATGGGGTCCCAAAAAATGTATGAACAATCAGTATTTTTCCTCCCGACTTCACCGCTAACCGCAACGTTCCAATTCACCGCATTCCACTAAAACCCACTCGCTAGTTGATTTAAGTGGCCATTAATTTACAGGAATCAAACACTAAATTCCTTCCATTTGGCCCAGAAATTCATGAAAATGAGATTTAAAAATTATGTTATATTGTGGATTATTGTGTGAATGTTATTTGGACACTTAGGCAATTTAAAAAAAAGTTTATCTTTTCTTAAGAAATGGATAGATGTTTAGATCTACTCATTGAATTTTGTAATTAGCTACAATTAGATAACTAACTAATTATATGCTTTAATTTCAGGTCATTCAAGTAAGATTGTTTCATATTTGTTTCAGAATACTTCAATCTATAATAACTGAAAATTTCATTGAGTTCTCTTAATTTTTAAGAAAGTGGCTTTTAACTTTTCCAGATCACAGCTTTTGAGTTAAGTCAATTGAAAGGCAATGGGGAACAAGATGCTAATTTCTGAGTATGAAAATGGCCATAACTTTCTTAATACTGAAGATATGAAAGTGAATTAGGTGTCAAATTAAACTTCTTTTTATGCTTTATCTGATGGGATAAATTGCAGACTTGATTTTTTAAATCTCAAAATTTTGTAACATTGCTACTGCACAGCTGCATTACAGGGCACAGGGAGAACATACAGACAAGCACCCGTAGTCAGGATTGAACCTGGGTCTCTGGCGCTGCAAGGCAGCAACTCTATCCACTGCACCACCATGCCACATGTTGAGACTGTGGCACGGTCTGGATCTTTGCAGGCCACGCAGAAACAATTAAATAAGCTCCTCTCTGGTACGTGCGATTTCCACGCCACGAAGATAGGATTGCTGTTGGCGTCAGCAAGAGCAATCAGCATTCATCAGGTCTGACCCTTTGACCCGACTTCCATTGGCTGTAGACACCAGACATGTAAAGATTTCTAAGCACTTTTTCACTGGCCTTTCGCTCACGTTGCCAAATGGCCAGAGGATAATTGGGCTCAGTGACCCTCTCAGCCAAAGGACGAGAGAACAGCAAGACTCACTGACCCCAGCTGTCATTGCCCTTTTATAGCCCCCAATAAAGACCGTTTGAGGCCACACCACAATGAGGTCTCTTAGCTGTTTCAAGTCCTGATTTACTACGGACCCTTAGCTCGGTAGTTTTTCTTTTATTCCTTGAAGCCCACTTTATGAGGAGAGAAAACAGTCTTGCTTGGCCAGTCCTCTGGAGGAAAGGTGGACGGCAGTGGTAATTTTACATCTATGATTTAGGCCGATGAGCTGTGAGAACATGGGGTGGAAATGCCATAAACAATGAAAACAGACAAGGCCAAAACCTGGAGAATCTCTTCGTTATTTTGCGGTCCTGAGTGAATTACCTTTGTCCCTCAACTAATAAACCACTACATGGGCGGCACAGCGGTGGAGTTCCGACGCCAGAGACCCGGGTTCGATCCTGACCAAAGGCACGGAGTTTGTACGTTTTCCCTGTGATCTGCGTAACTTTTCTCCAAGATCTTCAGTTTCCTCCCCCACTCCAAAGACGTGCAGGTTTGTTGGCTAATTGGCTGGATACGAATGTAAATTGTCGCTAGTGCGTGCGTGTAGGATAAGTGTTAGTGTGCGGGGATCGCTGGTCAGTGCAGACTCGGTGGGCCGAAAGGCCTGTTTCCGGTTACTGGCATGGTTGCTGATCTTTGCGTCCCAACAGGGGTGAAGTGGCAGACCTCCCTATATCTAACCATTAAATTGGCTGTACTTTGGCAAAACATTAAATGGAGGACTCATCTTGAATCTCAAACTCAAAGCGGTCTTCCAACCCTTGACCAACAAAGAGAGAGGTGGCATGGAGAGGTGGGTAGAAGGTTAAGCTGCTGTGGACCATTAGTCAGGCCATAACTGAGGTATTCAATCATTTTCTCCCTTTGGAAAGAATTTGATGGTCCTAGATGGCGCTGAGCAGGAACGATTTACCAAAATAGTTCCTAGGATGTAAAATTTGTCTCTCAGCTTGAAAATTGGGTTGATCTTCTTGGGAGCCTGCAAGATTGAGGGGAAATTTGATTGAGGGGTGGATGGGTTACGACTGGTTAAATAATAGATCCAGATTTTTGTCCCAAGAACATAGGCACAAATTTAAAATTTTGGCAAAAATATACAAAATCTAGTCAATTATTTTTTTATTTTAAGTTTTTCATTTTATAGATACAGCATGGAAACGGGTCCTTCACCCACCGAATCCACGCCGACCAACAATCACCCATTTACACTAGTGCTATCCCACCTTCTCATCTACTCTTTACACACTCGGGGGGCAATTTTTACAGAGGTCAATTAACCTACAAGTCCACACACCTTTAGGATGCGGGAGGAGACCGGAGAAAGTGGAGAATACGCACGCGGTCACAGAGAGAACGTGCAAACTCCACACAGACGGCACCCAGGATCAGGATCAAACTCCGGTCTCTGGTGCTATGAGGCAGCGGCTCTACCAGTTGCACCACTGTGCCGTCCTAAAAGGGTAATTATTATCTAGAACCTCCAGCCTGTTGGGCGGTTGAAACAAAATTAATGAAGGGCCTGGATCAGTATTTGAGAGAAAATAATATCAGTCATATGTAGTAATTCAGGAAGGTGGATTGCCTGGGCCTGCTTGATCTCCCAGTTGCCAAACACTTTAATTCCCCATCCCATTTTCACACTGACCTTTCTGTCCTGGGCCTCCTCCACAGTCAGAGCGAGTCCAAACATAAATTGGAGGAACAGCACCTCATATTTCGCTTGAGCAGCTTACAATTCAACAATATGACTTTTGATTTCTCTAACTTCAAGTAGCTCTTGCATTCCCTCTCGCTCCCTCCATCCCTGCCCCACCCAAGTCGTACTAGCTTCAAAGTCGTCTTGTTGAGTCTCATTGGCTGTAACTTGTTTTCACCTAGCTCACTGCTAACAATGGCCTGTATTTTTTTATCATTGTTACCTTTTTGCATGTGGTTCATTCATTTGTTCTATATCACCATCTATATCTCTCGTTTCCCTCTCCTCCCCCCCCCCACGACTCAGTCTGAAGAGGGGTCTCAACCCAAAACGTCACCTATCCCTTTTCTCCAGAGGTGCTGCCTGACCTGTTGCGTTACTCCAGCTTTCTGTGTCCATCTTACGTGGATTACACTATCTTTTCAAGGGCATTTGGACAAATGGACAATAAATGATGTATTTGCCATTGGGGCCCACAGCCAGAAAAATGAACATAGACACAAAAAACTGGAGTAACTCAGCAGGACAGGCAGCATCTCTGGAGAGAAGGAATGGGTGATGCTTCAGCTTGAGACCCTTCTTCAGACTGGTTAGGGATAATGGAAACGAGAAATATAGACAGTGATGTGGAGAGATAAAGAACAATGAATGAAAAATATGCAAAAACGTAACAATTATAAAGAATACAGATAAAGAAACAAGTAGGGTGAAAATGAGAAGCTAGTGCGACTTGGGTGGGAGAGGGACAGAGAGAGAGAGAGAGAGAGGGAATGCTGAGGCTATCTGAAGTGAGAGAAATTAATATTCATACCACTGGGCTGTAAGCTGCCCAAGAGAAATATGAGATGGTGTTCCTCCAATTTGCGTTTAGCCCCACTCTGACAATGGAACAGACCGAGGATAGAAAGGTCTGTGTAGAAAGACGTTCAAGAAGGAACTGCAGATGCTGGAGAATCGAAGGTAGACCAAATTGCTGGAGAAACTCAGCGGGTGTGGCAGCATCTATGGAGCGAAGGAAATAGGCGACGTTTCGGGCCGAAACCCTTAGATTACGAATAATGTTTAATGCAAGATAAAGTCCAGTAAAGTCCGATCAAAGATAGTCCGAGGGTCTCCCTCTGGAAGGCGACTCCGGACTGTCAAAGCTTCCACATCCAAACATAAAAAAAGCTTTTATCCACAAGTAGTAGTTCTACTCAATAACCCAAAATCTGTAGCCCCCTTTTGCTCTGGCATTTCATTTAATTCACATGCTTAATCAATAATGTTTTGTCATTAGTGTTTAATGTTTTCTGTATCATTCTTAACTGTCACTGTACGTCATGTTGTCACTTGAGGGCGGAGCACCAAGGCAAATTCCTTGTATGAGAATACCTGGCCAATAAACTTATCCATTCATTCATCAACTTATTCATTCATTCATTCATGACAATAAACTCTTTTGACTTTGACTTTGATTCAATGAGGTAGATAGTTGCTCAGGGCTGTTCGCTAGTGGTGGTAGGATGGTTCAATTGCCTGATAACAGCTGGGAAGAAACTGCCCCTGAATCTGAAGGTGTGCATTTTCACACTTCTTTACTTTGCCTGATGGGGGGTGGGGGGAGGGGGAGAGGGGAGAAGAGGAGGTGAGACCCATTCTTGATTGGGTTTGCCTGCTGGCCTTGCCGAGGCAGCACGAGGTGTAAATGGAGGTCGGTTTGAGCGATGGTCTGGGTTGCGTCCACAATTCTGCGCATCAAAGCAATGAAAGAGAAAATTCATAAATACATCTTGGAGCAGCCGAACCAAAATAAAAGATGTGTCACGCCTGCAAATTGTCCACCGAACTGTCCCGGCCAAACTGACATGTTATTATACCAGCACTTAATGAAAGGGCAAAAAGGCTCCGGTACATCTTGGTGGCTGTTACTGCCTTTACTCTGCAGTTTAAAATTCAGCCTGGAAAGAACCAGGAAAGACTTGCATATATATAGCACCTTTCACAACTGCAGGATATCCCAAGAGTTTTCAATGAATGGCAGACTTTTATAGATCCTTCATTTTCTTAGTCTACTCTCGTCCAAAGTCCTAGCCAATATTTTACTAACTAAAATAAAAGTACATATTCATGTGATATTTTCTCCAGAGTTATTTTTTAAATTAAAATCAACTCTACAGGTTTTTTTTTTCCTTAGTTCTCTCTCCCAACAATCTCTTGGAATTTAGTCTTTAATCTCCGGGGCAATTGTGAACAGTAGTCATTTGGGGGCAGAGATCAAAGGGATAAAAAGAGAATTTTTCAGGTGATGGAAGGTACACTTTCAGGTTATATGAACTCAGCAGATCGGGCAACATCTGTGGAGGGAATGGACAGGTGGCGTTTTGGATGGGGACCCTTCCTCAGACTAGGACTCCTACCTGAAATATCATCTGCCCATTTCCCTCCACAGATGCTACCTGACCCATCAAGTCCATCCAGCAGCTTGTGTTTTTCCTCAAGACTCGAGCAACTGCAGTTCCCCACATCCCCATTTAGTGTCCGTGTCATTCAGCGTGGAAACAGGCCCTTGACCACACCAACCAATATGCCCCATCTACACTAATCCCACCGGCCTGTGTTTGGCCCATATCCCTCTAAACCTATCCTATCCATGTACCCAAGGTAGACACAAAAAAGATGGAGTAACTCAGCGTAACTAACTGGAGTTACTAACACAGGAGTTTACTTTGATTCTCCTATCTTTGGTTTAAACCAGCGTAGAGTAATACAACCTGGAAACAGGCCCTTCGGCCCAACTTGCCCACACCGGCCAACATGTCCCAGCTACACTAATCCCACCTGCCTGCGCTTGAGCCGCATCCCTCCAAACCTGTCCTACCCATGTATCTGCAGTATCCATGTACCTGTCTAAATGTTTCCTAAACGTTGCTATAGTCCCCCCCTCAATCACCTCCAGGTTGTTTCAAACTCCCACCACCTGTCGTGTGAAAAAGTTACCCTCCCCCCCCCCCCCCCCCTTACTCACATTAAACGCATGTCATCCAGAATTAGATTTTTGTTTACTTCCAAAAACTACAGTCAAGTTAAGAGTATGTCATCTGCACTGGCAACGGAACAATGAGATTCTTACTTGCTGCAACTATAATGGCTCATTAGTGCAGACAATAACGTCGTCGTAACAAGTCTAGAATTTTAGTTCCAAGGCCTTTTGAAAATCTCTGCGATTTACAATGGCCTTAAGACAACCTGTAGTTACAAAGCCGTTAAATGCAAAACGACTTCCTCGTTAATGAGCCACTTAAAGCAACAGGCACACATTAGGCAACCTCTCCCACCCTCCTGTTCTCGGGTTATGAGGGTTTGTTCATTATCACTGGCTGACACGGTGGCGCAGTGGTAGAGTTGCTGCCTTACAGCGCCAGAGACCCGTGTTCGATACCGACTATGAGTGCTGTCTGTACAGTGTCTGTATATTCTCCCTGTGACCGTGTGGGTTTTCCCCAGGTGCTCCGGTTTCCTCCCACACTCCAAAGACACACAGGTTTGTAGGCAAACTGGCTTCTGCAAACTGTCCCTTGTGTGCAAGATAGAATTAGTGCTCGTGTGATTGCTGGTCAGCATGTACTCAGCAAAGGTTGAAGGGTCTGTTTCCACACTAATTCTAAAGAAAAAAAAAAATCAGTAGACTCTGTGACTGTCTAACACTATGGTGGGAAAATCAATTTAAGAAGCTACAGATAATCATCCCCGCATCTACATTGGCTTACACACTGTGGATATTTAGACTGGTTTCTGTGAGAATAACATTAAAAAAAATAGAAGCCAAGATTGGTTCTTGACATCTCCATTCTCACTGAGATCACCTAGATTTGAAGATTTAAAAAAATACCATTTGTCGTTTCACCTTGCGTAGCCTGGAGAGGAATCCCAACTTGTTTCCTGCATCCTCCAGGCTAATCGAATTTTAAAATTCATTATTCCCTCTTTCAGGCGAGACTTCAAGCTGAGATAGGAAAGTAACGTCAAGAGCCCGTGACTGTGGGCAACAGAGCCGTCCCTCCAGACGACTCTCGTCATATTCACAGGCCCCCCACTCTGTTTCCGTGACGATGTGCAAGACAATGATAAACCTCTGACACAGTGGCTTGGGATTAAGTGTGACTTTCATCCCTCCCTGTGCATTAAGGCAGTGAATAGGCCAGTGTTGGAGGAGGGAACTCTGCCACAGACAGAAGGGTCTCGACCCGAAACGTCGCCCATCTCCTTCCCTCCTTAGATGCTGCTGCACCCGCTGAGTTTCTCCAGCCTTTTGTGTACTCTCTACCACAGACAGTACAGGGGAGGGGGGGGGGGGGGGGGTGTGTGTGTGTGTGTGTGTGTGTGTGTGTGTGTGTGTGTGTGTGTGTGTGTGTGTGTGTGTGTGTGTGTGTGTGTGTGTGTGTGTGTGTGTGTGTGTGTGTGTGTGAGAGAGAGAGATTTGGGGGCGGCACAATGGCGCAGCAGCAGAGTTGCTGCCTTACAGCACTTGTAGCGCCGGAGACCTGGGTACGATCCTGACTACGGGTGCTTGTGTGGAGTTTGCATGTGCTCCCCGCGACCTGCGTGGGTTTTCTCCGAGATCTTCGGTTTCCTTCCACACTCCAAAGGTTTGTAGGTTAATTGACCTAGAGATTCAGCGCTGAAAACATGCCTCTTGGCCCACCAAGCCTGCACCAACCAGCCACCCCCGCACATTAACACTATCCTACACACACTTGAGATCATTTACACTTACACCAAAGCCAATTAACCTACAAACCTGTACATCTTTGGAGTGCGGGAGGAAACCAAAGATCTCGGAGAAAACCCACGCAGGTCACGGGGAGAACGTATAAACCACGTACAGACAGCACCCGTAGCCGGGATTGAACCGGGGTCGCAAGCACTACGAGGCAGCAACTCCACCGCTGCGCCAATGTGCTGCCCCATTTGTCACAGAGCCCAAAACATTTAGCTGGGGTCCTAAAGCTTGTTCAGAGAGCAAGAGGCGAACAGAGGAAGGTGGAGGCGAGATGCTTGACAGGAAGAATTCCCAAGGACAACTCTTGGGGAGCAGAAAGCACAGCTGCCGGTGGCAAACTGAGGAAAATCGGGAATGTGCAAGAGACTCGAAATAGAAAACAAAACGGCAGAGATGTGAGAAAGGTTGAGCCGGAGGCGGCTCGGCAACTTAATACACAGCCCAAGGTCCGAGAGGAAAAAAAAACAGCAGAAGGTTCCAAGTTGAATCCTGGCTGTGGGTGGCGGGTGATTCCCCAAGCTGGGCCGTGATAAAGAAGAAAGACACAAAAAGCTGGAGTAACTCAGCGGGACAGGCAGCATCTCTCGAGAGGAGGAATGAGTGACGTTTCGGGTTCAGACAGGTTGAAATGTTCAAGAAATGAAGAAAATCTTGAGAGATTTAAAGTATGTTTTTAAGTCTGGAATGATCAACTGAAATGCTGTAATTTCCATCTTAACAGTCAAATTTCAGAGCTTGAGCCTTATTGGACATCTTTTCTTCTCCCCCCACTTTCAATCTGAAGAAGGGTCCTGACCCGAAATGTCACCCATCCTTTTCTCCAGAGGAGCTGCCTGGCCCGCTGAGTTACTCCGGCGCTTTATGTCTGTCTACGTTCTGTATTTTTTAGTTTAGAGATGCAGCGCGGAAATAGGCGCTTTGGCCTACCGAGTTCGCACCAACCAGCGATCCCTGCACACTAAAACTATCCTACGCACACTAGGGACAATTTACACTTATTCCACGCCAATGAACCTACACACCTGCACGTCTTTGGAGTGTGGGAGGAAACCGAAGATCTCGGAGAAAACCCATGCGGTCACGGGGAGAACGTGCAAACTCCGTACAGACAGAACCGGTAGTCAGGATAGGACCAGGGTCTCTGGCGCTGTAAGGCAGCAATTCTACCGCTGTGCCGCCTTGTATGTTCTATGAAAAGCCTTTGACGTTTGTGTGTTAAGGCCTGTACATGGACACTGTGTGCTGTTTTGGCTTCATGCCGGGCCCAAGATCTGTACAAGACGTGGATCTGAACACCAAGGTAGCAGTAATAGTGTGTCGCCTTTATCTCAAGTACTGTTCGTCTTCAAAATAAATCTTGGGAGTTTTATCTGTCTTTAGTGTCAAATGATTTCACTCACTCAACTCAACGGCAATAAATGAGAACCACCCCACATTTAAAACACAGGAAATTCACCTTTGAAACGTGTGCTGTGAATAGCTGCAACAATGGCCGGTTGATTCTCTGCAACTGAAACATCAGGTGGGCACATGTTCCCTCAGCAGCTTTTCCCCGTAACGTTTGGCTGGGAGGTCCAAGATTTAGCCACTGTTTGGAATTCAACAAAGCGCCCGAATAAAGTCATCAGCTTAAGGTAATGATGTCACGAGCAGCTGCCCTACACACTTCAAACTGGGGCAGCTTCCACTCCCTGTGGTCAGGGCCAGACAGCTGGATTATTCACCTGGGAGTGGAGACACCCAGGCACTAGGAGAAAGACAAGCAGAGGGTGGTGACTAAAGGAACAGCAGACATAGAGTTGTACAGCGTGGAAACAAGTCCCTCAGCCCAACATGGCACAAGCTCAGAAGCGCTAGGAGCAGAATTAGGCCATTCGGCCCATCAAGTCTACTCCACCATTCAATCTTGGCCGATCTATCTCTCCATTCTAACCCCATTCTCCTGCCTTCTCCCCTGAACCACATGCTAATCAAGAATCTATCAATCTCCGCTTTAAAAATATCCACCGACTTAGCCTCCACTGCCTTCTGTGGCAATTAATTCCACAGATTCGCCACCCTGTAGATGTGGCGTCGTGCAGATGTCCCACCTGCCCGCGTTTGGCCCTCAGATGATGGTTTACAGGGGAGAAAAAAAAAAAGTGGAGTAACTCAAGGGACAGGCAACAGCTCTAGACAACATGGAAAGATGACGTTTTCTTCGAGTGCTGCCTGACCCGCCGAGTTACTCCAGCACTTTGCGTCTCTTTGTAAAACAGCATCTACAGTTTGCCGTGACGTTTCTTGGGTCAGGATCCTTCTTCAGATGTATTCTGGTGGGGGGGGGGGGGGGGGAGGGGGGGATGCAGCGGGAGGGGGAGGAGGGGGGGGGGAAGGCTAGAAAGCTGGGAGAGCTGGAGGCAAGACAAAGTCTGGCAAGTGATAGGTGGATACAGGCAAGAGGGGGTTTGATAAGGCCAAAGATGAAGAGACAAAAGTGTAAGATAAGCGTAGAAGCGGACAGGATTATGAAGCCAGAGGAAGGAATAAATATGCAAGGGGAGAGGGGAAAGGGTGGTTGGGGTGGGGAGTTGGTTGTGAATCCAGATTTTGGGTGGGGTGGGTGGGGGGAAATGTTAGTAGTAGTTTAGTTTACCTGAAATGAGAGAATTCTACGTTCATACCATACGCCGGCTGTCAGCAACCAAAGCAGAATACAAGGTACACTTACGTGGGCCTCAATCTGACAATGGAGGAGGCCCAGGACAGAAAGGAGCAAATGGGAAATAAAATGGTTGGCAACCAGGAGATCCATCAGGCCTCAACAAAGCAATCCCCTAGCCTTTGCTTGGTCTCGGGGGAGGGGATGTTGAGCTTACATTTCCGGACATAATTGGAAACGGTGTGAGGAACATTAAGAGGAATAAAAGATAGAATGCGAGCATATGAGCAGCATGGTGGCGCAGCGGTGGAGTTGCCAGGGATCCGGGTTCAATCCTGACTACGGGCGCTGTCTGTACGGAGACTGTAGTATCTCCCCGAGGAGTTCCCCCCCCCCCCCCATGCTCCGGTTTCCTCCCACACTCCAGAGCCATACAGGTTCATAGGTTAATTGGCTTGGTACAACTGTAAATTGTCCCCAGTGGGTGTAGGATAGGGTTAATGTGCAGGGATCGCTGGTCGGCGTGGGCTCGGTGGGCTGACGGGCCTGTTTCCATGCTGTATCTCCCAAAACTAAACTAAATATAAAGGAGAAAAAAACAGAGTGAGTACAACAGAGAGTAAAATATAATGACAAGGGACACTAAATGCGGAGGTAACTCAGCGGGCCAGGCGGTGCAGCTGGAGAACATGGATAGGTGATCTTCCAGGTTGGGACCCTGCCTCAGACTGGTTGTAACGGAAAGGCTGGAAGGAACGGAGATTGGGAGTGAGAAATCCCAAGAGGCAGAGAAGGAATGCAGTGAGCAAGGAAGACAAACCTTTATTGAAGATAGACACAAAAAGCTGGAGTAACTCAGCGGGTCAGGCAGCACCTCCGGAGAGAAGGAATGGGTGATGATTCGGATCCAGACCATTAGTCTGAAGAAGGGTCTCGACCTGAAACGTCACCCATTCCTCCCCAGAGGTGCTGCCTGGCCCGCTGAGTTATTCCAGCTTTTTGTGTCTATCTTCGGTTCAAACCAGCATCTGCAGACACCTTCCTTCCAACACAATCTTCAATTGAAGGTAGACAAAAGTGCTGGTGAAACTCAGCGGGTGCAGCAGCATCTATGGAGCAAAGGAAATAGGCAACGTTTCAGGTCGAAACCCTTCTTCCATTGAAGATGTTTCCCGTACGTTGCACAAATGCTGTCCAAGCCGCCGAGTCTTTACAGCACTCTGAAAACTTAGACACTCGCGAGTCGGGGACGTGTTGCTCACCAGGGCAGATGAACGAATGACACACGGCTCATCACTAGACGGTGGTCGCGTCCCCACCCTCCACAACGCAGGCGGAGCACAGGGAGCCCTCCATTCTCAGCAGAGACCCGAATCGGCAGCCCGCTCGTGACTGCGATCTGCCAGGCTCCTCAGCTGGTTCGCATAAAACATCAAACGGCTCAGCTCCCTGCAAAAAAAACCACCTTTGAATTACGCACACCAACCCAGTGCGACCCGTAATTGGAGACTTTGCGGCTGCCAGCCTGTCTGTCAGAGGAGACTGCAGCCAATCCATCACCCCACACCCCTGCTCAAAACTGTCAGTCAGCCCCAGTGCCTGCTCCCAGCCCCAATCCTTGATCTTTCCCTGGGAATGTTCAGAGGCAACCTTCCAACAGAGATGGGTCGCCCTGCCCATTTACGGCAACCTGTGCTCCCTAACCAAGAACAGGTGGCGCCGCGGCCAATCACAAAGGAGCGGTCTTGCCGGCTTCACATGGAGATTACCTCAAGAAAATAGCCAGCATCAAGTCGAGTCGTCAACTTTATTTGTCACATACACATACAAGATGTGCAGTGAAACCAAAGTGGCAATGCCTGCAGATTGTGCACAAACTACAGAACTGAATCCGTATTTACATTAGAGAAAACCAAAAAAAAATGTTTTTAAGATAACACAACAGTAAATTAGTACAGCAAGTTAGACCCTGGTGAGATAAGAGTTTACAGTCCTGACGGCCTGTGGGAAGAAACTCAGTCTCATCCTCTGTTTTCACAGCATGACAGCGGAGGCGCTTGCCCGACCGTAGCAGCTGGAACAGTCCGTTGCTGGGGTGGAAGGGATCCCCCATAATGTTGTTGGCTCTGGATCTGCACCTCCTGGTGTATAGGTCCTGCAGGAGGGGTGAGTGTAGTTCCCATAGTGCATTCGGCCGAACGCACTACTCTCTGCAGAGCCTTCCTGTCCTGGGCAGAGCTGCTCCCAAACCAGTTTGTGATGTTGCCGGACAAGATGCTTTCCACAGCCCCAGAGTAGAAGCACTGAAGGATCCTCAGAGAGACTCTGAATTTCCTCAGCTGCCTGAGGTGGTAAAGGCGCTGCCTTGCCTTACTCACCAGTGCGGCAGCGTGTGTTGTCCATGTCAGATCCTCTGTGATGTGGACTCCCAGGTATTTAAAGCAGCTCACCCTGTCCACAGTAGTCCCATTTATCTCCAGTGGTGTGCACGTCCTCGGATGTTGAGCCCTTCTAAAGTCCACAATCAGCTCCTTAGTTTTAGTGACATTCAAGAGGAGGCTGCTGTCCTGACACCAGAGTGCCAGATCAGCCACCTCCTCCCGGAGGGCCTTCTCATCGTTATCGGGGATCAAGCCCACCACCACAACATTCCCCATGTGAACTTTTAATCCAACAGAAAAACATCCAAACCAACAGAAAATTGGATGCATTACCATGGAAATCTGATAACATTTACTGTTTATTTCAATGTGAAGGAAGGAACTGCAGGTGCTGGTTTAAACTGTAGATAGACAAAAAAACCTGGAGTAATCAGCAGGCCGGGCAGCATCTCTGGAGAAAAGGAACAGGTGATCACGGCTGATCATCCCAACCAGTACCCCGTTCCTGCCTTCTCCGCATATCTGCTGACCCCGCTATTTTTAAGAGCCCCATCTAGCTCTCTCTTGAAAGCATCCAGAGAACCCGCCTCCACTGCCCTGTGAGGCAGAGAATTCCACAGGCTCACCTCTCTGTGAGAAAAAATGTTTCCTCGTCTCCATTCTAAATGGCTTGCCCCTTATTCTCAACCTGGTGGAAATGTGGTGATGCTCATTTCTGGCACATTTTAATGTCTCCCTGGAGGTTCAAGCAGACCATTCCTGGCACAGGTTACGCTCACAAACTCAACATTAAGCACACCTCAAGCTCGTTACTGTCCAGACAATATGGAGATATAAATATACAATATACAGTGTAGACGCAGTCATGTACAACACAACTGGGCTTATACTCACAGGAAGGATGAGGGCATCTTACAGATACATAAAATTATTAAGGGATTGGACAGGCTAGATGTAGGAAAAATGGTCCCGATGTTGGGGGAGTCCAGAACCAGGAGTCACAGTTTAAGAATAAGGGGCAGGCCATTTAGGACTGAGATGAGGAAAAGCTTTATCCCCAGAGAGTTGTGAATCTGTGGAATTCTCTGTAGCAGAAGACAGTGGAGGCCAATTCTCTGAATCTATTCAAGAGAGAGTTAGATATAGCTCTGAGGGCCAACAGAATCAAGGGAAATGGGGAGAAAGCAGGAACGGGGTACTGATTTTTTGGATGATCAGCCATGATCATATTGAATGGCAGTGCTGGTTCGAAGGGCCGAATGGCCTTCTCCTGCTCCTATTTTGTATGTTTTGAATACTGTTGGTGAAAATCAACCCCAGCAGTGGGTGTTTGGAACGTCTTTGGAGTGTGGGAGGAAACCAGGGCACCCGGGGGAAACCCACGCGGTCAGAGGGGAGTACGTACAAACTCCGTGCAGACAGCAACCGTCGTCAGGCTGGAACTCAAGCCTCTGGCGCTGTAAGGCAGAAACTCTACCGCTGCGCCACTGTAACACCCCAAATTGCCGCCATTCAGACAATTCAGACCTGTGAAGGAATTGGGGGGGAAAAAAAAAAAAAAAAGAATTTCTAAAAACTATCCTGAGAGCGAGTTGTATTGTCAAAGTTACTGCCTTAAGAGATGAAAGGCTCAGACCAGGGCCCATCTGACCTCATCAATGGTGAGGCACCATCATCAGCTTAAAGAGAAGGGGTGTGAACCATTGTCCAAGCCAATAATTATCCGTCAAGCCATCCCGAAAGCAGATGATCAGGTCATTGATGTAATTGCTGCTTGTGGCCACATCACTGCCCTTCAAAAGTACTTCATTGGTTGTAAAGCACTCTGCTCACCCCGAGGTTGTGGAAGGTGCCGTATAAAGATTGTGTGCTCATGAGAGGATGTGACTCAGAGGCACAAGTCATCGAGGACCATTCTGGACGAGAGCCAGCATCATGGGTCATGCCCGCTTCAGCAAGAAGCAGCTTGTTCCGGTATTTAGGGAGTTAAATGGGGGTGGAATTTAAAAGCCAATGCTGCTTTCTAAGTCTGAAGAAGGGTCTCACCCATTCCCTCTCCCCAGAGAAATCTGCTGCCTGTCCCACTGAGTTACTCCAGCTTTTTGTGTCGATCTGCTGCTTTTTACTAGTTGATCTTTATATAGGTTGGTAGGCACAAAATGCTGGAGTAACTCAGCAGGTCCGGCAGCATCGCTGGAGAAAAGAACTAGGTCAGGTTTCGTCGAGACCCTTCTTAAGACTTGATCAGGTTGATCATTATTATCTATATTGGGGCTGGCAGCGGTAGAGTTGCTGCCTTACAGCGCCAGAGAACTGGGTTCGATCTTGACTACGGGTGCTTTCTGTACGAAATTTGCACGTTCTCCCTGTGACCACGTGGGTTTTCTCCTGGTGCTCCGGCTTCCGCCCACACTCCAAAGATGTGCAGGTTTGTAGGTTAATTTCAGATATACAGTGTGTATCTCCTATCTCCTTCACTCCATAGATGCTGCTGCACCCGCTGAGTTTCTCCAGTATTTGTGTACCCCAGGTTTGTAGGTTAATTGGCTGCTGTAAACTGTCCCCATTGTGTAGGATAGAACTACAGTTGAAGGGTCGACACTGACTTGGTGAGACAAAGGGCTTATTAACACACTGTATCTCTAAAATTAATGACTTACTAGTAGGATTACAAGTATTTATTGCCAGACCAACATTTATTAACGATTCCTAATTGGCCCAGTATGGCTGGCTTTGCCATTTTTTAGGGTAGATGAGGTCAACAACATTGCTGTGAGTTTAGAGTCCCATATGGGTTCGATCTCCTGTGAAGGAGATTAGTAAATGTGATTAATAACTTTTGAAAACCATTCCTATAATTTCCCTCGTTCAGAACCACCAGCACTGATGTTATTTGAGTTCAACTTCCCCAGACATCATGCCAGAAGCTCACAGAACAATGGAGGAGAAAGGAACTGCAGATGCTGGAACCCCGTGCCAAACACAAAGTGCTGGAGTGACTCAGCAGGTCAAGGCGCATCTGTGGAGGGAATGGACAGGTGACGTTTCGTGTCAGACTGCAGAAGGAATCCGACACAAAATGTTGCCCATCCATTCCCTCCACAGACGCTGCCCGTCCTGCAGTGTTGCTCCAGTACTGTGTATTTCCCCCAGAACGAATGGTGTAGTGTTTAAGAAGGAACTGCAGATGCTGGAAAATCAAAGGTAGACAACAGTGCTGGAGAAACTCAGCGGGTGCAGCAGCATCTATGGAACGAAGAAAATGGGCAATGTTTCGGGCCGAAACCCTTCTGTGTACTGGTTTAGTAGTGTAACTACAATGCAACCACACACTGGTTGCAAGGTATTCAGGACACTGGAAATGGCAATACCTTTTTGATTGAGTTTAAACCGCAAGGCTTTGAATTAACAGTGGCAATTATGTACAGTTGACTGTAACGCTTGCATTGCATCATTCTGGAATCCTCTCGGCCAGACTTACAGTAACACAATACTGCAAGTAATATAATAGTTATACTGCAATAAAAAGGTATGGTATTATACTGCAATATGAGTAAAAGATGCTTTTACATAAACTTTCAAGACCAGAAGTTTAATCAAGGAGGCAGACGGTAAGGTAGTCGAGGCCTTGTCCCAGACAGCTGAAAAACTGGGGGTTACACAAAAAGCTGGAGAAACTCAGCGGGTGCAGCAGCATCTAAGGAGCGAAGGAGATAGGCGACGTTTCGGGTCGAGACCCTTCTTCAGACTGAAGAAGGGTCTCGACCCGAAACGTCGCCTATCTCCTTCGCTCCTTAGATGCTGCTGCACCCGCTGAGTTTCTCCAGCTTTTTGTGTAACCCTCGATTCTCCAGCATCTGCAGTTCCTTCTTTAACAGCTGAAAAACTGGGATCTGCAAGAGGTCACACATGGGTGTCCCGGTGGCGCAGCGGTAGAGTTGCTGCCTTACAGCGCCAGTGACCGGGGTTCGATCCCGACTACGGGGGGGGGGGGCTGTCTGTACAGAGTTTGTACGTTCAAGTGGGTTTTCTCTGGGAGCTCTGGTTTCCTCCCATACTACAAAGGTTTATAGATATGAAGTTCAATTGGCTTGGTAAAATTACAAATTATCCCGAGTGTGTGAAGGATAGTGTCAGTGTGCAGGGATCGCTGGTCGGCGTCGACTCGGTGGGCCGAAGGGCCAGTTTCCGCACTAAACTGGCATTCACTGGCAAATCACACAACAACCTTAAGGGGTATGTGCTTGGCGAGTTGAGAGAGACAGGGAGCAAGGAGGCCCTTCAATGCTTTTAATGTTAAACTGCAGGTTTTACAAGGCGTTTCGCCAATATAAATCAGATGAACAGTGGGGTACTGGGGAACAGTAAGTGTTATGGGCGTGTCCCACTTTTTCGGTGACTGCCGGCACCCGTCATAGGTCATTGCAGGTTGACGAAAATTTTCAACATGTTGAAAATCCAGTGGCGACCAGAACAAGGCACGACACTTTGGGCGACTACTCACGACCATACAGGCCTCACCCCGCGACATGTCGCCAGGATGTCGCCTGTATGGTTGCGAGTAGTCTCCTCAGTCGCCCAAGGAGTCGTAGCGTCTTTCTGGTCACCGCTGGATTTTCAACGTTGAAATTTTCAGCGACCTGCAACGCCCCATGACAGGTGCCGGCAGTCGCTGAAAAAGTCTCGTAAGTGGCACAGGCCCTTTAGGGTTAGGATGTCGGAAGAGTTTTGGACAAATGCAACAATATGAAATTACAATTTATCCCTTCAACGAGTTATGTAGGCAGGGTTACACAAAAAGCTGGAGAAACTCAGCGGGTGCAGCAGCATCTAAGGAGCGAAGGAGATAGGCGACGTTTCAGGTCGAAACCCTTCTTCAGAGTTATATCGGCAAGTAGTTTGGAGAGAAATTTCAGACAGTGGTGCTTGCCTGCCCTGGTCTGTCAACATGGTGGAAGTTTAGCTACGTTTGGAGATACAGCATTGAAACAGGCCCTTTGGCCCATTAATTCCACGTCGACCAACAGACATCCCATACACCAATGCTATCCTACACTCAGGGACAATTTACAGAAGCCAATTAACCTGCAAACCCGCACATCTTTGGAATGTGGGAGGAAACCGAAACACCACGAGAAAACCCACGTGGTCACAGGGAGAACCTACAAACTCCACACAGACAGCATCGAACCAGGGTCTCCGGTGCCGTAAGGCAGCAACTCTACTGGAGTGCCACAGAGAGGGAGAGGTTAAACAGAGTTCTCACACACACACCTTCCCCTTCAAAAGTTCATATCTAAGGAGCCATCTATAGTCACAGTATTGAAGTGACTTCAATCCGACTGCAGACAGCTAACAATGGCCTGTTTCCTTTGTCATGGTCAATGTCATTCATGGTTCTTTATCTCTCATTTCCCTTCTCCCTAACCACTGAAGAAGGATCTCGACCGGGAATGTCACCCATTCCTTCTCTCCAGCGATGCTGCCCGTCCCGCTGAGTTACTCCAGCTTTTTGTGTCTATCTTCAATCCGACTGCTCTCAGTTCATCGTTTGACCTTTCGCACCCGCTCTGTGCATTATCCCAGCTCAACCGATCAGACCACGTTACAAACATCACTCGTTGACTGGAATCCTTTCAGCAAAAGGCAGCACATTTTGTTTTGTTTCGGAAAACACTCGTTTTATTCTACGGAACCGGGGAAAGAAGTGATCTCAGTGTTGCCCCCGCACACAGCGACAACACATTTCAAAAATAACTTGCGCGAATTACAAAGTCACAGGGTTTAGATTTAGGTCAAAGGATGGTGGATGTCATTGCAGTATCATTGCAGTATAAAGGCCAGGAGGATGTGATCACAGAATGATCACAAGGTCAATAAAACGCTTGACTTGCCCATCTATAGGAACTCCCAAAACATTGTGATCCAAATCTCCTTGCAATGCTCCAAAAAGAGACGGCATGGGTTTGTAGGTTAATCAGCCTGTAAGTTGCCCCTAGTTGCCACACTTACAAAATTCTTAAGGGGTTGGACAGGCTAGATGCAGGAAGATTGTTCCCGATGTTGGGGAGGTCCAGGACAAGGGGTCACAGCTTAAGGATAAGGGGGAAATCCTTTAGGACAGAGATGAGAAGGACTTTTTTCACACAGAGAGTGGTGAGTCTCTGGAACTCTCTGCCACAGAGGGTAGTTGAGGCCAGTTCATTGGCTATATTTAAGAGGGAGTTAGATGTGGCCCTTGTGGCTAAAGGGGATCAGAGGGTATGGAGAGAAGGCAGGTACGGGATACTGAGTTGGATGATCAGCCATGATCATATTGAATGGCGGTGCAGGCTCGAAGGGCCGAATGGCCTACTCCTGCACCTAATTTCTATGTTTCTTTGTGTAGGGAGTGGATACGAAGGGGGGGACGGGGGGGGGGGGACAACATGGAGCTACTGTGAATGGCGATCGATGGTCGGAGTGGATTTGATGGACCGAAGGGCCTGTTTCCATGCTGTATCTTTCAATCAAACACTATAGAGGGAATAATCCGAAGATAGACACAAAGTGCTGGAGTAACTCAGCGGGTCAGGCAGAATCTCTGGAGACAGGACACAAAATGCTGGAGTACCTCAGCGGGACAGGCAGCATCTCTGGAGAGGGAATGGGTGACGTTTCGGATCTTCAGACTGATGCTGAACTCTCGTCCGACAGAAGAGGACAACTTCTCCAAAGTAGACATACCTCGAGGAGATTTTGCAGTGGAGCGGGCAAAATGTGTAGGAAAGAACTGCAGATGCTGGCTGAAATCGAAGGTATGACACAAAAAGCTGGAGTAACTCAGCAGGACAGGCAGCATCTCTGGAGAGAAGGGATGGGTGACGTTTCGGGTCAAGACCCTTCTTCAGAGGGAATAACAAATTCTCACTCTCAGATACAGAAATTACATTGGGGTTGAGGGAGTCCGATAGTCACCCGATCAAACTTCTAGAGTGACAGAAAACTCAGACTGTCTGAAGAAGGGTCTCGGACCGAACTGCCGACTATTCCTTCTCTCCAGAGATGCCGTCTGACCTATTGAGTGTCTATCTTCGGTTTTAACTAGCACCTGCAGTTCCTTCCCACACAGAAACAGTCTTTGGTGCACTTCACTCACAAAAGAGAAGGGAACACATTTGGTCAGAATATGCATTGTTAATGTATTTTAATTTCTAGCCACCTTTGTTACATTTTCATAGGCAATGCTAGTCCAACTGTATATTTAAGAAAGAGCTGCAGATGCTGGAAAAATCGAAGGTAGACAAAAATGCTGCAGAAACTCAGCGGGCGAGGCAGCATCTATGGAACGAAGGAATAGGTGACGTTTCGACCCGAAACGTCGCCTATTCCTTCGTTCCATAGATGCTGCCTCACCCGCTGAGTTTCTCCAGCATTTTTGTCCACCTCCAATTGTATATTCAGTCAGTACCAATTTGTGCATGGTGGCTTGCTAAACCATTGTTAGAATATCACACCTTTCCGTGAAATGTTAAAGAAAAAAACAGGATGACTGATGACATTGGGATAAGGGATGCACTTTATCCCTCTTTCCCAAATTCAGGGGTATCAAATTCAAATTTAACCCCCTTCCTCCCCAGCTAGCTCATCAAACCTCGATGTATTCCAAGCTGAGCTATAAACTTCAATCACATTTTTCAATTAAGCTACGGTAGGTTCAAAATTCTAGGAGGCTGTTTTGCAATTGGCATTAGGGAATGATTTCAACATGAAGGCAAACCAACAACCACAGATTAAAATAAAGATAAGACCATCGCAAACAGGATATCGGAAGAGGATTCTTAATCCAAAATAAAGTTGTAATTAGAATCATAAAACATGGTTAAGGGGAGTAGGAAAGGTGGGGACGGTAATTAAACTGAAGGGAAGGAAAATATATTTTTCCAGGGTCAAATTAAATAGAAGATGCCCCGTGAGCAATAACACAGGCAGCGCTGACAAACCAAGCGAACATTACAATAACCCAGTAGAAAAGGAAGAACTGTTTCGAATGAAATTAATACAACTGAAAATAATATGCAGTTCTCAAACATGGCCAGCAATGCACCTCATGAGAAATGCTGCCCTTCACATAGTATCCTGCTGGATGTGGACGGATTTTGGATGTGGAGAGGATGTTTCGACTAGTGGGAGATTCTAGGACCAGGGGCCATAGCCTCAGAATAAAAGGATGCTCTTTTAGGAAGGGAGATGAGGAGGAATTTCTTTAGCCAGAGGGTGGTGAATCTGTGGAAATCATTGCCACTGAAGGATGTGGAGGCCATGTCAGTGGATAGTTTTAAGGTCGGGATAGATTGCTGGATGGGCCCAGACATGCTGCCTGTCCCGCTGAGTTGCTCCAGCATTTTATGCCTATCTTCAGTTTAAACTAACATGTGCAGTTCCTTCCTACACGTAGAGAGATTGATGATTAGTATGGGTGTCAGGGATTATGGGGTGTGGTCGGGGGGTGGGGGTGGGGGGGGGGGGGGGGGGGGGGGGGGGGGGAGGAGGGGTGAGGGGGAAGGCAGGAGAATGGTTAGGAGGGAAAGCTATCCTATGATTGAATGGCTGAGTAGACCCGATGGCCTCATTCTGATCTTATCACTTATGAATTTGGGATTACTACTTTAAAAAGGGGATTGTGCGAGGACAGGAGAATGAGCCAACAGATGCTTCACTGCTGCACACTGCCTAGTGACGGGAAAAACAGAAGCAAAGTTCCATCAAAGCACAACAGAACATGCTGAAAACAGTAGGTTTCTTCCCCTAATTAACAGCAATCTCACTACGCAGATCACGGCATTTCAACGCAGCAGCTCACCAGTGCCTTTCCAGGGAGAGAGCTCATTACCAATGCTCTGACGTGAGCTTGGGTCTTTTTTCAATAAAATTGACCACCTTTCCCTTTTGGAATCCATCTTGAACGTATTAAAAAGATGAATGGCAGCTTAAACAGCAGCTCTTAAAGATAGCGGAGTCGGAGGATACGGGGAGAAGGCAGGAACGGGGCTCTGATTGGGGATGATCAGCCATGTTCACACTGAATGGCGGTGCTGGCTCAAAGGGCCGAATGGCCTACTCGTGCACCTATTGTCTATAAACGGCAAGTGCCACAACGAAACAACTGATATCATCACGAAAAAGCAGTCTTAAACACCTGGAAACTGAAACCCAAATTAAAAAAGCTGAAGTAATGGGAAGATAAGACACAAAATGCTGGAGTAACTCAGCGGGACAGGCAGCACCTCTGGAGAGAAGGAATGGGTGACGTTTCGGGTCGAGACCCTTCCTCAGACCAGTGAAGCAAGCGGCATGGAGGAAGAAGCGAGTGAATGTTTCAGTGCAATGACCTTTCATCAGAACAGCACCATGTCGGAAATTATCAGCTTTTAAGTAAATATAGATGCGTGGAAATAAAGGAGCTGCAGATGGCCAAGTGAATGTTTATGGGATACAATATCCAACACTATTATTTATTCCTGAGATGTTGGCACGATTAGCACAACTGGCGGATTTTTTTCCTCATTGACAAGGTAGTGGTGGACACCTTCTGCAACAGCTAGTCCATGTGGAGATGTTACTCTTACACAGTATGTTGGGCAACATTTTGGTCAGTTGGTTAACATGGAAACATAGAAACATAGAAATTAGGTGCAGGAGTAGGCCATTTGGCCCTTCGAGCCTGCACCACCATTCAATATGATCATGGCTGATCATCCAACTCAGTATCCCGTACCTGCCTTCTCTCCATACCCTCTGATCCCCTTAGCCACAAGGGCCACATCTAACTCCCTCTTAAATATAGCCAATGAACTGGCCTCAACTACCCTCTGTGGCAGAGAGTTCCAGAGACCCACCACTCTCTGTGTGAAAAAAGTCCTTCTCATCTCGGTCCTAAAGGATTTCCCCCTTATCCTTAAACTGTGACCCCTTGTCCTGGACCTCCCCAACATCGGGAACTATCTTCCTGCATCTAGCCTGTCCAACCCCTTAAGAATTTTGTAAGTTTCTATAAGATCGCCTCTCAATCTCCTAAATTCTACAGAGTATAAACCGAGTCTATGCAGTCTTTGTTCATAAGACAGTCCTGACATCCCAGGGATCAGTCTGGTGAACCTTCTCTGCACTCCTTCTATGGCAATAAAGTCCTTCCTCAGATTTGAGCAGAGATTAATCTCAGATTAAAGAGCAGAGACATGAATATGGGTAGAATAGGTAGAGTGGACACAGAGAGGAGTTTTCCACTAGCTGGAGAGTCTAGTGACCAGAGGCCATAGCCTCAGAATAAAAGGACGAGCCTTTAGAAAGGAAATGAGGAGGAAATTCTTTAGTCAGAGGGTGGTGAGACTGTGGAATTCATTGCCACAGATGGCAGTGGAAGCCAAGTCAAGGGATATTTTTAAGGCTGAGATTGACAGATTCTCGATTGGTACGCATGTCAGGGGTTACGGGGAGAAGGCACGAGAATGGGGTTGAGAGGGAAAGATAGATCAGCCATTATTGAATGGCGGAGTAGACTTGATGGGCTGAACAGCCTAATTCTGCTCCCGTCATTTCTGAATGGAGAGGAAAGTTGTTAGGACCATATTAACTACCGATTAACAGTAAGCAAGGAGCTCGGAGTGTTCTCCGATGGGACAAGCCATATCAAAAGGCACAAGCTGTCTCATGGGCCCCAAACATATTCTGGAGAGATGCAAAACTAGCCAGAATCGTTATCACATTACACCCCAGGAGGTATAATAAAATACACTTTTCAATCAATGCTGTAAAGAAAAAAGTATCTTGCAATTAAATCCAAGCAGTCGTCTGCCACTTCCCCTCACTGAACCAGAGTTCAGTTACAGGACAGACATGTTGTCATTAAATGGGAGAAGGGCTAAATGTTCTCCTGTTCCCATAGCACCACTAACTAGTGTGACAATAACCCAATACAAATAAACAGAGGTTGGTTCTTTAGTGCTCTGCCGACAGTTGCAACATCAAAGCACGGTGCCTCCCCTTCCTGCACATGGCAAACTCACTTCCACTGTCTGTAGCACCTTACTGGCCACTCTGTAGGAGTATCCTCAGCCAAAATAAAGAGGTACTAGTGCAGGTAGACAAAGAGTGGTGAGTCTGTGGAATTCTCTGCCTCAGAGGGTGGTGGAGGTGGGTTCTCTGGATGCTTTCAAGAGAGATCTAGATAGGGATCTTAAAAATAGCGGAGTCAGGGGATATGGGGAGAAGGCAGGAACCGGGTACTGATTGGGGATGATCAGCCATGATCACATTGAATGGCGGTGTTGGCTCGAAGGGCCGAATGGCCTGCGCCTGCACCTATTGTCTAAAATGCTGGAGAAACTCAGCGGGTGAGGCAGCATCTATGGAGCAAAGGAAATAGGCAACATTTTGGGTCGAAACCCTTCTTCAGACTAGTGTAGGTGGGCAAAAGCAGTCAACGGGCACAGGGCAGATTGCAATGGAAGAGAGAGAAAGGGACACACACACACACAGTCACTTAAGTGAAGAATTCTGGAACTAGGCCTACACGGTTGCAGGCAAAGCTGCCATTGCTGGAGCAGTGAAAATCGAGCTTGCACAACTGGCCCGAATTGAAGATAGAAACAAAACGCTGGAGTAACTCAGCGGATCAGGCAGCATCTCTGGAGAAAAAGGCTGGGTGACATTTCAAGTCGGGACCATGGCCAGAACTGAATGAGTACATAGTCTTCGAGGGCAGCAGACTTATCACTCAAGGAAATATTTGGAGCTGAAATGACTATGATAAACAAAAATACAAAATTAATTTCTCGTATCATACTCCCACAGGTTGGAGTCAAACCAAAATAGTTCTCACCGAAGATAGACACATAATGTTGTTGGAACTCAGTGGGACAGGCAGCATCTCTGGATAGAAGGAATTCCATTCCCATTCCTTCTCTCCAGAGATGCTGCTTGTCCCGCTGAGTTACTCCAGCATTTTACGATACGATAATACTTTATTTATCCCAGGAGGGAAATTGGTCTGCCAACAGGAACAAAACACAAGATACACAAAACATGAGATTAAACTGAAAGGATTGGGGATGTGCAAATTGTGTGTCTATCTTCAGCATAAACCAGCATCTGCAGTTCCCTCTTACTCAAAAAGTTCCCACTTAAAATATGCAGAGGAACCATCCTAATGAGGTAGTTCCCGGGTTGAGTACAGTTAGCTATTTCAGGAACACAGTGATCACTCGAATACAAAATCCATCCTTAATCATCCTAGATCCTGGGCGTCCTATACTGTACATGTCCCGAGGCCGATATTTAATCCTCAACCAACTTCGCACAAAAAAATCAGCATCATTTCAATGTTTGCAGGACATTGCTGGATACAAAGGTACGCTGGAGAAACTCAGAGGGTGCAGCAGCATCTATGGAGCGAAGGAGATAGGCGACGTTTCGGGCCAAAACCCTTTCTTCAGACCCTATCTGTATACAAGGTACATCCAGGCTTCTGAAATCCTAAATTCAAAACAGTGTACTCCACAGACAACAAAAAAAATCACCCCAATAGCTGTAAAGTATATGGAGTCGCCCTGCTGTACAAATGCAAAGTTTCCTTTTATTTAGTTCCAGTGGGAATAATCAGGAAGAAACAGCATTAAAGGAAAGACATCTCCCCATAAAACAAGGCAGGGTTCCGACTAATTGGAATTGCAGGATTAAGTATTTATTGAACGTCTGTCTGTTGGCTCGGTCTGAACAACCTGTGAAGCAGCGGGCTACATGCGGACAGTCAGTGCCACAGGAATCCAGCCATTTATTGTGTACAGCCAAACATATGGTGAAGCGTTTAAGCATATTTAGTACAACAGCTACACGGCAAGGACGGCTTCATAACAAGCCAGCCACCTGAAAAGCAAAACGCGTGCAGTGCTAGCTTGATTAAGTCGGTGCACTTTTAATTAACTTCTGCCAATCTGCCCCGCTCGCACACCTTACGCTAAAAGGTCAAGGTATTGCCAGTTTACAACAAAAAGTATCACTGACCACCACAAGGCAGGTTATGACTGTGTGACCGTCTCTGGATATTCCTGACAGGAGTCCTCTTCTCTACCAGCCAGCATTACGTTCCAGGCAAGGGCACACACACTCTCCGGAGACAGGCGCTGGTGGGGAGCTAACTGCTGGCTGTATCACAGTGTGGAATTGGAGTGAATTGCTGGTTTCAACCAAAGATCCCTTCTCAACCCCACCCACTTCAGCCGGCTTGCTCCATTCACGGCTCCTTCGGAGGGGGTGGCTGCGAATGGGACAACCTGCTGCTTAAAGTTCAGGGTAGACACAAAAATGCTGGTGTCACTCAACTCGGCGGGACAGGCAGCATCTCTGGAGAGAAGGAATGGGTGACGTTTCGGGGTCGAGACCCCCCCCCCCCCCACCCCTTCCTTCTTCAGCAGTTCAGTTTTTAGTTTGCTGTCACCTGTACTGAGGTACAGTGAAAAGCCTTTAAGAAGGAACTGCAGATGCAGGAAAATCGAAGGTAGACACAAGTGCTGGAGGAACTCAGCGGGTGCAGCAGCATCTATGGAGCGAAGGAAATAGGCAACGTTTCGGGCCGAAACTCTTCAGGAAGGAAATAGGTAACGTTTCGGGCCGAAACGTTGCCTATTTCCTTCGCTCCATAGATGCTGCTGCACCCGCTGAGTTCCTCCAGCACTTGTGTCTACACGGCCTGTCCCACCAGCATGCAACTCCATGCAATGAGCGCGACCTAACGTGGTCGCTTGAGCCGTCTGGCGTCGCGGGGCCGGTCCCACATTGATCTCCGGAATTGTGCAGAGTTCGTCCCGACATCGCGCGGGGCTCCGAAAAACTGACCATGTTCAAAAATTCCGCGCAGCAACGGCTTGTTGGCTCGCAGTCGCCTCGACGCATTACACACCGCCCCGACATCGTGTCTCCATGACCCTCTCTGTAGGTGCCCCCGTGACCCTCTCTGTGTGTGCCTCTGTGCCCCTCTCTGTGTGCCCCTCTCTGTCCTGGCGAACCTACCTTTAAGACTTCGGTCCAAGTTCGCCTCACTTTGCGCCACGTTGCGCCACTCACCCGACCTCCGCGCGGCACCCGCTGCCGGTTTGGTCGCGCTTGCTGCATGGAGTCGCATGCTGGTGGGAACGGCCCTGTACAGGGGATCCCCGACCTCCGCGCGGCATGTCGAGCCATTTGCAGTGTACAGATACATACAATACAATACAATACCGTTTATTGTCATTTGAACCTCATTGAGGTTCAAACGAAATTTGGTTTCTGCAGTCATACAAACAAGAAAAGAACCAAGACACAACACAATTGACACAAACATCCATCACAGTGAATCTCCTCCTCACTGTGAGGGAAGGCAAAGTCTTATCTCTCCCCTGCACTCCCCATTCTCCTCCCGATGTCAGAGTCAAAGCCCCCGGCGGGCGATGGTAAGTAAGTCCGCGGCAGTTAAGGCCTCGCCGGGTGATGCAAGGCCCCACTCCGAGTCTTGAGCTTAAGGTTAAAGGTTTCCCCACCCCGCCCCCCCAACCCCCACACATATCCAGCTAAAAAAAACCGCTATAACTACACTCAAAACGTGACAGAAAATAAAAAAAGACAGACGGACTGCAGAGGCCGCTGCGACAAGAGTCGCGCTGCCCACTGGAATGATAAGGGTATAACGTTTAGCGTGAGGTAAAGATTCCTTAGCAATAACCAGGATCCTCTGGATATGTGCTCATAAGTGATAGGATCAGTATTAGGCCATTTGGCCCATCAGGTCTACTCCTCCATTCAATCAGAGCTATGAGCGCAGGAGAGAGGAACAAGTGCGCTCTGTATTTGCACACTGTAGGTCGATGACTGAGACTGGTTCTGAAGCGGAGTTGATGTAAGTTAACATGGTTTCCAATTCCTCCTATTAGATTAACATTCCAGTGACAATCTGTGGAATTCTTTGCCACAGAGGGATGTGGAGGCCAAATCAATGGATATTTTGAAGGCAGAAGTGGATAGATTCTTGATTAGTATGGCTGTCAGGGGCTATGGGGAGAAGGCAGGAGAATGGGGTTAGGAGAGAGAGATAGATACATCAGCCATGGTTGAATGGCGGAGTAGAGTTGATGGGCTGAATGGCCTAATTCTGCTCCTATCACTTATGACCTTATGACCTTGTCAGGTTTATTGGAATGTAGGTGCAACATTACAGAAAGAAGGACCAAGAAAAGATTGTTTGATGATGTGTCCTTGATGGCCTCAGTGTGCAATCAATCTGTAGACCTTGCTTATAGACTTGAGAGGTACAGCGTGGAAACAGGCCTTTCGGCCCACCAAGTCCGTGCTGACCAGCATTCTCTCCGTACACTGGTACTATCCCACATACTAGGGACAATTTACAATTTACAGAAGCCAATTAACCCTCAAACCTGTACGCCTTTGGAATGCAGGAGGAAACCGGAGCACCTGGAGAAAACCCACGCGGTCACAAGGGAGAACGTAAAACTCTGTACAGCCAACACTCGTGGCCAGGATTGAATCCGGGTCTCTGGCGCTGTAAATCAGCCACTCTACCGCTGTGCCACCATGCTGCACTATCTGTTATTTAGCATGCACAGTTTGCATACTAACATGCAGCAGATGTATGGGGGAGATGTATGTCTGAGGGCAGATATATCTGAGAAGGAATTTTGCATGAATTGAAACATGAATTTTTTTTGGCTTTATAAAGGCATTTAACTTTGTTAACCAAAGATGATGCAAAACATCCTTGGTTGACAGAGTCAAAGGCATTTATAACGTTAAAGCTTGATCGATGGTGTTTTATTATTATTAATGTGTTGTGGCGTCAGCCTAAACACGGGCCACTTAAGCTCGAACCCTCGTCAGGAGATACGAGGGCGGGCACTTGACGTCATGGGCAGAGGGAGTGTCCTGGTACATAAGCTCTCTCACCACGAGACCCACCAGGAGTTTCTACCAGTAGCTGAGCCTGAGGGAACAACCTCGCTCAGCTACAACAACCATTAATATAGTTAGCGCACCCACTTCATGTGTGACTACAGAATAAAGAACCGCTTGCACCAACCTGATGTCTCTTCTTTATTCGCCACGTATGGTGCCCCTACATTGGTGACCCCGTAGTGTTTTCTGAGTCATTCGTAACTGTCACTGTATGTCATGCTTTTACTTGTGGGCGGTGCGCCAAGGCAAATTCCTTGTATGTGAATACTGGGCCAATAAACGTACTTACTTACTGAAAGAAAAATCCATGCCTTGCTCTCCCTACAAGTTTTGTTGGAGTTCATGTCTACCGTGTCTCTTATAGAATAGAATTCATACTTTAGAGAATAATTTTTCAGTTTCAGGGAGAAAGTGATCGAGGGAAGATGATGTCTTTCCCGGGGTCAGATAGTTAAGATTCAAGGCACGAGTATGGAACGGGTGACGTTTCGTGTCGGGACCCTTATTCAGACTGTTACTCCAGCATTTTGTGTCTATCTTCGGTAGAAACCAGCATCTGCAGTTCCTTTCTACACGTCAAGCCAAGAGTGTTTTATTATCAAAGATAGTCACAAAATGCTGGAGTAACTCAGCGAGCCAGACAGCATCTCTGGAGAACATGGATACAGTAGGAGACAATAGGCCATCGGCGCAGGAGGAGGCCATTCTGCCCTTCGAGCCAGCACCGTCATTCAATGTGATCATGGCTGATCATCCCCAATTCCCGCCTTCTCCCCATATCCCCTGACTCTGCTATCTTTAAGAGCCTTATCTAGCTCTCTCTTGAGAGTATCCAAAGAACCGGCCTCCACCGCCCTCTGAGGCAGAGAATTCCACAGACTCACAACTCTCTGTGAGAAAAAGTGTTTCCTCGTCTCCGTTCTAAATGGCTTACTCCTTATTCTTAAACTGTGGCCCCTGGTTCTGGACTCCCCCAACATCGGGAACACGTTTCCTGCCTCTAGCGTGTCCAAACCCTTAGTAATCTTATATGTTTCAATAAGATTCCCTCTCATCCTTTTAAACTCCAGAGTGAACAAGCCCAGCTGCTCCATTCTCTCAGCATATGATAGTCCCGCCATCCCGGGAATTAACCTTGTAAACCTGCGCTGCACTCTGAAACGTCACCTATCCATTCTCTCCAAAGATGCTGCCTGGCCCGCTGAGTTACTCCAGCACTTTGTGTCTATCTTTGTATAAACCAGCATCTGCAGTTCCTTTTTATTACATTGTGTTTCATTGCCATATGTCCCGAAACGGAACAACAAAATTCTTACTTGCAGCAGGAGCAGAAGCAGCAGCAGCAAAACTGGTTTGTAAACACAGTACTCAATAGATAATGGAGTAAACAAACAAAAAATAAGTTAGCAAAATAAAAAATAAAAACAATGCAGTGTAAAAATAAAACAAAGGCTGAAGTCCACCGTGCAACCCAGGCAGTTTGTAGTTCAGAGTTTAGTTGGAGTTCGTAGTGTTCATGAGCCTGATGTTTGATTGGATCAACCTGCTCCTGAATTTGGACGTTACTGTTTCCAGGCTCCTAAACCTTCTTCCCAATGACAGGAAGGATAAGCGTGCAGTACAAGGGTGTTGTGGGTCCTTAACGATAATGGCTGCCTTTTTTGAGGCCGCGCATCTTATAGATTTCCTTCAATGGAGGGGAGGTCACTACTCGTGATGAACCAGTCAATACTCATGATAGACTGGACAGTGTTCCCTTCCTTTGAGTTCCTCCAAGCACTTTGTGTAATCATTAAAGGCATTTAACCTCTCTGTTGCCATGGTATTTAGTCCAGGAATTCCCTCCCTTGAGCTCTCTGACCTTTTAAAGTCCACGATTTCTAGGAGCAGAATTAGGCCATTCGGACCATCAAGTCTACTCCGCTATTCAATCATGGCTGATCTATCTTTCCCTCTCAGCCCCATGCCCATGCCTTCTCCCCATAACCCCTGACACCCGTAATAATCAAGAATTTAAATCTTTCTCTCCCCTCTTTTCAAGATTCATTTCAATAGTCACCTCTTTACTTTAATATCTTCTTATATGGCTTGAAGCCAGATTTTGTCCAATAACACTCTCCTGAAGTACCTTGAGATCGTGCATATATATTCCATGTGCAATGGAATTGTGTAGTCTGGAAAACATTCCCTAAATAGGTGTTTGGACCATGTTTAGTAGGAGATTCTACAGGAAGCCGGATAAGTATGTGAAGGAGGAATGTTTCCAGGGCTTTGGGAAATTAGACAAATTGAAGAGAATTTGGGGTTCCTTTTGCATAGTAATGGTCAGATGAGTAAAAGCGTAAACAGAATTCAACCAAGCCATGTTGCTGAGAGGAAAACCTTACCATCTCTTCTTTGGTGATCTTTGGAGACTGATTTCTTAATGTACCCACCCCCACCATTTGTTTGCAATATCCACCTCAACTCTTTCAACACAAATAGCTGGAGTAGCTCAGCGGGCAAGGCAGCATCTCTGGAGACATTTCAAGTCGAGACCCTTCCTCAGACTGATTAGGCATAATCTTGTAGCACAGTTTGTGAATAAAGACAAAATAATATTTAAAACAAAAACATTTCATTTATTTGCACTTTTTTGAAGTGTCGTCGCGGTTTAATGCAGAAGGAATGTCAGGAAATGCGTGCATTGATAAGCTTGCACGATCAGCAATATGATGATGACCAAACTGTGTTAATGATCTGGATGAGGGGCGAAAATCGATCCAGGCCATTGAAGAAAATGTTCCCATTCCTTCAAAACCGTGTCACCCAGGCAGACAGACAACATGGAGTGCGAAGAAAGTTCAAAAATCTCCTCTGGTTTTGTACTCTGGTGGGCTGGCGTTTGCAGCAAAGTCTGAGAGAATGGAGCAGCTGGGCTTGTACACTCTGGAGTTTAGAAGGATGAGAGGAGATCTCAATGAAACATGTAAGATTGTTAAGGGCTTGGACACACTAGAGGCAGGAAACATGTTCCCGATGTTGGGGGAGTCCAGAACCAGGGGCCACAGTTTAAGAATAAAGAGTAAGCCATTTAGAACAGAGACAAGGAAACACTTTTTCCCACAGAGAGTGGTGAGTCTGTGGAATTCTCTGCCTCAGAGGGCAGTGGATGCTTTCAAGAGAGAGCTAGATAGGGCTCTTAAAGATAGTGGAGTCAGGGTATATGGGGAGAAGGCAGGAACGGGGTACTGATTGGGGATGATCAGCCATGATCACATTGAATGGCGGTGCTGGCTCGAAGGGCCAAATGGCCTATTCCTGCACCTATTGTCTATTGTCCCGAAATATCACCCATTCCTTCTCTCCAGAGATGCCGCCAGATCCGCTGAGTTACTCCAGCATTTTGTGTCCATCTTCGGTATAAACAAGCATCTGCAGTTCCTTCCTACACTGTTCACTTACTAACTTGGTCATAAGTTCGCTGCACACATATTCCCATTTGGGGAAGTGATTAACTGGGTAAGTGCTCCTGTCAGTTGTGAGCTCAATAGTGATGAAAGGTGCATCGCAACCTTCTAGATTTAATAACAAATTCAACAATTCCAGGCAAGGTGCTTTCTTAGATTTGTTTTGAGGCACAGTGTGGAAACAGACCCTTCGGCCCACCGAGCCCGTGCCGACCAGCGATCCCCACACACTCACACCATCCTACACACAGTAGAGACAATTTACAATTTTACCAAGCCGGGTCCAGAACCAGGGGCCACACACAGTTTAAGAATAAGGAGTAAGCCATTTAGAACGGAGACGAGGAAACACTTTTTCTCACAGAGAGTGGTGAGTCTGTGGAATTCTCTGCCTCAGAGGGTGGTGGAGGCAGGTTCTCTGGATGCTTTCAAGAGAGAGCTAGATAGGGGTCTTAAAGATAGCAGAGTCAGGGTATATGGGGAGAAGACAGGAATGGGGTACAGATTGTGGATGATCAGCCATGACCACATTGAATGGCGGTGCTGGCTCGAAGGGCCAAATGGCCTACACCTATTGTATTGTCTATTAACCTACAATCCATTACGTCTTTAGAGTGTGGGAGGAGACCGGAGATCCTGGAGAAAACCCACGCCGGTCACGGGGAGAACGTACAAACTCCATACAGACAGCACCCATAGTCAGGATTGAACCCGGGTCTCCGGCACTGTAAGGCAGCAACTCAACCGCTGCGCCACCGTGCCGCCTTTTCCGTTGATATAAAAATGGCCATTTTCCTGATGGTTCTCCATTTGCAGTGGAATTTACTACAGTGAAGCCAAAGGCTTGTGAACATTCAACTCAGCCCAAACAGATAATTCACAATCATCGGAAAATTACGATGGTTTCTGTTTTCATGGATGTACTTAACAGCCTTTCACCACTTTACAATGTGACTTGTGCAGGTTAACGGCTGTAAACTAGGTATAAAACTTGAACTGAGACAAAGTTTAGACAAATTGCTGAAGAAAGTGGCAAACAGAATTAGCTTCATTTTTACTACGAGTCGGGGTGCTGACAAACAGGGAGAAAGCAGATATTTTAACGTGCTGAACGCAAAATTGGAAATGGAAAGAAATGATTTGTAAGCTTTCCTTTCATTCATACTTGAGCTTATCTGTGCGTTGACGTGCACTTTTCTGCCCTCTCCCCATTCCCTCTCTCCCCAACGCTCTGTCTCCTATTTTCTTGTAGCAGCTCGCAAATACTTTCACATCTGTTCCACATTACACGCTTAATAGGCCTGAAAATTGTTGTTCGTTTGTCACTGGAGCATCAAACTCACGTTTCAGCTCGGTTGATTTCATGTTAAACCTTCTGCGGACTCCCTGGGAATTGCTCATTTAACCCTTTGGGGATTATGGTATTATTCACCAGGTCTAATTTCACGACTCACGGTTCGTGTTGTAAAACGGGCAATAACTGTGATGGACAAAAAAGTTGGGTTTTGAGTCAGGGTCTCTGAGGGGGTCAGACGTTGGTCTAGCGCAGGTCTATCTTTGATCACCTTGAACCTCTTCTTCTTATCGAGTCCACACACAAGATTAGAAGTTGTTCAGCCAGAGCTGAACACACTTCTCAGCATCTGCATACAATGGTGTCTGTCTTGTCGCTTCTTGTGCGTGGTGGTGGAAAGATTGATGGAAACAGGGACTTGGCGTGAACGCTCTTTCCTTGACCCCCATCACCTTGATGTTGGCCAACTATGCCTCCAGCCTTCCTTCATTTAACACACCCATCAAAAGCATTCCAAGGTGCTTGATGGGTGTGTTAAATGAGGCAAAGATAGACACAAAGTGCTGTGGTAATTCAGCGGGCCAGGCAACATCTCTGGAGAAAAAGGATATTTACCCTGACCCGAAACGTCACCCATCCTTCTCCCCCACAGATCTGGAGGGTCTCACCCTGGTCACTCCCTCTTCTCCCTTCTCCCATTAGGCAAGAGATACCCAAGTGTAAAAACGCACACCTCCAGATTCAGGGACAGTGTCTTCCCAGTTGTTATCAGGCAAGTGAACCATCCTACCAGCAACGAGAGAGCGGTCCTGAGCTACCATCTACCTCATTGGAGATCTTTGGACTATCTTTAATCAGACTTTACTGGATTTGGTAACGATACGATATGATACGATAAAATATGATACAATACATGCAATACGGTATAATAGAACTTTATTTATCCCAGGAGGGAAATGGGTCATCTTGCACTAAACATTATTCCTTTATACCGTATGTACACTTTGGATTGCTTGATTTTAATAATGGATTGTCTTTCCATTGACTGGGTAGCACGCAACAAAAGCTTTTCACTGTACCTCGGTACACGTGACAATAAACAATAAGCTAAACTAAAACTAAACTTTAACATATATTGGTTGTAGACAGAGGGGTGGCATACATGAATCAGGTCTTGGTGTTAACATTAAACAAACAATCTATTCCCACTGCCATTACAGAAATCAATGCTACTGACACATTGCTTAGAACACAACTGCAGATGCTGGGGTAAGTCTGAACTCTAACTCAGCATCCCTGAAGAAGAAATATGGGTGACGTTTCGGGTTGGAACCACCCATTTTATTGTCTACCTTCGGGATAAACCAAAGGTTCTATCGCAAGCAAGATAGATCACTCGACGAAAATGATGTAGTACGGTCATGGGCAGATTCATGGGTCATTTTCGGTCCCATTTCCGTAACCGGCTTCTGTCTCCGCACCAAAGATCCCGTAGGATACTAGTGAGAAGATGGAAGCCGGATACGGAAACATCCTCGTAAAAATAAAAGTTATTTGGTAAAAATCTTCTCCTTGTTTTCAGAATTATAATTTATTAACACACACTGTTCCCCCGCAACGTTGATTACACCGCGAGTCGGGTCGGGTTACGGAAATGGATGAAAAAAAGGCCCACGTTCCGTTCCGTTGCGTACTACACGTCAGCCCATTGCATTTAGCATGAGTGGTCTATCTTGCTCCGCTATAGGATCTTCGGTATAAACCAGCATCTGCAGATCCTTTCTAAACAAAGTGTCAGTTGATCTCTATAATGACTTAATGTTAACATCAAGATCTGATTCATGCCTGCTACCCTTCTATCTACAACCAATACATGTTATAGTTTAGATAGACACAAAATGCTGGAGTAACTCGGAGCGGGTCAGGCAGCATCTCAGGAGGAAAGGAATAGGTGACGTTTCGGGTCAGGACCCTTCACCAGACTTCATCTTCACTGTAAACCAGCATCTGCAATTCCTTATCACATGTTACAGTTTGGTTTAGTTTTTTGTAAGCAGGTATTTGGCCTCAGTAACCTCTCAACTGGAGCAAGTAGTACTTGAGCCTTTCAAAACTGCCTGTTGTGCACAAAGAGAACAATCGGTTCCAAACCAAACCTCTACACTTTACGATCATTTGCTCAGAGCCATTTGTGCACTGGCCTCTAATTTGCTCCAGGAAGACTGAACAAAAATAACAGGGCGGCAGGAACCAAAGGAGAGGCGGCAAAAGTGGGAAATTGTAATTAAATAAGATCACGAGCCATTGAGATGTTCATCAGAATCAATATTTTAATGGTTCAATGATGCTTTATTGTAGGTGGACTCAAAATACTGGAGTAACTCAGCGGGACAGGCAGCATGTCTGGAGAGAAGGAATGGGTGACGTTTCGGGTCATGACCCTTCTTCAGACTGATGGGCTTTATTGTCACATGTACCCCCAAATACAGTGAAATTATTTTTTTGCATGCAGCTCAGTGACAATCCTACTACACAATGGGCACAATCATACTCAGTATGAGAGTGCGCCGTCTTGTACACTTCATGTCTAAAGTTTTTTTTAATGTTAAGAGTTTTAACTTGGCCATAAAGACCCGTTATTAGCCAAAGTTGCTAACTCTAGTGTTATGATTAAAGCACACTATAGCCGGTAGGGTAAGCAACCTCTCTCGTGAAGCAGTGATTTTTAAAAGAGACCGTTTTTAATTCACTCTCGGGATATGCTCCTCAGTTCAAGGTGTCAATGTAGATGTGTTTTAATCCATTATCTCCTGGTGTGCACAGTTGCACAGTTTCCACAGCTCCTTATCATTATAACGGAAGGCAATGTGGTGCAGCGGTAGAGTTGTTGCCCCACAGCAACCCGATTCGATCCTGGCCACGGGTGCTGTCCGTACGGAGTTTGCACGTTCTCCCCGTGACCGCTTGGGCTTCTCCGGGCGCTTTGGTTTCCTCCCACACTCCCAAAGATGTACTGGTTAGTAAATTAATTGGCTTCAGTAAAAATTGTAATTCTCCCTAATCACAATCACAATAACACTTTATTAGCCAAGTATGTTTTGCAACATACGAGGAATTTCATTTGCCAAGTCAGTCTTACAAATAAAACGCAACGGAACACACGAAACACATTTTAACATAAACATCCACCACAGTGACTCCTCCACATTCCTCACTGTGATGAAAGGCAAAAAAAAAAGTTCAACACTGGCTTCCCTTCTTTGCCAATGTGTAGGATAGTGCAATTGTAGAGGGATCATTGGCCGGCATGGACTCAGTGGATGGAAGGGCCTGTTTCCGTGCTGTATCTCTTAACTAAACTAAACTCAACATAGAATATAGAACAGGCTGGCGGAAGAGTGGGCTCTTCTGCCCACAATGTTTGTGCCGAACATGATGCCAAGTTAAACTGATCTCGTCTGCATGTACATGATCTACAGCCCCCTATTCCCTGCACTACCATGTGCCGATCTAAAAACCTCTTAAACGCCACTATTGTATCTGCCTCCACCACTACCCCTGGCAACACGTTCCAGACCCCCACCACTCTGTGTAAAAAAAACTTGCCCCAAACATCACCATCGAACTTTGGTTTGCCCTCTTGGCAACGCTTGGGAAAAAGGTTCTGATCATTGGTGTTTGAGAAATGGGGAAGCAACAATATACTCATGCTACTCATGTCTGAAGAAGGGTCTCGACCCGAAACGTCGCCTATCTCCTTCGCCCCATAGATGCTGCTGCACCCGCTGAATTTCTCCAGCTTTTTGTGTAACCCCCAATATACTCATGCTAGATTGGTTAGCACGCAACTAAAGCTTTTCACTGTCCTTCAGTGCACATGACAATAAACTAAACTGAACTAAACTAATTCTAGTGAGGCCCAACAATCTGCAGATGCTGGAATCTTGAGTTCAACACAAAGTGCTTAAGTAACTCAGCAGGTCAGGCAGGATCTTTGAAAGACATAGATCGTTGATGTTTCGGGTCAGGAACTCGCTTCTGACTGATTGTAGCAAAGATGCTATAGTATCTTTAGATTGTAGTACGGTGGGGAGGGGGGAGGGGGGAGGGGGGAGAGAAAAGAGGCGGGGGCAGGACAAAACCTAGCAAGTGAAAGGTGGATACAGGTGAAGGGGTTTTTTTATTGGCAGATTGATGGACAAAGGCTAGAGATGAAAAGGAGACAAAAGTGGTGTCAGATAAGGAGAGAAGAGGCGTGAAATGTAAAGCCAGAGGGAGGGATATAAATCATTCTAGTAGTGGCTAATCATCTTGGATAGTGCTGAGGTCAATGAGGCAACATCAGCCACAGTTCAGCTGTGAGCAAACACTCTGTGTTGGAAAGCTCAGCTTCCTTCAATGCCCATTCCAGAGCATAAAAGGCTAGTCTGTACATCAGAGCACCACTGAGCGAGTGCTGCACCCTCAGAGGTGGCATGGATGAGATGGAATCGTCGTTAGAGAAGAGGGAAGAAGGGTTTAGGCCCGAAACGTTGTCTATTTCCTTCACTCCATAGATGCTGCTGCACCCGCTGAGTTTCTCCAGCATTTTTGTGTACCAGGGAAGAATCATAAGTTCATAAGTGATCGGAGCAGAATTAGGCCATTCGGCCCATCAAATCCACTCTGCCATTCATTCATTCATAGCTGATCTATCTCTTCCTTCTAACCCCATTCGAAACTGTCACTGTATGTCATGTTGTTACTTGTGGGCGGAGCACCAAGGCAAATTCCTTGTATGTGAATACTTGGCCAATAAACTTACTTACTTACTTACCTATTCTCCTGCCTTCTCCCCATAACCCCTGACACCCATGCTAATCAAGAATCTATCTACCTCTGCCTTAAAAATATTAATTGACTTGGCCTCCACAGACGTCTGCGATAATGAATTCCACAGATTCACCGCCCTATGACTGAAGAAATTCCTCCTCACCTCCTTCCGAGGAGAATCAGAGCCAACAGATTTGCAGAGTATCGGTGTACCAGCCCATAACATGCTCGGCTCTCTATAGTCGCCATCAAATACCTCATTGTTACCTGCAGTTTATCCTGTTTTTACCCCTCCCCCCGCTCAAGATAGTAAGAAGGTGCCAATTAGAGTAGGGGATTGTAATATCAAGTCGTATAAGCCCAACTGTGAAAGACAAGCGCATCACAGCAATCAAGGACTGCAGAGGTTGTCTGTCCAAAATTGGCTGCTGCATTCTCTCTATCCCATTTCAAAAGAATTCCATCAGATGTAAAATCGTTCTTGCATGTCCGAAAAGGGACATGACAGAAAAAAATGCCAACTCTTTCTACCCTTTCATCTGCTTTGGCTCAACCACCTGGGGAGGAAAATATTCTGATCCCCGAACATGGAATTGACATAAAAAATTTTAAAAATTGATATGGGAATTGGGAAACAAAATGCTTTATTATTATTTAAAAAAAATAAATAAAATGCCTGTAGAGTCCTGTTTTGTAAAACCGATTTCAAAATTTAATTGAGTACTTTAAGAAAAAGCGCACGGACAAACGTGAACCTTTACCTGATGAATTTCTGCTGCATTCAGATCTCGAAAGAATTATGGGCTGTTTGTGAAAATGACCTTTCCACTTCTCCCATTGTGGCCCATCTGTTGACAGACCTTTTCACCTATAACAGGATCCAGACCCTGTGGAGACCTGAGATTAAGCTGATTGATACGAACTGTGCTTTAGTCCGAGCCTCAAGACATTTCCTGTATCAGGGGGTCTGTGTCATATTGAAGGGCTGCACTGACTGAGGGTCAACAGACAGGAAAGATTTACAACCTGAATTGAGGATAAGGATTATATATGAGCCTCGCCGAAGCAGAACTGCCCTGTTTTCAATGAGCAGAACAGATCATTTATTAATACATTTCTGCACTAACCCTTCGTGTCGGAAAGAACTGCAGATGCTGGTTTATTTCGAAGATAGAAGCACAATCCTCGAGTAACTCAGCGAGACAGGCAGCATCTCTGGAGAGAAGGAATGGGTGACGTTTCGGGCCGAGACCCTTCTTCAGACTCCTTGTGTTAGCTATGGCTAAATGGGTAGTAATCTCACCTCATTGTCATAAGGTTATGGATTGAAATCCCAGACCAGAGACTTGAACACACACCAAAAAAAAAGGTGCATTTATATAATGCATTCAACACTTTAAAATATCTAAGACACTGGCACTAGCAATTAAGTATTTCTGAAGACTTGGTGTACTGAAGGTAATACAGCAACTAATTTCCACATTACAGGTTCTCATAAACCAGGCTATGTTTGTGTTGAGTGATAGAGCTTCAAATTCCTGGGCGTGCACGTCTCTGAAGATCTTTCCTGGTCCGAGAACACAGATGCAATTATTAATCAGCGCCTCTACTTCCTGAGAAGATTACGGAGAGTCCGTCTGTCAAGGAGGACTCCCTCTAACTTCTACAGGTGCACAGTAGACAGCTTGCTGACCGGTTGCATCGTGGCTTGGTTCGGCAATTTGAGCGCCTTGGAGAGGAAAAGACTACAAAAAGTAGTAAACACTGCCCAGTCCATCATAGGCTCTGACCTTCCTTCCATCGAGGGGATCTACCACAGTCGCTGCCTCAAAAAGGCTGGCAGCATCATCAAGGACCCACACCAGCCTGGCCACACACTCATCTCCCTGCTACCTCGGGTAGAAGGTACAGGAGCCTGAGGGCTGCAACAACCCGGTTCAGGAATAGCTACTTCCCCACAGCCATCAGGCTATTAAACTTGGCTCGGCCAAAACTCTGAACATTAATATCCCTCCATCTGTTATTTGCACTTTATTAATTTGTTAATTCATGTGTGTATTTACGTATATAATTGTAGTCAATGCCTACTATGTTCTGTTGTGCTATGCAAAGAAAGACTTTCATTGTCCTGACACATGACAATAAACTCTTTTGATTTTGATAGAGTCACACAGTGTGGAAACAATCTCACTAACCAACATACCCCATCTACACTAGACCCAATTGCCTGCATTTGGGCCATACCCCTCTAAACCTGTCCTATCCATGTACCTGTATAATTGCTTCTTAAACCAGATGACCAGATTTTCCGCTAGTATATTCATTTATTCTTTTGTTGCTTTATGATCACACAAAAGGTTAGATTTAATCGGAGATTCGGCCCCACTGACGGTTTAGTGCTTATCTAGCAGTTCCCAACATGAAGTTAAACAGGCAAACAGCATTTGTTGCAAATGGATTGGAGTTTAAAAATAGGAGGTAGATGAAAAATGCTGGAGAAACTCCGCAGGTGAGGAGGCAGCATCTACGGAGAGAAGGAACAGGCGACGTTTCGGGTCGAGACCCTTGATAGGCTTAGTTAAAGTTATGCAGGATGAGACCACACCTGGAATACTGAGTACAGTTTTAGTCTCCTTATCTAAAAAAGGAACAAAGAAGGTTGTAGGGCATCCTGGAAGCGCAGCGGCAGAGTTGCTGCCTTACCCCGCTTGCAGCTCCAAAGACCCGGGTTCGATCCAGACCTAGGGTACTGTCTGGGTGGGTTTTCTCCGAGATTTTCGGTTTTGTCCCACATTCCAAAGACGTCCAGGTTTGTAGGTTAATCGGCTTGGTATAATTGTAAATTGGCCTTAATGTGTGGGTATCATTGGTCGGTGCAGACTCGGCGGGCCGAAGGGCCTGTTTCCGCACTGTATCTCAAAACTACCCCGAAGATAGACACAAAAGACTGAAGAAAGGCCTCGACCCAAAACGTCACCCATTCCTTCTCTCCAGAGATGCTGCCTGTCCCGCTGAGTTGCACCAGCATTTTGTGTCTATTAAAGGATGCAGCACCATTGGAGGCAGACTTAGATGCCACATGAAACATGGTGACTCTTGTGTAAGGATGCAGCGGCGTGGTCAACTATCTCACACTTTTATACTTAGTGTGTTTGTGCCTGTAAGATCTTCTCCGTGGATTGTCACCTTGTCGTGGTGGAGAAGCTTGTGTGGTCCTGAGATCCTGAGAGCGATGCCGTCTGGAGCTATGCACCTGGTAGGGCCACCCATGGCGGTAAGGTCGAGGGGTAGGTCCCTGACAAAGAGCAATCCAACCAAGACCTCAATGGTAGAACGGGCGGAGGACGATGGCTGATCACAATGGAGCGTCACATCGGCTGGGAAGGCGGATGAAGGCTACAGCCGAAAAGGGTCTCCGGTCGACTTGGACTCCGTGCCACTGGATCCTGACCCAGATCGGTCAAGGACCGTGGGGTGGCTGTCTGTGCACCAGTCTCCCCACGTTAAACAAAGTCACGCACAGGCGTCCTCCAACCCTGGAGACACCCATGGTCAACCATGACTGAAACGGGCCTAAGAAGAAAGATTGTGCCCAATGTACAGTAGGATTGTCACTGAACTGTATGCAAAAAAAAAATAATTTTGCTGCACTTTGGAACACATGGCAGTAAAGTAACATTGATCCAGGTCTGCATTGGTGGAGTAAACCAAGATCATGAGCCATAGATCTGATCGGGCAGAATACCAGACTTTCCCCCGCCTTCCAATTCTGACGAAAGACATGAAGCTTGGAACAGGATCTTCTTCTTCATCCCCCTTCACTGTTTTCGGGGCAGCAGCGATAGGTTTGTCCGACCATTCATTGCGATTTCCATCATTCCAATTTTCTTTTCAATAGGCACGTTTTTTTCCCTCTGCTGTCGAGACCCTTTTTCTGGGGGAATAACATTAGCACGGGCAGATTACAGAGACATGTAACCCGGCACGGACAGGGTTGTACCTGACTCTCGTTACAGGCCCGGCAGCCAGCATAATGGATTTACCAGAGGGTGGGTATCCATTACCCCCAAGATGATGCCTGTAATCCGAACACGTAGCACAGCTGTAGAATTCCTGCTTCCTGTTAAGTGTGGAAATGTGAAAGGAATTGCCATAAATCCCACACTGAGCGCCGAGACAGTCCTCGGCGAGTCTAATACAGAGAGCAAAAAATGTAGGAAAGCCATCGTTTTGGTTCCATTGTTCGAATTTTAAAAATGCGGAGCTGTAAATTCAAATATTTTTGCCAGCAGGTGAGTACAATATTAGGCACCACACAGCGGGGCAGCTGGTAGAGCTCACCACGCCAGGGACCCAGGTTCGATCCCGACTACAGGTGCTGTCTGTATGGAATCTGTAAGTTCTCCCTGTGACCGGGTCAAGGTTTTCTCCGGGTGCTCTGGTTTCCCCCCACACTCTAAAGACGTACAGGTCTATAAGCTAATTGGCTTCTGCAAATTGTCCCTAAGTGTGTAGGATAGTGCTAGTGGTCGGCATGGACTCGGAGGGCCAAAGGGCCTGTTTACGCGCAGTATCTCTTTAACTCAGAGTGGCAGGCAGAATCCCTGGAGAACATGGATAGATGACGTTTCAGGTCGGGGACCTTCTTCAGCCGACAGAAGGGTCTCGACCCAAGACGTCACTTATCCCTTTTCTCCAGAGATGCTGCCTGACCCGTTCAGTTATTCTAGCATTTTGTGTCTATCCATAGAATAATCAAGCTAGACACAAAATTGCTGGAGAAACTCAGCGGAAGGAATTGGCGACGTTTCGGGTCGAGACCGAAGGGTCTCGACCCGAAACGTCGCCAATTCCTTCTCTCCATTGATGCTGCCTCACCCGCTGAGTTTCTCCAGCATTTTGTGTCGACCTTCGATTTTACCAGCACCTGCAGTCCTTTCTTAAACATATAGAATAATCAAGCCTTGCTAATGTAAAAGGTGGTGGATGGTAACTCTTTAAATAGTGCTCGTGAAATTCTCAAGGGAAAGTGACAATGTACTGAGCTTTATGGACTGGTGTCATCTACTAACCCCTGGGAGAAAATCAAGCGTAGAGTAGTGTGTGGGAATACTATGATCTCCTTAGATACTGTTTGAAACGTATTGATAAAGGTTTGTGAAGCAAACATGAGAATCCCTGGGAATGTAAACCCAGTGAAAACAGGATTGCATTCTCCGACGAAGTGCCTGACTCACATGTGGGGGGGAGGGGGGAGGGGACGGGACGGAATCCCCACTGGCTGCTAATTCTTCAATGACTGCTGCTGGACATCACGCGCAGGCGTCAATTCTAAAGTCGCATCCTTGTTTTTGAAGTTTCTTCATGCTCCGAATCCGCTGACATCTCTAATCGCATTGACTGACGATGAGGTTTGCCAACCTTCTCACTCCCAAATAAGGGACAAAAGGTCAAAATCTCTGCCTCAGAGGGCGGTGGAGGCAGGTTCTCTGGATGCTTTCATGAGACAGCTCGACAGGGCTCTTAAAAATAGCGGAGTCAGGGGATACGGGGAGAAGGCAGGAACGGGGTACTGATTGGGGATGATCAGCCATGATCACATTGAATGGCGGTGCTGGCTCGAAGGGCCAAATGGCCTACTCCTGCGTCTATTGTCTATTGTCTATTGTCTAAAATAAGGGACAAATTCCCGATGGCAATTCGTTGACCGGCTCGGCTGTGGCTGGGTGAATGATGAGTGGCCCGGGTCCTGGACAACACACAAAGCCCAGCCGGCGGGCCAGCTGAGGAGTTTTGGCCGTGCGCCAGACTTTTCACGTGACGTCGCGATGATCGGCTGTGAGAAGGAGGGATGGTGGTGTCGGAGGTAAGCGAAGGTCCGAAGGTCGGACAGCTGGCGACCGACGGGGCCACGGGCGAGGCACTGCTGCTGCTGCTGCTGCACTCCATGAGCTGCACTACAGTCCGGATGGGTGAGGCGGGGCTGGACGCGGTGCTCTGACCCAACAGTCCCTTCAACCCTAGTAGTAGCAGTCAAATACGGGACAAGGGTGGTTCCTCACGGCACAAACCAATTTAGCCCAATATATACGGATGTGCCGGCTAATACGTGACATTTGGCAACGCTACTTACGATGTATCCCTCATGGGATCACACTGTCCCGAGCAGACAGTCAGCTTATCAGGGAACCTCCCTGCCTGAGGTCATCTGTGACTTGTCCTGGTCTTTTCTTGCTTCCAGTCCCCCCCTCCAGAAGATAGACACAAAATGCTGGAGTAACTCAGTGGGTCAGGCAGCATCCCTGCAGAAAAGGAATGGGTGACGTTTCGGATCGAGACCCAAAATGACTCCTATCCATTTTCCCCAGAAATGCCGCCTGACCCACTGAGTTACTCCAGCATTTTGTGTCTATCTTTGGTATAAACATGCATCTGCAGTTCCTTTTTATTACATGTCACTTCTGGCCTATTTCACATCCCTGTTTTTCTAAATTGCACCCACAACGCAGGCACCTCGCGTTTCACGCAGAGGTTACGTGCCTGAAAAACAGCTCGTTATTCAAAAATGTGTAAATTAAACATGTACGTGACTGAGGTGCCAGCAGTAAATTTGAGCGTGTTATCCCGAAAATGCCAGTGCATAAATCAACCTCTGGTATTAGACTACAAAGGGGGGGCGTTATCTTAGAAACGTATAAACTATACACACGTTACATGTACTGCCTTGTCTTCAGCTAAAAAAAAGACACAGGGTATAGAGGTCTCTTCTTCAGATGAGTTCTGACACAAAATGTCACCTATCCATGTTCTCCAGAGATTCTGCCTGAGTTACTCCAGCACTTTGTGTCTTTTGTTGGTAAACCAGCATCTGCAGTTACTTGTGCCTCTAAGTCTTCAGCTGCCTGGGCCCAAAGCTCTGGAATTCTCTCACGCTCAAACTTTAAAACATGCCTTAATATCTACCTCTTGACCAAATTTTTGATCACATTGAGAAATCCTTATGGAGCTTTGTTTGATAACTTTACTATGTAGCATTTTAGCCCACATGACCACATGACCACATGACCACATGACCACATGGCCACATGACCACATGACCACATGACCACATGACCACATGGCCACATGTCCACATGGCCACATGACCACATGACCACATGGCCACATGACCACATGACCACATGACCACATGACCACATGGCCACATGTCCACATGGCCACATGTTCCAGCACAAGAGTCATTGAGGCTGGGTTTTGAGCTACATGGTGAATATCAATGTATCGCCGGGTGCCACCAGCAACGGCTGCCTCGCCAACAGTCTGTCTCGCCCATACCTTCTTTGTTGTTTATAGTAGGTGTTAAATGTATGTTTTAGTGTTCTTTAATTTGTTTTATGTGGGGGGTGGGGTGTGTTGGGGGAATCTTTTTTTAATCTCTTACCTCGACGCAGATGCGATTTCTTTCCCGTATCGTATCTCCGTACGCACTGCGGCCTAACATCGTGGAGCTGGCGGCCTCTGCTGCAGACCGTCTTCGGGAGCTCCAACCGCGGGAGCCTGCGGCCATTAACATCGTGGAGCTCGCAGTTAGTGACCGACTTCGGGAGTTCCAAGTCGCAGAAGCTTCGACCGCCCCGACGCGGGAGCTTCGATCACTCCGACTGCGGATGATTCGACTGCCCTGACCACGGGAAAATAAAGAGGGAAGAAGATTGGACTTTATTGTGGAAAGATAGCCCGTTTCTGTGCTCTGTCTTCCATGTAATTCTACAGCATGTGGTAGCGTATTTTCTTTATCTTTTCCCACTTTATCAGAAATCCTGACTGCCGTGGGTTTATCATTTCACCAACAGCTTTGAGTTAATCAGTTTATCTGGGGTCAGTTGCTGATGGATAGTTAGTTTCATAACACAGTAGCTGGTCGCTTGGTTAATTGTTCCGTGTGAGCATGTTTACACGGTATATGTGTTTAAACATTTGCGTTTCAAGGAAGAAGGAACTTGCAATTTCAACAGTCTTCCTGAACATAATTGTATCCCAAAACATTTTCCAAATCTTTGAACGATCGTTAACGTTTGTAGTACAGGAATTTACTATTTTGTGAAAAGGAATTGTGCCCCAAACAGTAATCTTATGCTCAGATAAAGTTTTTATTCAGTTGAGAGATAATTGTTGGTTATGTCACCAGAGACATTTTATAATGTGGGATTTTATATTTCCCGTTGGAAAGCATGGCATAGTGGGGGCGTAACAGTGGCGCACCGGTAGAGTTGCTGCCTTACAGCGTGAGAGACCTAAGTTCGATCCTGACTATGGGTGCTGTCTGTACGGATTTTGTACGTTCTCCCCGTGACCTGCGTGGATTTTTCCCGGGTGCTCCAGTTTCCTCCCACACTCCAAAGGCGTACAGGTTTGTAGGTTAATTTGACTTTGATGAGGACTGTAACTTGTCCCTAGTGTGTGTGGGATAGTGCAAGGGGATTACTGGTCGGCACGGACCCGATGGGCCGAAGGGCCAGTTTCCGCGCAGTATCCCTAAACTAAATACACAAACTCTTGCTTAAACTCACATTTGAAAGGAGGAGCATTGACAGTAGAGCACACTGATCTTATGCTCAAGATTTTCAGTAGGTCTTCAGGTGACAATCTTCCAGCTCAAGAAACAGGGCAATGCTCACTGTCTTTATAGAAAATAAATTGGTCTCATCCTCAGTTTCTAGGTAAGACAGCTTTTGAATTTACCCTACTGGCCAAGCTTTGGTAACCTGTTTGTATCTCATCCTACGGTTTGGCCTCCTAAGTTTGTCCGAACATTTTAAAGCCATAAGTAGACAAAAGTGCTGGAGAAACTCAGCGGGTGCGGCAACATCTATGGAGCGAAGGAAATAGGCAACGTTTCGGGCTGAAACCCTTCTTCAGACTGATGCAGGGTGAGGCGGGAAGAAGAATGGAAGAGGAGGAGCATAAGGCTGAGGGAGAGCTGGGAAGGGGAGGAGACAGCAAGGGCTACCGGAAATTGGAGAAGTCAATGTTCAGGCCACTGGGATGCAGACTGCCCAAGCGGAATATGAGGTGCTGCTCCTCCACTGTCTGGTGGTGCTCACTCCGGCAATGGAGGAGGCCCAGGACAGAAAGATCGGAATCGGAATGGGAGTTGAAGTGCTGAGCCACAGGGAGATCAGGTTGGTTGATGCGAATCGAGCGGAGGTGTTCGGCAAAACGATCGCCAAGCCTATGTTTGGTCTCACTGATGTAGATCAGCTGACACCTAGAGCAGCGGATGCAGTAGATGAGGTTGGAGGAGATGCAGGTTAACCTCTGTCGCACCTGGAACGACTGCTTGGGTCCTTGAATGGAGTGGAGGGGAGAGGTAAAGCGACACGTGTAGCTTCTTGAACATTTTGAAGCCTTAGCTCGTTTCACTTGGCAATGTTGCTTGACCTCTCCCTGATTCTCGTTTTAAGGTCAACAAAAAGCCGAGAACCGTAGACGTTGAAAATCCGAAGGAGAAACTGGAAATGCTGGATGTATTTTTTAAACAGGTTCGGAAGCATCTGTGGACAGACTGGTGGAAATCTGGAACCCACCTCTTTACTTTACGTTGGACTTTAGAGATTCAGGGCAGAAACAGGCCCTTCGGCCCGCGCCGACCAGCGATCACCCTGCACACTAGCACTATCCTACATGCTAGTAGGGACAATTTACAAGATTTTACCAAAGCTAATTACATCTTTGGAGTGTGGGCGGAAACAGGAGATTTCTGCAGCGACTTCAAGAGCAATATTGAACTTAGGTAAAACCTTCATTCAGGGTTGTCTTATAGCACGGAAACAGGCCCTTCAGCCCAACTTGCCACACCCACACTAGTCCCACCTGCCTGCGTTTGACCCATATCCTTCTAAACCCGTCCCATCCATGTACCTATCTAATTGTATCTTAAATAGCTCCTGTCTCAATGACCTCGTCTGACAACTCATTCCATACACCCACCATCCTTAGTGTGAAAAAGTTACCCCTCAGATTCCTAAAAAATCTTTTCCCCTTCACCTTAAACTTATGCCCTCTGGTTCCAAATTCCCCTACTCTGGGCAAGAGACTCTGTGCATTTACCCGATCTATTATGATTTTATACACCTCTATAATCCTCCGGCACTCCAAGGATTAGAGTCCCCGCTTACTCTACCTCTCCCGGTAGCTCAGACCCTCGAGTCCTGGCAACATCCTTGTAAATCTTTTCTGTACCTTTTCCACTTGACAACATCTTTCCAAAAATATGGTGCCCAGAACTGAACACAATACTCTAAATGCGGCCATGCCAACATCTTGTATAACTGCAATCCGACCTCCCAACTTCTATACTCAGCTTGTGGTGAGGAGTAACACAAAAATAATCTTTCTTAGTGTTAAAAAATTGTGCTTTAGTTATTCATAAGTTCATAAGTGATAGGAGCAGAATTAGGCTATTCGGCCCATCAAGTCTACTTCGCCATTCTATCATGACTGATCTATCTCTCCCTCCTAACCCCATTCTTCTGCCTTCTCCCCATCATCCCTGTCACCCGTGCTAACCAAGAATCTACATACTGTATCTCTGCCTTAAAAATATCCATTGATTGGTCTCCACAGCCTTCTGCTGTATCTCAGGAAGCAATGAAAGACAACAATGTGAAGTGGCATGCCGTGTGTGCAATGAAATTATAGAACCTGGGCTTTTGTTGCACTCTCCTGACAGCTGAATAAACAGACAGCCCCTTCACTGGTCAACGTAGGAAGCTGGAAACTAGAGAGAGGCAAAAAAAAAAAGGCCGATAAGTCACCAGCTATAGATATATAACGACTACACACAGATCTCAATGGGAGTGAAATTAATCCAGAGGAGCGGTTCGCCACATTGGATGGCAGTGGAACTGCATTGACTTTATAACATATGGGACTTCCTGAGGTTGTTTTTCATATCCATTTTTTCTTATTTTTCCCTTGTTTTTCTAATGTAATCACCTTTTCCAGTATCTGGGTCTCCCAAATTGTCCTTGGAAACGTGACCACTGCAGTCCTTCGGGATAAAAGGCAGGCAGGTGGGACGAGTGTAGATGGGACTTGTTGGTCGGCATGGGCAAGTTGGGCCGAAGGGCCTGTTACCACGATCTATGACTCTGCGACTCTACTGCAGGCACTGATTTCCTCACTCAGAACACCCCCAATGGAATAACATATCAGGATGATTAGCCTCAAAGAACAAGTAGGGAAGAGAGATCCCTGGACAATGATAATCTAAATTTGGCTTCCCTTCTATAAGGGCCTCGGAGCCTTTAGAAACCACCTTCAGGGGTTTGATTTTGATTGAATGTCTGCTCTATTGTTTAATAAAGGGGAGCGACTTAGTTGCAACATCTGTTACAGGTTACGTTAATCTCCGCACACATCCTGTTGGCCAGAGTTAAAGCGCACAAGTGAATCCAGGTAACTGTATTCCCAATTTACTTTCTCCATCTTCTAGTTGAGTCCTCTCCCCCCCCCCCCCCCCCCACTTTTCGTTGCCCCCTGTAACCTCTGTAACAAGGGAGTGGGATGTTGGCCAGTCGGCTCCGAAGCGAGGCTAGGAGCTGCTGCTCCTTCATATCCCAACTAGGAAGCAACGTGTACAGCGTGGGCTTGGATAGAGTGGATGTGGAGAGGATGTTTCCACTCGTGGAAACATATAGAAACACATAAAATTATAAAAGGACTGGTCAAGCTAGATGCAGGAAAAATGTTCCCAATGTTGGGGCGAGTCCAGAACCAGGGGCCACAGTCTTAGAATAAAGGGGAGGCCATTTAAGACTGAGGTGAGAAAAAATCCTTTTCACCCAGAGAGTTGTGAATTTGTGGAATTTCCTGCCACAGAGGGCAGTGGAAACCAAATCACTGGATGGATTTAATAGAGAGAATGGGGGCTAGTGGAATCAAGGGATATGGGGAGAAGGCAGGCACGGGTTATTGATTGTGGACGTTCAGCCATGATCGCAATGAATGGTGGTGCTGGTTTGAAGGGCCGAATGGCCTCCTCTTGCACCTATTTTCAATGTGTCTATGTTTCTATGTTTTTAGTGGGTGTGAGCCTAGGGCCAGAGGTCATAGCCTCCGAATTAAAGGACGTTCTTTTAGGAAGATGAGGAGGAATGTCTTTTGTCAGAGGGTGGTGAAACTGTGGAATTCTTTGCCACAGAAGGCTGTAGAGGCCAATTCAGTGGATATATTTAAGGCAGAGATAGATAGATTCTTGATTAGTGCGGGTGTCAGAGGTTATGGGGAGAAGGCAGGAGAATGGGTGTTGGGAGGGAGAGATAGATCGGCCATGATTGAATGGCGGAGTGCACTTGATGGACCGTTTGGCCAAATTCTAGTCCTATCACTTATGATATTATGATTCCTGCTGGTAACCCTTTTAGTATCAGGGGGAAATATTGAGACTTTGCTGGGGGATTCCTTTTCGCCCAGTGACTCGTTAGACTTTGCTGCAGAGATATAACATGGATAAGGACCCTTCGGCCGACCAGCGATCATCCCCGACACTAGCACTCCCTCCGCACTAGGGACAATGTACAATTTCACAGAAGCCAATTTACCTACAAACCTCTACGCCTTTGGAGTGTGGGAGGAAGCCAGAGCACTCGGAGAAATCGCACATGGTCGGAGTCAGGATTGAACCCGGGGTTCCTGGCGCTGTGAGGCAGCGACTATATCACTGTGCCACTGTGGCTTCCTATGTGACGTTTCAAATCTCCTACAATCTACCTGGCATGTGGCTTTCACTGAAAATCAGTGACATTTCTTGGACAGTCCTGATATTTAGTAGTAACAAGGAACTACAGAGGCTGGTTTACAAAGGAAAATGACACAAACTGCGAGAGTAAATCAGCGAGTCAGGCAGCATCTCCAGAGAACATTGATTGGTGCTGTTTCGGGTCTGGGGGCACGGTGTCACAGCTGGTGGAGCTGCTGCCTCGCAGCGTCATAGACCCAGGTTCAATCCTGACCTTGCCTTCTGCCTGAATGGAATTTGCATGTTCTCCCTGTGACAGCGTGGGTTTCCTCCCACACTCCAAAGATGCGCAGGTTTGTAGATTCATCGGCTTCTGTGAATTGTCTTTGTAGGATAGACCTGGTGTATGTGCGATTGTGGTCGGCATGGCCTCAAGGGTCTGGATGGCCTGGTTCCATGCTGTAAACTCAACTAAACTCACCTTCCCTCTGTCTAAACCTTCTCCCTTGTGCTTTCTCTCTCTGTTTCTCATTCTCTCCCTGTGTCTCACACTCTATCTCTGCCTCCACTCACTCTCTCTTCCTCTCTTGTTCTCCTTCTTCTTCTTTCGTGTGGCGTGCACAGCCTAAAGTTGTTGGACAACTTGTTCTATTTGATCTTCCGTTTGTGCACGTCGAGTTGATTGCATTAGTCGAAACAGGGTGGACCATGTGAAGGTTGCAATCTTCCACCCCATTCCCCCTCCATGCCCTCCCTCACACACTTTCCATTTATCGTGTGTGTCTGTAGGCATGTGTGTGTATGCGTGAGTGTATGTGTGTGTGCGCGCACGTGTGTGAGTGATAGTGTGTGCGTATGCACGTGTGTGTGTGTTTATCAGTGTGTACTTCAGTTGTATAGGGTCTTGGTGAGACCACACCTGGAGTATTGCATACAGTTCTGGTCTCCAAATCTGAGGAAGGACATTATTGCCATAGAGGGAGTGCAGAGAAGGTTCACCAGACTGATTCCTGGGATGTCAGGACTGTCTTATGAACAGAGACTGCATAGACTCGGTTTATACTCTCTAGAATTTAGGAGATTGAGAGGGGATCTTATAGAAACTTACAAAATTCTTAAGGGGTTGGACAGGCTAGATGCAGGAAGATTGTTCCCGATGTTGGGGAGGTCCAGGACAAGAGGTCACAGCTTAAGGATAAGGGGGAAATCCTTTAGGACCGAGATGAGAAGGACTTTTTCACACAGAGAGTGTTGGGTCTCGGGAACTCTCTGCCACAGAGGGTAGTTGCGGCCAGTTCATTGGCTATATTTAAGTGGGAGTTAGATGTGGCCCTTGTGGCTAAGGGGATCAGAGGGTATGGAGAGAAGGCAGGTACGGGATACTGAATTGGATGATCAGCCACGATCATATTGAATGGCGGTGCAGGCTCGAAGGGCCGAATGGCCTACTCCTGCACCTAATTTCTATGTTTCTATGTTTCTATGTTTATGCGTGACTATGTGTTTGTGAGAAAGAGATAAAGAAAGAGAGAGCGAGAGAGATCAAAAGGCTAAGTGTTTCGCCCCAGTCCAACACAAGTTACCAGGATAGACACAAAAAGCTGGAGTAACTCAGCGGGACAAGCAGCATCTCCGGAGAGAAGGAATGGGTAATGTTTCGGGTCGAGACCCTTCTCTCCAGAGATGCTGCCTGTCCCGCTGAGTTACTCCAGCTTTTTTGTGCCTATCTTCGGTTTAAACCAGCATCTGCAGTTCCGTCCCACACATCAAGTTTCCAGGAATCAGTTCTTCACTTTATGAGCTGGGAAGTGCAAACAATCATGACTGAACAAAGGCGGGCTCGGGAGAGCAGCAGTCCAGGCACTGCCTGTCCCGGGGCATTTAGATGCGGTGTAAGGTAAACATTCTCACACATGTTCCTGTTTATACAGATGAGAGAAGGCAGCACAACAGTGTTGGCAATGATCACATTGTCGGATCGGTGCGGGCGGGTTAAGCAAAGGGCAAGGAGTCTCTTTCTCGTGTTGCTCTTCCATCATTTAATATATTTGGCCAGAGCCCAAATGAGACACAAATTTCATAAAAACAGAAGCATGATATTTGTTTTGACAGTCAGCGATAAATTTGCAAGTTGGTGCTGGGTTCAAAAAAGAAAAAATCCAAATAGAAGCTCCAAGTGCTGGAAATCTGAAATAAAAATAGGAGAATGCTGGAAACATTCAACATCTCATGCAGCATCTGCGGGAAGAGAACCAACCGACGCTAGTCTTGCCGGTCGGAGAAGTTTTGTACGAGGAGTCTTTCCCAGTTTAGTTTAGTTTAGTTTAGAGATAGAACGCTGAAACAGGCCCTTCGGCCCACCGGGTCCGCGCCGACCAACGATCCCCGCACATTAACACTATCCTACACACATCTTTACATTTACCAAGCTAATCAACCTACAAACTTGTACGTCTTTGGAGTGTGGGAGGAAACCGAAGATCTCGGAGAAAACCCACGCGGGTCACGGAGAGAAAGTACAAATTCCGTACAGACAAGCCCCCGTAGTCTGGATCGGCACCGGGTCTCCGGCGCTGCAAGATCTGTTATGCCCCTGTCCCACTTAGGAAACTTGAACGGAAACCTCTGGAGACTTTGCGCCCCACCCAAGGTTTCCGTACGGTTCCCGGAGGTTCCCGGAGGTTTTTGTCCTCCGACAACCACCTTCAACTAGCATCGCAACCAGCTTCGACTAAAAAATTGCCAATTTTCAAAACAGAAACCACTTTTGACCATTAGGGAGACTGACAAAAACCTCCAGGAACTTCCGGGAACCGCACGGAAACCTCGGGTGGGGCGCAAAGTCTCCAGAGGTTTCCATTCAGGTTTCCTAAGTGGGACAGGGGCATAAGGAAGCAAGTCTACCGCTGCGCCACCGTGCTGCCACATCTCTGACAAAGGATTTCAGACCTGATGAAGGGAATACAAACTGAAACCTGCAGGACACCCAGGGCGGGGGAGGGACAGAGAGTGCAGGGATGCAAGGATTACTTGAAATTAGAGAAATAAATATTCAAACCGCTGGTTTGTAAGCTGCCCAAGTGAAATATGAGGTGCTGTTTACTGGGCTTGGGCTGATGCAAATGGGTTACATTCAACCAGTGAAAGAAAACAGTTGAAGATTGAGACTTTTTTATCAGTTGCAGCCCGGCAGTTTGTAAGAAATAGCAACATCATCCAACCTTCTCCACTTGAGTGAGTCTGTGATAAAGTGTCAGGGACTCAGTGTTAGCCCTGTCCAATTTTCCCCAAGAAGCACAAATTAGCAGCCTTGCTGATAAATAATCACTTAAACCTTTCACTCTGAGTGTGTTGTTTTCAATCACTTGCAAGAACGAAGATAAAAATATCTGCAATTAACGCCACATACTCAAGGACCCAAGATCTTGCGCTGGACTATTACTGCCATCCAGCACATAAAATGACATTACGTTTGGTGGCCAAATGCTTTGTGACAAGGGTTAAATGATCCACTTGCAAGTAGAAAGAGAGATAAAGAGACGGGAGAGGTTTAGGGATGAAATTGCAAAGAACTTTGACAGCTTTGACAGCCAAAGATACAGTCACTGGTGAACGGTCCATCAATATCAAAGGTGAACATTTCTCATCGAAGCATAAAGACTAAATTGGGTGCTTTTATAACGATTGAGAAAGAATTAGCACAAATGCTTCAGGAGGTAATCAGACAGGAGCCCCGAAACGTCACCCATTCCTTCTCTCCGGAGATGCTGCCTGCCCCGCTGAGTTATTCCAGCTTTTTGTGTCCATTTTAGGAGGTTTACTGAGATGGGAAGGGTTGCGAGTTTGAGCTTAGTTACTTGCCACGTGCACCGAGGTACAGGGAAAAGCTTTTGTTGAGTGCTAACGAGTCAGCGGAAAGCCAATACATGGTCATAATCGAGCCGTCCACAGAGTACAGATACATGATAAAGGCAAGGACGTGAATAACATTGCCAATGCAAATCAGGATGCACGTTTTAAAGCAAAGGCTTTCCTGGAAGCCGGTTCAGTCCTGAGGATGGCGGTAGAACTGGTGGGAGGTTCACAATGACAGAACTGAAACAACCTCAAAGAAATAAGGGTGGCACAGTTTTTTTTATCATATCAAAAAATGTGTTAAATTATTAAAAATAATATTTACAATACAACAAAACAGAACAGAACCCACCACCATAATGCAAGACAAACAAATATACTAAATAAACTACTATACAACTATGTAACAATCCTTGTTAAGGATGCATTCAACCCCACGCGGTCCCGCAAATCCCCCAGGGTGCCCGTGGGCAGCGTGTAGTCCCTCTCTAACGCCACCCACGCACAGACGTAACCCCAGAGGGAGCCGGCTCGGGCACGTGTGCGTAGCGGTAGAGTTGCTCCCTTACAGCACCAGAGAAGCAGGTTGGATCCTGACTACGGGTGCTGTCTGTACAGAGTTTGTACCTCCTCTCTGTGACCACGTGGGCTTTCTTTGGGTACCCCGGCTTTCTCCCTCATCCCAAAGATGTGCTGGTTAATTGCCTTCTGTAAAATTGTCCCTAGTGTGTAGGATAGGACTAGTGCATGGGTGATCGATGGTCATCGTGGACTCAATGGGGCTAAGGGCCTGCTTCTACGCTGATTCTCTAAAGCCCCTGTCCCATGATGCGAGTTTACCCAAGAGCTCTCCCGAGTTTAAAAATAAATCAAACTCGTGGTAAGTACGTAGAATGTACGTAGCGGTTACGTCGGAGCTCGTGGATGTCTCGTAGCGGCTCATAACGCTAACGGCAGGTACTCGGGAAACGCGGTAAGTCGTGAAGTTTTTTTAACAGTGTGAAAAATTTCCACGAGTAAAAAAATACGCGTGATGAAGTACCACGAGTGTGATTTTTTTTAAAAACCTCAGGATTTAGTTTTTAAAACTAAATCCTCCCATTTAAATCATTTCAGAAGCTTATGATGTACCATAGCTCTTTACAATGTGTAGTAGTCGTGAAGATAAAGAGGATCTTTGGATTCCTCCCACACTCCAAAGATGTACAGGTTTGTAGGTTGACTGGCTTGGTATTAAAAAAATGTAAATTGTCTCTAGTATGTGTAAGATAGTGTTAATGTGGAGGAATCACAGGTTGGCTTGGGCTCTTTGGGCCGACAGGCCTGTTTTATTGCTAAACTAATTTAAAACTAAACTAAAGAGAGAATTAGCCCAGGAGTCCGTGTTCAAGTCTTTGCCTCCCAAAGTGCCAAAGAAAACCGGCCGTTTTACTTCCAGACGGAGGTATTTTTGATGACACTTTAGCTGTGACATTCAGAAAGATAGCAAACCATTTATTCTGCCCCGGCCGGCGTCAGACTCCTGCCTCTTATTCTAACTGACCATTTGCCCGGAGAGCAAACTCCTGGCTGATTAAACCACATTAAGTGGCCCCAACAACAGGGTGAACTCTGACTGGGGGGGGGGATGTTTACACTGTGACACCTCTGCATTTTGTCATTGATTATCTGCTGAATGAGATTACAAATTTGTCAGCACGGTGGCGCTGCGGTAGAGTTGCTGCCTCACAGCGCCAGAGACACGGGTTCAATCCTGACCACGGGTGCTGTTTGTTCGTTCCCCCGAGTTTGTACATTCTCCCTGTGATTTTCTCCTCGATCGCCCGTTTCTTCCCATGCTCCAAAGATGTACAGGTTTGTAGGTTAATTGGCTCGGTATAAATATAAATTGTCTCCAGTGTGTACAGGATAGTGTTAATGTGCAGGGATCACTGGTCGGTGTCGACAGTGAGCTAAAAGACGTGTTTCCGTGCTGTATAACTAAACTAAACTAAACTAAAGAGATATGTTGAATCCCCAGTGCAGGGACAGGCCATTCAGCCCTTCAAACATCAGCCTTCCCCCACTTCATCTCACTTAACCTGGGCCTGTCATCTTCAGGTAATGCTGAATGCCTCAATTCTACTGACATCTCACTATTTGCCAACATCAAGCACATTATGTGCCATAACATTTCTAACGTGAATGTTACGGGTTTTGTGAACTGTTATTTATTTTAGTTTCGTTGAGCGATGCAGCGCAGAAACAGACCCTTCCATCCACTGAGTCCGCGCCGGCCAATGATCCCCGCTTACCAACGCTATCCTACACACTAGGGGCAATTTACAATTTTTCATTACCAATGCCAAATCGACCTACAAACCTGTAGGAAACCGGAGCACACGGGGAAAACCCACGCGGTCACAGGGAGAACGTGCAAACTCCGTACAGACAGCACCCGTAGTCAGGATCGAACATGGGTCCCTGACGCTGTAAGGCAGCAACTCTACCGCTGCGCCACTGTGCTGCCAGCAGCGGTTGTAATGTACGTGTGTATGCGCACCTTCTCCGTTTTAACTATCGGTAAAACAGGCAATGTTCAAAACCATGAAATGATTCAAGGAACAGTTGGAATATGAGCATCTTGGTAATCTAATCTCTAACTATAGTGCACTGTGCATACCTTGTACGCTTAACATAGAACATAGAACAATACAGGAACAGGCCTTTCGGCCCATCATGTCTATGGCGATCATGATGCCAATCTAACTACTCCCTTCATCCTGTCTATGATATGTTCATGAGCTTGCCCCTTAAACAGTACCAGTATATCTGCTCCTCCTACCACCTCCCCTGGCAAATGTTCCAGGTACCCAACACTCCCTGTGGAAAAACACTTTGTCTCACACAGCCCATCACATCACATCCATGTCAATGCTTTTGCCCATCTCCATTAATCCATTTGTCCGCATGAAACCTCTATGTAGTACAGAATGAGAAGATCAAAACAGTACTCAGTATTCCAGGTGTGGTCTCATCCTGTATTACAAGCTCATCAGGAAGGCTGGCTCTGTCCCGGGAGTGGAGTTGGATTCACTGGGAGATGGTCTTGGAGGGGAGGATGCTCCCCAAACTGCGGTGCATCTTGGACAATACTGCTCACCCCCTCCATGACACACTGGTCAACCTGAGGAGCACCTTCAGCAACAGACTAGTTCCACCAAGATGCAGGTCGGAACGCCACAGGAGATCCTTCTTCCCTGTGGCTATCAAACTGTACAACTCCTCCCCCTTCTGTCATGGGGTAGACTGACTCCCCCCCCCCCCCCCCCCCCAAATCTTTGCACAGCCCCAATCCTTTCCACTCATCACTTTAGTTTAATGTATTTTGTGTTTATCACTGTTGGCAGATCAATTTCCCTCCTGGGATAAATAAAGTTCTATCATATCATTTCGTATCCTTCCTTGTGCCTTGCCTACTCGAATACCTGTCTAAATGTCTCTTAAACGGAGTGATTGTATCAGATCCCACCTCCTCCAGCATTGGGCACCACGGATTAGTTAGGGAATTTGTGGAATTCTGTGCCACAGAAGGTTGGATATTTTTAAGGCAGGGATAGATAGACTCTTGAGAAGGCAGGAGAATGTGGTTAGGAGGGAGAGCTAGATCAGCCATGATAGAATGGCGGAGTAGACTTGATGGGCTGAATGGCCTAATTCTCCTCCAATCCCTTATGATCTTATGATCATAGGCAGCAAGTTCCAGATATCTCAATGTAGGCACTCTCTGTATTAAGCAAAAAATTATCTCTAAGATTCCCAATCAATCTCTTACTTCTTACCTTAAAACGATGTCTTCTTGTTTTTGATACCATGGGGGGGAAAAAATGTGACTATCTTATCTTTGCTTGTCATAATCTTGTATACGTCTATCAGGTCACCTCTCTGCCTCCTTCACACCAAAGATCCTATAACGAGCAAGATAGTCCACTCCCGCTAAATCCAATGGGCTGACGTGTAGTACGCAACGGAGCAGAACCTCGGCCTTTTCTTCGGCCATTTCGGTAACCCAACCCGACTGGTTATCCATCTCGCAGTGTAATCAGTGTTGCGGAGGAACAGTTTATGTGTGTGATATAGGGTTAGATTCACAATTCATAATTCTGTTCATTCATAATTCTGTTAATTTTTGTTAAATATTAATATGTTCATAAATTATGATTCTGTTAATTTTCTTATTTCATGTTTTTTTTAAACATTTATTTTTAAATGGCTCATGTTATGTGTTTGAGTTGATGTTTGTATTAAACTTGCACTCTGTAATTCATCTAGTCACACTGTTCACAACTGCGGTATTTAGTAAAATAATAGCAATATGAAGATTCTAGTTGCTCTATTGGAATGTTCCTTAATGTTTTTTTGTGTTTATGGAATTGTTTTACAACAATAAAATGGGTCTGGTCTGCCCAATAGCCAGAGAGTGGAATGAGATCTGTCTGTAATGATGGGGTTATCTAAATGAAGTAGTTATCGGACTAGACAAGGGACAACATTAAATGAAAAAACATTGTAAACCTCCCCGCCGCTTCTCCCTGGTGTCCCAGCCGTGCTGATCCGGGCCAGACTTGGATCTTTGGATGTGAGTGCGGAGCCGGTTACGGAAATGGGGCCAAACTTTACCCATGACTCTGCCCTTGGCCCCACTTTCGTCGAGTGGACTATCTTGCTCGCTATAGGATCTTTGCCGCACACCAAGAAAGCAAGCTTAAGGGCCTGTCCTACCAGCATCCGACTCCATGCGAGGTGCCGCGCGGAGGTCGGGTGATCCCCTGTACAGGGCCGTTCCCACCAGCATGCGCCTGCATGCGGCAAGCGCGACCAAACCAGCAGCGAGGGCCGCGCGGAGGTCGGGTGAGTGGCGCAACGCAGCGCAAAGTGAGGCGAACTTGGAGCGAAGTCTTAAAGGTAAGTTCGCCAGGACAGAGGGGGGCACACAGAGAGGGGCACAGAGGCACACACACACAGAGGGCCACGGAGCCACACACATAGAGGGTCACGGAGGCACCTACAGATAGGTTCACGGAGGCACGATGTCGAGGCGGTGTGTAATGCGTCGACTGCAAGCCGACAAGCCGTTGCCGTGTGGAATTTTTGAACATAGTCAGTTTTTCGGAGCGATCGAAGTGGGACCGGCCCCGCGACGCCGGACGGCTCAAGCGAACACATTAGGTCGCGCTCATCGCATGGAGTTGCATGCTTGTAGGACAGGCCCTTTAGCCTGTCCAATCTCTCCCCATAACTAAAGTCATCCAATCCAGGCAAAATCCTGCTGAATTTACACAGATGAAATAGATGCAAAACCTTCCCTTCTGTAAATAAATCACCTTACTGAACTTTTGTCTAGACACAAAATGCTGGAGAAACTCAGCGGGACAGGCAGCATCGCTAGAGTGAAGGAATTGGTGACGTTTCGGTCGAGACAGAATCAGTCTGAAGAAGGATCTCGACCCGAAACGTCACCCATTCCTTCTCCCCAGAGATGCTGCCTGTCCCGCTGAGTTTCTCCAGCATTTTGTGTCTATCTTCGGTTTAAACCAGCATCTGCAGTTCTTTCCCACACATTCTGTCTAGAGTTAAACAGTAATTCACTATCTTGGCTTTAAACACAAATGCTGATAATATGTATCATTTGTTTTGAACAAACTAAAATATTTTGTCAGTGTAAAATCAATATATGTGTGGTGGGTGGTTTGTATTATATCTGAAGCAACAATTCATGCCAGTCTCTCCCACTGACTTCTGATTGTGGTTTAGAACAGTAGCTCTCACTATTAATGCAATGAACAGTTGTGATATTTGTTCCTTGTATTGGATTTTTTTTTGTATTCCTGGCAGCCAATTTCACAGACATTGGAATTTTACATTTTAGGTTAGTTTAGATTAGAGAAACAGCGTGGAAACAGGCCCCGCGGTCCGCACCGACCAGTGATCCCCGTACATTAACACTACCCTAGGGACGATTTTTACATTTATACCAAGCCAATTAAGCTATGAACCTGTACTTCTTTGGAGTGTGGGAGGAAACCGAAGTTCTCAGAGAAAACCCACGGGAAAAACGTACAAACAAGCAGGTGTAGTCAGGATTGAACCCGGGTCTCTGGTGTTGTAAGCGCTGTACGGCAGCAACTCTACCGCTGCGCCATCGGCGTGCTCTATTAAACAATGTAACGTACAGCCCTTTTTTAATGTTTAGCAGTCACAAAAATTCATTTTTAGCTGATAAAAAGAACTTTGTATTTGAAAACAACACACGTTTTACGGAGTGACCGCCAGGTGGATGGAGCAAATTCCTTACTCCGTTATAGCGGACATCTGGTAATGACAGACACCATTGCCCCCCCCCACCGGGTCAGTAATTGCTCTGGGAAAGGTAATGTGTTTCGGGGCCATTATTCCAGACTTGCTCGAGTTACAGAATTTTAATTCACCATCTACCTTTAACATGTTATGAAATCCTGTCTCTACATCATTAGATTAAGGTTCTCCGCAATATTAGATTATGGTTCTGGACTATTAGTTCGGTATTTTAACCACCGCGGCAGGGAAATCATCCCGACATTTTTTTTTTTGCCGGGGTTCGTAATTCCTGTTAAAGAGATGTTTTGAAAGTTCGCCCCAAGATTCTGCGCCCTTTCTCTCCCCGCGAGCCGGGGAGGCTCCTGAAGCAAGGGCCACGAGCAGCTACGGACACCGCAAATAGAAGGGAGGATCCCATCAGTTACCACCAACAAAGTAGTCAGTCACAAGGAACGGCAGAGATCGTGGTTCTATTAAGTGAGAGGAGTCAAAAGGAAGTTATTATAGAGTCAGAGAGAATCACAGAGTGATACAGTGTGGAAACAGGCCCTTTGCCCAACTTGCCCACATCGGCCAACATGTCCCAGCTACACTAGCCCCACCTGCCCATGTTTGGTCCTACTGAGGGTGAAGACAAGTTCCACCAGACAGAGGAGAGTGTAAAGGGCTTGTCCCACTTTCCTGAGATATTCACGAATTCTCCTGAGTTATTCACAAATTCTCCCGAGTTTTCAAACTCGCAGAATGTTCCTAACGAGTCTGTAGGAGTTTGTGGATATATTGTAGCGGCTCGTTATGCCAGCCGTAGGTACTCGGGGCTATTTTCGTACTCGTGAACATTTTTCATCAGGCCTACGGCTGGTGTAACGAGCCGCTACGATATATATCTACGGACTCTTACTGAATCGTTACGAACATTCTGCGAGTTTGAAAAACTCGGGAGAATTCGCGAATAACTCGGGAAAGTGGGACAGGCCCTTTAGTAGCGGAGTCTTGCGTTCGGCCGCAGTGGACGAGTGTTGCCAATTGTTGGGGAAACCCTTTAGGACCGAGATGAGAAGGACTTTTTTCACACAGAGAATGGTGGGTCTCTGGAACTCTCTGCCACAGAGGGTAGTTGAGGCCAGTTCATTGGCTATATTTAAGAGGGAGTTAGATGTGGCCCTTGTGGCTAAGGGGATCAGAGGGTATGGAGAGAAGGCAGGTACGGGATACTGAGTTGGATGATCAGCCATGATCATATTGAATGGCGGTGCAGGCTCGAAGGGTCAAATGGCCTACTCCTGCACCTAATTTCTATGTTTCTATGTTTCTATGTTCCACCCAGTATCCAATTGAGATAGTTATTAACATAGATATTAGGTGCAGGAGTAGGCCATTCGGCCCTTCGAGCCTGCACCGCCATTCAATATGATCATGGCTGATCATCCAACTCAGTATCCCGTACCTGCCTTCTCTCCATACCCTCTGATCCCCTTAGCCACAAGGGCCACATCTAACTCCCTCTTAAATATAGCCAATGAACTGGCTTCAACTACCCTCTGTGGCAGAGAGTTCCAGAGACCCACCACTCTCTGTGTGAAAAAAGTCTTTCTCATCTCGGTATTAAAGGATTTCCCCCTTATCCTTAAGCTGTGACCCCTTGTCCTGGACTTCCCCAACATCGGGAACAATCTTCCTGCATCTAGCCTGACCAACCCCTTAAGAATTTTGTAAGTTTCTATAAGATCCCCGCTCAATCTCCTAAATTCTAGAGAGTATAAACCGAGTCTATCCAGTCTTTCTTCATAAGACAGTCCTTCCTTATTGGTTGGAAATAGACAAAATGCTGGAGTGACTCAGCGGGTCAGGAAGCAACTCTGGATGGAAGGAATGGGTGACGTTTCGGGTCGAGACCCTTCTTCGGACTGAGAGTCAGGGGAGAGGGAGACACAGAGATAAGTAAGGGTTGGGATTCGCTCTTATTACTCCAGACCCCACAATCTAATATTTTATAATCCAGATTTTTCCTATGATTGACAATGATAGTGGCAGCTTTATGAACATGTTCTTCCAAGCAGCAATGTGTGGCTAGGCTCATTGATTAAAAAGGTGATAGAAGCCACCTAGAATATTCGGTTGTGCTGAAGCAAAGCAAGAATTTCATTGTCCTATCTGGGGCACATGACAATAAACTCTCTTGAATCTTGAGTCTTGTTTTCGTGACTCGCAATTAGCTATTTACCTCCACCTTGTGGCGACATATTTATATAACACGCAGCCGTTAAAGAGACACTAAGAGAAGAATGCAGGAAATGCCCAGGTGATCAAGCAGTGTTAGACACATGATGCTGGAGTAACTCAGCGGGACAGGCAGCGTCTCTGGAGAGAAGGGATCGGTGACGTTTTGGGTCGAGACCTTTCTTCAGTTCAAGCAGTGTTCCCAGGTGGGGTGGGAGATTGCAACCTTCACGTGGTCCACCCTGTTTCGACGAATGCAATCAACCTGGCGTGCACAATCAAATAAGATCAAATAGAACAAGGCATCCTACAACTTTAGGCTGTGCTCGCCGTACGCAAGAAGAGGTTAAGCAACACCACGTGGAGGGAGGATTTTGGCTCCAACTTGACTCCCATCAATCTCCAGTTTCTTTCCACATCCCAAGTTCATGTGGGTTTGTAGAAGGAACTGCAGAGGCTGGAAAATCGAAGGTAGACACAGACCCTTTGAAGAAGGGTTTCGGCCCGAAACATTGCCTATTTCCTTCGCTCCATAGATGCTGCTGCACCCGCTCAGTTTCTCCAGCACTTTTGTCTACCTTGGGTTTGTAGGTTAATTGGCTTCTGTAAATAGCCCCGAGTGTGCAGGGAAATCTTTCATCATAATGTGTTAGACAAAACATTCACTGGCCCAAAGCAAGACTTTAGAGTTTTGAGCAGTTGCCTCCATAACTGCATGGGCAACACCAAAACTGAGATTTTTTTGATTTTTAAAAATTATTTTTTATTTATTAGAAGCAAATGTACAAAAATAAAACCAACAGCATATAAAATAATAGTTCAACAATCAACAATCAGTTTTATTCGTCACATTGCACATAAAGTGCAAGTGAAATGAATTTGCCAGCAGCGGTACAATGATAAAGAACACACAAAAACACACTAAAAATTGAACACAAACATCGACCACAGCATTCATCACTGTGGTGGAAGGCAAAAGATTTGGCCAGTCCTCCTCCATTTTTCCCCGTGGTCGGGACCTCCACCCTCCGCAGCCGCTGCTACGGGCGTCCAGATGTACAGACAGGTAAAAGTCCAGGTAAGTCCCGAATCGGCTCTTCCCCACCGGAGACCGCGGCTTCAGGTTGGTGTAGGCCGCAGTCCGGCGGTCCAAGATCTAAAGTCCCCGCCGCGCCGCAGCCAGAAGCACCGCAGACCACAGGGCCGGCAGTCGGAGCTCCCCTCCAGGGGTCCCCGTCGAGGGACCCCGCTCCTGATGGTAAGTCCCCGCCGGGCCCGCGGTAGAAGATGGCCGCGGGCCGGCGGTGGAAACTTCTTCTTCTGCCGGGTCCCCAACGGGGGATCCCAGCCTGCGGACTCCGCGCCAGCTGGAGCTCTGCAGACCGCGGCTTCAGGCTGCCGGCTGCCGCGGGCCGGCGAAACGGAGCGCTCCCCTCCGGCGAGGGCTCACCAGCTCCCCGCCGAGTGTCCACGCTGCGCCCGCTGCTGAAGCCCCGGGCGCGTCTCCGGGAAAGGCCGCTCGATCCACGTTGTTAGGCCACGGGGGAGGCGACGTGGAAAACGTCGCCTCTCCGTGAAGGAGGCGACCAAAACGGTTTCCCCCTCAACCCCCCACACCACCCCCCCACTCAAGACACAAAGAAACATTAAAAACATACCTTAAAACACACTAAAAAAATTAAAAAAGTTGAAATGACTAACACACTGCTGACAGGGCTGCCAGCTTGCAGCGCCCCCACCGACCACTGCTATTGTACAGCTTCAATGTTAACTTTTAGCTTTAGTCGGAAGAAACGAAAGGAGAAAAAGCAAGAAAGGGAAAAAGTGACATGTGCAAAGATAGAACCCCTAGACTATCAAAGTGGTGTAGCCAAAGAGTGAGTAGATGAAAGAAAGAAAAGAGGAATAGATAAAATAAGAAAAATAAAAGGACCTCCCCACCCACCTCACCCGAGCCGTATTTATTTTAAATCCAATGTTGTGTTGCACCGTACTATCCTTGTAATAAATTGATGAATGGTGTCCATGTCCTCGAAAAATGGTCCCGTTTTTCTGCCAAGACAAGTCTAATATTTTCAAGATGTAACGTCTCGCACGTCTTAATAGTAGGGACAGATGTATGTTTCCAAAATTTGAGTATTCATTTTTTCGCCGTTATCAGGCCATAATTAAGGAAATGTCTTTGAAATAATGATAGCTCAGAGCAGGCTTCTGACGTACCTAGAATAATCACTTCCGTATCGGGCCAATACTGAGATGTTAAATGAAATAATAGCTCTAACTCACCAGTGGATATTGACTAGTAAGGTCCCACTGAGCTCTCAGAGTGGAGAACTGACAACTGTCCATGACCTCAGGAATTACGTTCGACCAGAACCCAGATGAACGTCTCTGGCAGGGAAAGATTTTCATGAAATGCATTTGTTCAGTATTGCCCTTCTCCCTTCACACTGCGGTGGCATCAGTAAATGTCAGTCTCCCAGAGATTACAGAAAGACAGTTGTGTGACTGCTTTACGCTTAATGCAATGGAACATTTCTCAGAGCAAATTATAAGCTAAATCAAATTTAGCCGATCCAGGAATGAGTAGTTTAAAGGCAGCCCTCATGTTCCTCATGATATCAACCAGCTTGCCCTGGTCATCCCCTGCCTCAACTGAATCATCCTACCACAACTAGAGAGCAGTCCTGAGCTACTATCCACCACTTTGGTGACCCTTGGACTATCCAGGTCCGACTTTACTGGCTTTAGCTTGCACTAAACAAGGTTCTTATCATGTATCTATACACTGTAAATTGCTCAATTGCAATCATGTATTGTGACAATAAACTAAACTGAACCGAACTCCTGTGGGAACGTACTGGTGTTGATTACCATTGGGAAATCTCCTTAAAATTCTCATCCATTGTTTTTAGATTCATCCATGGCGTTGTTTTTCCCTTTCTCTTCCTTATCCTCACAGAATCTGGGATTGCAGCATTTCTTCTGCCCGTCTTTTTATCAATGAAGTGCTATCCTTCATCTTACAAATTGAGATGTTATTGGGCTGTGTGCCTCCGTCATTCAATGAGCAGACGAGGGTGCTGGCTGACGGAACTCATCACCCTGAGAGGGATAGATCGGGTGGACGCACAGAGTCTCTTGCCCAGAGCAGGGGAATCGAGAACCAGAGGGCATAGGTTTAAGGTGAAGGGGGAAAGATTTTATCATGCAAAGAGTGGGGGGTGTATGGAACGATCTGCTGGAGGAGGTGGTTGAGGCAGGGACTATCGCAACATTTAAGAAGCAGTTTCATGGATATGACAGATTTGGAGGGATATGGGCCAAATGCAGGCAGGTAGGACTGTTATCAGAATGAGAATCAGAATCAGATTTTATTCGCCAAGTATGTTTTGCAACATACGAGGAATTTCACTGGCCAGGTCAGTCATACAATTCAAAGCAACATTCAAAAACACATTTTAACATGAACACCCACCACAGTGACTCCTACACATTCCTCACTGTGATGGAAGGCGAAATAAAGTTCAAGTCTCTTCCTTTTGTTCTTCCTCGGTCGGGGGACTCGAGCCCTCCGTTGACGGGACGATCTTAACTCCCGTAGCCGGCAGCCTTCGGGCCCTCCACGTCGAGGCCTTCAGCTCCTGCGTTGGAGCTCCCGACTCGGCCTCTCCCGAGACTGCGAGCCCTCGGTGGGAGCGATCCCAGGCAAGGGATCCGCTCCGATGTTAAGTCCACGCCCCGCGGTGGGGCTCACGACAGTCCGAGGCGGCTCCCAGCTCCAGCGATGGTAGGCCGCAGAGACGGAGAATGTGATCGGAAAATCAATCACATCCCTGGGTAGGTAAGAACTTGAAAAAAAAGTTCCCCCCGATCCCCCCCCCCCCCCCACCTCGCACATAAAACAGACAGAAGTACATTAAAATAAACTCTTAACAGACACTAAAAATAACAAAATATGAAAAAACGAACGGACTGCCAGCAGGGCTGGCCATCTCCCAGTGCCCCTGGTGGTCTAATCTCTAATCTATGGATGGGACATGTTGGTCAGTGTGGGCAAGTGGGAACAAAGGGCCTGTTTCTTCACTGACTACGTTTCTATAACTTTGTGCAACTTGGGATACAGGCAGCAGAATTAAACTGACTGAAATATTCACAAGGATCCCAAGCTCTTTATTCAGAACCAATGGGTTATCTTAAAAGGCACACAAGTACTATAGATGTCAATTATGATTTTCTTTTTTAAACAATCCAACAAAGGCAGTTTCCGAAGAAGGGTCCCGATCCAAACTATTGCCTGTCCATTCCCTCCACTGATGCAGCTACCTGACCCACAGAGTTCCTCCAGTACTGTGGGTTTTGCTCAAGATTCAGACATCTGCAGTTCCTTGTGCTTCCTTAGAAAGTCCACCACCAGACAGAGTAAGGCCGGTACTTCAAACCCGAGCCTCCAGAGGGCGCACAGGATCCACTCCCCAAACAGGGCTTGGCTGCTCTGAGCTTAGCTCTTCTGTTGCCACCTGCTGTTTAAAATCGATATTGTCTTGATTTGTGATGAGGATGCACTGATACTGCGGAAGATTATTCCAGTCTTGTGTCCGGGACACTACATTCACACTTGGGCATTGGAATTCACAAGTTCACAAGTTGTAGGAGTAGAATGAGGCCTTTCGGCCCATTGAGTCTACTCTGCCATTCAATCATGGCTTTCTCCCCATAACCCTTGACCAGGGCCGGATTTACGTATAGGCTTCATAGGCTTAAGCCTGGGGCCTTGAGATCTAAGGGGGCCTGCCTTGACAGCCATTCTAATTAAGAAGGGATCGCTGGTAGGTGTTTAAGAAGGAACTGCAGATGCTGGAAAATCGAAGGTAGGCAAAAGTGCTGGAGAAACTCAGCGGGTGCAGCAGCATCTATGGAGCGAAGGAAATAGGCAACGTTTCGGGCCAAAACCCTTCTTCAGACTGATGTAGGGTGGGGGGGGGCGGGGGGGGGGGGCGGGGAGAAGAAAGGAGAAAGGAAGAGGAGGAGCCAGAGGGCTGAGGGAGAGCTGAGAAGGGGAGTAGACAGCAAGGGCTACTGGAAATTGGAGAAGTCAATGTTTATGCCGCTAGGGTGCAAACTGCCCAAGCGGAATATGAGGTGCTGCTCCTTCAATTTCCGGTGGTGCTCACTCTGGCCACGGAGGAATCCCAGGACAGAAAGGTCAGATTCGGAATGGGAGGGGGAGTTGAAGTGCTGAGCCACAGGGAGATCAGGTTGGTTAATGCGGACCGAGCGGAGGTGTTCAGCGAAACAATCGCTGGTAGGTGTGGACTCTTCTGGGGCCGAAGAGCCTGACTAAAGAGGAATTATGGATGTTGCATTGAGGATATACAAGCTTTGTATCAATGAAGGTTAATTCCAGAATTCAACTGAGAACCAGAGGACATAGGGTTAAGGTGAGTGGCGAAAAATTTAATAGGAACCTGAGGGGTAACTTTTTCACACAAAGGTGATGGGTGTATGGAACGAGCTGCCGGAGGAGGTAGTTGAGGCAGGTACTATCGCAACGTTTAAGAAACATTTAGACAGGTACCTGGATAGGACAGGTTTAGAGGGATCTTAGCCATACACAGGCAGGTGGGACTAGTGTAGATGTGGCATGTTGTCTGGTGCGGGGAAGTTGGGCTGAAGGGCCTGTTTCCGCGCTGTATGACTAAGACATGCCACAAAAAGTGACATACCATTGACTGCTGCAGGAATGAAATGCATAGAGTTGGCCCATACCCTAAATACCAATCAACTATAACCCTTCACTTCCTATCATGAGCCAAATTCTCTTAAATCTTCCCCTCTCCAGGGGTTTTGTCAAAGCAAAATCAGCTGATCAATAGAGTTGTGGCATCAGATTCACCTCTAACTTTCAAAGGGGAATTGGATCATTACCTCTGTTGGTGTGGGGCATTCTGATTAATTTTCATAACCACACTATTATGTTCAATCCTATCCAGTTGAACTTGACTGGAGCTTATAGAACTGGTCTGTGCTTGCAATAAATCAGCTTTGCATGCCATCCGATGAAAATACACATATTTTACCTCATTATGTCAGTGTGACCAGAACTGAACTTTCCAAAATATGTCAAGGTGTTACTTTGAAGTGACAATGCCGAAAACATTCTTACAACTTGCTTGAGTTGTCCCAACTAGTTCTTGTCCATTAGAGTTGACCTGTTTTCATAACATGCTACAGTGATTGGTACCTGTCAATTGAAATGCCCTGAATCTTTTCATTTGCCCTAATGACTGCAAGACCGCACCAGAATAGGTTCTCAGTACAACTGTGCCTTTCTCTTCTTTGAAGTTCTCCTTTGAACCAAACATTCAGCAACTGCATCAATTTACATGCATTGTTTAGTTTAGTTTAGAGATACAGCGCAGAAACAGGCCCCTCGGCCCTCCAAGACCGCGCCAACCAGCGATCCCCGTACACGAGCACACTCCTACAAACTAGGGACAATTTTCAATTTTTACCGAAGCCAATTAACCTACAAACCTGCACGTCTTTGCAGTGTGGAAGGAAACCGGAGCCTGGAGAAAACCCACATGGTCATGGGGAGAACGTACAAACTCCGTACAGACAGCACGACAACACCTCGAACACGGGTTTCTGGCGCTGTAAGGCAGCAACTCGACCGCAACGCCAAGGTTGTTGCTCAGATTTTTACTGAAAAGTCTATCTATTGCTGTTCCTTCCTGCGTCACAGATTAAACGCTAATTCCTCATTTTAGATTGGAATTTCATTCTGAGAATGTCCTCATTTCTATCCTTCTGAATTGTCATTGACATTGAATATGTTGCTTGATATGGCGTTGGATTTTTTGTTTGACAACTGAAATATTTTGATTTCTAAACTGACAAGACTGAGGTAAACTGAGAAAGCCAGCGACCGAACGGCCTCATAAAACATGGAACAGTTCTGCACAGGAACAACCCCTCAGCCCACAATGTCCATGCCGACATAAACGAATCTCCTCTGCTTGCATTTGATCCACATCCCTCAAGTCTCTGCAAATCTAGGTGCATATCTAAAAGCCTTTTAAACGCCACTACCGTTTCTTCAGATTTGCTTTTGTTAAAGCCCTGTCCCACGGTACGAGTTCATTCCAAGAGCTCTCCCGAGTTTGAAAAAAATCAAACTCGTGGTAAGCACGGAGAATGAATGTAGCGTGTACGTCGGAGCTCGGGGACGTCTCTTAGCGGCCCGTAACGCTAACGGCAGGTACTCGAGATGACTCGCTAACGGCAGGTAAGGTCGGGAAGACTCGTGAAGATTTTTCAACATGTTGAAAAATGTCCACGAGAGCCCCGAGTACCGACGAGTGGCCATTACTGTAAATCACCAAGTTCGAATCAGGGCAAACTCGGGAGAGCTCTTGGAATGAACTCGTACCGTGGGACAGGGCTTTTACCTTGTATTTACTTTGTACTGAGTTACAGCTGGGTGAATGTGAACTGTTGCGTAATCATTTCTTGTACTTCAGCAAGTTTTCCATAGAATTCTTGGATGCCATTTGGTGTGCGTGTTGGAGTGTTCATTCTGCTTGCTTCTCAGCTTCGACTAACCTTGTTCGTCTATCCGTCTGTGTACATACCCACAATTGTAAGGTACGATCCAGAAGGGCCATAAATAAAACAGTATCTTCATTAATTATTTATCCTGCTCTTCCCCCTTGACCCAAAATTGATAGCATTCAGGGAAAAGTACAAAACACGAGAGTGACGTTTGGGTCGGGGTCCTTCTTCAGATTATGGTTTTTCAGCTTTTTCCCCAATCCAAACGATTTTCCTGATTCGTCACAAGATTTTAATCAAGATAGCTTTGGGCGTTATATGGCTCAAGAAGGTTTGTCAATATGTAGCAATGTTGCGAAATTTTGAGATTTTAAAAATCAAGTCTGCAATTTATCCCATCAGATAAAGCATAAAAATAAGTTTAATTTGACACCTAATTCACTTTCATATCTTCAGTATTAAAAAAGTTAGGGCCATTTTCATACTCGGAAATTAGCATCTTGTTCCCTATTGCTTTTCCATTGACTTAACACAAAAGTTGTGATTGAGGACGGTCAAAAGCCCATAACTTCCTTAAAAATTAAGAGAACTGAAAGAAATGTTCAGTTATTATAGATTGAAATATTCTGAAACAAATATGAAACAATCTTACTTGGATGACCTGAAATTAAAGCATATAATTAGTTAGTTACCCAATTGTAGCCAATTACAAAATTCAATTACTAGATCTAAACATCGATCCATTTCTTAAGGAAAAAAAATAAAAATTTAAAGCCTAAGTGTCCAATTAACAGTCACACAATAATTCACAATATAACATGATTTTAAAATCTAATTGTCATTAATTTATAGGCCAAATTGAAGGAATTCAGTGTTTAATGCCTGTAAATTAATGGGCATTTTAAACAGCTTGCGATTGGGATTTTCTGGAACGCGATGTATTGGAACGTTGCGGATGCGGTGAATTTAAACCCAATATCGGCAGGAAAAATCTGCCGGTTCGTATGGGGACTAAATCACCGTTTCGCAACATGAAATATTGATTAAAGTCCCCCAAAAAAGCAAGTTTATATGTAAAAATAAACAGCTTTCACTTACCTGTCCCCTACGTAAAATCGGTCCCCGTTGTCGGCGTTCATGGCATTAGGAGCTAATTTTAATTTTACTGCAGTGATGAAGTAGTCAGGCTATTTATTAAAAAAAACGGACTTACCGGCAGTCGGAACGCATCTCCAGAAATAGATCGCACTCCGACAACAGAAAGCTCCGGATGGCAAGGGAAAAAACGCATTTTAACCCCCCCCCCCCCCACCTTAAAGGCGCCAAAGTCGCGCACACGGCCAGTGACAGAACTGCAGCACGGCTAAAGGTAAGTTTTGTAACATACCTACAATACGTCACGCACTTTTGCCATTGCAGAACAATACTGAACTACTATCTACCTCTTTGGTGACCCTCGGACTATCCTTGATCAGACTTTGCAGGCTTTACCTTGCACTCAGTGTTATTCTCTTATAATGTATCCATACACAGTAAATGGATCGATTGTAAACATGTATTGTCTTTCTGCTGACTGGTTAGCACTCCACAAAAGCTGTTCACCGTACCTCGGTATACGTGACAATAAACTAAAACTAAACTGGTTTCCTTTTACACTTACAAACAACATTGATTTTGCCCCAACGATACCAACCTCTTCTTTGAACTCCAGGTCTGCATTCACCTTAAACAATGGGACAATTTGTACAATATGTATCTAATAGTTCTCATATTTTTAATATATGCCCAGACTCCAGAATAACTAAATCTTCCTACTCCCATCCAGGAATGTTCTGGCCAAACTTGAAGTATACGTCAGGCCAATCCATGCCACTGCGGCGTGCTGTGACACACTATGTACGCTCATCAGTAAACATGTGCCCACAGAATTTCAACCCGTTTTCTAATATGTCATCGAGACCAATACAGAACACAGCTTGTTCACAACCATGCCTCCAAAATCTTCGGCAGGGTTTCAAGCAACACGGACATCACCCTTGAAATAGTTTACTTAAGGGCCTGTCCTACAAGCATGCAACTCTATGCGATGAACACGATCAAACTAGAAGCGGGGGCCGCGCGGAGGTCGGGTGATCCCCTGTACAGGGTCGTTCCCACGAGCATGCGACCAAACCGGCAGCAGGGGCCGCGCGGAGGTCGGGTGAGTGGCGCAACGCGGCGCAAAGTGAGGCGAACTTGGAGCGAAGTCTAAGGTAAGTTCGCCAGGACAGAGAGGGGCACACAGAGAGGGGCACAGAGGCACACACACACACAGGGCCATGGAGCCACACACATAGAGGGTCACGGAGGCACCTACAGAGAGGTTCACAGAGGCACGATGTCGGGGCGGTGTGCAATGCGTCGAGGCGACTGCGAGCCGACAAGCCGTTGCCGCGCGGAAATTTTGAACATAGTTTTTCGGAGCCCCGCGTGATGTCGGGACGAACTCCGCACAATTCCACACAGCTCTGGCGATCGAAGTGGGACCGGCCCCGCGACGCCGGACGGCTGAAGCGACTACGTTAGGTCGCGCTAATCGCATAGAGTTGCATGCTTGTAGGACAGGCCCTTTACTGAGTCTAGACACAAAATGCTAGAGTAACTCAGCGGGACAGGCAGCATCTCTGGATAGAAGAAATAATGGGTGTCGTTTTGGGTCGAGACCCTTTTTCAGATCGGAAAGTCACCCATTCCTTCTATGCAAAGATGCTGACTGTCCCGCTGAGTTACTCGGGCATCTGCGATGTAAACCAGCATCTGCAGTTCCTTCCCACCCACTGAGTCTGTTCTTACCACGACTTGAATATCCCATCCTATCTGTGGCCAATGTCACACTGTTGAGATGAAGGCACATTACATATCACTCCTGTCTAATAAGACTGCTCTACAAATACAAAACAGGAACATGAATACGGAGTGAACCGTAGGCTCAACAATAAAAAATATTGCAATTTGATCATTCCATTTGCGTGGCCAATTTAGCTGTTGTGTTCTCTATAACGGAGATTACACTTTGAAAGCACTGGCAGGAAAGTGTTGAACTTACCTAAAAATATGAAAGGCACTGAAAATAGACACAAAATGCTGGAAGAACTCTCCAGACTGGAGAAAGTCTGCAGAAGGGTCTCGACCTGAAACGTCACCCATTCCTTCTCTCCAGATTTACTCCACCAATTTGTGTCTATCTTCGGTTTAAACCAACAACTGTAGTTCCTTCATACACATGTGAAGGGCACGGTTGGATGCAAGGCTTAGGAATTCTACTGGAGCCATTCGTGAAGATGTGGTGTAAATAGATAATGGATCTCAGGTAATTTCGATTTGCTTTGAACAACTGGAATCTTAAACTTCTCTATTTACATCAACCTCCTACGTTTATGAGTAGGACAAATAGTGGTTTCCAAAGGATATGGTTTCCCGCTCCTTTTATCTCGGTTGCTCAGTAATCATTTGTGATTAGTAGTTTCACATCTCATGATCTTTCATTTGATGATAATATCCTGAGGGCGAGTGTACCAACATAATGACAAGCTATAGATGGATCTAGGTAGGCATCAATTGTCTTGATGTAAAAGTCCATTAGGAACTGCCACAGAAAGCTGTAGATGCCAAGTCAGCGGATATTTTTAAGGCAGAGATAGATAGATTTTTGATTAGTACAGGTGTCAGAGGTTATGGGGAGAATGCAGGAGAATGGGGTTAGGAAGAAGAAATACATCAGCCACGATTGAATGGCAGAAGAGACTTGATGGGCCGAATGGCCTAATTCTACTCCTATCATTTATAACCTTTGGGGTGGAAGATTGCAACCTTCATGTGGTCTGCCCTGTTTCGACGAATGCAATCAACCCGGAGTGCACAATCAAATAAGATCAAATAGAACAAGTTGTCCTACAACTTTAGGCTGTGCACGCCACAAACAAGAAGACGAAGAAGATTTATGACGTTATGAAGTAACAGTTGATAGTAATGGAAAGCATCTGTCTCTGGAGATGGTTGGCTGTGAGGACAAGGAATAGCTATTAGTGACTTGCATGTGTTACATAATGGAAGTAAATAATTTGGGTGAAGTGTAGAATGATGTTTGGAGAGAGAGTGTAGCCTTTGGCGTACAGCCATAGTAAGTGGAGGAATCACTTCTTCACATGTAGGGAGAGATTACAGCATTGTGGTTGAGGGTGATAAGAAATAGTGTGTGTGGAGCATAAAATAATGATCACTGGGTGTGTTTTTTTTTTATTGTCATGCATTCCCTGGATATGGGTGTTGATGCCAAGCTTCTCTCTGGTGCTGTCAACCTGCTCTACTTCAGGATACATCCGAACAAAGCCATGGATCTCCCAGCTGGCCAAGTCAGGCGAGAGTTGCCATGGTTTTGATTTCCATTCCAAACTTCGTTCCACTTTTCTGTGATAATTGCTCCTTCACACCGTTGCATTTAAAGCAACAGTTTAATTAACAGTGGATTGGGAAAGTATGTACGGAGCAGGTGGTACTGAAGTCACTAAGAGCCGAGGGAACAATATAGAGGGAGACGAGGAAGCTGGAGGGAGCTCAGGGAAGCCTGCAATAAATGCCCAGGGAGTGAAGATGGCCATCAAGAGGTAACAAAGGCGAGAGGTTTCAGCTCGATCAGCGGTGGGGAACCTTTTCATGTTGGAAAGCCGCTTTAACTTAGCTGTAATCTAATAAGAGGCCGCACCCAAGAAACTTCAATTAGATATACTTCAAAATGTACATTATTTTGTTAAAATAGCCCTCATCTTACTAATGTTTTAATTGTGGCCGTCAGTCGGGCAGGTTATTTTGTTGAATCTTCTTTTACTCTTTGGAATTTTAAATACGTTCATTTTAAGATTAAAATAAATATAATAAAAGACGAACAAAAACATATTAATAAAAATAAAAGGATTTGTTCTACAAAATTTGGATTCATTCAAAAGTGCGCACTTAATGGCCTAGAAGGCCACATGTGGACTTAAGGCCACAGGTTCTCCACCCGAGCTAGATGAAGAACTGCCTTGAATAACAGCGACAATGGCTAATTATACAAGATATTTTCATTTTGTGTGGAGACAATTTTTGAAAATATATTACAGTCCATAAGGCCAACAGTGTGAAGAAGCAATTATCACAGAAAAGTAGAACGAAGTGTGGAATGGAAATCCTGACTCTCGCCTGACTTGGCCATCTGGGAGATCCATGGCTTTGTTCAGATGTATCCTGAAGTAGAGCAGGTTGACTGCACCAGGGAGAAGCTTGGCATCAACACCCATATCCAGGGAATGCACGGCAATTTAAAAAAAACATAGTTACTATGGCTACACGCCAAAGACTGCACTCTCCCTCCAATCATCATTCTGCACTTCACCCAAATTATTTACTTCCATTATCTAACACAAGCAGGTCACTAATAGCTATTCCTTGTCCTCACAGCCAACCGTCTCCAGAGGCAGATGCCATCCATTACCATTTGAAAATATATTACGGTCCATAAGGCCAAATGTTAAGTAATTGCATTCACGTGACCTGACCTACAGTTTGTCGTGCATCATCCAATGCACACGTTTGTGACCCCACTAGAACTGGGCAGCATGGTGCGCAGTGGTAGAGTTGCTGCCTTACAGAGCCAGAGGTCTGGGTTTGATCCTGACTACGGTTGCTGTCTGTGTGGAGTTTGCATGTTCTCCCTGTGACCATGTGGGTTCCTCCGGGTGCTCCATATCCTTCCATATTCCAAAGACGTGCAGGTTTGTAGATCAATCGGCTTCAGTAAATACAGGGTCGGCGTGGACTCGGTGGGCTGAAGGGCCTGTTTCCACACTGTGACTCTGAAACTGAAACCAAAACTAACTAGTACAATGTCATGGCTGTATTCTTCCCTGCCTGATCCTACATTTGCTTTAAATAATCAGAGTGCACAGCATCCCATGCTATCATTGTAGGAAATGCAAAGAGCAACCTGAATGAAGGGATCCAATTACGAATACTTTGCTCATTAGGCAAGACACAGAATGTAGCAAGCAGTGGGCTACTCCAGCAGTTACATTAATTTATGTAAAATATCCATAAAGCAGTCCGTCACAGGAACATAATCAAGAAAAAAAATGACAGCTAAAAGAGATATTAGGACCAAAAACTTGCCTCAGTTTTAAGGAACATCTTAAAAGTTGTAGAGGTGAAGTTCTAGAGATTCAATTCAAAGATTCAATGATACTTTGTTGTCACATGTACCTATGTACAATGAAATTATTTGTTTTTCAACTCACGTCGCAGCGGCCTCTGCAGTCCGTCTGTCTTTTTAAAGTTTTTTTGTCTCGTTTGAGTCTAGTTATAGTTTTTTAGCTGGGTATGTGCGGGGGGGTGGGGGAAACTTTTCAAATCTTTTCCCTGTACGGAGGACCCGACCTTTTCTCTGTCAGGTCTCCGTTGTCGTTGGGGCCTAGCACCGTGGAGCGGCCTCCAACCAGACCTGGGGCTCCAGTCGCGGAGCCTGCGGGCTACTCACCGTCGTGGGGCTGGCCGAGTTTGGAACGGGAGGAGCTGTGGTGGCGCGCTGCTGCGGCCCGACCCCGGAGATTCGGAGGCTCCAGCCGCCGGTCCGGTGGATGGTGACATCGGGAGTTCGCGGGTCCCTGGTGGGAGACCGCTTTTCGGAGCTCCCACAACGGCCCTACATCGCCTGGCGTGGCTTTAATGGCCGTGGGACTTGCTAGCGCCCGCCAGGGTCCTTAACATCAAGACCTGGAGTGTGGCCTTGCATCGCCCGCCGGGGACTTATTTACCATCATCGCCCGCCGGGGGCTTTGACTTTGACATCGGGAGGAGAAAGGGAAGTGCAGGGGAGAGATAAGACTTTGCCTTCCCTCACAGTGAGGAGGAGATTCGCTGTGATGGATGTTTGTGTAAATTGTGTTGTGTCTTGGTTCTTTTTCTTGTTTGTATGACTGCAGAAACCAAATTTCGTTTGAACCCCAATGAGGTTCAAATGACAACAAATAAATTGTATTGTTATATTGTACAATCTGGTAAAATCATACAGCAGACCTCAGTCTCTCAGGCAGTACACAAAGAGTTGCCATGTTTCTGGTGCCAACAAAGTTACAGAAAGTCCCTCAAACAGTCTTTTCTTCTTCTTGCAGCGGTGAACCAGGCCTGCCGCCACATATGGCCTTCCCCCTTTGCTCTCGGTGGCCTTCCCTGCCAGGTCCCCCGTTTTCTACCCCCCCCCCCAGCCCGGCTGGCTCCTGATTTTAGAGCTTATAATAGATATTTGATGGCAGAATCATAATTACCAATGCATAATTGTGGATGTTGCACAAGAGACCAAAAAGGGTGGTGGAGATGACAAATTGGAGGGATTTGTACAAGAGGATGGGAATTCAAAACAGGAAGCATTGCAAGTCACAAGTGGAGAGGCGATGAGGTAAAGGGCTCTTCCTGCAGACACGGTCCAAGGAAGACTTGACTGCTCCCCGATTTCCCACTTCTGACAGGAGGGGCATATCACTCCGCTGACTGCCTGAATAACACTAAAGAAGAGATAACATAGAAACTAGGTGCAGGAGTAGGCCATTCGTCCCTTCGAGCCAGCACCGCCATTCAATATGATCATGGCTGATCATCCAACATCAGTACCCCGTTCCTGCTTTTTCCCCCCAGATCCCCTGATTCCTTTAGCCCTAAGAGCTAAATCTAAATGTAATTATCTTACCTTTGCCCTTAAACAAAAAGACACAGGCGCTGGAGTAACTCAGCAGGTCAGACAATATCACTGGATTGATTTTACTGGAGGCCAAATCACTGGATGGATTTAAGAGAGAGTTAGATAGAGCTCATGGGGCTAGTGGAATCAAGGGATTTGGGGATAAGGCAGGCACGGGTTATTGATAGGAGATGATCAGCCACGATCACAATGAATGGCGGTGCTGGCTCGAAGGGCCGAATGGACCCCTCATGCACCGATTTTCCATGTTTCTATCTCTGGAGACCGCAGACAGGTGAAGGGTCTGTCTGAACAAGGGTCCAGACCCAAAACATTCTCCAGCGATGCTGCCTGGCCCTTGCAGCTTTTGTCCATTTTCGTAAACCACCATCTGCAGTCCCTTGTGTCTTTGTTACTTTTGTCCTTGCCTTGTTTCTGCTTGGCCTCTGCATCCAGGACCGGTATTCATTAAAGCCTGCACACTAGTCTACCTGCAGCACTCTCACATCAACCGAGCCCCTCTCCACTGGTCCCCAACCCCCTTGTACTTGCTGCTAAGATTCGGAAATAAAAATATTGGGAGGAAGTAGAAAATTGGTGTCAACGCCATGATCAGACATGATTTAATTGAATACTGGTGCAGTCTAGAGGGACCAATTGAGTACTCCCAAATAGCAATTCTACCACAAATGAAGGACTGAACTCCAGTGGGCTTAGAGTCACTACGCCAATAAGATCTGCTCAGTGTTTCAGCATTCTGAACTTTGTAGGATCTGTCGCAGATACCGTTTGACTTTCATTCACACACACGCGCGCGCAGACAACAAAGTGTTAGAACAAAGCATGCAAGATTGTTATCCAGTTTAAAAGACAGCTTTATTCATAAGCAATATTACAAAGACGCTAAATTAGAGAGCTTGTCACCAGCAGGTGAGATGTTAGGTCTTCTCTTCAACTGGTGCGTGTATTCCACACAAACTATGAAGAGAAAACTATGCTTTAGCTGCGAAGTTTGCTTTATAAAAGATTCACAAGTCGGTCATCAGTCCTCTTGTGCCCGGCAAAGATCAAAGTCTGTGTTCAATCAAGGAGAGGTGGGCAGCTCACATAGCCTCTATCTGCAACAGATATTTATAAAAATTAAACTTCTCTAAGGTACATACGTTATAATGCTTACACAGTGTGTGACAATTTTCAATAAGATGCAAGTAACAATTTCATTGTTCTGGGACACCTATTATTATATATTACTGAAACTCTCATCTTGTTTGTTTGTGTCTATATATATTTGTTTGTACCTATATTTGTTCCCGAAACTCCACAAAAACAGTACACGATGGCGCGACAATCTTAGGCCCACCTTCATCACCATTGTTCTGTGATGTGAACTAGCAAGTTTTGTTCAGATTGATGTCATATTTTACAAGTTATTCACATTTTTAACTTTAAAAAAAATAACTTTTCCACTTGCCGTACCCGTCAACCGCGTTCAATGTCACAATGGGAACCCAACGGTAAGATGGCCGCTGGATCCACGCGTGCGCAGTTGGGGGAGGGTTGCCGTGCCTGCTACCCGCACGTGCGCAGTTGGGGGTTGCCGGGCCCGCTGCCATTTTGAGATCATCAGCCACGCCTGCGCAGTTAGCCCGCCGCCATCTTGAGATCACCATTTTGACGGACCCAACAGGTCCACCGGCACTCTAGTATAACAATAAAACACTCTTGACTCGCTTGAGTGCAATTAATGTTCGAACTCAGTTTTCAATGGCATGTGCAAAATTGTTATGCAGATTTTATACAGTACGATATCCACTTAACCTGTAGCTTTCCCTTTAGGCAATACAATAAAGTATATTTAAGATTAATTGGTCATGTCTTCATATTGCAGCAACACATAATGTGCAAATATTGTTCCCTGAAGTAAGTTAGTACTAAAAGAGAAGCATGATTGCCATTTCCCCCCCTTCAGTAGCTGATATTTTTATGTTTGATTCAAAAGTAAACATATTTCACAATAATGCAATTTGAGTCGTTGTCATAGTCGTAGGAAGGAAACAGGTTCTTCAGCCCAACTCGTCCATGCCAATTAAGATGCACCATCTAAGCTCGTCTTTGACCCATATCCTCTAAACCTTTCCTTTCCATATACCCATACAAGTTTCTGTCGCCTCCTTTTGCTCTGGTATTTTATTTAATTCACATATTTAATCGATAATGTTTTATTATTAATGTTTAATGTTTTATGTGTCATTCCTAACTGTGACTGAATGTCATGTTGTCACATGTGGCAGAGCACCAAGGCAAATTCCTGGTATGTGAATATACTTGTCCAATAAACTCATTCATATTCATAAACTTCATAAAATGCTGTTTTCGTACCTGCCACTACTATCTCCTCTGGCAACTCGTTACAAATACTAACCACTGTCTGCGTGAAAAAACTGCTACTCAGTTTTGTATTAAATCTTGCCCCTCTCACCTATGTCCTCTGGCTTTTGATCCTTCTATCCTGGGTAAAAGACTGTGCATTCACCCTGTCTATTCCCCTCATGATTTTATACTAAACTATAATGATCACCCCTCAGCCTCCTGTGCTCCAGGGAATAGTGTTCTATGCTCAACCTCTCCCTATTGCTCAGCCTTTCAAGTCCTGGCAACAATCTTGTAAATCTTCACTGAATTCTTTCCAGCTTAAATGATATTTCAATTATCCTTTTATTGTCATCACCAAATGTTTTTAAACTGAAGGCTATAAGAAATCTTGAGATTACACTTGTTAAGAGCCTGTCCCACTTGGGCGACCTAATCCACGAGTTCTGGCGAGTTTGCCCTCGACACATACTCGCAGCATGGTCGACACGAGGTCGTAGGTCTTTGTAACTCCGCACTCTCCATGCTCGAGAGTGGTCTCCGCGTCCTCGAGGCCGCAGGTAGGTCGCGGCGGTTTTTTCAATTTGTTAAAAAATGCCCGCGAGTAAAAAAAGGTCGCCATGGAAAAAATCAATCCTTTTTTTCATTCGTAGGTTCAGTCGTAGTAGGTCGGCACGTTATTCGTAGGTAATCAAGGGTAGTCGAAGTTAGTCGTAGATAATCTTCATCATAGTCGAAGGGGGGTCGAAGGAGATCGTCTTTACTCTTCACTATTCGGTGTCCAATTTTCCCGAAGTTAGACGTAGCTAGTCAAAGCTGGTCTTCAACATAGTCGAAGGTCTTCAACATGTCATTTTTTCAAACTCTTCTAAACTCGCCAATTAGGTCGCCTAAGTGGGACAGCCCCTTTATAATGTGATTCCATCAATCTAAACACATGACAGTGAAATGTAAAATAGGGCAAGTTAGGAAGTTACAGATGTAAAGCAGGCCGAGCAGCTTCGAATTTCAATAGTACATGTCTGAGGAGTTATGAAAACAAAACTCCCGAAAGACCAATTGATGAACTAATAGATCTTTTTCTTTTTAAAGAAGCAAAATCATCCAATATCTGTGAAAAACATTTGTTCATTATTAACAGAAACAATAATTTTGCAGTAACTTTTGCAGTAAGTTCAGTTTCCCGATGGGGTTTAGTTCAGTACATTGCTACAAGTTCCAACAAATACAGGAATACAAATGGAAAAATGCAGTTCGATCTGCTTTGTACATGATTAATATTTTAAAATTTGAGTAGTAGCAACAAGCAGTATGCTCCATTAAAATGTTTGCCCTGTACTATGGAATCCATTTGAAAATATCAGAAGGAACCAATTACCTTTTGCAAAACAAATGTCTGGATTTGAATGATTGAAGGTAAAGCTGCTTCATTTAAAATAATACATACTACGAAAAAAAACCCTTCTATTTATGGGAGTGGCACAAATTAAATTCCTAATTCATTTTAAACAAGTACAATAGACAATAGGTGCAGGAGTGGGCCATTTGGCCCTTCGAGCCAGCACCACCATTCACTGTGATCATGGCTGATCATCCATAACCAGTATCCCGTTCCTACCTTCTCCCCATATCCCCCCCCCCCCCCCCCCCCCCCATTTTTAAGAGCTCTATCTAACTCTCCCTTAACTTTCTCATCATTTTGCTTCAGGTACTGAACCGGTTTCAATACCCCAGATCCAGTAAAGATTTTTCCTCCCTATTTTAATTCTTTCTAAATATTGAACATTAAACATTGAATATTAAATATTGAATATTCCACCAAAATTACAATACAGATGATTTGTGGAGAGAATGGACAGGCAATGTTTCAGGTGGGGGCTCGTCTTCAAAGCCGAAATGTTGTCCATCCATTCCCACCAATGATTCTGCTTGATATGCTGTGTTCCTCCAGCACCATGGGTTTTTTTTCCCCTCAAGATTCTGGCACCTGCAGCCTCTATAACCCAGATTCAAACTCGTTCTTGAGGTTGATAACACTGCGTTCATGGTTTGACTTCCTTGTGCTGGTTTAACATTTAATTTGCCAAATGTAAAACACAGGAAGCTTGCTACTGTACCAGTCATCTGTATACATGCACTTTCTTTTAAGTAACACTGCTTCTGCAATCTCTTGCTTGTCCATCATGCCAATCAGTTTATAGAGCAGCAAGCTAAAGGGGCTGTCCCACTGTACGAGCTAATTCAAGAGTTCTCCCGAGTTTCCCCTGATTCGAACTCGAAGAATTATGGTAATCGCCGCTCGTAGGTAATCGGGGCTCTCGTGGACATTTTTCAACATGTTGAAAAATCTTCACTAGTCTTCCCGAGCTTACCGCGTTTCCCAAGTACCTGCCGTTAGCGTTACGAGCCGCTAAGAGACGTCCCGATCTCCGACGTACCGGCTACATACATTCTACATGCTTACCACGAATTTGTTTTTTTTTAAAACTCGGGAGAGCTCTTGAATTTCCTCGTACAGTGGGACAGGCCCTTAAATGTTAACTTCTTACAGCACAAGGCTCTAAGTTTGCTCTGACAATTTATTTAATTTAGAGATCGTTTAAAAGAAATGCACCGCTGTTACTCAACAGGTCTCCCCGGGCAACCTTTTCAATATTCATGACCACAAAGAGCAGGGCAAATGACTACAGCACCAAGCATGAGGGTGCACAACCACCTGCAGTTTCATTCTAAGTCGTGGTCCTCCTGATAGTAAAATCTAGCACCGTCCTTTCATGGTCACTGGGCCAGAGTCTGGAACTGTGCTCAAAACTGTAGGAGGATTTGCACCAGATAGATTTGTAGTTATTGCCTCCAGTTTCTTAGGGCAATTAGAGATGGGCAAAAAAAAATGCTAACAACTCCTTTAAATGGAATGACACAGGTCACGTTTTCAGTTTATACTCTGATCCACTCTGAGCAACGTTGCTAGTGTATGGTGTACTCGCACTCACCACAACAACAAACACTTCTTTCCTCCACTCCTAACCCATTGTCTGATGAACTACAACAACATTTATTAAGTAAGGGTGTCAGGGGATTATGGGGAGAAGGTAGGAGAATGCGATGGAGAGGGAAAGATAGATCAGCCATGATTGAATGGTGGAGTAGACTTGATGGGTCAAATGGTCTTATTCTGCTCCTAGAACTTAGGAACTTATTTCACAATCTTGCAGTTTAATTGGCTGAAAAAGAGGTCATTCAACAAGGCTCCCACTTACAACGATGGCTGCAAAATTACAACGAGACCTCTTGCGCGTTGACTTGCCCCACTCCTCCAAGGAGTCAAACTAAATTAAGACCGTCAAGCAGGATCGCTATTCAATAGTGAGAAATAGACGGCAGATATTTGGGGGCAGTGCCGGGTGAAGAATAAATATCAGAAGGATATCAGAAAGAAGTAAATGGTTACCTCCTCCACTCCCCAAACAAAAACTGAAACACACATCAATGTCCATCCAAGAAATACTGCTCCAGAAATTTTAGGATAGATTTTCTGTCCATTGATACAAGTACGAAGAAAACAGAACAATTTATATCTCAGAATTAAACGTATTCACCGGAAAACGGAATTTATGATCATGAAAATACAAAACAGCCAAACACGATCATTTATCAGATCTCAGGTACTGAAAGGCCAAGTAGGGCTTAGGCCTAAAAACGGCTTGGCTCTCCATGATAAATGCACAAAACGCTTCACTAGTTGAAATGTTAATGATCTCAACCATCCATATTTTTAAATTTGATACTAAAATAGCCCCGCTGTATGAAATCATGCACAAGTATGTATAATTGGTATACAACAGGTATCTATTGAACATCTGCATTTTAAATTCCCTTCCATCCTGTCCCAACTAGAGTAAAAGCTGAAGCTGCTATTTTTATATAACCTACCCGACGCTGTCTAAACAATGCAACCCTTGATCTATTTTGCTTCAGGCACAATGGCCTTCCTTGCACAATCACATTGTATCCAGCTGAGGAACTATTCAGGTAACTGCATGATTGAGAAATCAAAACAAGACTCCTTTGCCTGCCTTTCCCAGCCAAGCCAGGAGGAGGATATAATTAAAGCATTAAACCCTTGTAAACTTCCAAATGGAGAAAACACAAATACCTTCCAAAGAGATACATCTTCCACTTCAAAGAAAGCCCTAAATCTAATAGATGGTCTATTTTATGGTCTCATTCTACCAGAGGTCAGTTGTGGGATTAGCGTCAGATTGGGACACATCTTAAAGTCAAAATGGCAAATCTTTATTCGTAAAACCATCACCGAGATAATTTCCCTAATTTTATTTTCCTTCCCCCGCCCCGCCTTTGAAGCGTATACTCTGCTTCAAGTTATTCACTTTATTACACGGTCCTTTGTAATTAAAAGCCATGAAGTTTAGCAACCTCTGCCAAAGTAGAAACATGCGGGCTCATTCGCTTACATCTGTAATACACTCACTCATGTCTGGCCAAATCCTCTTTAGGCCAGTCTTTTTAACTTGTGCTAACTTTACACCCTAGCTAGCAAACTTTGTTAGAAATCTTGGCTCAATAGTTTATATTTCATAAGATTCAGGTTCTTTTCCAGTTTAAAATCTCCTGACAGAAGGAAATTCACTCATTCGATAGTTAATCCTGCAGCACAACCAGGAAATGCGTTCGAGTTTGGGAACAGTAGTTTCGGCATTTAAGATTGGTCAGAAGCTGAAATGCAACATTCAAAATACGCCAGGTTCATTGACCATCTGTATGTAACTTACAGTTGGTAGTGGTTTCATTATCAACAGAACAGGGAGCTGTGGTTTAGCCAGATTAGGGGGAGGTGGAGCCAATTATTTCCTCCCTGTCTTCAGGCTTCTTTCTAGAGTTGCTTAGGGTAAATAAAGCAGTTCTGCATTCTACATTTTTAGTACTGCAGGTACTTGGAGTCCACAGTGCAGGGGTGTTAGGGCATATGGGGAGGAGGCAGGAGAATGGGGTTAAGAGGGAGAGATAGATCAGCCATAATTCTATGGCAGAGTAGACTTGATCAGCCGAATGGCCTAATTCTGCACCTATCACATCAACATGACAGTTAATTCACTTGAATTGGACCAATTCCTGGGAACCCCATGGACCGGTGCACACAACACATAGGTTGCTTACAATTGCATTAATCCTTTGCAGCTGTGTGGCTCCCAATGTCCTATTGGCCTCAGTTCTGCTGTTTGTGAAACGGAACAGTCTGAGAATTGTGATTAGACTGTGGATGACAAAGTGAAGCCACGTCCACAGACCTTCTGGCATCAGGTGCCAATGGTTTTTATTTTACTTTTGTGCTTAAATTAATTTTATTTACCATTAGGTTGAACCTATGTAAGTCAAGAAATTACAAATAGAAAAAGCATCATACTAATTTAATGAGGGCAAGTGACCACCCTATTCAAGTGAATGGAGCACTGCCAGATGGGCCAGCAATGGTTGACAAAGCTGCATACAAAATGTAAGATAGGCACAAAATGGTGGAGTAACTCAGCGGGACAGGCAGCATCTCTGGATAGAAGGAATGGGTGTCGTTTCGGGTTGAGACCCATCCTCAGACTGAAGAACGGTCTAAACCCAAAGTCACCCATTCCTTCTATCCAGAGATGCTGCCTGGCCTGCTGAGTTACTCCAGCATTTTGTGTCTATCTTCTGCATATACTGTTACTCCACCATATTCCACACAAGCCACAAACACCTATATTCTAGAAACATGGAACTGCAGATGCTTGTTTGCACAAAAAGGCACAAAGTGCTGGAGGGTCAGGACATCATCTCTGGACAATATGGAAAGGTGACTTTGTGTTGGGATCCTTTGCAGAATGACTGTAAAGGGGGAGGGTGGTGGAGGGAGCAAGGTGGAATAAATCTACAGCTTTCTTTCCTCTCGTCAAACACCTACATTCCGTTTGCCATAATTATTCCCTGTGATAGTTATGTCATAGAAAATTCCTACTCTCCAGGAAAGAAGCTCCTCCCAAATTCCCAACAAATTTTAAGAGACTCTCATTATTTTTGCCTAGTTATAACCTCCCAAATGGAAGTGGGTGTGATGTATTTCTTCATAATGCTCATCTTCAGAACGTTATTAACCAAAGGACACATTGCAACCTTTGGCAGTTCATTTTCAAATAAACAAATCACTGCCGTACGTCATTCCATGAGTACTTAATACTATCTGATACCCCAGTGGTCATTATAGATCAATAAAGCTTCACCGAATATGGGGTTTCCGTTCAGTGGTACATAAAAAAATTAACTTGAGCAGATTATGTCTGGTTAATTTATCAGCTAGACATCCTCCAATTGGGTCCTTCAAATTCAAAGAGCTCAATTACATTTGATGCAGCAATCAAACTAATCTTTTACACTGTGTAAACATGTACCCATTTTTACGTGAGTACATTTAGCTTGGATAAGTCAAATAACAATACTGTACTTGGTTAGTCATTGAATTCCTGGCTGGTTTAGACTTTAACTCTTGCTTCAAACCAAATTGCATTGTCAGGGCTTTGGGGCCAGAAAAGCACTTGTAAAATTACAATCCACTCTGCAATTCTCTGTGAGCTATGACACGTACCTATGGCTCTACCCAATACTTTAGTTACGCACTAATAGGTCCATAGAAAGGAAATCCTCAGTCATTTACCCGGAAAATTCAAATGGATTTTTTAGCTGATATGGTTAGTAAAAGAAACCGCTGATTAATGCTGTAAGTGAGGTAATCCACAGAATTTTACATCTCAAAGAATTCCCTTTTGAGTGCAATTAGTGAATCCCGCCCTCCAATCATTTACTCGATACATTTTTGAAAGCTATTATTAAATGTGCTTTCATGGACACAAGGGAGAAAAGAAAATAAGCAGATAGGGTTAGATTAAATTGGGTTGGGAGGAGGCTCATGTGGAACACAAACACAAATTACACAGTTTCTAGATTACAAATTCTACGAATCAGTGCATTTTGTTTTATTAGGCGATACATTTGTGCAAATTAGTAAAAAAAACAAATTTCCATAGAAACATAGAAACATAGAAAATAGGTGCAGGAGTAGGCCATTCGGCCCTTCGAGCCTGCACCGCCATTCAATGTGATCATGGCTGATCATCCAACTCAGTATCCCATACCTGCCTTCTCTCCATACCCCCTGATCCCTTTAGCCACAAGTGCCACATCTAACGCCCTCTTAAATATAGCCAATGAACTGGCCTCAACTACCTTCTGTGGCAGAGAATTCCAGAGACTCACCACTCTCTGTGTAAAGAATGTTTTCCTCATTTCGGTCCTAGAGGAATTCCCCCTTATCCTTAGACTGTGACCCCTTGTTCTGGACTCCCCCAACATCGGGAACAATCTTCCAGCATCTAGCTTGTCCAACCCCTTAAGAATTTTGTAAGTTTCTATAAGATCCCCCCTCAATCTTCTAAATTCCAGCGAGTACAAGCCGAGTCTATCCAATCTTTCCTCATATGAAAGTCCTGACATCCCAGGAATCAGTCTGGTAATAAAATCATCTCAAACTCCCACTCTCCAGAGCCTATCTTTTTATAGATGATATTTTCATAATTATAACGTTTTCTTCCCCACAAGCGACCAAGGTCACCAATTCCCCTCATGATTCTCAGGCCCCCGTTAGATACTTGGAGCACTTTCTTTCACATGTATATCTTAGACATCTTACCACAATATATTCAGCTGTTCATAAGTTCTGGGAGCAGAATTAGGCCATTCTGCCCATCAAGTCCATTCCACCATTCAATCATGGCTGATCTACCTTTCGATCTCAACCCCATTCTCATGCCATCTCCCCATAACCCCTGACACCCATACTAATCAATAATCTGTCAATCTCTACCTTAAAAATATCCATTGATGGCCTCCACATCCAGATGTAGTAATGAATTCCACAGATTCACCACCCTCTGACTAAATAAATTCCTTCTCATCTCTTTTCTCAAGATACATCATTTTATTCTGACTGGTCCTAGACTCTCCCACGAGTGGAAACGTCCTCTCCACATTCATTCTCCCCAGGCCTTTCATTATACTGTAAGTTTCAATGAGGGTTCCCCTCATCCTTCTAAACTCCAGCGAGTACAGGCCCAGTGCCTTCATGTGTTAACCCAATCATTCCTGGGATCATTCTCGTAAACCTCCTCTGGGCCCTCAGATATATAGCCCAAAACTGCTCACAATGCTCGAAAATAAAAGGCTGACCAGTGCCTTATAAAGCCTGAGCATTATATACCTGTTTTTATATTCTAGTCCTCTCAAAATAAATGATAGCATTGCATTTGCCTTCCTTACTACCAATTCGACTTGCAAATTCACTTTTGGGAAAATGTTAATTATGTTTAATTTTTTCTTCACAAGATCCCCTTTTCTAATCTTATAAACAACTTTCAGATATGCGCTTCAAATTTTTCTTCTTTCCAAATGTGAAGAACGCACTTAGCGTTGTGTTTGTTTTCACTTATTTCCAATGGCAAAGATCGCAGAGTTTACTGGTAAATTTCTTGCTGCTTTGCTCAATACTCTTCAGTTGAATTTACCATAAGCAGGACAAGACATTTGCTGGAAGAGGCTGTTGGTATGCAAACTTAAGAAACATAGAAAATAGATGCAGCCTGTACCGCCATTCAATATGATCATGGTTTATCATCCAACTCAGTATCCTGTACCTGCCTTCTCTCCCTACCCCGTTCCCTTTAGCCACAAGGGCCACATCTAACTCCCTCTTAAATATAGCCAATGAACCGGCCTCAACGACCTTCTGTGGCAGAGAATTCCATCAAGAATTCAATTTAGATTCATCTAGAAGGCTAACCAGTAAGACTTACCTCAAATAAGGTAAGCCCCGCCAACAGTCTGTTTGTTTTTACGTCTTTTTTTAAATTTTAGTGCGTTTTATAAGTTTGTGTAAATGTTCTCCGGTTTGTTTTATGTGGGGGGAGGGGGAGAGGGAGGGGCCGGGGGAAACTTTTTTTTTTTCAGTATCTTACCTTGCCGGACACGCCATGTTTCCGGGTCGGGTCTCCGGTTGCTTTGCGGCCTACCGATCGATGGAGCTGGAGGTCTCCTCAAACTGACCTTGGGCCACACCGCGGGACGCGGACTTAATATCGAAGCCAATCCCTTGGATCGCTCCAACCGCGGCCTGCAGACTTTACACCAGGAGCTCGCATTCGGGAGAGGCTAGTCGGGAGCTCCGATGAACGCAGAGGCTCGACCAGCCCTGACGAGGGGTTGGATCGCCTGGCGCGGGGGAGCTGAAATGCCCCCGATGCAGGAGCTGGATCGCCCCGACGCATGGGCCCAAAACGCCACTAACTAAGGGAGTCAATTCATTCCATCAACAAAGGCTCGAGGGGGTGTGGGGGAGGGGTGTGTGGGGGGGAGAGGGAACCTTGAAAACCTTCCTACCTTTTGTACTATTTCACCAATCGGAACAAAACGTATTTGACTTGTAGCAGAGGAGAATGGTGAGTAAGGTGGTGAAAAATCGGAGCACTATGGGGGAGTGTTTTTTGCGCAAATTTAATTACAACACAGACAGGAAGTGGCCAAGATGAGAGTTTTAGTAATATATAGATTCTTCAAACCACATTTAAGAAATCATTTGATAAGGTCCCACATAGGATAAGTGGGCAAAATTAGGGCACGGTATTGAGGGTAGAGTGCTGACATGGATAGAAAATTGGTTGGCAGACAGGAAACAGAGAGTGGGGATTAACGGGTTCCTTTCAGAATGGCAGGCAGTGACTAGTGGGGTACCGCAAGGCTCGGTGCTGGGACCGCAGCTATTTACAATATACATGAATGATTTGGATGAAAGGATTCAAAGTAACATTAGCAAATTTGCAGATGACACAAAGCTGGGTGGCAGTGTGAACTGTGAGGAGGATGATATGAGAATGCAGGATGACTTGGACAGGTTGGGGGAGTGGGCAGATGCATGGCAGATGAAGTTTAATGTGGAGAAATGTGAGGTTCTCCACTGTGGTAGCAAAAAACAGGAAGGCAGATTACTATCTAAATGGCATCAAATTGGGAAAAGGGGAAGTACAACGGGATCTGGGGGTCCTTGTTCATCTGTCTAAGAAAGTAAGCATGCAGGTAACAGCAGGCAGTGAAGAAAGCGAATGGCATGTTGGCCTTCATAACAAGAGGAGCCGAGTATAGGAGCAAAGAGGTCCTTCTGCGGTTGTACAGAGCCCTAGTGAGACCACACCTGGAGTATTGTGTGCATTTTTGGTCCCCTAATTTGAGGAAGGACATTCTTGCTATTGAGGGGGTTAATTCCTGGGATGGCGAGACTGTCATATGCTGAGAGAATGGAACAGCTGGGCTTGTACACTCTGGAGTTTAGAAGGATGAAAGATCATATTGAAACATATAAGATTGTTAAGGGTTTGGACACGCTAGAGGCAAGAAACATGTTCCCGATGTTGGGGGAGTCCAGACCAGGGGCCACAGTTTAAGAATAAGGGGTAAGCCGTTTAGATCGGAGACGAAGAAACCGATTTTCTCACAGAGAGTTGCAAGTCTGTGGAATTCTCTGCCTCAGAGGACGGTTCTCTGGATGCTTTCAAGGGAGAGCTGGATAGAGCTCTTACAGATAGCAGAGTCAGGGGATATGGGGAAAAGGCAGGAACGGGATACTGATTGTGGATGATCAGCCATGATCACATTGAATGGCGGTGCTGGCTCGAAGGGCCGAATGGCCTACTCCTGCACTTATTGTCTATTTCAGTAAAATGCTGCATTGCTGTGGAAGAGAATGTGAAGAGTAGAGAAAGAACATGAGAGAGACAGCAGCAGAGATGGAAAAAGGGAGCATACACTTGCCAAAGTAGTCCTATAGTCATCTTCAGGCAGAATCCAAATTCAACACCTACATATATCCTTGGTCCGGGGCTTTGGGTCTTCCCAGAGCTTTAAATATAGCAAATTTGAATTCCCAACACTTTAAACTCATGAAGTTCACTGGAAAGATAATAAAACTAACATCTATGTCCTCTCCTTGGCCAATTTACTCAGTATTCAAGCCATAGTTATGCTCAGTGGCTATGTTACAAAACAGTATACAGGAACAGGCTTTTGGCCTGTAATGTCTGTGCCATCATGATGCTTCTTTAAACAAGTATCTTCTGCCTGCACATGCTCCATATCCCTGAATTCACTGCATATTTATGTGTTTATCTTAAAACCACACACACCACCATCATCATTCACATCTGCTTCTACCACCACCCCTGTGTTCAAAGCACCTACCACAATGGGGGAAAAAAACTTGCCCTGTACATCATCTTTAAACATTCTTTGTTGGACTTATAGCTACTCTCTTTTTGACATTTCCACCATGGAAAACAAGTTCTGAGTGTCTACCCTAATCATGACTCAAAATGTTATGAATTTCAATTAGGTCTCCACTTGGCCTCCGACACTCCAAAGAAAACAATTCAAGTTTGTCCAACCTCTCCTTATCGCTAAAATCCACTAATCCAGACAGCATCCTGGAAAACCTATTCTGCACCCTCTCCAAAGCCTCCGCAACCTTCCCGTAATGTGCAACCAGAAATGCACACAATACTCCAAATGCCACATAACCAAAGTTCTTATAGTCAATCCCCCAACCAATTATGGCAGATAGACTATACACCATATTTTATCTACTTGTGTTCCTACTCTTAGAGAGCTATGGATTAGGTCCACAAGATCTATTGGACAGACGATGAAATTTGTATGCTTGGCACCAATTCCTGAAACAAACACTCTGCACCTAGGGTCTGTCATAGGAAGAAACATAGGTGGATAGAAGAAAAGAATTCAATGATCCACTGACAGCCTAATAAAAAGGCAATATCTACACCGACTCCTGGAAACCTTTGGCGCACAACAGCTCAGTGGCGCAGCAGATTCGGGATGGTATTTAGGAGCATGTGTTTTTATGCACCAAACCCATCCACCCCATGAGGCACCTTCACCCCATTTGCATAGGATCTATTGTTTCCTTTCGGCCTCAAACAAACAAGCTTGTAGAAAAATTACTCCCAATAAATGAACTGGCCAAAATTCTTAGTCAGCCAACTGTGCATTTTGATTAGGAAACTTAATTAATGCAGGATTATGTTTTCATAACTTTATTTGTACATATTACATTTAGAATAAATTACACAATCTTACAAATTTCACAGTAAACTTTATATAGTTTAATACACTTGTGTTTTCAGTAGAAAGGTAACCCACTTAAGATAGTGCCTTGAATTTTTTAAACTAGTCTAAAGTAATTCATTACATCATTATCATGGCCATCGTCCTTTGTAAGTAGCTTCCTTTGACCTATGGATTCCCAATGTACAGTGCTCTTAATACAGCAACATGGCAATGACATTGAAGTGTTAATAGAATAGTCAGATGCTTCAAAATAAAACACCTTTAAATAATTCTACAATTTCATTTAAGGAGAAAATATCAGCATTACTCTTGTGTAAACTCTTCCCTTATCCTGTGTTATGTTAATCCATACAACTCACATGTTTGACTTTGTCTCTCACGTGCAAGGGTTACACACAAAAATCAGACACCACCCAGAATCAACATGTGCGTACACGTTTTGTTGGTAAATATACCAATTACATCATTAGTTACAAAAATACAATGGGGGTAAAGTGTCATCATTTAATCTAAACTAAGTCAGGATATAGATAAATGCAAATTCTCTTTAGTATGTTCAGTCATGCCAAAGACTTCCCAAGTAGAGATCACTTTGACATAGAAAATTGCACTAATGGCAACCAATCATTGAAAACCTGGCATCACTAACAAAAGGAACCCATGATGGATTAGGTTGGTGTCAGTTTTCAAGGGTGTGGAAAAGAATGGGACAGAGGGAAAAAAATCAAAATATAATAAAAAATAAGGTTTATTTAAAAATACTTTGGGATTTAAAAATGATTTTTGGCATAAAGTACCATTTTGGATTTGATTTAAGACTGCTCAGTCAAGTGGTTTCTGTCAAGGTGGTATGGTGGAAAAGATAAATACACAAATAAGCCAAAGGGGAAAAGAAAGTGAACTTGTGAAAAAATAATGACCATGAGACATTTCAGATATTCTGCAAAAATAAAAGTCTACTAAATTCCCCAAAGAACATCCCCCCTCAAAAATAAAGTATTGCATACATCACATTACACTCTTCAGCAATTACACATTCAATAAATGACTTGTAAGGTTAAGGGACAAAGACGGGCTCAAATAATTTGTCAAATGAGACTTGACAAAGTAACAGTAGTGCGGTTGCTTTCAAAATGTGGGTACCAAAGAACAGCAGCATTTTTAGAACTGCATAATAAAATCTCAGCTAACTATTTCAATGTACACTTTCGGGCACGGGCTTGGCAAAAAAACAAAATTTACTGGCAATTTAAAAACATCTGGTAAAGTTCAATACAAGTCATTTTCACATGCACTCAGACTTACGCAGTCCGGCTGCACTCTCTGCATGTGATTTTACATATCCTCAGTTCTAGTTCAAAAGCATCAGGTCGATCTTGTGGATTTGTTGCTAGCATTTCCTTGATTAGCTGTCTCATTCCAGCACTCATAGACTTTTTCTTCACAGGAATGTTAAGCTCCATCTTGGGATTTAACAACAGTGCTTCACCAAGGGGCACAATCACTGACCCCTGACGTACATAGCTTCCTAATAGTTCTTTCTTAGTCTCCGAATCTATAAAGGTAATCCTTTCCAACATGGCCCAAATGATGACGCCCAGTGCAAAGATGTCTGCTTTTGCTGTGTAATGACCTTCCCAAACTTCAGGTGCCATATAAAAATCTGACCCACAAGCTGTAGAAAGCCAGCACCTGTTAACATTAACCGGTTCCTTTTGATCTGTTCCCAAACCTGAGCACACTTTACTTAGACCAAAGTCTGCCACTTTTAGAATAGGACCTGCTCCTTCAGCTTCCGATTTGGTTTCAGTGATCAATATATTATCTGGCTTCAGGTCCCGGTGCACAATTTGATTTTTGTGCAAAAAAGCCAAGGCACTGCTGAGCTGCAGCATGAAACTAATGTTGGTCCGACGGTTTGGTTTTCGCGAAAGTAGATATTCATTCATATCTCCACCATCACAGAAATCCATTACAAGCCAGAGGTAGTATGAGCTCCTGGAATCAAAGCTTAGTTCCCCTTTCAGTGACGTCTCCACCAGCTTTAAAAGTAAACAAAAATAGTTTGTCTAAAATAACATGTCCCCATCGCAAACAATATAAACTTTCAAATAAGAATCACATTTTTGTCCACATTGTAAATAAAAATGCTGCAATATTCAATTGTTAAAATAATACATCTATTACACGTATTCAATACTAGTAATATTTTTCTGAATCTGAAAATGTCACTTAATAATATCACAATTACTTTAAAATGTAAACTTTAGAATTGCACCCAAACATAAAAAGCATCATCCTCAATATGGATTTAAGATAGAGTTGGATAGAGCTCTAGGAGCTAGTGGAGTCAAGGGATATGGGGAGAAGGCAGGCACGGGTATTGATAGCGGACGGTCAGCCATGATCACAATGAATGGCGGTGCTGGCTCGAAGGGCCGAATCGCCTCCTCCTGCACCTGCACCTATTTTTTATGTTTCTACAAGCCAAATTATCAGCCAATTGATTTGTTTTTAAGATAAAGGGAATTGGGATATTATGGGGTTAATGATGGAAAAGTGGCATTGATGCAAAATATCTAAAATGCAATAAAAAGAAATTCTGGATGATACGAAAGATAGACACAAAATGTTGGAGTGACTCAGCATGTCAGGCAGAATCTCCGGAGAAAATGGCAAAATATCCACCACAATTTTATAGATCGGCCTACTTCTGATTCAATGTAACATGAAAACAAAAGATTACAACATATTTGTTTATAATATTTAATTGATTAGCCGAGTATTTTAAAAACAGAAGGTGGAAGCTAAAAGAAAATGTAAAATAGCTTTATTCTACATCCACGCTTGACCTGCCAAATGATTTGCCAAGACATTTTTATAAGAGCACTTTAATAATATTTTTTTTTCATGCAGAGGAATTGCATATGAACATTATGCTGGATAAACCACAATAGACTTGATGGATTATTTTTTAAGTTATTGATAATTTTGAGAAAGCAATTAAGTGGTTCCAGTTAATGCCAGTGACATCTACATTCCATGACTAAAGGAAATCCAGGTATTGCTAAACAGAGATAAACATAGAAATTTAAGTGAGCATCTGTCATCATGCTTTGGTGATACAAATTTCATTAAAGCACAAAAGTTACATCCAATAAATAAATTCCAGAGCCAATCCTCTTTACATATCTAGATTCTAAATCTAGTATCTACATTAAAGAAGATGTATCTTTGAAAGAGATTTGCAAGATAATTGTTTAATTAAAGAAATAAACATGAACAGTCAGAATTGTTTACAGCATATATTTTGAATAAATTCCCATTTGGCACACCATTATTAAAATACCAGTAGTAGCATGCAATATTTTACCTTTAAATAGTGGGAAGAAGATGATCCATGAGTCATCTTTTGTAGCACCCCATCTTTTTGCAAAATGCACTCCTCTAGATGGATCACATTAGGATGAATTGTCTTGATGCTGCTTAATGCCCAAAATTCTCGCAAGGCCAGCTCCACATTCTCGGGTGCATGGCACCGAATTTTCTTCACCGCAACCCGTGCTCCAGTCTTTGTCACCACTGCTTCATATACGACACCATAACTGCCACGTCCCAATTCACGCACCAAGTTGTATTTTGGCTCTCTACTCGCCATGAATAATTTTTTAATAACTAGAAAGAAAAACAAAATCAAGAAATTAAACAGAATGCAGTTGAAGTTCAATTTTCCTCACCAAAAAAACTTGGAGATACAGCCACGATTTTTAAAATAACTTTTGAAGAGATTACAATATTTTCATTAAAAGTTTTTTTGAGTTATTCTGTTCTTCAGGAAGCAAAATTAATTTGTGTCATTAGTATTACATAAACATTCAACATTGAACGAGTTACTGAGCCAGGGGATATTCGTAAATCTTGCATATCTGTGATAGCTGTGGAATCAAATTATAAAATTAACACTTTTAATACTTCTACAGTATTTTAGCTTACTGTAGATCGATGCCCAGCTAATTAGCACTGACCAGCTATTTGCAGCAGGACAATAAAAACACAATCAATAGCATACCACATGCATACAATAACAATCAACTTTTAATCGCATAATGAGGGATTTAAAAGCAAGCATTTTCGAAAATGTCAATTACCCATTTACATCACCAAATATTAATCATGGATTCCAAACCAAGTACACGCTTGCCTTTTTGGCAGATCTGTGAACTAATTTCAAATTTTGTTTTATAAATCAAACTCAGTGTTTTATAGTAACAGGATACTGCAGTATTTTTCTATCCTACACAAGCACACATTACCTTTGTCCAAACAAAACTATAATGATATAAGGCAGAAGTAATTCAGACCTGAACAATCTTAAACCTGTCCCTTGATTCAAAATATGTATTAGATATGCAATACAAGAAATTAATCTATTTGCCAATTAAAAAATATATTTCAATTAATTACTAAAAATATTACACAGAATAATTTGAATCTTAAGATTATGGGATTTTAGACATGGATCACTAAATTCACCTTTATAATTTTTTAGCAGATTGGTATATTCTGTTACTTTGCTATTTCAGACTTCCAACACTGTCTCCTTAAATGTTGTTCAAAATCACAGTCACCAGCTGGATATTAAAAGTGTATCAATCAAAAAATCAAAACTAATGTAAAGCATGAAAATCCAAAAGACACTAACCCCAGTATTGGATATGACAGATGGTCTCTGTAATATTTTCATGGAACTGCAATAAAGATTTTTGGTTTTGTAAACGAAACACCTAAACCTAAATAAGTGAATCGGTTGCAAACAACTAGACAATCCAATGTCCAATTTTGTTGTGTAATTATTTCGCAAAGTCAAAGCTGAGCTGATCTGTAGATTTCCTGCAGCCAAACACTTCTTAATGATTCAGAAAAGCTCTTCTAACATTTAATTACAACAATCTTTGAATTAGCACAGGCATGTGGTAATTATTGCAAGTGATTGTAATTCGCATATCACTGTAACTTAATTGGTACGTGACAATAAAAGACCTTTGAACTATAAAAGTATTTTATGCATAGGAGCAATTTAGCCATAATGCACATGCAAATATGTACATTCTGTAGTCCTGGATGCTTGACATCCTCACCCATAGGGCACAATCAGCGAGGATATGCGACAAAACATTCTCCCCAATAATTCTCAACATTGGTGCTCTGCAAGAATGTGTTATAAGCCCACTATTATACAACATACGCTCTCAACTATGCTGCCAAATTCTGCTCCAACTCTATGTGCAAGTTTGCAGTGGGCATCACTGGAACGGGCTGGCTCTCGCACAATGACGGAGTACCAAACAGGATAGAGAGCTTAGTAACATGGTGTCAAGGCAACAACCTCTCCCTCAATGTCAGCAAGATAAAGGAACAACTTAGTGACTTCAGGAAGCGAGGTGCTATACACATTCCAGTCTGCATCAATGGTGCCAAAATGGAGATGATCAAGAGCTTCAAGTTCCTGCGTGTAAACATCACCAACCATTTGTCGTTAACCAACCACATCAAAGCTACCTACTGTCAAGAAAGCACACTAATGCCTCTACTTCCTCAGAAGACTAAGGAAGTTTGGCATTCCTCCAACAATTCTTATTAACTTCTACAGATGCACCGTAGAAAGCATCCTGTCACGTAGGCAAAAATGATGGAGAAACTCAGCGGGTGAGGCAGCATCTACGGAGCGAAGGAAATAGGCAACGTTTCAGGTCGAGACCCTTTTTCAGACATCTATCACTGCTTGGCTTGTTAACAGCTCTCCTGAAGAATGCGAGAAATTGCAGACAATTGAAATTTCAAATTCAATTACTGATTATAACTCACATTTGAAACTAGTTTGGAGGCTGGTTCTTGCTATTATCATTATCTCCTACATTAACCATATAACCTTTGAGTAAGGACTGCAACTTCCCAACTGCCACCATAAAAACCGACATTCTAGCATACAATAGGCAAATCTGATTTTGTTGAAGACATCCATAAGCAAAGTGAATAAGTTAGCTCTGCAATCTCATTACATCGCACCAGTCATGAATGGTGGTTTTAAGACTTTTAGGAGGCAATGGCTCCAAGGTCAGCTCCATCCACGATGATGGAAAGGCCCAAAATGCTAAAGGCTGAAACATTCATAACCATATTCAGCCAATACTATCAAATAATCCATCTCAGCCTCCTCCTGACATCATCATCATCACAGATGCCAGTCTGTCAACTTAAATTCCCGTCAATGCTTAAGAATGTCAGATACACCAAAATTTAAGGGACCAGATAACATCTCAATTTACTAAACACTGGCTCTCTAGAACTTACTAAACACACTTCACTATGGATTTTATCACGACTATGTCTAAATATGGACCAGAGCCAAATACCACAGGTGAGGTTAAGACTGAATGTTCTTGACAAGGTTACATTTGACGGAGTGTGCCATCAAGCTACTTTGGAAAAATAGACATTACTGGGCATCAAAAAAAACAAAAAACTGCTGTGGTTGGAAATGTACTTCATACAAAAGGAAAAAGTTGTTGGCCTGATGTTACTGCCCTGAGGAACAAGAGGCCCCGCCTCTCATCAGGTCAGAAATGTGGAAGTTTGTACATTGTTCAATACCATTTGCAAATCTTTTAAAAACTAAGTAATCCTTGTCTGAATGCAACAAAACTGATGTGACAAGAAACATTCACAGCATAAAAATGCCAGCAAACTCAACTGTACTAGCCACTGTGGCTACAAGAGCAGGTTGTACAGAGACTGGGTAAGATCTAGCTTCTGACATCCCAAATCCTTTACACGATACAAATCAGGGATGTGACAGAATACACTCCTCTTGCCTGAAAGAGTAAAGCTCAAATAAATCTCAAGCCATATAGGACAGTATATCTGATTCATACCAACTCTGAACATTCATTCCCGGTTTAGCACTATAGAGCAGGAGTTCCCAATCTTTTTCATCCCGTTTACCCCTGGCAACTTTAATAGCACATAACAATGTTATTTCACTTATTTGTGAACTACTAATGATGAACAGATACCAGTATACCAGAACCAAACACAGACAGTCAATGAGAATAAATATGTACAAATCCAGAATCAACAAATTTATCCCCTGGGTAGGCAAAATTTATACCTGGGGTTAAATGTACCCCAGGTTTGGAACCTTGCGATAGCGGCACATGGCAACAGCAACATTTGCATGGTCCCCCCCAAAAATACAGACCTTCCTGTCTTGGAAATATCACCTATCATGGATTTGACCCAAAGCTAATAAAATACCTCCACCGGAAGGATTGAAACAATTCAAAAGGCGACTCGCTACCACCTTCTCAAGAGCAGTTAAGGATGGTCAATAAATGCTAACCTTGCCAATGACATTCAGATAAGAAAAACATTAATAAAACATCCCACCCAAACTACTGGAGTCCCTCTGAAGACAATTAGGTTGGACAATAGATGCAAAGACTCCTACAACTCCCACATACCATGAATAAATATAATAAATGATGAATTTTCCTCGAAGATAGACACAAAGAGCAAAAATAAATCAGTGGGAGAGGCATCTCTGGAGAGAAGGAATGGGCGACCTTTTGGGTCGAGACACTTCTTCAGTGTTAGCAGTATTACCGAGCTTCATTAATATATTTATTTTATTCTGGCATTTTCTCTACATCAATTTTATAAATTTTAACTAGGATTGTGATTTCTACAGTCAAATTAAATTAATCAGTCTATTATGAATAATATTATACATTAGAAAATGAACAGAATGACAACTAAAATATTTCAGATCTGGCCAATTGTTTTTAATTAATTCCTGTGATCGAGATTCCAATTTAACTCCATTGCAGATTTCCAATTGTCTTTGTTTAATCTACAGTGAATACAGGGCATTGCCACAAGAGATTTATCTGGAGGATCATCCCAAACTATTTATATAAAAAATAAGGATTGCAAAGCTGAACAGTTGAACCATTGGAATGTGGACGGGGGGGGGGGGGGGAAATAGGTTGATTTTGTTCACCCTAAACTTTGATACATTATTGATTTGAGTACTTGTTAAATATATAAAACTTTACTACCTACAACATATTATCATTCATATCTCAATTAAATCAATTAAATAATCACATAAACATTTAACATTATGTATAAACACTACCTTTCAACATCAACACGGGTAAAAGTAGCAAAGTGATGGATAACAGGTTTTAGTTGAAATATCAGCGCTGCTATAATCCTCCTGACATTGATATCTATCTTTCATCACTTAAGTGCACACGTTAATGCATTGCTAAGGCAAAACAGATTTTCAAAACCAAAAGCAGTGCTGTTTATTGTGATTTTCAACATAGTGTGACATCACATTATTGTGACCAATAAGCTCGCTCAAATTTAGTGACTCATCTAGCAAATGGCCAGTGGATATGTTTTAAACTAACATACCTATTGAAATATTTCACTAAAAATATTAAGATTCTATCCACTATTAGGTCAAAATGTCAAGACCTCCAACCAGATTATGACAAATGTTAAGGTTTTGTGCAAGTTCTTATACTGCTTGTTATCATTCTTTCATCAGCTCCCGTGTTTGCTGATTACATATATTGCTGGCCAACTGAAAGATTAGATTTGAGGAAAAAGTAAGCCTTCAAAAATCCTATTTCTGCTTTTTAGGCATTTATCTTCCTGAAACCACAAATATGTACTGAAGGCATTTTTAGGATTTACTAAGTACAACTGACTCCCCCATCAGTCTCCAACCTCTATGACTATATGCAGAAAGCATGTAAACTGCCAGGTTTGACCACTTAATAATGTATTTTCTCTTTCCAATCATTTTTCTCCTCAGAAAATACATCAAAAAATATCTAGCATCCTATGCATCAGACCACATACATCCTTGATTTAATCTCAAACAGCTACTACAAAATAACTTCAAGACTCTTCTGCAGTGCAAGCACCATAACATCCAAACCTTTAATTCTATGGAAAATAATACAACATATTGCCAGCACTTACACAAAATTATTCATGGTGAACCCAAGAATATTCTACCATAATTTTACAAATCCACTGAAGAACAGCAGCCAGGTATATAGTAGACAGTTATAGTCTTCAAAATACACGTCTTTGTTCAATGGAGATCAGGAGTGGAGACCTGGAGGAATGTTGGAGATTTAAAACACCAGAAAACAATGTATTGGATGTCCACTTTGGGCAGCAGATCACTCAACAGGTGAAAACCAGGCTCATTTACAACCAAATGATTGTAAATCCAGACAGTGCACAATCTGCACATTACTGCCAAGGCCAGCATATATTGCTCATAGGCAAATTCCCACAAGATACTGACGGTGAATCACTTCTGTAAAGGCTCCTCCACAGAATATTTGGAATGGGAGATCCAGGATTTAGATCCAGCCACCTCCCTCCACTGCCAATCAATCTCTCCTCACCTGAATCTGCTTATCACATGCCAGTTCTTGTCCCACCCCTTCCTCTCACTTCACCCTATCTCCCTCTATTCCATCAGTCCGAAGGTCCCAATCCAAATGATCATCTGTCCATTTCCCCTCACAGATGCTGCCTGACCTGCTGAGGTCCTCCAGCACTCTGTTCAAGACTCTAGCAGCATCTGTGATTTCTTGCGCTCCATAAGCTTGTACACCTTTGCCAAATATCCCCAAAACTTCCTTTATTCCATGCAGATCAACCCTAAATTCACATTCAAGCTTAGAAGTATTCATGCTTAGAAGTATTCTTGAAGCTTCTGCTGCATGCTCTCAGTGACCTTCACATCCTAGTGGATGACCAACAGTGTACACACACCTTAGTTTTGACCCATTCAAAACTCTTAAAAGGTTAGGCATAACTCCCCTGCTTTTGCAGTTAACATTTGTAGCATGCAAACAGGTTATCAACACTTCAAGCCTATACCAGCTCACCAAGAGCAAGACATCTAGTTCCATTTCCCTGAAAATTATTTTCATCCAGGTACTCTGTTTTAAAGCTGCAGCTGAATTTGTCTCCACTATAAGTCCCTGACAGCACATTACATATCTTGACATGGCAAAAAAAATGTTTTTAAAACTTCAGGTTCTTTTATCAATCATTATTCTAACTCCTCTGGTGCTTGGCCCTTTTGACTCTTCCATCAATAGGTCCATCCTATCTTACCTTTGACAACTTTGAATACCCATTACGTTCCCGCTAATCTCCAGTCTATTCATGCATTGAAATCCCTCACTCCTGGAGTTACTCTGGTTAATCAATTCTGGGCTCTTTATAACCAGACCTACATAAAATGCTCACTAACTCTTCACAAAATTGGAGGGCTCATGTTCTTTACTATGTTCTCAATATGTGCAGGCACTTCCAAAGATTGTTGTTCCTGTTCCACACAATTCAGAATTGCTTCACAAAGTGTATTTTGCCTTTCCTTATCCCTATTATCTAAATGTATCAGCTCTAATATCTTTATTAATTTCCATCTGCCCATTCTGTAAGATTGATAATATCCTACCATCCTCGGTTTGTCACATCCACCGAGGTGGAATTTTGAATATTGGAATAGTTTCAAAATCTTTCAAAGTTATTCAAAATACAAAGAGAAGGTTGGTAAAGGGTGGTTATATAGATTGATATTTGGTTGCAGAAACACTAAATATTCGGATATGTTTTTAATTAAGAAAGACAATCCTGCCAATGACACAGTAAGAAGAAAGCTGAACTAACTGGATAGATTAAAATGTGTTTGCCAAGGGGAAAAGGCAATCAATAGGTATGTTACAAAACTTACCTTGAGAAGCGCTGCAGTTCTGCCGCTCCCCGTGTGCGCGACTTTGGCGCCTTTCAGAGGGGGGCGGGCTTAAAGGTCCACAGGCAGGGATAATCGATGAATGTCGGGCGATTTCGTTGCGGAAGAAAAATCGCTCCGACATTTCATGAATTAAGGTATTTTTAAATTACTCTAAATTATTTGTTAACTAGAGTAATTTAAAAATCACCTTCAAAAGCCGTGAGAACTGACAACCGGAAGGATTTTGCGTAGGGGAGAAAAAAAGGTAAATAGTTTATTTTTATATTAAAAGTTGTTTTTTCGGGAGGCTTTAATAATATTTTCATGTTGCGAAATGGGGTCCAAAAAAATGTATGAACCAACAGTATTTTTCCTCCCGACTTCACCGCTAACCGCAACGTTCCAATCCACCGCATTCCACTAAAACCCACTCGCTAGTTCATTTAAATGGCCATTAATTTACAGGAATCAAACACTAAATTCCTTCTATTTGGCCCAGAAATTCATGAAAATGAGATTTAAAAATTATGTTATATTGTGGATTATTGTGTGAATGTTATTTGGACACTTAGGCAAAAAGTTTATCTTTTCTTAAGAAATGGATAGATGTTTAGATCTACTCATTGAATTTTGTAATTAGCTACAATTAGATAACTAACTAACTATATGCTTTAATTTCAGGTCTTCCAAGTAAGATTGTTTCATATTTATTTCAGAATGCTTCAATCTATAATAAGTGAAAATTTCATCGAGTTCTATTAATTTTTAAGAAAGTTATGGGCTTTTAACTGATCCAGATCACAGCTTTTGAGTTAAGTCAATTGAAATGCAATGGGGAACAAGATGCTAATTTCCGAGTATGAAAATGGCCATAACTTTCTTAATACTGAAGATATGAAAGTGAATTAGGTGTCAAATTAAACTTATTTTTATGCTTTATCTGATGGGATAAATTGCAGACTTGATTTTTAAAATCTCAAAATTTTGTAACATTGCTACAATCAATATTTAAAAGTATTGACATAATGTATTCTTGGATGTGAGAGAAACAGGGAACAAAAATTAGTGGTAAATTCAAAATCTTGGTACTAGGACACGATCATTGCAATTAGACTTTGCTCCAAAAAAAGGAAGCTACCCCTTATCTGGGAAACTGCTAAAAAAGATAACCGACAACAAAAATGAAAGGACAGTTGGATTTGGGGATTACTAGATCAGGACAGTCAGCACTCATTTGATAAACAGTGCTTTGCTCATTTGATCGTTGATTGGCATAATAGCCAAAGCTGATTAGAAGAATGTGGAACACCTACATCAGCAAAATTCACATCCATTAGACTAAAGAGCAATGGCAACATGGATCATTAGATGCAGGAAACGGTAATGATTATCAGGCATTTCCAAGACTGGAGCGAGTCAGAGAGGGTACTCTCCACCAATGCCAGAACCACTACCTTTGTGATTAATATTGATGACAAGGAAATAAAAAGGCAGTTACAAAGTTTAAAAATGTCAAGCAGGTGGAGAAAACAGTGGGGAAAATAATGATAGACCTCGAGCACAAATAGCAAGACGTAGATCATATGACAGAGAAAAGTAAAATGAAACATTTTCACGTTAAGGTCCAGTTCAACATTTCAATTATTTAGTGTTTTATTGTCTATGTGCCAACATGGAACAATGACATTTAAAATAAATGGTTATTTTCTAAAGAGTGTATGGAAATATTTTTGCATAAACCTTTGAAGCTGGCAGGGCAAACTAGGAAACAAATCATATGAGAAAAAGTAGGTAGGATCTTGCAATTTGATAAGTATGGTTCAAAAGCATAGAAATTAAGTTGAATTTTTATGTAATATTTGTTCAGCCACAAATGCAACCTTACATCCAATTTTAAGCCTCACACTGCAGGAAGGTTACAAATAATTTTGAGATATTACAGAAAAGGGTTAAAGCACAGAGAAAGACTGGAGATTGTTCCCTTCACTGAAAAGGTTGAGTGAACAGTGTTGTTAGAATTTAGATAAACAAGATAGTAAACGCCTTCAAATGAATTTTGCACTATCGGTCGGAGCACTAAATACAGGAGTTGGGATGTTACAATTTTGGACAGACATTTGGACAGGTATTTAGGAATGGTTAGCAGGATATGGACCAAATGCAGGCAAATGGGACTAGCTCAGGTAGGCAACTTTGTTGGCACAAACGGATTGGCAGAGGGGCCTGTTCCCACGCTGTATAACTATTTTTTCTTCAAAAACCGTAAATGAGCCAGCAAAGTAAATCTGTTCCTACTAGTTGTCTTCCACAACCCTCCCAAAGTTGCACATCCTGCCTGGCTTATGAACGCCTTAAGTAAGTACAGCCCGTAAATAGAGAAAAGCTTTTGGGAGACTTAGTGATATGGATTTGTCAGCTGCTGCAAGCATCTTCTGCCATATGGGGAATTATGTTTCCGGCCGCATTTGTGATTTGTGAACTGTTTGGGTTACGAACTGTTCACAGGAACGGAACACTGCTGTGATCTGGGCTAGCCTTCAAAGATTGAAGTACAAACTATTTTTGGCAGCTGGATTAAAATAATTAAATAAATCTGGAATTAAAAGCTAGACTTTTAATTCAAGATTTGTAATTCCAGCAGGTCTGTGTAAAATTTAACAGGTTCACCATAACTTCACCCCCACTAATTTGGGTAATTATTAACTACTACCACCACAGTTCGAAGACAATAAAGGTTGAACAATAAATTGTTATACCCCATTGAAGAATATTTAGCGATTATGATATTTTTAATGTTCTGCCTGAAAGGTAATGGACGATTCATTTAAAAATAGTAGGACAACAAGGAAAGAGACTAACTGCATTGCCCTTACAAACGGCTGGTACAGTTTTAGTGTATTGCACAGCTTCCATTTTGCTTAAAATTATATGACTTTATATTTTTGAGTAATGAACAAACCATGGGAGACATGACCTACAAAAATACATTTAAACATCGCTTATATGTGATGAGGATTTCATCGTAAAGCCAGGATTATTGTCTATATGGTGGTGGTACTGAGCGCTTATGAAGGAGTGATACGTAGGTGCAGGAGTAGGCCATTCGGCCCTTCGAGCCTGCATCGCCATTCAATATGATCATGGCTGATCATTCAACTCAGTATCGTGTACCTGCCTTCTCTCCATACCCCCTGATCCCTTTAGCCACAAGGGCCACATCTAACTCCCTCTTAAATATAGCCAATGAACTGGCCTCAACTACCTTCTGTGGCAGAGAATTCCAGAGACTCACCACTCTCTGTATGAAAAATGTTTTCCTCATCTCAGTCCTAAAGGAATTCCCCCCATATCCTTAAACTGTGACCCCTTGTTCTGGACCTCCCCAACATCGGGAACAATCTTCCTGCATCTAGCCTGTCCAACCCCTTAAGAAATTTGTACGTTTCTATAAGATCCCCCCTCAATCTTTTGAATTTGAGCGAGTACAAGCCAAGCCTATCCAGTCTTTCCTCATATGAAAGTCCTGACATCCCAGGAATCAGTCTGGTGAACCTTCTCGGTACCCCCTCTATAGCAAGAATGTCATAGAACCTGCAGTAGAACCTCCCTGCTCCTATACTCAAATCCTTTTGTTATGAATGCTAACATACCATTCGCTTTCTTAACTGCCTGCTGCACCTGCATGCCTACTTTCAATGACTGGTGTAATGACATGACACCCAGGTATCGTTGATATCCCCTTTTCCTAATTGGCCACCATTCACATAATAGTCTACCCTCCTGTTTTTGCCACCAAAGTGGATAACCTCACATTCATCCACATTATACTGCATCTGCCCACTCACCCAGCCTATCCAAGTCACCTTGCAGCCTCCTAGCATCCTCCTCACACCTAACACTGTCCCTCAGCTTCGTGTCATCCGCAAACGTGGAGATGTTGCATTCAATTCCCTCGTCCAAATAGTCACTAGTCACTGCCTGCCATTCTGAAGACCCGTTTACTCCTACCCTTTGCTTCCTGTCTGCCAGCCAGTTCTCTATCCACATCAATACTGAATCCCCAATACCATGTGCTTTAAATTTGTATACTAATCTCTTATGTGGGACCTTGTCAAAACCTTTTTGAAAGTCCAGATATAACACATCCACTGGTTCTCCCTTATCCACTCTACTAGTTAAATCCTCGAAAAATTCTATAAGATTCTATAAGATTCGTCAGACATGATTTACCTTTCGTAAATCCATGCTGGCTTTGTCCAATGATTTCACCACTTTCCAAATGTGTTGCTAACCCATCTTTAATAACTGACTCAAGCAGTTTCCCCACTACCGATGTTAGACTAACTGGTCTGTAATTCCCCGTTTTCTCTCTCCCTCCTTTTTTAAAAAGTGTGGTTACATTAGCTACCCTCCAATCCTCAGGAACTACTCCAGAATCTAAAGAGTTTTGAAAAATTATCACTAATGCATCCACTATTTCTCTGGCCACTTCCTCGAGTACTCTGGGATGCAGCCTATCTGGCCCTGGGGGTTTATCGGCCTTTAATCCATTCAATTTACCCAACTGGGAGGAAAGTTTACGATATATACATAATTGTTCATTAAATTCTAGACACTCTCTGATACAATTCAAAGTTTTACATAGATTGCATTTTTCAAAATCTAAATTACATAGAATGTTTTCTAATGTATCTCCTATATGTGACAAATGCCAATACCCAGAAGCTAATTTAACACATTCTTTTACAACTTGTATAAAAATTACGAATTTTTGGTTGAAAATATTTAAGGTAATCTCGAATGTTGTAAATAAGAATTTAGTTCCAGACTCAAAATTAATAATATTGGGAATTTTAGAAAGGGATCAATTACTCACGACAGCACAAAGAACTTTCATAGATTATAGTTTAATAATTGGTAAAAAATTAATTTTACAATTTTGGAAAGGCCCCATACCCCCTACAATCAAATTGTGGATTTCAGGAATGGCTGAGACTTTACACTTGGAAAGAATAAGACTTGCACTTTTAGGCAAGTTGGACCAATTTAATCTGATTTGGTCTCCATTCCTTGAATATCTTAAGGGACCAATATGACTCTGTTTGTGGACCTGATCGAGACCTGAACAAAGGATTGAACGAAGAATAATACATTATTGATCACGGATATATTATTATATAAATTCTGTTTGTAGAATATACCACTGTTATTTTATTTACTTTTCTCTTTTGGTTACTTTATAACTATTTTTATGTTAACCATTTTTCACACTTTCCTACTTTTCACTAAAAAAACTACAATAAAATGTTTAGAAGTATATATAAGAAAATATGGTAATTATTACCTATCTCTTTAACAAGAACGTTGTTCTTATATGTACTTATATTTGTACTTACACTTGTACTTATACTTCTAATAAAAAAATTATTCATAATAACTGACTCAAGCAGTTTCCCCACTACCGATGTTAGACTAACTGGTCTGTAATTCCCCGTTTTCTCTCTCCCTCCTTTTTTAAAAAGTGTGGTTACATTAGCTACCCTCCAATCCTCAGGAACTACTCCAGAATCTAAAGAGTTTTGAAAAATTATCACTAATGCATCCACTATTTCTCTGGCCACTTCCTCGAGTACTCTGGGATGCAGCCTATCTGGCCCTGGGGGTTTATCGGCCTTTAATCCATTCAATTTACCCAACACCACTTCCCGGCTAACCTGGATTTCACTCAGTTCCTCCATCTTATTTGACCCCCGGTCCCCTGCTATTTCCGGCAGATTATTTATGTCTTCCTTAGTGAAGTCAGAACCAAAGTAGTTATTCAATTGGTCTGCCATGTCCTTGTTCCCCATGATCAATTCACCTGTTTCTGACTGCAATGGACCTAAATTTGTTTTAACTAATCTTTTTCTCTTCACATATCTATAAAAACCTTTGCAGTCAGTTTTTATGTTCCCTGCCAGTTTTCTTTCATAATTTTCTTTCTATTTTCCCGTTCCTAATTAAACCCTTTGTCCTCCTCAGCTGGACTCTGAATTTCTCCCAGTCCTCTGGTTGGTTGCTTTTTCTGGCTAATTTGTATGCAGTTATAAACAAAGTTCCAGGACTTTGAGCTTGTGACAAGACAATAAGGAGATGTCAGTTTTATTTCCTAATCAAGGTGGCTTGTGAAAAGAGGGGAACATTGAGATCATCTGCCCATGCACTTGTTCTTTCTCATTTTGATGTTTGAGATCCTAAATTGAGACAGTGCTATCAAAACAGCCTTGGTAAATTACTGTACAACTTCTTGTCAATGGCACACATTGGAGACACAATGCATGACCAGTAGAACTGCAGTTGACCACTGAATTAGCAATCCAAAGGACTGCACTATCTGAGGAATTTAACCAATTAATGAAGCATATTTGGATTTTACGAACAATGACGACAATGTTATCGGTACCATTAAAACCAAAAGGTAACCTAGTTTACCGATGACTTTTAAGGGTGCAAACCACATACTTTTAATGCACCAGACCTACATTACTCCATACCCAGCATTGCATCTAACTCTTAACTAAATACTGAAATGGCCTGGTAAAGCACTCAAATGTACAAACCACTAGAAAGGATATAATACATAATTGTAGCCACAAACATATGGGTTCCAATTAATATCTCTGCTCAATGTACCATCATTGAAATAAAATATCAAAACCTAGAGCATGGAGTTTAGCTGCCTAAGGACACACTATATTTCATGGATCAGATGGTACTTGAAAAATATGAATTTTGTAAATGCTATTTTAGCTTTGCGATCCTCAGTGTAGATCAGGCTTTCATAAATATGTGTTTCTTCTTCATATGATTTTCCAGTGATTTCCCACTGTTGCACAAACATTACTCATTTATGATCAAAGCTCCATCTTATTAATGCATGATTTCCATAGTTCTTGCTATACTTCAGCCCAGTTCAAATCAACATAATTATGCATTATAACATAATTCACTTTAATGAATCAAATTATAACTTTGTCTTCATAATGCTCTGAAGAAATATCACAGATTCCACAAGAAGCTATTAAATACAGAACATTAACCAGCTGCATTTGCTTCTAAAAATACAATTCCAAATTTAGAATGTTAAAAGTCTATTTTACATAAAACCCGAGCAAACTCAAACTGACGCTTTCAAACTAAGGCTTCCAAACATCTCCAAAGTCCAGGACCTAGGAATCAACTCCCCCCTCTGGCACTGGATTTTTGGACTTTGGCGTTGGCTCAAATTTTTCTGTTTCTATGCTTTTTGGGTTTTTTCCCTTCTAATCAGTGATAATAGGTGATAACACCTCCACGACAATAACTCTCAATTGTCCCGTAAGGATGCATTCTCATTCCCTTATTATACCACCTTTACTCTAACGTCTGTACGGCCAAATCTGGCTCAAAATTCCATCTACGTTTGCAGACGACACCACTGTGGTGGGCCAAATTACAAATAATAAGATGGAGTACAGCAGATTAAAGTAATTGACAAGATGACAATACCCTCTCCCTCAATGTTATTGACATCAGGAAGCATGGCGGAGTGCATGCCTCAATCAGCATCAATGGTGCAGATATGGAAATGGTTGAGAGCTTCCAGTTTCTTGCGGTTATATTACCAATAATCTCTTGTGGGCCAACCACATTGATGCCACAGCCAAAATACACATCAACACCTCTACTTCCTGAGGAGACTAAGGAAATTTGCCATGTCTCCAGTGACTCTTCCAAACTTCTACAGATGCACCATAGAAAACATACAGTTGGAATGCATCACAGCTTGATTTAGGAACACCTCTGCCCAAGACAGCAAAATATTGCGTAGATGTAGATGAAGGCCAGTCTATCACACTGACCAGACTTTAACCTACTCCATCTACCTTTCACACTGCCTCAGAAAAGCTGCCAACGTAATCAAAGGCTTGAAAGAACATAAAGTGATGGAGTAACTTAGCAGGTCAGGCAGCATCTCTGGAGAGCATTCTTGGTTCTTGGTTACTTGGTCCTCCAAAATATTCCAACTGGAATTTAAACTGGAGGTGGTGAAGGGAGGGGTTTGGCCAGAGAGGGTTATTGGGAAGAAAGTGCCACATTCATCGGTGATGTTTTGATCAACCCAACCCTAACCCAGGTCACCCACCCTAGTCATTCATTCTTCACCCTGATCCTGTCTGTCAGAAGGTACAAAAGCTTGAAATAACTTTATTACAGTTTTTGCATAATAGGTGTCAGGAACGCATTGCTGGCTGATGGGGGTAGGGTCTTGGTCGGGGATGTGGATTGGAGAATGTCAAGAGAACCAACAGGGCTCCAGGGAAGGTCATGTCGACAGTTGGAGTTTGGGGATGGGTTCAGGGAGCGTCAAACCAGCCAATAGAGTTCACAGGACAGATGCGCTGGGTCATCAGGGCTGGAGCAGGAAGGAAGCCAGTCAATGGGACTGAGGGGGGGGGGGGGGGGTGGGAGGATGCCAATCAGTGAGATTGGCGGAGGTCAGCCAGTCAATAGGACGAGGGGGGCAATCAATTGCATTCAGTGGTTGGGGTATGCCGCTCAGTGTGGGGGTATACTGGTCAATGGGACTCAGGGGGTGGGGGTGAGCTGGTTAATTGGATTCATTGGTGGGAGTCGATCAATAGGATTTGGCTGGTCGGCATGCCAGTCAATGGGATTTTGGGGATATGCCGATCAATAAGACTGGGAGAGAGTGAGATGGGGAGTACACTGGTCAATAGGAATCGGGGGAGGTGGACATGTCAAAGCCAGACAACGGGGCTTAGAGTGGGGACAGTGTATGAACATTGATTTATCTCACCAGGTAGCCCCGACATTCCCTCCCTCTCTCTCTCCCTCCCCCACCCAAGTCTCACTAGCTTCTCATTTTCACCCTACAGCTTACAATGGCTTGTTTCCTTTATCATTACTTTTTTGCATATCTTTCATTCATTCTTCTTTATCTCTCTGCATCATCGTCCATATCTCTCGTTTCCCTTATCCCTAAACAGTCTGAAGAACGGCACCCATTCCTTCTCTCCGGCGATGCCGCCTGTCCCGCTGAATTACTCCAGCTTTTAGTGTTTATCTTGGGGGCAGTGACAACAAGCCTGTCAATGAGGTTTGGCTGGCAGGATCAACAAATGTTTGTCGAAACCAGGAAACAAAAGGTAGGGAGATGCCACCTTCAGGCTCCCATGGAAGGAGTAGGGAAGGCCTGCCCTCCCACCACCACCGCCCCCTTTCCCCCCTCACGTTGCATCTCCTCTCCTTTAATGCAGCGGTCTAATAATCCGCCTGCAAGTGACGGGAGCTAAGTGGAGCCCACCTTGGGAATGGGAATGCAGGCGACCAACAATGACAGAACGGGCAGGGATGCGCAGGCCGCAGCATCGCCTCTGCCCCCCCCCCCCCTCCCCCTCTCGCTCCGGGTGCGCGGTCTGCCGGTGGCTAAATTATTCCCATCATCATCTTTATTTATCCGAATTGTGCGTGTTGCATTGCTCCTGTGCCTGCCTGTCTGTCTGTACCTCAGCCGGTTGGTGTTGGTGGGTGCTCGCTGCTGTCCCGCTGCCGCCATTGCCTCCCAATCTCCAGCTCCCGCGTTCCCGCCAGCCGCCAGTGCGCGAGCGCTAGCTTCAAATAACTGCCGCTCACGCACGTGCCCACGCCCCCTGCCCCGCCCCCCCCTGTGCCGGGCTCCACCCCCCCCTCACTTGCCAATCACAGTCCAGTCTAGCCACGCCCCACCCTCCACGCAGGGTGCCGCATAAACCCCGCCCCCCCTGTGCTTGGCTCCACCCGTGCCCCACCCCCCCCCTGTACTGGGCTGCACCCCCTGCCCCGACCTCTATACAGGGCTCCACCCCCTTCCCCGCCCCCCTTGTACAGAGCTCCACCCCTCCCCCCTCGCTTGCCAATCACAATCCAGCCTAGCCACGCCCATCCCTCCACACAGGCTGCCGCATAAACCCCGCCCCCCCTGTGCAGAGCTCCACCCTCTGACCCGCCCCCCATGTGCAGGGCTCCACCCCTGCCACGCCCCCCCTGTGCAGGGCTCCACCCCTCCCCCCTGAAGAAGGGTCTCGACCCAAAACGTCGCCTATCTCCTTCGCTCCTTAGATGCTGCTGCACCCGCTGAGTTTCTCCAGCTTTTTGTGTAACCCTCCCTTCCCCCTTTGCTGGGCTCCACCCCAGCCCCGCCCCTCTATACTGGGCTCCGCCCCTGCCCCGCCCCCCCTGTACTGGGCTCCACCCCTTGCCCCGCCCCCCCTGTACAGGGCTCCACCCCTCCCCCCTCACTTGCCAATCACAGTCCAGCCTAGTTATGCCCCACCCTCCACACAGGCTGCCGCATAAACCCCGCCCCCCCCACTCCGCTGCATGTAATCCCCTTCGCCCGCACGCCACGCCCATCGCTCTGCATGCTAATCAGGGTTGAGCTCCCGTCCATCACGCCCCTCCCATGGGTTTGCCGCATAAACCCGCCCCCAGGTGTATGGACACCCCGCCCCTCCATTCCTCGCGCGCACGCGCCCGGCCTCAGCTCGAGGTTGAGCGCGAATTTAAATCTGTTGCGCCAACTGTCCCTGGAAGACCGACGGAGCAAGGGGGGAGGGGGGGGGGGGGGGGCAGATAATTCAACCCCTTACCTCACCTCACAAACGTTCACTGTTCTGACAACAGTTACTCGTCAATCTCCTTTTCCCCTGGTGGTTTCATTAAATGAGTGTGGGATTCCCAACTTATTAATTAAAAGCAGCATAATCAGTAAAAAACAAACCCCACAACAAATGCTGGTGTAAATCAGCTGGTCAGGCAGGATCTGTGGAGGAAAGGTTTCACGTCAAAACCCATACAGGTTTGGTAACCCATACAGGAAGTCCAGGGGCGGCACGCACACCCCCATCCACATTAACGGTACGGAGGTGGAACGTGTTTCTAGCTTCAGGTTCCTGGGAGTCAACCTCTCCGACGACCTCTCTTGGACCCACAATACCTCAACTCTGATCAAAAAGGCTCACCAGCGTCTCTTCTTCCTGAGGAGACTGAAGAAGGTCCATCTGTCTCCTCAGATCCTGGTGAACTTCTAACCGCTGCACCATCGAGAGCATCCTTACCAACTGCATCACAGTTTGGTATGGCAACTGCTCTGTCTCCGACCGGAAGGCATTGCAGAGGGTGGTGAAAATTGCCCAACGCATCACCGGTTCCTCGCTCCCCTCCATTGAGTCTGTCCAAAGCAAGCGTTGTCTGCGGAGGGCGCTCAGCATCGCCAAGGACCTCTCTCACCCCAACCATGGACTGTTTACCCCTCCTACCATCCGGGAGGCGCTACATGTCTCTCCGTTGCCGAACCAGCAGGTCCAGGAACAGCTTCTTTCCGGCGGCTGTCACGCTACTCAACAACGTACCTCGGTGACTGCCAATCACCCCCCCCCCCGGACACTTATTGTTATTTATTCACAATCATTTGCTGTGTCGCTCTTCCAGGGAGATGCTAAATGCATTTCGTTGTCTCTGTACTGTACACTGACAATGACAATTAAAATTGAATCTGAATCTGAATCTGAACTGTCATCTCCAAACTCAAGTGTTTTAAAAGGGGGAAAGTTGCCATTCCTAAAGCCGGATGATGTATCACCCACCGACACAAGGCAACTGCAGATGCTGGTTCAGAAATCAAAGGCACAAAGTGCTGGAGGAACTCATCAGGGCAGGCAGCATCTCTGGAGGAGATGGATAAATGAATGGTGTTTCTCTTCAGGATCCTTCTTCAGTCTTCCGGAAGCTGTAACAAGAAGAGTTATCACTCTATGATCTTTAGTTATCACCAGGAGTATCCACACTTTGGAAGAAGGGAGTTGGTGCGGAAGAGATGAGCTCCAAAATGTTTTGAGTCTTTGGGCTGGTCCATCATCAAGGGCTCAATGACCAAAATAGATGAGTATGCCAGAGTTCATTAGTAATTGTGGAGAGGACTGTGCTAAATAAATAAATCCAAATGTTTCCTAATCAGAACCATGCCTGAACAATGAGGTCTTCTCACGCGAGATGACCATGTCTGAGATATTCAAGTGGGGGGATCCCTGCCTGTGCAGGAAATCAGGGTACAATTTTCACTAAGCTATCATGGACGGCAAAAGCCAATCCCAGACAAAACTATTCAGGACTAATCACAGACATTCATCCATGGTGGCAAGACTTGCATGCCATTATCGGTCTACAAAGTCAGACAGAATTATTGACAACTAGACCAAGTGGGACCTGTTGGGTCCCGTCCCCTTAACGTGTGGTTGCGATGGGGACGGCCTGCGGCATCACACACCCACGCACACTAACCACTCCCCTTGATATTATATTATTATTCATTCGCTCCTTTTGCCCCATCCCCGCCCTATCCACTCACGCATAGCCCCCAACTCGCAGGTAGAGAGAGGGGCAGAGACAGAGAGCAGCAGAGAGAGAGAGAGAGAGAGAGAGAGAGAGAGAGAGAGAGAGAGAGGGGGGGATCGAGAGAGAGGGGGGATCGAGAGAGAGGGGATCGAGAGAGAGGGGATCGAGAGAGAGGGGGCGGAGAGAGAGAGAGAGGGGGCGGAGAGAGAGAGAGAGAGAGAGAGGGGGCGGAGAGAGAGAGAGAGAGAGGGGGCGGAGAGAGAGAGAGGGGGCGGAGAGAGAGAGAGAGAGAGAGGGGGCGGAGAGAGAGAGAGGGGGCGGAGAGAGAGAGAGAGAGAGAGAGAGGGCGGAGAGAGAGAGAGAGGGGGCGGAGAGAGAGAGAGGGGGCGGAGAGAGAGAGAGCGAGAGAGAGAGGGGACGGAGAGAGAGAGGGGGCGGAGAGAGAGAGCGAGGGGCGGAGAGAGAGGGAGAGAGCGAGGGGCGGGGAGAAAGAGAGGGAGAGCGAGGGGCGGAGAGAAAGAGAGGGAGAGCGAGGGGCGGAGAGAGAGAGAGAGCGAGGGGCGGAGAGAGAGAGCGAGGGGCAGAGAGAGAGAGAGAGCGAGGGGCGGAGAGAGAGAGAGAGAGCGAGGGGCGGAGAGAGAGAGAGAGCGAGGGGCGGAGAGAGAGAGAGAGCGAGGGGCGGAGAGAGAGAGAGCGAGGGGCGGGGAGAGAGAGAGAGGGGCGGGGAGAGAGAGAGAGGGGCGGGGAGAGAGAGAGAGAGAGAGAGAGCGAGGGGCGGAAAGAGAGAGAGAGCGAGGGGCGGAGAGGGGGAGGGGCGGAGAGGGGGAGGGGCGGAGAGGGGGAGGGGCGGGGAGGGGGAGGGGGGGAGGGGGGGAGGGGGAGAGGGGGAGGGGGGGAGAGGGGGAGGGGGGAGGGGGGAGGGGGGAGGGGGGAGGGGGGAGGGGGGAGGGGGGAGGGGGGAGGGGGGAGGGGGGAGGGGGGAGAGGGGGGGAGGGGGAGAGGGGGAGGGGCGGAGAGGGGGAGGGGCGGAGAGGGGGAGGGGCGGAGAGGGGGAGGGGCGGAGAGGGGGAGGGGCGGACAGGGGGAGGGGCGGACAGGGGGAGGGGCGGACAGGGGGAGGGGCGGACAGGGGGAGGGGCGGACAGGGGGAGGGGCGGACAGGGGGAGGGGCGGACAGGGGGAGGGGCGGACAGGGGGAGGGGCGGACAGGGGGAGGGGCGGACAGGGGGAGGGGCGGAGAGAGGGAGGGGCGGAGAGAGGGAGGGGCGGAGAGAGGGAGGGGCGGAGAGAGAGAGGGGGGAGATGCAGGACTAATCACAGACATCCATCCATGGTGGCAAAACTTGCATGCCATAAACGGGCTACAAAGTGAAGTCAGACATAGTTATTGACAATAAAGCATCCCTCCCTGAAAAACTCAACACATTCTATGCTCGTTTTGAACAGAAGGTCACCTACCCAGGCAACATCACTGCAACTGTACCCATGGTCACCGTTGCAGACTTCATATTGGCCTTCCTGAGAGATAACCTGTGAAAACGACCAGCCTGGATGGAGTACCCAGCGGTATCCTCTGAACCTGCATAGCCCAGTTAGGAGTATTTGTGGATACCGTTGACCTTCCACTACTGACACTCCCACATGCTTTAAGATGGCCACTGTTAACCTGATGCCAAAGTTAAAGAGGGTTTTATGCCTTATTGACCACTGTCCGTTGGCTCTGACATCCACCATCATGAGGTTCTTTGAGATGCTGATAAGAGACACATCAACTCTAGACTCCCAAACAGCCTTCAATCACTGTAGTTTACCTATTGCCATAACAGGTCCGTGCCAGATGCCATCTTTCTAGCCTTACACTCATCCCTGCAACATCTGGTCAACAAGGATACTTATGAAAGGCTCCTATTAATTAAACATGGCTCTACATCGAACACCATAATTCCATCCAAACTCATCTCCAACCTACTGGACCAAGAACTCAGCAACTCACTCTGTATCCTTGATTTCTTGACCCTTAGACCGCAAGGCTGCTGTCTCAAGGCCCATTACTTTGCTCCCTCGACACTAACAACCGTGCAACCAAATTCTGCTCATACTCCTCTTACAAGTTTACAGAGGATTAATGGATTAGATCTCAAACAATTTACAATTGTCTAGACAACAACTCGAGCTGGTCATCCACTTCAGGAAGCAGGTGGAGTACACACTGCTGAAATTAAGTAAGGATAGTCAAGAACATAAAATGTCTTTGTATAATGTCAGTAACAATTTGTCCTGGTCCAACCATATTGACAATGCAGTCAAGAAAACACACCAACACCTCAACTTCTTCAGAAGGCTAAAATACATTCTGCACTGATTCTTACCAAATTCTATAGATGCACCCATAGAAAGCATTCTATTCAGTTGCATCACACCTCGGTATGGCAACTGTTCTCCATAAGACTGCAAGCAATTGCATAGAGTTGTGAACACAACCCATTTCCTCTCATAAACCAGCTTCCCCTGCCCCCTCCTCCAACTATATCCATACTTCTTGTCTAACTGGCTATTGCTATCCTTTCAGATGCATGCAAAAGATTCCATGTGCCTGTCTTGAAGAAATGCCTGATAATTATCCATAGCTTTTTAAAATAATATTCACCTTTCAAATTTAGATGCAGTTTATTTTATCATCTTATACATTAGGGTGCAATGCAATTCCATGTTTGCATGAAGCTCATAGAATACACATTTTAGTATACATGATGATAGATACAACATTATTACAAATGAATGCACAATGAAAAATTGTGCAAAGATTGCAGTGCAAAAACAATTAAAGTGCAAAAATCACATCCATCAAAACAAAATTCAAAATAGAGCTTGACCACGGCCAATGTTCAGCAGTAGAAACAAGGAATTTCAGGTGCTGGCTTGCAAAAGAAGATAGAGTGCTGGAGTATCTCAGCGGGTCAGGCAGCATCTCAAGAGAACATGAATAGGTGACGTTTCTGGTCAGACTCAGTCCCGAGCACTCCATATCTTGCAATGATTAGCAATGTTAATAATCATTGAGTTTTACAGCTTAGAAACAGGTTTTCTGATTCACCACTTCCCTGCAGACCTATTTGCCTATCCACGTTAATCCCATTTGCCCACATTAGGATTTGAACCTTTTATGATTTGTTTATTCAGGTGTATGTCCTAATGCCTCTTAAATATGGTAATTTAATCTGATTACACCATCTCCTTTGGCAGCATGCTCCAGACATCAACCTCCCTCTCAAAAATAGAACCTTATCCCCCCAAGATCCCCTTTAAATCTTCTTATCTTAAAACTGAGCTCTTGATTTTGACATCCCTACCATACGAAAAATATAATTACGATCTACCCTATCTGTACCTCTTATTGTCTCATGTACTTTTAACTGGTCACCCTTCAGCTTCCTTCGCTCCAGTGAAAGCAAGCCTGAGAAAACAAGGCTTCTGCGTAAATTGACAACACTCAAAACCATTTTTGCATAAAGCGGTTTGGTATGTCCTGGAAGGTGCTACGTAATGCACATCAACAATTAACTTCATATGCATATTAAAATTGTGAAGAATATTAAGATGCGTTTGAGTGCTGGAAAATACAATGAGTGATGTATTGGTGACATTTGGGGTAAGTTAGTGTTGTGACAGTTCGGTGACTTTAGTTGCGAAACTAGTAGCAAGAGTTCTTCATCATCAATCCAGAGATGAAAGTTTGAAACACAATCCCAGCTCTGAGGGATTTATATTCAAATAATTATTTAAATCTGGAATTAAAAAAAGCCTATCTTAGTCAACGTCTATTAATGTCCCTTATGGAAGATAATTGGCTGTTCTTGGGTAGACACAAAATGCTGGAATAACTCAACAGGCCAGGCAGCATCTCTGGAGAGAAGGAATGGCTGTTCTTATCCAGTTTACCCACATGTAACACCAATGTTGTTAACTGCCTGCTCAGATCTGGGGCAAGAAAATAAATGCTGGAATTGCCTGTGATATCCGCAAGCTGCGTATCAGTAGGTATAAAACATCTCCCGGTATAATCCTGAGAGTATGCTATAACAGTAGAGTTATGGGCCTGTTCCACGTGGGCGACTCTCCAGGCAACCGCCAGGGACTAGTTTTAATGGAATTCACCTACGACACATGGCCACAACTTACGACAGCAAAAATTGTCGCCACTGTCGCTAAAAATCTTTAAACATGTTGAAAATTTTGCGGCAGTTGCCTGTAGTCTCCCAAAAAAAATTGCCTAAGTGGGACAAGCCCATTAGTATCTTTCAGATGAGATGTTAAAACCAGGGTATCTCAGATGGGTAAACAATCCAGCTAGTTCACTAATATCTTTCAGAGAAGAAAATCTGCTATCCTTATTAGGTTATTGTATGCAACTCCAGTCCCACCAATGTGTTTAGCTCTAAACTGCCACTTCACTTCACTTCATTGCCAACAGTATCCACAACCAAATGAACAAATAAAAGCAAAAGAGAGTCTTGGCTGACAATTTGTGCCTCGACTCAAGATTTAGAGTGTAGTTATTTCATAACTATATTGCTTCACTTGTAACATACACGCACGCACCTTATTATTTTACAAACTGAAACAAAAATAAAAACTAGCACCAAAAGGTTGAATTGTGTCATGTCCCTCTGGTGACAAACAGTACCATGTGAATTTGAATCCATTATAACAAAAATAAACCTCAAGTGGCTTCTGGACAATATCTAAACCTTCTATATGTAAGAAAGAACTGCAGATGCTGGATAAAATCGAAGGTAGACACAAAATGCTGGAGTAATTCAGTGGGCGAGGCAGCATCTATGGAGACAAGGAATGGGTGCCGTTCGGGTCGAGACCTTTCTTCAGACTAATTGGCTGTTCTTATCCAGTTTACCCACATGTAACACTAATGTATCTGAAGATGGTGTGTATCAGTCTGAAGAAGGGTCTCGACCCGAAACGTCACCCATTCCTTCTCTCCATAAATGCTGCCTCACCCGCTGAGTTACTCCAGCATTTTGTGTCTATCTAAACCTTCTCGATTGACCCTTGTGTTGGCGAATCCTTGTGTTGGTGCTTCCTTATGTAGAAAGACTGATTTTATAAGATAGAGGAGAAACTTACTGTCTGGCAGCGTTTGAAGTTAAGAGCCAATAGTGTTGTGTAGAAAATCTGAACAATTCTGATTACCTGCACCCTTGACGTTGTTTGTATGCGCAAGACACTAGTGAAATTAAAATCATTCCTTCACAACTATGACAGCATAGTGGACAATGTAACATCACAAAGCAACCTCAACTGATCTTTTAGAATGTTAGAAATTACAAAATTAACATTCAGTTTTAAATTATTCCCATTTCCAAAATATCACAGGTGGGGTGGGAGATTGCAACCTTCACGTGGTCCACCCTGTTTCGACTAATGCAATCAACCTGACGTGCACAATCAAATAGAACAAGTTGTCCTACAACTTTAGGCTGTGCACGCCATACACAAGAAGAATATCACAGGTAAAATGCCAATGTGTTCATTAACACTGGATGGTGAAAGTGTCTGAAAGTGCAAGGTCAATCAGCTTATTAAAACTGTTCCAACGTTCACATTCACGGTGGCGCAGCGGTAGAGTTTCTGTATTACAGCGAATGCAGCGCCGGAGACCTGGGTTCGATCCCGATTACTAGTGCTGTCTGTACGGAGTTTGTACGTTCTCCCCGTGACATGCGTGTGTTTTCTCTGAGATCTTCGGTTTCCCCCCACACTCCAAAGACGTACAGGTTTGTAGGTTAATTGGCTTGGTAAATGTAAAAATTGTCCCTGGTGGGTGTAGGATAGTGTTAATGTGCGGGGATTGCTGGTCGGCGCGGACTCGGTGGGCCGAAGGGCCTATTTCCGTGCTGTATCGCTAAACTAAAAAAACTAAACTAAACTAAATTTGACTGGATTACTGCTGATCTGCATCTTAACTGTTTTTCTCAAAAGTTCCATAACTTCCATAACGCTTCAAGAACTAAGAGTGTTTATGTGCTCACTTGCTACATATTTACAGACAAAAACTAAATATACATTAAATTATCAGTTACTATATACAAAAGATAGCAGAAATTCCAAAGTACATAGCAGTGCAAAAGTATGTAGAACAACCGTAGTAGTGAAAAGTACCGAGTGGTTTAGTGCTGAGGCAGAGTGTTGGGAAGGATAGTTTGTGAACCTGGTGGTTGATAGGAGGAAACGGTTCTACTAAGGTTCTCAGACTCCTGTATGTTCTTCCTGATAGTAGCAAAAAGAAGAGAGCATGTTCGGGATGAGATAGGTCTGTGATGATATTAGACACAAAATGCTGGAGTAATTCAGTAGGACAGGCAGCATCTCTGGAGAGAAGGAATGGGTGACGTTTTGGGTTGAACCCCTTCTTCAGACCCATCTTCTGCATATACTGTTACTCCCTTCACCACTTTGTGCAGCCTCTCTTGGAATACAGGATTCATTATGATACTACTATCAGCAGTTGTATCATCAATGAAGATAAGTGAGCCAGTACCTTCAGCAGCCATACATGCCCAGGCCATAACACCCCCACCACCGTGTTTCACAGATGCTTTGGATCTTGGGCAATTCTTTCTCTCCTCCATAGAAACATAGAAAATAGGTGCAGGTGTAGGCCATTCGGCCCTTCGAGCCTGCACCGCCATTCAATATGATCATGGCTGATCATCCAACTCAGTATCCTGTACCTGCCTTCTCTCCATACCCCCTGATCCCATTAGCCACAAGGGCCACATCTAACTCCCTCTTAAATATAGCCAACGAACTGGCCTCAACTACCTTCTGTGGCAGAGAATTCCACAGATTAACCACTCTCTGTGTGAAAAATTATTTTCTCATCTCGGTCCTAAAAGACTTCCCCCTTATCCTTAAACAGTGACCCCTTGTCCTGGACTTCCCCAACATTGGGAACAATCTTCCTGCATCTAGCCTGTCCAACCCCTTAAGAATTTTGTAAGTATCTATGAGATCCCCCCCTCAATCTTCTAAATTCCAGCGAATACAAGCAGAGTCTATCCATTCTTTCTTCATATGGAAGTCCTGCCATCCCAGGAATCAGTCTGGTGAACCTTCTCTGTACTCCCTCTATGGCAAGAATGTCTTTCCTCACATTAGGAGACCAAAACTGTACGCAATACTCCAGATGTGACCTCACCAAGACCCTGTACAACTGCAGTAGAACCTCCCTGCTCTTGTACTCAAATCCTTTTGCTATGAATGCCAACATACCATTTCTTCACAAACTGCTGCACCTGCATGCCTACTTTCAATGGCTGGTGTACCATGACACCCAGGCCTCGTTGCATCTCACCTTTTCCTAATCGGTCACCATTCAAATAATAGTCTACTTTCCTGTTTTTGCCACCAAAGTGGATAACCTCACATTTATCCACATTATACTGCATCTGCCATGCATTTGCCCATTCACCCAGCCTATCCAAGTCACCTTGCAGCCTCCTAGCATCCTTGTCACAGCTAACACCGCCCCCCAGCTTCGTGTCATCCGCAAACTCCGAGATGTTGCATTCAATTCCCTCTTCCAAATCATGAATATATATTGTAAATAGGTGGAGTCCCAGCACTGAGCCTTGCGGCACCCCACTAATCACCGCCTGCCATCCTGAAAAGGACCCGTTCACTCCTACTCTTTGCTTCCTGTCTGCCAGCCAGTTCTCTATCCGCATCAATACTGAACCGCCAATACCGTGTGCTTTAAGTTTGTATACTAATCTCTTGTGTGGGACCTTGTCGAAAGCCTTCTGAAAGTCTAGATGTAACACATCCACTGCTTCTCCCTTATCCACTCTACTAGTTACATCCTCGAAAAATTCTATAAGATTCGTCAGACATGATTTACCTTTCGTAAATCCATCCTGACTTCGTCCAATGATTTCACCACTTTCCAAATGCGCTGCTATCCCATCTTTAATAACGGACTCTAGCAGTTTCCCCACTACCGATGTTAGTCTAACTGGTCTGTAATTCCCCGTTTTCTCTTTCCCTCCTTTTTAAAAAAGTGGGGTTACATTAGCTACCCTCCAATCCTCAGGAACTACTCCAGAATCTAAAGAGTTTTGAAAAATTATCACTAAGGCAGCCACTATTTCTGGGGCTACTTCATTAAGTACCCTGGGATGCAGCCTTTCTGGCCCTGGGGATTTATCGGCCTTTAATCCATTCAATTTACCTAACACCACTTTCTGGCTAACCTGGATTTCACTCAGTTCCTGCATCTCATTTGACCTGCGATCCCCTGCTATTTCAGGCAAATTATTTATGTATTCCTTAGTGAAGACAGAACCAAAGTAGTTATTCAATTGGTCTGCCATGTCCTTGTCCCCATGATCAATTCACCCGTTTCTGACTGCAAGGGACCTACATTTGTTTTAACTAATCTTTTTCGCTTCACATATCGATAAAAACTTTTGCAGTCAGTTTTTATGTTTCCTGCCAGTTTTCGTTCATAATCCATTTTCCCTTTCCTAATTAAGCCCTTTGTCCTCCTCTGTTGGACTCTGAATTTCTCCCAGTCCTCCGGTAGGCTGTTTTCTCTGGCTAATTTGTACGCTTCATCTTTTGCTTTGATACTATCCCTGATTTCCCTTGTTATCCACGGATGCACTACCTTCCCTGATTTATTTTTTTGCCATATTGGGATGAACAATTGTTGTAGTTCATCCAAGCAGTCTTTAAATGCCTTCCATTGCATATCCACCGCCAACCCTTCAAGAATCAATTGCCAGTCTATCTTGGCCAATTCACGTCTCATACCCTCAAAGTTACCTTTCTTTAAGTTCAGGACCCATGTTTCCGAATTAACAATGTCACTCTCCATACTAATGAAGAACTCACTCTTGCCCAAGGGGCCACGCACAACAAGGCTACTAACTAACCCTTCCTCATTACTCAATACCCAGTCTGGAATAGCCTGCTCTCTCATTGGTTCCTCTACATGTTGGTTTAGAAAACTATCCCACATGCATTCCAAGAAATCCTCTTCCTCAGCACCCCTGCCAATTTGATTCACCCAATCTATATGTAGATTGAAGTCACCCATTATAATGGTTTTACCTTTGTTGCACGCATTTCTAATTTCCTGTTTGATGCCATCCCCAACTCCACTACTACTGTTAGGTGGCCGGTACACAACTCCCACTAGCGTTTTCTGCCCCTTAGTGTTTCGCAGCTCCATCCATATCAATTCCACATCCTCCAAGCTAATGTCCTTCCTTTCTATTGCATTAATCTCCTCTCTAACCAGCAACGCTACCCCACCTCCTTTTCCTCTGTCTATCCCTTCTGAATATTGAATATCCCTGGCATATGTAGCAAGCTATTTTTCACCTTGCTACATATTGCTTCTATCCTCATTTTACGCCCCCTCTGTCTCTCTGCTCACACATTTAAGAAACCCACCACCTCTTATTCTCTGTTTATTATTTTTTTTTTCTTTCCCCCCTATGTGTTGTGTCTGACTGCTTCCCTTCTCTGCCTCCTGCCTCACACGCGGTCTATTTGCTTTCTCTATTGAGTCCCTCCCCCCAACTCTTGCCATCACTCTGATACAAGTTAATCTTCGTCTCATCTGTCCACAAGACCTTTTTCCAGAACTGTGGTTGCTGTTTTAAATACTTCTTGGCAAACTGTAACTCGGCCATCCTATTTTTGCGGCTAACCAGTGATTTGCATCTTGCAGTATAGCCTAGGTATTTCTGTTCATGAAGTCTTCTGCGGACAGTGGTCATTGACAAATCCACACCTAACTCCTGAAGAGTGTTTCTGATCTGTCGGACAGGTGTTTGGGGATTTTTCTTTATTATAGTGAGAATTCTTCTGTCATCAGCTGTGGAGATCATCCCTGGCCTGCCAGTCCTTTTGCAATTAGTAAGCTCACCAGTGCTCTCTTTCTTCTTAATGATGTTCCAAACAGTTGATTTTGGTAAGCCTAAGGTTTGGCTGATGTCTCTAACAGTTTTATTCTTGTTTCTCAGTCTCATAATGGCTTCTTTGACTTTCTTTGGTACAACTTTGGTCCTCATGTTGATAAACAGCAATATAAGTTTCCAAAGGCAATGGAAAGATGGAGGGAAGACTAGGTGCTGAGAGCTCTCTTATACCTGCATTAAGGAGGCAATTAAACACACCTGAGCCTGTGAAGCCATGTGTCCCAAACATTATGGTGCCCTGAGATGTGGGGGTGGGGAGAGGAGGAGAGAGATTATATATAAACACAGCTGTAATTTCTACATGGTGAAACCAAAGTGTATAATAATACCCTTTAATAAAATCCGACAATTTAACCACATGTGATTTTTTTTTTCTATACAAATCTCAAATTGTGGAGTACAGAGGCAAATAAATAAATGATGGGTCTTTGTCCCAAACACTATGGAGGGCACTGTATAATGATGCCATGGGAATGTTACTTAAGGGACCTAGATGGTGTAGTGCAAGTGAAATGTTTGTGGCTGCAGGAGTCAATACTTCACAAACTGTGTTAAGAAATCTTTTGTATAAATTTATTTGCCGGATTAATGACTCTGAAAACGAAATCATCTTGGCCTTATCAAACACAAGGTTTAGCACTGCACGCGACCAACCCCAGCTGTGGAGACATTGGGATAGTTGTCTCGTTGTAGGGCGCTGATTTTTTAAATTCTTGATCTTAAACCACGCTTTGTGCTTTTGTGTGTAATTTATTGTGCTTTTGTAAGTAATTTATTCTATGCAATGTCTTGCTTTTTATCTGGACCTTGAGTGTAATAAAAGTAAAGTAAGTATGTAATGTCTTGGTTCAAACACACCAATCACACACTCCTCCTCGGGTGCTTGAACTCCTGATAGGGTAAAATTCCACATATAACCATATAACAATTACAGCACGGAAACAGGCCATCTCGGCCCTTCAAGTCCGTGCCGAACAACTTTTTGCCCTTAGTCCCACCTGCCTGCACTCATACCATAACCCTCCATACCCTTCTCATCCATATGCCTATCCAATTTATTTTTAAATGATACCAACGAACCTGCCGCCACCACTTCCACTGGAAGCTCATTCCACACCGCTACCACTCTCTGAGTAAAGAAGTTCCCCCTCATGTTACCCCTAAACCTCTGTCCCTTAATTCTAAAGTCATGTCCTCTTGTTTGAATCTTCCCTATTCTCAAAGGGAAAAGCTTGTCCACATCAACTCTGTCTATCCCTCTCATCATTTTAAAGACCTCTATCAAGTCCCCCCTTAACCTTCTGCGCTCCAGAGAATAAAGACCTAACTTATTCAACCTATCTCTGTAACTTAGCTGTTGAAACCCAGGCAACATTCTAGTAAATCTCCTCTGTACCCTCTCTATTTTGTTGACATCCTTCCTATAATTGGGGGACCAAAATTGTACACCATACTCCAGATTTGGTCTCACCAATGCCTTGTACAATTTTAACATTACATCCCAGCTTCTATACTCAATGCTCTGATTTATAAAGGCTAGCATACCAAAAGCTTTCTTTACCACCATATCTATATGAGATTCCACCTTCAAGGAACTATGCACGGTTATTCCCAGATCCCTCTGTTCAACTGTATTCTTCAATTCCCTACCGTTTACAATGTACGTCCTATTTTGATTTGTCCTGCCAAGGTGTAGCACCTCACATTTATCAGCATTAAACTCCATCTGCCATCTTTCAGCCCATTTTTCCAACTGGCCTAAATCATTCTGTAGACTTTGGAAATCCTCTTCATTATCCACAACACCCCCTATCTTGGTATCATCTGCATACTTACTAATCCAATTTACCACCCCTTCATCCAGATCATTGATGTACATGACAAACAACAAAGGACCCAACACAGATCCCTGAGGCACCCCACTAGTCACCTGCCTCCAACCCGACAAACGGCCATCCACTATTACCCTCTGGATTCTCCCATTCAGCCACTGTTGAATCCATCTTGCTATTCCTGCATTTATACCCAACAGTTGAACCTTCTTAACCAACCTTCCATGAGGAACCTTGTCAAAGGCCTTACTGAAGTCCATATAGACAACATCCACTGCTTTACCCTCGTCAATTTCCCTAGTAACCTCTTCAAAAAATTCAAGAAGATTAGTCAAACATGACCTTCCAGGCATAAATCCATGTTGACTGTTCCTAATTAGACCCTCTTTATCCAGATACTTATATATATTATCTCTAAGTATCTTTTCCATTAATTTGCCCACCACTGAAGTCAAACTAACCGGTCTATAGTTGCTAGGTTTACTTTTAGAACCCTTTTTAAACAATGGAACAACATGCGCAGTACGCCAATCCTCGGGGACTATTCCCGTTTCTAATGACATTTGAAATATTTCTGTCATAGCCCCGGCTATTTCTACACTAACTTCCCTCAATGTCCTAGGGAATATCCTGTCAGGACCTGGAGACTTATCCACTTTTATATTTTTCAAAAGTGTCAGTACTTCTTTTACTTTGAAACTCATAGTATCCATAGCTACTCTACTAGTTTCCCTTACCTCACATAATTCAATATCCTTCTCCTTGGTGAATACCGAAGAAAATAAATTGTTCAATATCTCCCCCATCTCTTTTGGCTCTGCAGATAGCTGTCCACTCGGTCTCTCCAATGGACCAATTTTATCCCTTGTTATCCTTTTGCTATTAACATAGCTGTAGAAACCCTTTGGATTTACTTTCACCTTACTTGCCAAAGCAACCTCATATCTTCTTTTAGCTTTTCTAATTTCTTTCTTAAGATTCTTTTTACATTCCTTATACTCCTCAAGCACCTCATTTACTTCATGCTGCCTATAATTATTGTAGATCTCCCTCTTATTCCGAACAAGATGTCCAATTTCTCTTGAAAACCAGGGCTCTTTCCAATTTTTACTGGTTCCTTTCAACCGAACAGGAACATAAAGATTCTGTATTCTTAAAATTTCCCCTTTAAATGTCCTCCATTTCTCCTCTACATCTTTCCCATAAAACAAAATGTCCCAGTTCACTCCTTTTAAATCATCTCGCATCTCGTTAAAGTTAGCCTTTCTCCAATCAAAAATCTCAACCCTAGGCCCAATTCTGTCCTTCTCCATAATTATATTGAAACCACCACCCAATAATCATGTTTTCACGCCTCAGCCAAAGCACTGAACACCAACAAGCAATTTAACCAAGAAGATCATGTCTGATCTTGTCTGCACCCAGTGTTCAAACAAAGATGATCAATAGCAGGAGTTCTGTTCCCTTCATGCAAGTTGCTAAAGGCAAGTGTTTCACCAGTACTTCAGATCAGGTAACTGAAGACAGAGCAGGAGCAAATTTGGAATCATCCCATCCCTGCAGGGCTTGGTCACAAGCAGCTAGCTGCAAACACGCACATCATAAATATAATGTATTTTCAATGATTTAATCACATTATTACATTTCAGTATCCTATACACAATGTGTTACATTGAAATACAGCATCCAGTAAAAGTACACAAAGAAAACAGACATTTTACTTGTAGCAACATCCCACAAATAGCATCAAAATGAATAACAAGTCACTGTATTCCTGCTTATTATAGTCGAAGAGGAAGATTGACACTTAGAAAATACTTACCACCTCATCTTTGAAATTTTCTGCATGATCTTTAATATCTACGTGGATGCGATTGAATGCTTCAAAGTCCAAAGAAGTGCTTCACCGACAATGTTGCAGGCAGAGTGTCAGTCTGAATTATATTGCCAAGATCTGGAATGACTCTTCTCATTCAGGGTTGAACAAGAGCCAAAATATGACTCAATATATCAAGATTGTACTTCACTGGACAGGTTTATGCAGCAGAAACTGCAGAGGAGGTGAACAGTAAATGCCAAAATGTCGGGGCAGTTTATTGCGATTTTAGCTCTAGTATTATGTGATTTTAACTCCAGTACTAAATATATTATTCAATGCCCCTTTACTTTCACTGTGAAAGTGTGGCAGTCACAACTAAATGGTCATTCAATCTGCTGGATCAGTACGTAATTTGGGAATACAACTGTAAAAAAAAACAGAAGATACAACACCCAAATGGAATAAAGTGGGACCAACTCCTCACGTAATTCACATTGCTCTTCACAGCTTTGATTGCAAGACTACATCAACAGTAGGTTTGCCAGCTCTGCAGGATTATCCAATGTCTCCAGGAAATGAAGATTAATGCCCTGGATATTCTGTGAGCAAGAATTGGGGGAAAATGTAAGGGGAAGAGCATTAAAAGTAAGTATTTAAAAAATGATTCCACAATTCAAAAGGTAAACCACTGTGTGTTTACCTTTTCTAGGGGGCGCCGTCCTGAATGGTATGGCTGCCCAGCCTGCAGCTGTATGTTTTTCATTCTTTTCTTTATTTTTAGTGAGTTAAAATGTATTGTTTTTGGAGTTCTATTCTTTTTTATGTGGGGGGGGGGGGGGGGCGAGAAGGGGGAAACTACTTTGCCTGGTCCCTACCTGGTCGGAGAGGCAGCCTTTCTCCGGGCTGCACTTTTGACCCGTCCTCGCGGCCTACCAGCGGGCCTGGAGCGGCGTTTCCTGAGGAGACCGCCCAGAACCTCGGCTTTGGCAGCGGCGGAGCGCTGGAGCATGCGATACCTTGCCTGGGTCGCCGCGCTGGAGCTCCGTTGAGCTGAGACCGCGGAGGAAAACATGGTGGAGCTGTGGGTCTGTGGAGCGGCCAGCGGCGCTGAACTTCAACATTGGGAGCCAGTGGTGGAGCTCCATTCAGCGCGGCCTTGTTGGCTTCGGAAGCCGCGGACTCCGGTAAGGAAGCGGCCGTTCCAGGTGTCCCAAGCCGCTGAGAGGATTCTCCCGACGCCGGAGCACCATCACCCGGCGAGAACGGCCTGGAACATCGGGCCTCCGTGAAGGCGACTGCGGAGGCCTCAATAGGCCTGACTATGGGTGGACAAGGGTTGGGGACTGGACATTGTGCCCTCCCTCATAATGGGAACCATTGTGGGGGGATGTTTTTTATGTTTAAATCTCTTTATTAATGTTATGTCTGTATTCGTTTTTTATGTGCTGCATTGGCAAGAAACATTTCACTACACCAATTGGTGTATGTGACCAATAAACTAACCTTGAACCTTGTTTGAAAGATAACGTTGCTCTGGGTTGAGCCAGGCGGTACACAACTCACGCGTTGGACGGTCTATCTCACTTTTTGGTGGGGTTTTCTACAGTTTTTTCTTTGGTTTTCTTAACCTGTTTCTCCCAAAACTATGACATTTATAAGATTCAACTGCATATTTTGTACTGATTAAGATCTGTGACCTAAAACCTAGAATGCAACCTCGTCTGCCTTGATAGTTTCGCCCATCGAGGAGAGGATTGTGGTTATGCGCAGCTTCCATGTCTCAGGATGACTCCTGGCCATTGCAGTTGAACTCGGTCACATCTGGCAAATTGCTTCTCACTGCTCTCTTCACAAGCTTACCCAAAAGTCCATAAGAATAGGCATTTAAAGAATGCGCTCACAATCCTATGGACTTCCCTAGCAACCATGTGCGGAGTGCCTGGCTGTATCCCTGGGGGACATTTGTGGCTCCCTCGCACTGTGGGTTGTGAGGCCCCATCCATTTCCCACTGACCCTTTAAGAGGCGGCTCTTTAAGAGGTGACCCTTTAAGATCGTAGCTCCTGAGCTACATGCTAAACAAGTTATAACACATTAAAAAAATGAATGCTGCATTGAAACGGAACTGGCCTAACAATTAAGGTGTAGGTGTTCCCAAAAATATTGTGTGATCTGCAGTACTGTTTTACTTTTACTCTCAGAGATACAACTCGGAAACAAGCCCTTCGGCCCACCGAGTCTGTGCAGACCAGCGATCACCCTGTACACTAACCTAGACACATTAGGGAAAATTCTACTGTAGCGGCACCTGCTGGTGCTTGCATGTAATCGAACCTTGAGGTTGGGTTCCTCGAACACGTGACGCTGGGAGGGTTCGGGTTTTTGCGCGTTTTTTGGGCTGTGCCCAGTCAGTCGATCGAGACCACCATTGTGGCTAGACCTGTATTCAAAGTGTTTGTTATACCTGTTGTTGTTGAACAGTGTGTGAATAAAACTCGATTCAAAAATCCGACTTTTGTCTGCATCCGCCAAACTACAAACCTATGTCTTTGGCGTGTGGGAGGAAACCGGAAAACCCGGTGAAAACCCATGTGGTCACAGGGAGAACGTACAGACAGCACCCATAGTCAGGATCGAACCCGGGTCTCTGGCGCTGTGAGGCAGCAACTCCACCGCTGCACCACTGTGCTGCGCTTTGATTTCAAAAATGAAGGGAAACAGCAATTTCTAGTCCATTTTGTTTTCAATTAACATGTTTGTTTAAGACCAAACACTTGTGTAAGGGGAGGTCTGTTTGGCCGGGTCCAGGATCAACCTGCAGACTCTATTCATCTTTCATTTGTACAGGGGAAACCAAAGCAAGCGCAAATCACCACTACCCCATCCAAAATAACCAGCACTCAGGAAATTAAAAACATGACCACTGTCAAACGCAGCATATTGAGGGTTACCATTGACCCAAAACACAATTGGGCCTGCCATATAACAGGTCAAATATTCAGCAGCAAGTGATTCACCTGCAAGTTGCAAATTTGGACTGTATCATGTCATAAATGATAGGAGCAGAAATAGGCCATTCAGCCCATCAAGTCTACCCTGCCATTCAACCACCTCTCCCTCCTAACCCCATTCTCCTGCCTTCTCTCCATAACCCCTGACACCCGTACGAATCAAGAATCTATTTATCTCTGCCTTAAAAATATCCATTGACTAGGCCTGTGGCAAAGAATTCCACAGGTTCACCACCCTCTGACTAGAGAAATTCCTCCTCATCTACTTCCTAAATGAACTTCCTTTAATTCTGAGGCTATGACCTCTAGTCCTAGACTCTCCCACGAGTGGAAACTCTCCACATAGAATAGAATACCCACCAATCACCTGGAACACAGCAACACTAGGTTCCACATCAATCTGTAAATACAGTATTCACTCCAGCCAGTTTAATACTTACACCTTCCAACTCTGGAACTCTGGGTGAAAAAGTTGTCCCTCAGGTTCCTATTAAATCTTTCCCCTCTCATCTTAAACCTTTGCCCTCTAGTTCTTGATTCCCCTACCCTGGGGAAAAAAATGACTCCATCAATTCTCCCCATCCATTCTCGTAATTTTCACATACCTCCCTAATATCAACCTTTAGCACTCCTGGCCTGCCCAACCTCTCCCTATAGTTCAGGCTCTCAAGTCAGTAACATCCTCATAAAATCCTCTCTGCACTCCCTCCAGCGTAATGGCATCTTTCCTGTCCAAGGGTGGCCAAAAACGAACACAATACTCCAAGTGCAGCCTCAGCAATGTCTTGCACAACTAACAGTTCTCCTAATTTAAACAATAGTCCTCTGAGGTTATGAGCAGGGCTTTGCAAAATCCAAATCCGTTGCCCAGGTCAATTCCAGACATTCCAACTTAGTTGACATTTCAGGGAGCACACTACATTGGTGGATCTGAAGTCTCATCTAGGCCTGGCTAACTTGTTAGCCCAGGCTTCATAGATTCCAAGTAACGGAACCATCACTGATCGGAAGAAACTGCAGTAGTTCCTTTATCGTTACAAGGCCAGAATCTTAGATCTCCACCCTTCATAGGGTCATAGAAAAACCACTGCTGCAGTTCAAGAGGAAGATTTGTGATGGTCCACTAAATAGTTCCTACAGACGCATATCAATTCAGGCCTTGGTGGTCAACGCAAAAGCATTTGCATCCTGTGTGCCCATTGATGGTGAAGGGTGTGGCAGTTGATAAACGCTGAGAACAATTTTGTTACCTGATATCTTTATCACGGAGCTGAATCTTCATCATCCAAGTGCTTGTCTGGGATTGGTGGAGGCTCATCATTGTCTCCTTCATCTTGAACTTCAGTTTTCTCCTGAACCCGCTTGTTTTTCGGTTTTATTACTTTTGCATAAATCGGTATCTGTGGTTGCTCATTGGTAGACTCCCTGACTTCAGTGTTATATTCATCCTTCTGGCCTGGTTCTGCGGAGGGCACTTCCTCGCATTGGGTCATGCAATCCGGCTTCTGTTCCCTTTGACTCCCCTCGTTTGAATTCCAACCACTCACTTGGATGTCTCTCACAACTTCGTACAAACTGTCGTCATCGCCCTTGTCGATCTCCACAAGGCTGGTCAACTGAATTCTGGGGATATTTTGGACGACTTGTGATTCATCGATCACTGTTACCTTCTGCTGGTCTGTGGGGAGAAGAAAAGTCATGATGCATTCAAGTGATCATGACAAAAATATATAGCAGTCACATGGATAATTACAAGATGTATTGTCTTTCAAGGTGGAGCAAGCTGACAGATAAGAGTTGTTGAGGTAGGTACTATTACAACATTTAAAAGACACTTGGACAATACACAAAAGAGGAAAGTTTGGGAGGGATATGGGCCAAAGGGAGGGAAATGGGACTAGCTTAAATGCCGCATTTTGGTCAGCATGTACAAGTTGGGCCGAAGGGCCTGACTCTATGATCTGACGCTTAATTCATGATTTTTGTTTTCATCACTTGCACAGCCACTTTTTTGTTCATGAGAATTTTTTATACATTTTATGCCATAACTGTATATGTATTTTAATGTGCAAGGTACAAGGAGAATATTTATAACCAATGCACAAATGTGTCAGGAATTGCATAGAAGAACATTCCAAGTAGGAGCAAAGAACTGCAGATTTACAAGGAAAGACACAGTGCTGGAATAACTCTGCGGGTCAGGCAGGATCTCTGGAGAACATGGATGGGTGATGTTTTGGGTTGGGACCTTTCTTCATCAGCTGTCTGATCCGTTGAGTTACTCCAGCATTTGTCTCTTTTTTTCCCCACAGAAAATTCCAAGTCTGAATAAGTTGTCATAACTACTGCCAGCAGGAGGAGCTCCAACTGATGTTTTGAGCAAAAACACTTGTAGTTCTCCAAACAGATTGTCAGAAAAAAGTCTGATCCGCACTTTCTGTATTTTGTCCACTGCAGTCCAATACTTCTATATTTATCTAGCTACACATAATCAATGCTTCTTAGTTAACATTAGATGGAGCTCTCATCTTTTTGGGGATAGAGTGACTATTACATACGAACTATCTTTGGAATATTTCCATTTTCATTTGTAGTGTCAGGGTCAGGCTTGTGTTGGACAGAATCAATGTAGTTCTTCTGCAAAGCAAAAAGAATAGAGAAGTTTGAAAATTATTCTGATTGTTCTCGTTAATAATTAACAATGAAGCTTCCCTAGGATTATATTAATTTTTCTTTACAACCAGGTCTAAACTATAAATCTCACCATTAAATGTCTTATTTCACCTTAAAACAAAAAGTGCAACAACTTTTTGAATGCTTCAGTCACTATTTCTTGATTGATCTTAATGAAAATCAACCTTAAATGGGTGTCTGTGTCATCACCTTGATCCTCTCACCTGAATTATTGTAAAACCAGTCTAACATGGATGTTAATCAAACTGCATGAAATTGCTTTAGCCATTAGGTATATTCAATTATGTAGGTACATTCAATTGTAGTTATAGCTCAGTGTGTAGCACTCTGACCCTAGAATAAAGTTCTGAGTTTAAGTTACAACGCACAATATCCAGGCAATAAGAGTCATAGACAGATACTATATGGAAACAGACCTTTTGGCCCACTGCATCCACACCGTCCAGTAAGCATTTTTACACCAATTACATATTAAATACATATTGTCCCCCCCCATTCCCATTAACTGCCTTCATAGTCTCTCATTCATCCACACAGTAGGGGGCAATTTACAGTGGCTAATTATTGGACTCAACCCTCCGAGCGTGAAGACACTGGAGCACCCAGAGGAAATCCACATGGGTTACAGGGAAAATATGCATTCTCCACACACAATATCCAAGGTCAGGATTGAACATAGAGCCCCTGGTGGTGTGATGTAGTAGCTGAACCAATGTGCTGCCAAAATTAGTGGCCAGTGAGAACCTACTGCCCTTCTTCAAGTATTGGTGAGCAGGATAAGGTTTTCAGTATCTGCTAAACTGAGGTTCTCTCTCCCTCCTCAGATAACAAGGATAAATAACATTATTTGAAGAAGGAAAGAGGATTCTTCCATGATGTCCAGTCTACTGATACCCAAAGATGTGTTTCCTGGTCAATTATCTCCTTCCTGTTGTGTCATAAACTGGTTGTCACATGACTGGTCTTCAAAAAGTACTTAATTGGCTGTTGAGTTATCTTAAGATGCTACATAAAGACAAGTCCTTCCCAAACTTGAAGCTATCTATCGGCAAGCTGAATGGTCCATGTGACTTTAGAGATACCCCGTGGAAACAGATCCTTTGGCCCACCAAGTTCGCACCAACCAACAATCAACCGTACAATAGCACGATCCTACACAATAGGGACGATTTACAATTTACAATTTACAGAAGCCAATTAAACGACAAACTTGCACGTCTTTGTTGCGTGGGAGAACCCGGAGAAAACACACATGGTCACGGGGAGAATGTATAAACTCCTTACAGACACAACCCATAATCAGGATTGAACCCGATTCCCTGGCGCTATATACAAGGCATCAAATTTACTACTGCACCACTGTGCTGCCCTTGTGTGGCATAGAATCAGATTCATACAGAAACAAGCCCTGTGGCCAATCTCCATGGGTGCATCAATCCTGCATCAAGCACTCATTTACGCTAATTTAATATTATCGCCACCTATGAAGTGATTCTTACTTACTATAAACAGCACTTTGAGTTGTCCGTCATGGCCTCTCACTCTTTCAGATAACCTAGTATGTAGGAAATGATGAGGGTTTAGAGTTAAAATGAAACAATATCATTGTATCTATATCAGTTCACTAGTTAACACCAATTTGTGTAGAAAGTTACAAGCCACCCAACTTAAATTCCTGAGGTAGATGTTTAACCTAGGCCACTTACTTTAAAAGTGCAGAACAGTGGTGAATGTGCTTTTGAGTTTTGCACTGGTTGTAAAGATATGAGAAAGAACTGCATAAATGCAAGACTAAACTCACACATTCCTACGTCAATAAAAGTTAACACCCATGGATTGCCCAGTTGAACAGGACACAGAGAGTGGTGAGGCTGTGGAATTCTCTGCCACAGAAGGTAGTTGAGGCCAGTTCATTGGCTATATTTAAGAGGGAGCTAGATGTGGCCCTTGTGGCTAAGGGGATCAGGGGGTATGGAGAGAAGGCACGTACAGGATACCGAGTTGGATGATCAGCCATGATCATATTGAATGACGGTGCAGGCTCGAAGGGCCGAATGGCCTACTCCTGCACCTATTTCCTATGATTCTATGACACCAAATTCAAATAACGCGGCTCTGAGCAATATTCACCCTCAGTTAACATCCCAAAAAGTAAAACATCATCGGGTCATTGTCACATCGTGGTTTGCCATAGTTTGTTATTCACAAATTGCTGCCATATTTTCCATATCACATTAGTGACTAAACCAGAAAAAAATGTGACATTGGCTGTAACTTGCTTTGTGAAGACCCGTGCAATTAAAGAGGCGATTTCAAAAGGTGCCGTTAGGATGTGGTACAACAACATCTCATCTTGAAATCTCCTTCTTTAATAAAGTGCACATGCACAGAGAAAGATTGCAAGATGTAGTTTCCCAAAAAATGCCAAGGTTGTACCTCCTACAGAAAGCACAGACGACCATGACCTTGATGAGAAGCAGTAAGAAAACAATTGATACAGCCAGGAACAACTGAGGAAATTGCCACACTCCAGCCACAAACATCCCACTCGTTGGATCAGGAGCCATGAAGAGCACGGGCCCCAGTGCTATCGAATTATGTAGAGTCCTGAGAAAATAAAAAGACCAGTTCCATTAGGTCATTCCTAGTGAGAACATGCAATGGTTTCACCATCACTGGCTCCCTCACAACAACATTCTGAGGATTACCATTGACCAGACTCTAAATTGGACTCGCATGGAACTGCAATGTTGGAATCTTGAGCAAAGCACAAAGTACTGGAGGAATTCAGCAGGTGAGGCAGCATCTTTGGAGGGAATTGACCGGCGGTTTCATTTTGGAGAAGCTTGCAAAAGTGTCCCGAGCCGAAGCTTTGCCTGTCCGCTCCTTCCAAAGAGGCCACCTGACCTGCTGATTACTTCAGCACTTTGCATTTAGCTCCAAACTACTATGAAAGGAGCAGCCTATTTTGTGACAAGTACCTTTCCTTTTGACTCCTCATATATTTTCCAATATCTAAAAGGCATACATCAGGATTTCTATGGAATACCATTCACTTATCTGGTTCGGGACAGATCGGACAACATTTAAGAGGTTCAACATTCTTTAGGAATGTGCAGCTCTCTTGATTCACAGCTTATCCACCTTAAGCTTTCACTGCTTGTGAGCAAATTGACTGATAATTAACCAAACTGCTTTTAATTACAACAGTGTTTTTATTTTGCCATGTTTACATTAGCTGTGAAGCAATTTAAAACATCTCAATCTTTTGAAAATTAACATAAATGCAATTACTTTCTAAAAAGGTCTCCAGGTGTCGTTCAAACATCCCATATTCAAATCTTCTCGACCTGCACAAGTATTATGAAATTATTTAACTAATGGGGCATCACACTAAAGTTTGTAGGTTTTCTAGCAGCGATAAACAGATAATAAGGAGAAACCAGATCATTCAGGATGCACGAGCTTTGTTATCTGCAATATCCTACGCAAACCATGGCAACCAACTAATGCAATATAAAGTGAACTGCTGTTTAACAAACAGCAAAAACAAGATGGCCATTTTGGACTAAGTGACTAAAATTAAGTCCATTTTGTTCTCCACCACTTCCTCCTTAAAATGCCACGTTTGAAATAGTTTTATTGCACAATAAACAAAAGAAATATGAGGGGAATGTCCAACGTCATTAATATTTAACAAAGTCCATGTGTCTTCTACGGCATTGCATTCAACCGAGTCCCTTCATAGGCAGGCAGGATATAATGCTTTTGCACAAATTTCAGCAAGAAACTCGGGATTCATCCCTTTCCCGAAACAACAGGGCACAGTTTTCCAAAGGGGTAGTAGAACTTATTCCCCCACCCTCCCCAAGGTAAAGGTTCATATCTCCCCATCCCCCCCCCCCCCCCCCCCCACTAATTTCACCACTTACTTCCGATCTGAAATATGATCAGGTGATTTAAAAAAAAAAATCAGAATACACATAATGATCCCAGTAATATTAAGAAAACAATTACTCATCAGTTTACCTTTAAACTGGTGTACAGGAAACTATATTGACACAGGATTGAAGGTTAAAGCTATATTGACACAGGATTGAAGCTGGTTTTGCTGAGACCGTTTCAGTATCAAACTTCTGTCCACTCGGTTTTTTCCCCACTAAAATGTTTAGTTCATATTCTTCTTTTTTCTGTCATTTAAAGTCTCAATGGATTGATTTTTAAAGGAGATCACCAAAATACTGTGGGGAGAAGAAATGAGTTATTGTAGTCAAACAGACACAATCAATGCCGTCAAATAGAGATAAAATCAGTCAATTATTCAAGTAGTCAGTTGCATGCTGCTATAGAAACTTGTGTTAGTGGAGGAAGATGTGGTGTTTAAAAATAAATAATAGTTTGTGAATTCTGGTTCATGTTTCCTTTGCTCCAGGAGGAACAGACATTGAATTGTACCAATTATTCTCCTTGTGTAAACTCTAAATTTAAAGGGCATTACTTATTGGAATGGAAGATCAATAGGCCCTTCTGGCTGATCATGCAAATGGCATCCAGTTCTACCTCACTAGAATTTTGTTTCATCCTTCCACTATTGCCTGAACCAATATCCACAACTGTATAAGCAGAAGTCTCTATGTGTAGAATCAGAATCAGATTCAAATTTTATTCGCAAAGTATGTTTTGCAACATACGAGGAATTTCACTGGCCAGGTCTTCTTCTTTCGTGTGGCGTGCACAGCCTAAAGTTGGTGGACAACTTGTTCTATTTGATCTTCCGTTTGTGCACGTCGAATTGATTGCATTCGTCGAAACAGGGCGGACCACGTGAAGGTTGCAATCTTCCACCCCACTGGCCAGGTCAGTCATACAATTAAAAGCAACAGACTCAAAAAACACATTTTAACATGAACATCCACCACAGTGACTCCTACACATTCCTCACTGTGATGGAAGGCGAACTAAAGTTCAAGTTCCTTCCATTGTTCTTCCTCGGTTGCGGATCTCGAGCCCTCCGTTGACGGGACGGTCTTAACTCCCGTAGCCGGTGGCGTTTTGGCCCTCCGCGTCGAGGCATTCAGCTCCTGCATCGGGAGGGGTTGTCAGCTCCCCTGCGCCGGCCGATCGAATCTCGCGTCGGGGCTGGTTGAACCTTCTGCGGCATTGGAGCTCCCGACTCTCCCGAGACTGCGAGCCCTCGGTAGTAAGTCCGCAGGCCGCAGGTGGGAGCGATCCCAGGCAAGGGATCCGCTCTGATGTTAAGAAAGAAGGAATTGCTGATGCTGGTTTAAACCGAAGATAGACATAAAATGCTGGAGTAAGTCAGCGGGACAGGCAGCATCTCTAGAGAGAAGGAATGGGAGACGTTTCGGGCCTGAAGAAGGTTCCCGACCCGAAACGTCACCCGTTCCTTTTCTGCAGAGATGCTGCCTGTCCCGCTGAGTTACTCCAGCATTTTGTGTCCATCTTCAGCAGAAATCTCCACTCGTTATATATTGGGAAATACCAAACCATTACGTTTAGTCAGTCATAAAATCTGTTCCCTTGCCAACAGCACCATCCTTATTCAAGGTAAATGTCTAGTAATGATCCAGATGGTTCACAACCTTGGTGTCAACATAAACAGCCGCCACAGCGGCGTGTGAGAATGCCTAGGTATCGTGATGTGCCATGGGGGTGTCCTGGAGTCTGGTGCGAGTGCGGACGGCTTTCTGACTGTTTGAGCGGGCAGGGACTGCAGAGAGAGCGGCAAGTGGTCAGTGCGACTCTAGTCACATCACGGTGGAGCATTTGTGTGGCCCGTACATTGGACTGATGGCTGTGAATCTCCGCTTTTGCTATGTGCCCAGGGATTCACACACACCGCTGTGGTGGCTGTTTATATATATTTTAATGTAATTTTGTATCTTGTTTCTTTCTACTTGATATGACTGTACGGTAAAATCTAATTTCACTGTACCTCAGGGTACACATGACAATAAAGGACTATTGAAGTATTTCTAACTCTACAATTTGTGTCACTCCAACTTTTCCCACCTCATTTTCCGCTGAAATGATCATCCCTGCCTTTGCTATCTTCCGAGATGACTGTTCCAATTCATTTCTGACAGCTTTCCCTGAATCTACCCTTGTGTACCCAGGGAGAGTGTGCAAACGTCACACAGACATCACTCAAGGTCAAAGTCGAACCTGGGTTTTTGGCACCTTGAGGCAGCAGCTCGACCAGCTCCACGTCAATGTTCTGCCCCGCTAAGATATTATAAAGTTAAGATCGCTGGGGGAAAAAACTTAATTAATCAAGGTCTACAAAATGACTTCAAATCTTCAAATGGTCTGAAAAAGGGTCTCAACTCGAAACGTCACCCATTCCTTCACTCCGGAGATGCTACCTGTCCCGCTGAGTTACACCAGCATTTTGTGTCCATCTTTAACTGTTCTAATCTTGCCATTCTGTTCTTGAAGCTACTGATTTCTATTGGGATACAATCTCACATGGGTGCTGTGTATTCCACTGGTTCCAGATTCCTTTCAGAGTCTCACTCTGCATTGATTTAGCCACACAATAGACAATAGGTGCAGGAGTACGCCATTCGGCCCTTCGAGCCAACACCGCCATTCACTGTGATCATGGCTGATCATCCACAATCATTACCCAGTTCCTGCCTTCTCACCATATCCCCTGCCTCCGCTATCTTTTAGAGCTCTATCTAACTCTCTCTTGAAACATCCAGAGAATTGGCCTCCACTACCTTCTGAGGCTGAACTTCCACAGATTCACAACTCTCTGGGTAAAAATGTTTTTCCTCATCTCTGTTCTAAATGGCCTCCCCCTTATTTTTAAACTGTGGCCCCTGGATCTGGACACCCCCAACATCGGGAACACGTTTCCTGCCTCTAGCGTGTCCAATCCCTTAATAATCTTATATCATTTCAATGGCCATCGTCCATCATAAGGAGTTAAAGAAGGAACTGCAGATGCTGGAGAATCGAGGGTTACACAAAAAGCTGGAGAAACTCAGCGGGTGCAGCAGCATCTAAGGAGCGAAGGAGATAGGCGACGTTTCGGGTCGAGACCCTTCTTCAAGGGTCTCGACCCGAAACGTCGCCTATCTCCTTCGCTCCTTAGATGCTGCTGCACCCGCTGAGTTTCTCCAGCTTTTTGTGTAACCGTCCATCATAAGGAGAAAGCTATGAGGATAACAAACTTTGAGCCAGCCCTCTCATTCAATTAGATAATGACCAATTTATACCTTTGTGCCATTTACTTCTCTTTGTTTCATTCCATTTAATGTGCCTGCCACACACAAGCCTATTGCTCACATTCTTGAGCATGTTCACAGTGCTGTTTCCCTACATTGCTCACAAGGGAAGACATTTTAAAAAAAACTTCATTGATGAGAACGTCCTGAGGATCATTAAAGATGATAAGAAAAATCTATTTTGTTGTTTTGTTTATTCCCATTAGTTCAGATGGATAGTTATTTTAACCCACCTCAGTTGATGGGAAGCAGGTATGATTGGTTCAGGCCAAAGTTTCTCATTCCTTAATTGTTCCTGTTTGAACTTTGTGTGCTTGCATGTTTAATTTTAACACTTCATCCACAGACAAATTATGATTCATGATTGATGGGGAACGAAGGAATCACAAATTTAGACAGGTGAAAATTCATCTTCTATTGAATATTTTAGGCAGGTGATTTAATAAACCACATGCATTGAACTACTTTGAATATCTCAATCTAAATCTAAATAAGCTAAATCTGTTCTGTGTTAATCAAAGGAAACTGTACATCATGACATCGAGCCTCCACATTTGCAGTAAGCCTTTCACATTGCCCTTCCGACACTGCAGTATTTCCTCAGTTCTCTATTACTGACACTTGGACAGTGTGATGCCCCCTCCAACTGCACTGACAGCAGCCTCTGCCTGCAGCCTGTTTGTTTTTCCATCTTTTTAAAAAAAATTTAGTCAGTTTAAAGTTTGTTTTAGGGGGAAACTTTAACTTTTATATGTTGGGGAGGGGGGCAGGGTAAGGGGGAAACTGTTTCCCAGTCACTTCCTGGCGGGGATGCGACTATTTCTCCGAGTCGCGTCCTCCCCTCGCCCCCCACCTCGCGGCCTACCTCATGGATCAGAGCAGCGTTTCCTGTTGGGGACCGGGAACCAGATCAGAGCTGCAACAGCGGCGGCGGCGGCGCTGGAGTCACCGCGGAACGGGCGAGGCCTACCTGGGTCGCCGTTTGGAGCTCCGCAGCGTTGAGCCGCTGCCCCAACATCGTGGAGCTCTGGTTTGGAGAGCTTCCAACGCGGGCGGCGCTGAACAACTTCGTGGAGTCCTGGGGCCCTTTGCCGAGGGCCTCCAGCGTTGCATCTCCACCCGGTGCACCCTGCGGACTTTGGGAGCCGCGGACTACGGTAGGAGGGGGCCGACTCGGGGTCCAGGCCGCTGAGGACGTCCCCCAGCCCCGACGTCAGACTAACATCTCCCCAATGAGGGGGCCTGAACATCGGGCCGCCCGGAGCGGCGACTGCGGAGGGCTCGGGGAGGCCCCAACCACGGGTGAACAGTGGGGAACATCTGAGGAAGAGGCTGACTTTGGTGCCTTCCCTCACAGTAGGAAATGTTGATCCTGCTGTGTGGGGATGTTTTATGTTGAATTCTATCAACTCTATGTGTGTTCTTTATTTTTACTGTTTGGCTGCATGGTGATTTCATTTCACGGTGCCAATTGGCACACGTGACAAATAAATGCATCTTGAATCTTAAATAGCACTGTGTTCGTATTGACCTGTGGACATTGCTGCAGTAATGGCAACTTAACACTCAGTCAATTTTGAACCACTCGACGTGGCAGTCCCAATGAAACATTCTCCTTCATTTCTGCCCCTACACCAGTGCAGGATCCCTTCTTCAAAGAAAGGGAGACCCGACACGTCACCTGTCCATTTCCTCCACTGACACTGCCTGACCTGCTGAGTTCCACCAGCACTTTGTGTTTTGCTCAAGATTCCAGCGTCTGCGGTCTCTTATGTCTTCAATTAACTGTAGTTAATTGACTACGGTAGGCTGTCCACGTAATATCGAAAACTCAACAGAGTCTGAAGGCTGCGATTTCAGCCACTTGGTTCTGGGCTGACACTCCAGTGCAGTACCACAGGAGCATGGCATCGTCCGAAATGCTCGGCTGTCCTTTGGACGAGCCTCAGAGTTTAGAGTCCACATCTCCCCTCAGGTAGACTGAAAGATTTTTGGGCACAATTTTAAAAGGCAGCCGATCTTTTCCAGCTCCTGGGCCAGTATTTATCGATCAAATAAATCCATTCTTTGGCCATTTTCTTATTGTCGTTTCTGGGATATTGTTTTGCCCAAATTGCCTATCACACATTACTACAGTTAAATCAAGTACTCTGCTGGCTCTAACAAAGCTGTGTGAATACAAGCCTTTCTTTCCTTCTTTCACAGTGACTAGTCTTTCATTCCATGTACAGTAATGATTTGGATTTTTTTTTTTTTAAACTCACCTTGATTTCTGGGTCCAACTGGAACTTCATTCTGCAGGGCAACCCTGTCTGTCTCGTCTCTCACCGTTTCAAATCACAACCAAGCAATGACCCAAATGTGGAACCAGCGGGTTACATATTGGAAGGGCGAGGAATCTCAGATGCGTCGCCAGTTCATGCACCCTTCAAAGAATTCAAAGCAAGAGGCTGACACGACAAGAATGAAGTTATACTCCTCTTTTTAGACTCTCTCTCGAGAGAGAGAACCAATAATAAGACATCTCCCTGGGAGTCAATAAGGAACAAGGAAAAAGGAACGTTTGCAGCTATTTATAGTAAATGACTGTACTGAAAGATTACCTTCGGTGTCAGAGTACATTCATCTGAGAAAATATTTGTGTTTCACATAGCTGTACACAAGGGTTGGGCACTTAGCTACACACAGTTACATCAAACATTGGCTTCAGGTGTTAGTGAAAAGAATTTTATACCAGGCAAATCATTTTGCAGCCACTGAAAATCAAGAGTTTAGCGAGAATTGTCAATAACATTTTAAACCCAATGAGTTTCATTTGAAAATGTACCTTCACTGCCAAGTTCTGATAAGAATGTGTCTGTTTTTTAAAAACTTTTATTTCCTTATAGAAACATAGAAAATAGGTGCAGCACCGTCATTCATTGTGATCATGGCTGATCGTCCCCTATCAATAACCCGTGCCTTCCTTCTCCCCATATCCCTTGACTCCACTAGCCCCTAGAGCTCTATCTAACTCTCTCTTAAATCCATCCAGTGATTTGCCCTCTGAGGCAGGGAATTCCATAAATTCACAATTCTCTGGGTGAAAAAGTTTTTTCTCACCTCAGTCTTAAATGACCTCCCCTTTATTCTAAGACTGTGGCCCCTGGTTCTAGACTCACCCAACATTGGGACCATTTTTCTCGCATCTAGCTTGTCCAGTCCTTTTATAATTTTATATGTTTCTATAAGATCCCCCCTCATCCTTCTAAACTCCAGTGAATACAAGCCTAGTCTGCAGGAGTGGGGCGCTGTGTTGTATGGCTGCTCTGCCTGCAGTCTGTCCTTTCACCCTTTTTTATTTTTATTTTTAGTCCTTTTAAAAACAAAATGTTAGTTGGAGGTCTTCTTTTATGTGGTGGGTGGGGGGGAGGGGAAGGGGGAACTTTATTTCCTAGTCTCTACCTGGTCGGAGAGGCGGCTTCCCTCCGAGCTGTTTCTTCGCCCCTTCCTTGCGGCCTACCATCGAACTGGAGCGGCATTTCCTGTCGGGACCGGCCGGAACCCCAGCTTGGGCGGGCGGCACAGCGCTGGGACACCATCACGGAGCGGGCGATGCCTGACCGGGTCGCCGTGCCGTAAGCTCCGGAGTGCTGTGACCACCGACTCCAACATCCGAGGAGCTGTGGCTGCGGGTGTCCAGCCACGGGGTGGCGCTGGATTTAAAACACCGCGGAGCCTGGGATCGGAGATCGCCAGAGTCGGAGCTCCAACCAGCGCGGCCTGAGGACTTCGGGAGCCACAGTCTCCAGGGAGGGAGCGGCCATTCCAGAAATTCCAAGCCGCTGTGGAGTGTTCACCCGACGCCGGAGTTCCATCTTCCTGGCAAAGAGGGCCTGAAAACATCGGACTGGCCAGCAGAGGCCACAAATAGGCCCGACCTCGGGTGGTCACAGAGGAAGAGGACTGAACTTTCTGATGCCTTTCCCCACAGTGGAAGATTTTTGATTCTGCTGTGGGGGGACGTTCATGTTAAATTCTATAATGTGTTGTGTCATTTTTCTTTTTTTTTAAATTTTTCTATGGATGTACAGAAACTTAATTATTTCTTCTATGTCGAGCACTTTGGTTTCAACGAGAGTTGATTTAAACGTGCCATATAATACTTACCTACTACTCTTTTCAATCTTTCCTCAAATGACAGTCCCACCATCCCAGGGATCAATCTCGTGACCCTACGCTGCACTGCCTCAATCACAAGGATGCCCTTCCTCAAATTAGGAGACCAAAACTGTACACAATACTCCAGATGCGGTCTCACCAGAGCCCTATACAACTGCAGAAGAACCGCTTTACTGCTATACTGAAATCCTCTTGATATGAAGGCCAACATTCCATTAGCTTTCTTCACTGCCTGCTGTACCTGCATGCCAGCTTTCAGTGACCGGTGTACAAGGACGCCCAGGTCTCGCTGTACCTCCCCCTTACCTAACCTAACCCTATTGAGATAATAATCTGCCCCGTTGTTTTTGCCGCCAAAGTGGATAACCTCATATTTTATATTATACTGCATCTGCCACGCATCTGCCCATTCACTCAACCTGTCCAGGTCACCCTGCGACCTTCTAACATCCTCTTCACAGTTCACACTTTATTTATATCAATTATTAACGGCCGTTTTCTTAGGGACAGGAGGAGAACTTTCGTGCATTCAAACGCATTCCTGTCGCTCGGTGTGAAAGTGTCATAGCCTAATCCCACTTACCCGTTTTTTTTCAGCGACTGCCGGCAGGTCGCCGAAAATTTTCAATATGTTGAAAATCCAGCGGTGATCAGAAAAAGGTAAGACTCTTTGGGCGACTGTTCACAACATGTCGCGGGGTGACACCTGTATGGTCGTGAGTAGTCGTCCAAAGAGTCGTACCTTTTCCTGGTCACCGCTGGATTCTCAACATTTTGAACAAATTCCGCGACCTGCTGCGACTTTGATGGGTGCCGGCAAGTCGCCGAAAAAAATCGCGTAAGTGGGACAGGCCTTTTACTCCATCCACAAGGGCTGCTCAGAGGCGCAACGGTAGAGTTGCTGTCTCACAACGCCGGGGACCCGGGTTCGATCCTGACCAAGGGTGCTGTCTGTACGGAGTTTGCACATTCTCCTTGTGACCGCGTGTGTTTCCTTCGTGTGCTCCGGTTTCTGAGCAGGACGGTGGGGCTCAGGCAGCAGGGAGCGTGGACAAGGTGGGAGAGCATACCGCAGCGCAGGATTACCTGGTCAAACATCATGCAGGCAGACTTCCAGCGCGTCCGGTTCCTTGTCCAAGCTGTCTACGATGCCCTACCAAGTCCAGCAAACCTCCACGTCTGGGGCAAGAGCGAGACACCTTCCTGCCCACTTTGTTCTGGAAGAGGATCATTAGAACATCTCCTCAGCAGCTGCCCAAAGTCTCTTGGGGAAGGTCGCTATCGGTGGCGCCATGACCAGGTGCTCAAGGTGGTTGCTGAGAGCATAGCCACTGCCATCTGTAACAGCAAACACCACCATGCACCAAAGAAATCAATCAATTTTGTCAAAGCTGGAGAGAAGCCCCGACCACAACCAAAAACAAGGACGGGCCTCCTCTACACAGCCACTGACTGGCAGCTGCACGTCGATCTGGGCAAACAGCTGAAGTTTCCACAGCACATCACAGCAACATCACTCCGGCCAGATATGATCATCACCTCCGAAGTGACAAAACAGCTGATCATTCTGGAACTGACAGTGCCCTGGGAAGAGCGTATTGAAGAGGCTAATGAGAGGAAGCGCGCAAAGTACCAGGAACTGGTGGAGATGTGCCAGGACAGGGGCTGGAAGACATACTATGAGCCGATAGAGGTGGGCTGTAGAGGCTTTGCAGGACGCTCACTCTACAAAGTCCTCAACCAGTTGGACTTTACGGGGCTGGCAAAGAAGAGTGCCATTCAATCCGCAAGTGAAGCCGCAGAGAAAGCCACTAGGTGGCTTTGGATTAAGAGGGCTGATCGGTGGGCGGTTGCTGCTGGGACGCAAGTCGGGGCTTGATCAACCCTGGCTGGGTCGCCTGGGCGAGGGTGTCTGATGTTGTGAGACCCGAAACACCCGATGACCCCAGGTCACATCACTGAGGATGCGTCCCAGCGCATCTAGAAGATGTATATTTCACACTGGGCGACTGTTCACAACATGTCGCGGGGTGACACCTGTATGGTCGTGAGTAGTCGTCCAAAGAGTCGTACCTTTTCCTGGTCACCGCTGGATTCTCAACATTTGAACAAATTCCGCGACCTGCTGTGACTTTGACGGGTGCCGGCAAGTCGCCGAAAAAAATCGCGTTAGTGGGACAGGCCCTTTACTCCATCCACAAGGGCTGCTCAGAGGCGCAACGGTAGAGTTGCTGCCTCACAACGCCGGGGACCCGGGTTCGATCCTGACCAAGGGTGCTGTCTGTATGGAGTTTGCACATTCTCCCTGTGACCGCGTGGGTTTCCTTCGGGTGCTCCGGTTTCTGTAATTGGCCTCTGTAAATTGTCCCTAGTGTGCAGGATAGAACTAGTGTACCTGATTGTAGATCAGCATGGACTCGGTGGGCCGAAGGGCCTCTTTCCACTCTGTATTTCTAAACTAAATTAAAAACCTTTCTTGGTTCTGCAACCTTTCATACCCTCTCCCTCACCAAGCCTCGATTGGCGTGGGGAAGTGATTTCTGAACTTCCATTATTCTTTGTGCGCATGTAATGAGATGCCTAGATAGAGTGGATGTGGAGAGGATGGTTCCAGCAGTGAGATAGTCTAACACCAGAAGGCACAGCCTCACAATAAAAGGAGGCACCTTCAGAATGGAGATGAGGAGGAATTTCTTTAGTCAGAATTCAATTCAATTCAAGTTTAATGTCATTGCACAAATACAAGTATAGGTACAACGAAATACAGTTTAGCGTCGTTCTTAGTGATAGCGATATAGAATAAATACAGAGTGCAGTGGTAGCAATATGGAAAATAAATAAATACAGGGTACAGACAAGTCTATCAGCTGGGCTCCGAGTTCAGCGGTCTGATGGTGTAGTTGAAGAAGACCTGCTGCGACTTTGATGGGTGCCGGCAAGTCGCCGAAAAAAATCGCGTAAGTGGGACAGGCCTTTTACTCCATCCACAAGGGCTGCTCAGAGGCGCAACGGTAGAGTTGCTGTCTCACAACGCCGGGGACCCGGGTTCGATCCTGACCAAGGGTGCTGTCTGTACGGAGTTTGCACATTCTCCTTGTGACCGCGTGTGTTTCCTTCGTGTGCTCCGGTTTCTGAGCGGTTTCGTCCTACTGGTGCGGGACTTGAGGCTCCTGTACCGCCTCCCTGATGGGAGGAGGGCAAACAGTCCATGGTTAGGGTGTGAGGGGTCCTTGATGATCTTCCCGGCCCGCTTCAGGCACCGTTTTCGGTGGAGGGCATCCAAGGCAGGGAGCGGGGCACCGATGATGTACTGGGCGGTTTTCACCACCCGTTGTAGTGCCTTCCTGTCTGCCACGGTGCAACTGCTGTACCATACCGTAAAGCAGGTGGTCAGGATGCTTTCGATGCAGGATGCAGCGGTAGAAGTTCGTCAGGATCCGGGGGGACAGGTGGGCTTTTTTGAGCCTCCTCAGAAAGTAAAGGCGCTGCTGTGCCTTTTTGATTAGCTTTGAGGTGTTGAGGGACCAGGACAGATCCTCCGAGATGTGTACCCCGAGGAATTTGTAGTTGGAGACCCTCTCCACCTCAGTCCCGTTTATATGGATGGGGGTGTGTCTGCCCCCTCTGTTCTTCCGAAAGTCAACAATTATTTCCTTCGTCTTCTGGGAGTTGAGGACGAGGTTATTGTTGGCACACCAGGTGGCCAGGTGCTGGACCTCCTCCCTGTAGGCTGATTCGTCATTATCACTGATCCGTCCTACCACCGTGGTGTCATCGGCAAATTTTATGATGGCGTTGGAGCCATACTTGGGGATGCAGTCATGCGTGAAGAGGGAGTAGAGGAGAGGGCTGAGCACACAGCCCTGTGGCACGCCGGTGTTCAGTGTTATAGTGGAGGAGGTGAGGTTGTTGACCCTAACAGACTGTGGTCTGTTAGTGAGGAAATCCAGTGTCCAATTGCAGAGGGAGGTGGAGATGCCAAGACCGCTGAGTTTGGTAATCAAGCTAGCGGGTATGACAGTGTTAAAGGCAGAGCTGAAGTCAATAAACAGCAGCCTGATGTAGGTGTTGTTGCTGTCCAGGTGGGTCAGGGCAGAGTGTAGGGCCGTCGATATGGCGTCCTCTGTAGACCTGTTTGACCGGTAGGCAAATTGGTGGGAGTCCAGTGTGGGGGGGAGGCTGGCTTTGAGGTGAGCCAGGATCAGCCGCTCAAAGCACTTAGCGATGACAGGGGTGAGTGCCACAGAAGGTGGTGAATCTGTAGAATTCATTGCCATGGATGGCTGTGGAGGCCAACAAATTAGTTTTTTGGCCTAATTCCGCTCCTATCACTGATGACCTTATGACCTTATTATTTTTTAAGCAATTTAAGACCAACCTGCCCAACCACTCCCTGGAGCTCAAGCCCGCAAGTCCTGGCAACGTTTTCGCAAATCTTCTCTGCACTCTTTCCAGCATTGGTGTGACTATATCTGTAGGACTTTGTATAATAACGGTCTTCTTATTTCCATGAATGGCATGAATGCATTCTAAGCAGTTCAGAGTCACATTAGGTAACAACAGGAATGGACAAGTTGTTCGCTGAGGAAAGGATGGAGCTGCTGTAGTTTGGAAGAGTGAGACTCCGAGGAATCTTGGCAGGATCTATGTGGAGAGGATGTACCCTTCTGTGTCGCGGTTTTAAATTAAGGAATTTCCCATTAAAGACATACATGAGGATTTAAGGGCCTGTCCCACGTAGGCTATTTTTTAGGCGACTACAGGCGGCTAGGCTGTCGCCACATGGTCGCCGGTGTGTCGCCTGTATGGTCGTGAGTCGTCTCCTCAGTCGCCCAAAGAGTCGTAGCGTCTTTCTGGTCGCCACTGGATTTTCAACATGTTGCAACATTTTCGGAGACAGTCGGCGACAGTGGGTTTGACGCCAATGAGCGTAGCTTGACTTCTTCTGATGGCGGTGCTGTCGTAGTTGTCGCCAGGTTAACTAACGTAGGTTGTCGTCGGTGCCGACTTGTGTTTTTTTTTGTTGTTAAAGTAATTATTCTATTTCAAATCTTATGTCGAAGGGGGGCCCAGTCACCGGTTTTTCGCCGACCTACTATGGTTATGACAGCGGCCGGAAGTCGACTAAGTGGGACAGGCCCTTTACTTTCCCCTTCCCAACAGTGGTGACTTTAACTTGGGCAGCACAGCGGTGAAGTTGCTGCATTACAGCGCCAGAGACCCGGGTTTGAACCTGAGCATGGGTGCTCCCTGTACAGAGTTTTGTAATGGGGGAAAAAAGGAAATAGCAGAACAGTTAAACTAGTACTTTGGTTCTGTCTTCACTAAGGAAGACACAAACAATCTCCCAGAAATACTAGGGGACCGAGGAGCTAGCGGGAGGGAGGAACTGAAGGGAATCCACTTTAGTCAGAAAATGGAGTTAGGTAAACTGTTGGGACTGAAGGCAGATAAATCCCCAGGGCCTGAATCCCAGAGTACTCAAGGAGGTGGCCCTAGAAATCGTGGATGCACCGGTGATCATTTTCTCTTGACTCCGGATCAGTTCTTCTGGACTGGAAGGTAGCCAATGTAATCCCACTTTTTAAGAAAGGATGGAGAGAGAAAATGGGGAATTATAGACCAGTTAGCCTTACATCACTGGTGGGGAAGATGCTGGAGTCGATTATTAAAGATGTTATCGCAGCGCATTTGGAAAGCAATGACGGTCGAAGTCAGCATGGATTCATGAAGAGGAAATAATGCTTAACTAATCTTTTGTAATTTTTTTGAGGATGTAACAATTAGAATGGATAAGGGAGAGTCAGTGGATGTGTTATATCTGGACTTCAAAAAGTCTTTGACAAGGTCCCACACAGGAGATTAGTGTGCAAAATTAGAGCACATGGTAGTGGGGGTAGGGTATTGACATGGATAGAGAAATGGTTGGCAGACAGGAAGCAAAGAGTAAGAATTAACGGGTCCTTTTCAGAATGGAAGGCAGTGATGAACAGGCAGGCAGGGGTCCCGCAAGGCTCGGTGCATGGGATAGATGTAACATCTCTAAGTTTGCGGATAACACAAAGCTGGGTGTCAGTGTGAGCTGCGAGGAGGATGCCATGAGGCTGCAGGGTGACGGATAGGTTGGGTCAGTGGGCAGATGCACTATAATGTGGATTAATGTGAGGTTATCCACTTTGGTGGCAAGAACAGGAAGGTAGATTATCTGTATGGTGTCAGATTAGGAGAAGGGGAGGTGCAACAAGACCTGGGTGCGCTTGTAACATCAGTCACTGAAAGTAAGCATGCAGGTACAGCAGGCAGTGAAGAAATCTAATGGCATGTTGGCCTTCATTGCGAGACGATTTGAGTTTATGTGCAAGGAGGTCCTACTGCAGTTGTACAGGACCTTGGTGAGACCACACCTGGAGTATTGTGTGCAGTTTTGGTCTCCTAATTTGAGGAAGGACATTATTGCTATCGAGGGAGTGCAGAGTAGGTTCACCAGGTTAATTCCCGGGATGGCGGGACTGACATACGATGAAAGAATGGGTCGACAGCACTTGTATTCGCTGAAATTTAGAAGGATGAGAGGGGATGTTATAGAAACATATAACATTCTTAGAGGATTGAACAGGGTAGATACAGGAAAAATGTTCCCGATGTTGGTGGTCCAGAACCAGGGATCACAGTTGAAGAATAAGGGGTAGGCCATTTAGGATTGAGATGAGAAAAAAAAATTTCACCCAGAGAATTGTGAATCTGTGGAATTATCTGCCACAGAAGGCAACAGAGACCAATTCACTTGATGTTTTCAAAAGAGAGTTTGATTTAGATATGGGGAAAAAGCCAGAACGGGGTACTGATTTTGGATGACCAACCATGATATTGAATGGCGGTGCTGGCTCGAAGAGCCGAATGGCCTACTCCTGCACCTATTTTCTATGATTCGTTGTACGTTCTCCCTGTGACCTGCGCGGGTTTCCTCCCACACTCCAAAGACGTACAGGTTTGTAGGCTAATTTAAGTCAAGTCAAGGCTTGGTAGAAATGGAAATTGCCCTGTGTGAGTGGGAGTGCGTGAGCATGTGTGATAGTGTTAGTGTGCAGGGATTGCTGGTCGATGTGTTCTTGGTGGGCCGAAAGGCCTGTTTTTGCCCCGTATCTCTAACCTAAAAGACTAAACTAGTCTCGGGGCTTCAGCCTGCAATGGCCACTGGAGGGCGTTATTGTTAACTATTGAACACTCTGCACTAGGTGATTAGCCGGCTTTAATTACCTCAAGTACTTGCATCTGCCCGAGCTTGTGAAAGCTTATTGCAGATAATAGCAACTTGGTGCCTTGAAACAATTCTCCTTTTCTCTAATCAATTTTTTCACGCATTGTCTTAAATCTGTGTCCCCTGGTTACCAATCCTACTAGCAGTAAAACTGCATCATAAAGCTCCTACTTCATAGGTTTTTTTTTTTAAGGCTCTTACAAATTACAACAGTGACCACTGTTTGAAAAAAATATCACGAGCAGAAACGTGCGGTGAACAAACCAAGACATGTGTTAATGCACAATGGATTTGCACCATTTATTTAGGCTGCCAGGAGGGATGGTGGTGGTGGAAGCATATACAAGAGGGGCATTTAAGAGGCTTTTAGAATAGTGCGTGGATATGGAGGGAATGGAGGTACATGGATCAGTTGCAGGCAGAGGAGATGAGTTCAACCTGGCATCGTGTTGGCATGGACACTGTGGGCTGAAGAGCCTGTTTCTGTGATGTGTACTGCTCTATGTTCTACTTGCAGATACATACATGGCTGTGAGTAACTGCACTTACCATCGTCTAACTGGGCAGAGTAGGACTTTTCCGGCTCTCCACCAAACTATCTAATCCGAGCCACACTGCCAGGAGGGCGGCTTCAGGCGTAAGCAGAGGTTAGGATGGGACAGAGGCAGCCTACAATTAAAACGTGTTCCTGTGGTTAATCAATATGCAGTAACACACCCTCCCCATCATTAGAAAAACGTGTCTACAATGTAGTTTCAGCGAAGATAGTCGTCTTACCAGGTAGCATGCTGGTTGCTTTGAGTTTGTACGAGGAGTGGCCACCCTCAGATCTGTGACAAGGCAGGACTTGAGAGAGAAGGGAGGGTAACAGATAATCAACATTCACAAAAGGCAAATATGGGTTGATATCAATAGCTCGATACTATGGGGCGTTGTGTATACTTTGTTCAAATTCTGTGAAGAGAAATACTGCCTCCACAGATGTTGCCTGACCTGTTGAGTTCCTTCAGCAGCTTGTATTTTGTTTTAGATGCCTTGCAGTCTTTTGTGTTTCCACTTTACTGCTCATGGTTTACATTTGCCTTATGGACTGTATATCTAATCGATCTTGTGTTGGAAAGAAGTGCAGGTGCTGGTTTAAATCAACGGTAGACACAAAATGCTGGAGTAACTCAGCGAGGGAGGCAGCATCTCTGGAGAAAAGGAATGGGCGACGTTTCGGGTTGAGACCCTTCTTCAGACATCAGACCCGAAACGTCGCCCATTCCTTTTCTCCAGAGATGCTGCATCACCCGCTGAGTTACTCCAGCATTTTGTATCTAATCTATCTTTGTCTCTTCAACAACCTGGTTACATTACGCTTGGTCCATGCACCCATGCCATGAATATAGAGTGTAATTAGTTGAGATCCAGCACTAATCCTTGTGGCACTACAGCAGTTACTGCTTGTCAATCTGAGAATAACCCATTTACCCAATCCCTCTCAGCAATTTGAAATTGTCATTAAAATTATATTCTAATATAATAGTATAATACCTGACATTAAGCAAGTGTTACTTCAATTAATTATTTAGTTTAGAAGTACAGAATAGAAACAGGCCCTTCGCCCCACTGAGTCCACGCCAATCATCGATTACGTTCACTTTAATTCTATGTTACCCACACAGTTGCATCCACTCCCTACATGTCAGGGGCAATTTACAGAGGCCAATTAATCTACAAACATTTTTGGGATGTGGGGGGGAAACTGGAGCACCCGGAGGCAACCCACGTGACTACAGAAATAATGTGCAAACTCTACACAGACAGAACCCGTGATCAGAATTGAAGCCAGGCATCTGGCACTGCGAGGCAGCAGCTCTACCTGAATCCAAAAACACCATAATGAAAATCTAAATTAAAGCCAGAAAATGCTGAAAACATTCCTGTTTTAATTATAATTAATTATGCTGCCCAGCTATTGCATACATGAGATCAGTTAATTAAACACAGGTCAGGAAGGAACTGCAGGAAGGAACTGCAGATGCTGGTTTACACCAAAAATAGACACAAAATGCTGGAGTAACTCAGCGGGACAGGCAGCATCTCTGGAGAAAATGAATAGGTGGTGTTTCGGACCAAGGCAATTCTTTAGACTGCTTTCTTCAGACTCAGTCTGAAGAATGGTCTCAACCCAAAATGTCATCTATTCCTTTTCTCCAGAGATGCTGCCTGGCCAGCTAAGTTACTAGAGTATTTTGTGTCTATCTTCAGCATATAAGCCCGTGTCTTCTTTGTGTAGCTCCAACGGAGTATCTTTAGCTTCGCTTCCCATAGCAACACATCTTTCAATGATGGTCATGAGCCACTTGCCTAGCTTTAGTGCTCAAATGATTAAAACAAAACTTAACACAGATCATTTTAACTGGCAGCCATTGTTTTTGTTAATATATAGTTTATAGTTCATAAGTCATAGGAGCAGAATTAGGCCATTCTTCCCATCAAGTATATTCCACCATTAAATTATGGCTGATCCGTCTTTCCCGCTCAACCCCATTCTCTTGCCTTCTCCATGATAAGCTTATGGTTCTTTAATACATTTGTGTTATACTTGTGACAGTCATACTGCATGGAAACAGGCCCTTCAGCTCAACTTGCCTACACCGACCAACATATCCCATCTACACTAGTCTCACCTGCCTGTTTAGCCCATATCCTTCTAAACCCATCGTATCCATGTACTTGTCTAAATGTTTTTTAAACATCGTTATAGTACCAAATGTTTATTAAACTTTGTGATAGTATTAAACATTGTGGTAGTGCCAAATGATTGGGCCTCATTGGAATTAAAAAACTCAACAACATTGTTTAGATGGAATGTAATGCGATCATCTCTCATTCCTTTGCAACCAACTGCAAATATCATTCAATTACCAAGCCTTGGCCGTCACCCTGCACCCATGTAGGTAAATAATACTCCATGCTAAACCGGTGACTCATACATTTCAAGAAAGGGCAGACGGAAGGCCAGAGCGGCACTTGAAAAGCAGGTGAGGATTCTGAACTTGGGACTTTGTTAGAACGGGAGCGGATGCAAAACTATAGGTGAGCATGTGGGAGGTGTATAGAAGCCGGGAGGGGAGCAAGGTGGATAAAGCTAGCAGGGATTTGCACAAGTGTCAGGAGGTCAGGTGAAGGTGAACACTTCAGGCATACGCACTGTCAGGTGGCAGGACCATTCAGGTGGTGAAAGGAATCATCAGATGATGAAAACTATACATGCCTTCCTGCTAAGCGACTTTTCCCCAGTTTTTAATAATGGCGTAATGCCAGAGATTAAATATTTCTACGCATAAAGTTATGCGATTAAGTATTTGGTCCTAGACATACATCATGGGAATGGGCCATTCGGCCCACCTCGTCCGTGGCGAAAATCATTCACCCATTCCCATTGGGTCTACTTTATCCCACTGCTCTCTACCTACTAGGGGCAAAGTACAGAGGCCAATTAATCCACAACCCAGACACACAAAGTGCTGGAGTCACTCAGCAGCTGCACACTTTGTCTATTTGTTCGTGAACAAGCATCTGCAGTTCCTCGTGTCCACAAACCCATGTCTTTGGGATGTGGGAGGAAACAGAAGCACCCCACCCAGCGGAAACCCATGTGGTCACAGGGGGTGTGTGAACACTCCGCGCAGACAGCAGTTGGAATCAGGATCAAACCGGGTCAATACCCTTGTAATTCTACTGGCAGAGCATTGACTCCAGATGCAGGCAACCTGCAAACACTGAATTTGATTTGGAGTCCAGAAGGCTGCAACAGACATAGGCAGCTGAGCTGTTGTTCCTCAACTAAGAATTTCTGGAAATTCGCTTTGTTTGCCTCAGAAATGGCCAGTTCTGCAATAGATTTTTCCTCTCAAGATCTGACCTGCTCGGCCTTTCCTACCATTTGGGACCATTTGGGTCCTTTTGTTGGTATACCCTCCTTGTAATCACCCTCATTAAACCATCAACCAAATAGCTTTACAACACCTTGTCGCCATGGCTACCTAAGCCTCACCCTGCCAAAGTTATTCCTTTTATCCTGCCCCTCCCTCCACCACCCACACAGCAACTTAAAACTTGTTTTATTATCTTTTCCAGTTCTGACAAATTAACTTTGACTTTAAGCTTAACTGGGTTTTTTTCCCCCATGGATGCTTCCAGAATGTTCAGTTTTTGTATCCACTCAATTCCTTCTTCTTTCTCACACAACTCTTAACTCAAACCAGCACATGGGCCAGATGGAGGTGTGTGTGTCACCCTACAGTTGAAAAAATCAACTCATCTCAGCCTCCAATCTAAACACACATTTGCACATCATATTCATAAATGGGAAAGGAAAAAAGTGTATTAAGTTAGTCACTGGCAGTCATACTTGCATCTCCTCTAATCTCTCTCTGTGACATGTTTGTTCCCTTCTGTTATTTGCTACTCCACCCTTTACTGGATTGTAAAACAGGATTTTTAAAGTGTTTACATTGCATTAGTCAGAATTTCCAATTCTAGTGCGGTATGAATGGATAATCCTTGTGTAGGAAAGAACTGCAGAAGGTAGAGAAAAGCAAAGATCCTATAGCAAGCAAGATAGATCGCTCGACCAAAAAGATGTAGCACGGTCATGGGCAGATTCATGGGGAATTTTCGGCCCCATTTCCGTAATCGACTTCCGTCTCCGCACCGAAGACCCCATAGCGGAGCAAAGATAACTAGTGCGGAGACGGAAGCTGGTTACGGAAACATCCTCGTAAAAATAAAAGTTCTTTGGTAAAAATCTTCTCATTTTCAAATTATAATTTATTAACACAAACAGTCCCCCCGCAACACTGATTACACCGCGAGTCGGGTCAGGTTACTGAAATGGATGAAAAAAAGGCCCACGTTCCGCTCCATTGCGTACTACACGTCAGCCCATTGCATTCAGAAGGAGTGGTCTATCTTGCTCCGCTATAGGATCTTTGGACAAAAGTGCTGGAGAAACTCAGTGGGTGTGGAAGCATCTATGGAGCGAAGGAAATGGGCAACGTTTCGGGCTGAAACCCTTCTTCAGAACTGCAGATGTTGGTTTAAACCAAAGATAGACACAAAAGACTGGGTGAAGTTTCGGATCGAGACTCTTCTAAAGAAAAACAGTTTTCAGTCTGAAGAAGGGTCTCGACCCAAATCATTAAACATTCATTTTCTCCAGAGATGCTGTCTGACCCACTGAGTTACTCCAGCTTTTTGTGTCTATCTTCAGTTTAAACCAGCATCTGCAGTTCCTTCCTACACTATGCAGAAGGGATTATTGATCAAAATATATAACAAGCGGGTTGGGATTGGTGTATGGGAATGGGGCAACCATTGTGAAGTTCACACTCCAGCTAAAGATCCACCATAATCCCACACGTGATGAGTTCTCATCGCTTTCGTTCATCATCTTTCACGTACAATGTCCAATCAGTGTAGCCACTATAGATTAAAGCTGAACAGAGTATTGGAGGATCTCCGCTGGTCAGGCAGCATCTGTCGGCAATGTTTCAGTCAGGACCCTTCTTCAGACATGTTAAAAAGCAGGAGGGAAGAAGGAATCGGAGGGGGAGCAGTGAGAGAAGTCTCACAGAACTACCATCGGAGAGATGTAGGCATACTTTGAAGAGATTTTGTAGTGGAGCAGTAAAATGGAGACATAAGGAACTGCAGATGCTGGAACCTGGAGTAAAAAGTGCTGGAGGAACAAAGTGGGCCAGGCAGCAGCAGTGTAAATATTGCTGTTCTACCTCTCCAAAGCCAGCACTAATCATCCCTGAGGAACGTGTTCTATGGGAGGGCGGCACATGTGCAGCTGTAGGCCAGCTGCCTCACAGCGCCAGGTTCGATCCCGACTACGGTACTATTGGCTTGAGCCGATCTACAAACTCAAGGTCAGAGAAACAGATAGCAAGTAATTAGAATTTTAATCACAACTAGTTGCTGTGATGCACATTCAATGAAGCACAAAAAAAATATATCTTCACAACAGATCAGTAGACGCTGGATACAATTTTATTTGTGTGGTACATATGTTGAAAATGCTTCTCCACAAACTCTGCTGGCTTAGTCCACCCCACCCGAGGAAAACGCCACTTGATTTAGAAATGGGGAGCAGCTACATACTTCATTTTTCAACATCATTGAGGGATTATTGCAAAGCAACGCAATGAGGAAGAAGTGGGGATATTCAGTTATAACCTCTCAATCCTCAAACACTGATCTCAAGTGGTCAATAAATGCAGTGCACCCAGCATAGGGCTTCTGACTGCTTCACTGGCCGATCGTAGGCCGAACCTCATCCTTCATGGCTTAGTGAGTAGCAATCTTATTTGAGCCAAGAAATCATAAGTCCCATTACGTCAAACACATTTGGAGGACACCCTAGACTTTTGAGGGCGTCATCTTCTGGTTGTGATGCAAACTCAGGTGGATGTAAAGGATTCCATGATATTTATGTCAAAGTATCTCTCAACCCATGTTGTTAGATTATCTAGCTAGCTGTTACAGTGCCATGCACACACACAAGTTTCTGGTTTTCCTATTTTGCAACGTCTAGCTTTCCTTCATTGGCTAGATGCATTCATTTAGAAGCAACCATTTTATCAGTCGGTGTTACACATGGGACAGGTGGAGCGTGCTTCAGGTACAGTTCGCACCCAGTAGGGGGAAGAGCACCAAATGACCAAAATTACACAGGGGCGTTTGAATCACGGCATGCCACGAAAACATTCAAATTTCCACAAAACAAACTGAAATCGGTAAACATAACATGACACATGTTCCTTCACTTTCAGAACGTTTGGGGCCGTGAAACCACAAGAAGTCTCGTGCATCAGCCACCTGTAGCACCAATATGTAACATTGAGACAGGACAGGCGGCAACTCTCTCAAACCAGAGAGGTGTTGGGGAATGTCAGAATTGTCCAGATTTAAAATATATACCATGGCACCATGGCAAGGCAGGGGAGCTCTTTAAAAATGTCCAGTCTGAAAATTTGCAACTCCACCTGCCGTTAATGAAGACAGCCAAAACGACCCAGCTGATGTGGAGTTTGCATGCTTTCCCTGCAACCACATGAGTTTCTACCAGATGCTCCAATTAATTCCCGCACCCTGAAACAGGAGGGTTAGTGGGTCAGCTGGCCTGTGTAAACTGCCCCCAGTGTGTGGGTGTGTAATATAATATGGGGGAATGGGATGGGAACAAGTGAGGATAGCTCACAGGAGAAAATAAAATGGTTGGTGAATGGAATAAAATTGTGAATGGGATTATTCCGAGAGCTAACATGGACTCGATGAGTCAAATGGTCTCTGTATTCGTCAGAAGGAAATGTGGACATACGGAATACAGCCAAATGCTATTCAGTTGATCAGTGAGGAGTAGGAAAAGCCAGAATGAAACTTATAATTAAAAGTGTTCTGGCTGTTGGGGTGTGGATGCATTAATTCTCTCAGAACAGCTTTACTGCCGAACTTCATTTCTACCATTAACAGGTGGATAGCACGTATTCTCTCCACATCAGCAATAGTAACGTGACTATGTCATGTCCCGACACTTCAAAATGTTAGCTTTTGATGCACACAAAGTGAATGATATTGTCAGCATCAGCCAACACTCGGGTTTAGAACCATTCAACTGCAGACCATCGCAATGTAAACTGTGATTATTATTAAAAATATATATTAGTGAGGTTCAAGTGGATATGGACAAATTACATGAACAGGTAATAGTTAAGGTTGGTTGACGGTTATGGTGCAACCAATGGTCAGTCTTGGCCCACTGCAGGTAGTTTGAGAACAAGGCAAATGAGAAATACCCAAACAAAAGAAAAAACGTTAGCTGGTCAGCCAGCATGTGTCCAAAGAGAAAAAAAAGTTACCATTTCCATCCAAATCAGAACAGATGGAGAAATATACCCAAAGTTAACAGTCAACCAGCACCCAAACTCTATCCTGCAGTGGGCCATGACCTCAATTGGTCAGCTTCGATGAGCCAGTGCTAACCGCACACATTTGTCATGTACAATTTAAGTGTTATGCAAAGAAGTAAGGTGGTCAGCACTATGTTGACAATTCCTTGCACATCCATGATGCTTTTCATCCTCATTTCTCCTTGAGGCCAAGTTTGACTCTGACGAGGTGCCTCATGTAAGCCACCGTGATAACACTGGAGAAGATGACTGCGGCAAAACAGCCCAACACAGTCCAGGTGGAGTTGCTGTGCCAAGTCTGATAGAAATGCTTCCTGTGCTTATAATCTAAATGAATGGCTTCCAGCTGGGCCAGGGTACAGAGGACCATGAAGGCGTGGAAAATCTGATGCCCCTGCAGGAAAATGTCGCACTTTCCTGGGAGCCACTTCTCCGGGTGAGGACAAGAGAAGAAATGAGCACTTATGAGGAAGAAGACGACCTGGCATTCATGGTACCAAATGGAGGAGTCAGTGCAACTGGAGGAATAGCAGCTGTATATCCGGTGCAACACGGGGCTAATGTCCAGCATGTAGGCCAGTGCTGCCGGGACTATCTGGTAGAGTTTGCGTGACCAGGGGTGAAGCAGCTTGGCATTGGATTTTGCATAGCAGCATCCGACACAGGACAACCAAGCCAGCAGGGTGGCTGCGGGGAGGTAGAAGCTCTTGATGAAGTGGTACCATTCCTCTTCAGCAGAATAGTAGTAGTGGACCAACGCGCTGCCATACTGATAGATCGCCACGCCAACGTAGTCCACAAAGAAAAAGGAATAATGGGCAAACTCGGAGCGAGCATGCAAAAGGTGAGCCAGAGCGCTGCAGGCCAGGTAGGTGAAGGCGGACAGGAGGAGGATCAGCAGGGGCAGTGCGTGCCGATCGGACCAGAAGTCCACCATCTGGGAGAACTCCTGGAGCTTGAGGAGGACGATCAGCGCGGCGAAGAGGTGGGACCAGACGTTGACGGACTCGTTGTGCCGCAGGAAGAGGGTGAAGAAGTAGTACCGCCAGCTCTGCTTGACGGGCCGGTAGCCGGAGTGGATGTAGGGCTCCCGGAATATCTGCGGCACCTCGCAGTCCTTCACCGTGCACGGCAGGCTGGGGATGGACTGCTCCACCAGACTGGGGATCTGACGGATCTGCTGGATGTTGATGAAGAGTCTGCCAATCTGCTCCATCACAACCGTCGCCATGCTCAACGTAACGCTGGAGATCTTACAAACACCGGTATCTGCAATTTGAGAACAAAAAAAAAAAAATCATTTACACTCTATATTAGGTTATAGTCATAAAATCTTACAACGTGGAAACAGGTCGCTCGGCCCAACTTGCCCACACCAGCCAATATGACCCATCTATACTAGTCCCACCTGCCTGCATTTGGCCCATATACCTCTAAACCTGTCCTATCCATGAACCGGTCTAAATGTTTATTCAACGCTGCAATAGTCCCTGCCTCAGCTGCCTCCTCTGGCAGCTGGTTCCCTACACCTACCACCCTTTGCATGAAAAAGTTAACCCTCAGTTTCCTATTAAATCTTCCCTCCCTCACTTTAAACCTATGACCTCTGGTTCTTGAATCCCCTACTCTGTGCGTTTACCCGATCTATTCCTCTCATGATTTTGTACACCTCTATAAGACCACCCCTCATCCGCCTGCCGTCCAAGGAATTGCCCTAGCCCGCACAACCTCTCCCTTTGGCTCAAGCCCTGGCAACCTCCTCATAAATCTTCTCTGCACCCTTTCCAGCTTCACAACATCTTTCCTATAACATGTGCCCAAAGCTGAACACAATATTATAAATGCAGACTACAATACAACTGCAACATCACCTCCCAGGTTGAAAATGTAACTGCATTTGTGGCGAGTCGAGCAAAGCACTCGTGTCGATAGTGCTCCTCACGTCAGCACAGGATATCCCAAAGCAGTACACCGGCAATGCCCTACTTTAAAGGCTTGGTCCTTACATAATGTACAATCTGCATTTGGTATTACTGGCATTACTGATGCAGGATCATGCACGACCGCTGATAAGACCTACATTTATTGCTCATCCCCAATTGCTGAGTGCACCAAGGTCTTGCCAACAGCAGTAATGACTAGATTCGTTTTTTTACTGAGACTGGTCGAAAGGTTTAATGCACCCTGGACATTGAGAAGGACACCCAAGTCTCTTTGAACACCAAACCTTTCAAATCTCACACCGTTTTAAATGAATAGCCCATGTTTCTATTTTCCCTCCGATTGGATAGCCTCATATTTTTCCACCTGCCTGTGCTTGTTCATTCACTTAACCTATCTATATCCCCCGAAGCCACGATGCATCCACACTGCTCACAGGCTGGGATATATATTACATTTGATCCTGCTCACCAAAATTACTGACATGAACTTGAAGAGTTGGGTCCTAGCAACAGTCCACCAGTCGTGGTCTCCCACCCCTGAAAAAGGCTTGCTAATTCCTGCTCTCTTCCCCATTCGTTAACCAATCCTCACACCGTATTAATGTGCAACTCGTATTACTGCGCATTTGGAATCTCTCTTCCGTGGAACTTATTGATGGCTGGCAACCGGTATGAATAAGGATTTCAGTAGAGACCAATACTGAATGCAGCAATACCACACCAACCTGCGAACATCTCATTTGGAAACTGCTGACGTGGGCCAAATCTAATAGTCAGGAAAAGCAGTGGGGATTGGGGTAGGGACCTATGTGCTTTGCAGGTATCTGAATGAGAGTTTAGACTGTTCCAACTCCTCCAGAAGTGGAAAAACATGTTACTCTAAATACCATGCCTCTAATGTTGCTTAATAATCTCCTGCGTAGTATCTTACCAGGCGGCATCTCTGGAGGACACGGATAGGTGATATTTTGGGTCAGGACTCTCATTCAGACTGATTGCCGTCGAGGGGAGAAGGCTGGAAAAGAGATGGGGCTGGGACAAAGCCTGGCAAGTGGATACAGGCGAGGGGCGTTTTTGATGAGCAGACAGGTGGGCAGAGGCGAGAGATAAAGGCTGGACACAGGCAGCAAGTAAAGGGCCTGTCCCACCAGCATGCAACTCGATGCGATTAGCGCGACCTAACGTGGTCGCTTGAGCCGTCCGGCGTCGCGGGGCCGGTCCCACTTCGATCGCCGGAGCCGTTCGGAATTGTGCGGAGTTCGTCCCGACGCCGCGCGGGGCTCCGAAAAACCGACAATGTCCAAAAATCCCGCGCGGCAACGGCTTGTCGGCTCGCAGTCGCCGCGACATTTACACACCGCCCGGACATCGTGCTTCCGTGAAACTATTTGTAAGTGCCTCCGTGACCCTCTATGTGTGTGCCTCCGTGGCCCTGTATGTGTGTGTGTCTCGGTGCCCCTCTCTGTGTGCCCCTCTAAGTCCTGGCGAACTTACCTTGGACTTGCTTCAAGTTCGCCTCGCTTTGCGCCGCGTTGCGCCACTCACCCAACCTCCGCGCGGCCCCTACATCCGGTTTAGTTGCGCTTGCCGCATGCAGGCGCATGCTGGTGGGACCGGCCCTGTACAGGGGATCACCCGACCTCCGCGCGGCCCCCGCTGCCGGTTTGATCGCGTTCATCGCATATAGTTGCGTGCTGGTGGGACAGGCCCTTAAGAATTTCATTGTTCTATCTGGGACATAGGACTCTTGAGATTAAATGGAGCCAAAAAGGTCGTCAGATAAAGAGAAGTGTGAAGTCAGAGGAAGGATGGCGATGGGACGGGTGGAGGAGATTGGGAATGGAAAGGGGGGCAGGTGGGGCACAGGGAAGATGCTCTCCCTTTGTCCAAGTAGTGAATATCAGACTGGTTCAACTTGTTTAATAGCTCTGCATGGGAACGTGGATGGGAGAAACGAAAATGACTGAGGAATATTAGATCAGCGAGTGGAGTCTTGCATTTAGTTTCACTACAACAAAAAGTGCAGGAAGCCTTTATAACGTACAACAGTCTGTATTTTACCTGAAAAACTAGAATCATGGCCACTAAAACTGCTCTGCGACGCAGGAAAGCACAATTTGTACTCAGTTATGTCAAATAAATGTGTTTTCAGAATAGGTGTATTCTGAGATCAAGGAAAGGCAAACACTATTCAAAACATTACAAACGAGCAGGGCAACATTGCCATTCACCTCCACCCCCACAATAAAGAGCTTGCATTTTTTTGTACGTACAGAGAATGATAAAGAACTGTGTAGGAAGGAAGTGCAGATGTTGGTTTAAACCGAAGATAGACACAAAAAGCTGGAGTAACTTCAGAGAGATGCTGCCTGTCCCGCTGAGTTACTCCAGCTTTTTGTGTCTATTATTATAAAGAACTGGTCAGCTACTTTAGAAACATCGAAAGGTAGAATATTGGCCACAAACACACCTTTTCTTCTTTTAAAAAAGCTGCCCCTGGATCGTTTGCGTCCATTTGAGGCTACAGATGTGGCCTTGGACTAATGGCTTTTCCAAACCTGGATAGCACCTCTGACAGTCCGGCACTGCTTCGGTGCTGTGTTGAGGATCACTACAACTTTAGATGTTCTGCTCGGGCAATGACGGGCAAGAGTGATCCCAAATAGACAACTCTAACAACATTCAACGCATCAGCAGAACAGAAGGAGTTATTCTAATCCCTCCAGCTACTGTCCCCAAAACATCTCCCCACTGCTCGCTTCCCCTGGCCTGTTCCCCGACTACTGAAGGGCATTTGGATCTTTAGGTCATTAAATCCAGTTCAGTCCTTTGACAGCTAAGAAAACAAAGTTAGTTTAAACAGAACTCCATCCAAACAACACAAAATGTATTCAAGGTCCATCAAGCCTGATAACTGATACTGGTATCATGTGAGAGAATCACAGGGACACATCTGATCAGGGATGTCTGTGTTCACAGGATGATTCAGGGGAAACTGGACTTTTACCAAGGTTGAGGTTTGCTGAAGTTCATCTTCAATTTACCAAATGATTGTCCACACACTGGGTGGCAGAGTTGGTGCCTTACAGCACCAGGGACACAGGTTCGATCCTGAGTCTACGGGTTCGGTTTGTACGTGCTCCCCATGACCTGCGTGGGTTTTCTCCGAGATCTTCGGTTTCCTCCCACGCTCCAAAGAAATACAGGTTTGTAGACTAATTGGCTTGGTATAATTGTAAATTGTCCCTCATGTGTGATTGTGCAGGGGTCGCTGGTTGGTGCGGACTCATTGGGTCGAAGAGCCAGTGTCTGCCCTGTATTTCTAAACTAAACCAATGCATACATTGGTCCTTGAAAAATGATGGGACATTCCATTCAAGATGAAAGTATCAGAAAGGTATTAGGCGGCAATTTTCTTTGCCATACAGTTTTGCACTGATGTCTGGACTGGTTCCAAAGTGTGCTTCCAGATTCAGGCAGTTGCACTTCATCTATTTTTCTAATCTTCAATTGACGAGCCAATTGAGCACTCAAACCAACCCTTTCCTTACTCAACATCACATTGCAGTGCAAGAGAATACAAAGAGTTGGCTTCATGGAATGAAGCAGAGGGTGATGGTGGATGATTGTTTTAGTTAAGGCAGGAGGCCAGTGACTGGTGATGTGACTGCTCGACTGCGGTTTATATCAACGATCTTGGTGAGAATGTAAACTGCATGATTAGCAAGTTTGCAGATGACACGTAATGAAACTGGGTGGATAGTGAAGATTGTTATCATAAAATTGTAGCAGGATCTTGATCAGATGGGCAAATGGGCTGAGCAGCAGCTAATGCAGGTAAGTGCAAAGTGTTGCATTTTAAAGAGTCAAACCAGGGCAGGGCCTTCACGGTGAATGGTCGGCTGTCGATAATGGTATAAAGCAAGGGGGAAACTAGGAACAGGTACATAGTTCCATGAAAGTAGATAGGATGGTCAAAAATGCTTTTGGTATATTGGCCTTCAAAGGTCAGGGAATGGAGGTTTTGCTGGAGATTGTGACGTTGTGTTACAGCTGTGCGACACATTGGTGGAAAGAGCGTTCACGTCGCGGCCCTGTTTCCACCAATCCGTCCACCACCACGCACAAGAAGCGCAAGACAGATACCATTGTATGCAGATGCCGAGAAGTGTGTTCAGCTTTGGCTGAACAACTTCTAATCTTGTGTGTGGACTCAATAAGAAGAACACATTGGTGAGGCTGCATTTGGAGTATTGTGTTCAGTTTTGGTCACCCTGCTATAGGAATAGGGTGATAAAATGAATGCACAGTCTTTTACCCAGAGGGGGGGGGGGGGAAATCGGGAACCAGAGGATATCGGTTTAAGGTGAGAGGGGAAAGAATTAATAGGAACTGTACGGACAGATTTTTTCCACAGAGTGGTGTGTATCTGGAAGGAGCAGCCAGAGGAGGTATTTGAGGCAGGTATGAGAGCAACATTTCAATGCTATTTCCAGAGCTGGGCCAAACGCAGGCAGGTAAATGGGGCATCTTGGTTGGCGTGGACAAGTTGGGCCGAAGGGCCTGTTTTCATGCTCCGTCTAACAGCAACGAGGGGTGGGCAACTAAATGCTGGAGGCCCACATCCGTTGAATCAATAAAAGAAATATAACTAATGGTGTACAGCAAAAATAGGTACAGCACGAACCTTGGCCCAGTTTGAACCAGTCCTGAAGTCAAATGATCGAGCAAATCAACATTAGAAGCACACCATGGTGCAATGACCTGCTGGTCCATTGGGCTTTCTGTCAAACAAGCCCAATGTCATGGTGTGCCGGGACGAGAGGGAGATGAGTACAAACAAAAATCCACCATTTTCTAAAATTCAACATCAGTAAAGGCAACCCCAATAAGTATTTGGAAATGAAAAAACTACCCCTACTGGAAATCTGAACTCGAAGCAGCAAGTGTCAGTATCTGTGGAAGACCTGAAACGTTAACTCTCGTTTCCCTTTTCATCAATGCTCCCTGGCAAGTTCCATCATTCTCAGTTTTTAATTAATCCCTACACGTAATCAGTGTTGGCAAGTTATTCATTGAATGCGAGTGAGCACAATATAGATGCAAAGTCCTTTATGCTTCTGGGTATTTTTCCCCACATTCTCTGCTTGTGTATTTGCATCGTGTTTCGGTCTATTAAGGGGCATACAATACAGAATCCATCGTGGAAAAAAAAAGATCTTTGTTACCATGGTTACAAGACTGTTTACAGCACATAGGTACTTAGTATACAGGCGGTTACAAAATACCTCTCCTACCAAAGGCCCCATACCCTCATTCTTCCCATGTTCATTAAAAAGAAGGCAAGACCTCTGATGGAATCCTGTCTGTGTTTGTCACAAAAAAATCCCACATGGAATGTACATAATGAGTGTATAACCAACATTCCCCTATTGCATGCCCACCTAAATTACAGAATACAGCACGAAGGCCACCTGATCCATTGTCTCAGTGATCGCTCCTTCCAGGACCAATCAGCCAATATCACCCCCCTTTTTTCACTACAATGCATATTTCCGAAGATCTCTCCTGGTCCCAGAACACTGATGCAATTATAAAGAAAGCACATCAGCGCCTCTACTGCCTGAGAAGATTACGGAGAGTCGGTTTGTCAAGGAGGACTTTGTCGAACTTCTACAGGTGCACAGTAGAGAGCATGCTGACCGGTTGCAACGTGGCTTGGTTCGGCAACTTGGTTCGGAGTCCAGGGGAAGGCTGCAAAAAGTTGTAAGCACTGCCCAGTCCATCATCAGCTCTGACCTCCCTACCATCGAAGGGGATCTATCGCAGGCGCTGCCTCAAAAAGGCTGGCAGCATCATCAAGGACACACACCATCCTGGCCCGCTCATCTCTCCGCTGCCTTCAGGTAGAAGGTACTGGAGCCTGAAAGTGGTAGCAGTGTGGAATGAGCTTCCAGTGGAAGTGGTGGTGGCAGGTTCGTTGGTATCATTTAAAAATAAATTGGATAGGCATATGGATGAGAAGGGTATGGAGGGTTATGGTATGAATGCAGGCAGGTGGGACTAAGGGAAAAAAGTTGTTCAGCACGGACTTGAAGGGCCGAGATGGCCTGTTTCCGTGCTGTAATTGTTATATGGTTATATGGTTGTACTCCCTAGAATTTAGAAGATTGAGGGGGGATCTTATAGAAACTTACAAAATTCTTAAGGGGTTGGACAGGCTAGATGCAGGAAGATTGTTCCCGATGTTGGGGGAGTCCAGGCCAAGGGGTCACAGTTTAAGGATAAATGGGAAGTCTTTTAGGACCGAGTTGAGAAAATCATTTTTCACACAGAGAGTGGTGAATCTGTGGAATTCTCTGCCACAGAAGGTAGTTGAGGCCAGTTAATTGGCTATATTTAAGAGGGAGTTAGATGTGGCCCTTGTGGCTAAAGGGATCAGGGGGTATGGAGAGAAGGCAGGTACGGGATACTGAGTTGGATGATCAGCCATGATCATATTGAATGGCGGTGCAGGCGCGAAGGGCTGAATGGCCTACTCCTGCATCTATTTTCTATGTTACTCCAGCATTCTGCGTCTACCTGCCCCAGGAAGGTCAGGTTGTGCTCAGAGTTCCCAGTCATGAACCCTCTACAAATAAATGTTGTCCACCTTCCTTTCCAATGCCCAACGCCAGTACTGTTTGATGAATTGCAATCCACACACACGTTTCCCCTGAAAATGTTTGGCTGGACCTCAAGAGTAACATCAAACAACCAGGAAAATAACATAATGGAGCACTCCAAGAAAATACAAGACTGAACCTCCTCTACCCCTTCACTTACCCCTCCAAATCTCAGGATATGGTTGATCTGATCACAATGTCTGTCTGAAGCAGGGTCCCCGACCCAAAACATCACCTATCCATGTTCTCCAGAGATGCTACCCGAACCGCTGAGTTACTCCAGCACTTTGTGTATTTTACCTGAATCGGCATCTATAGTTCCTCGTGTCTCCTCCCAAGCAATGCTTCAGCACTGATACAATATAAATGTTGCTGTGATACTTGTATGTATTTAAGGAAAAGTTAGATAAGGACAGTAAAGGTCACATTGGTGATGTCAGCAAATTACACAGAGCATAAACACACTGGAATTGTTTGTTTTATTGGATTAGGTTCTGTATTATTCCATGAATATATATATGAACATACAAATGAGTAGATCCTTCACACCCTCAGGTCTGCTCCACCATTTGAAAATATGTTGTATGTCGCAGCAGTACAAGGCATTGGTGAGACCACATTTGGTGCAGTGCGTTCAGTTTTGGTCACCCAGCTTTAGGAGAGATGCCATTAAGCTGGAAAGAGTGCAGAAAAGATTTATGAGAATGTTGCCAGGACTCAAGGGATTGAGTTAAGGGGCTGTCCCACTTGGACGACCTAATCCACGATTTTAGAAGACCCTAGATGAGTTGACAAAAATGTAAAAAATGTTGACTCGCCGAAGTAAAAGATCTCCTACGACCCCCTCGACCTCAGGCTTCCACCCCCAAGACCAACTACGAGTGGAAATGATCACATGATAAAACGTCATATTTGCATTTTCTTTTTCTTGGTCCAGTCACCGACCTACGACTACCATCACAACCTACTACTACCTTCCCACGAGTAAAAAGTATCAATTTTTTCCATGCCACCCTTTATTTTTACTTATGGACATTTTTTTTTATCAGGTGGAAAAACGCTGCAACCTACTTGAGGCCACGAGTACGCGGAGACCACTCACGAGCATCCCTGGGTGCCCTACGACAATGTAGCGAGTATTAGTCAAGGGCAAACTCGGCAGAGGTCACCAATTAGGTCGAGAAAGTGGGACCGGGGCTTTACAGAGATAGATTGTGCAGGTTGGGACTATATTGCTTGGAGCGTAGGAAACCGAGTGGTGTTCTCACAGAGATGTCTAAAATTATAACAGGGCATAGATAAGGTGATTGTAAACAGCTTGTTTCCAAAGGTTGGGAATCAAGAACTAGGGGGCATATATTTACGCTGAGAAGGGAAAGATTTAAAAGGGAACCAGAGGGTCAACTTTTTCCACAGAGCAGGTGGAGGCTGTATGGAATAAGTTGCCAGACAAAGTGGTTGAAAGAGTACTATCACAACATTCACAAGACATTTGGACAAATACATTAATAGAAGACTCTACTTTATATTGCACTAAACATTATTCCCTTTATCATGTATCTGTACGCTGTGGATGATGTGATTACAATCATGGATAGTCTTTCCGCTGACTAGTTACCACGCAACAAAGGATCTTGCTTGGCATGGCGGCATTGTGCCAAAGTACCCGTGTCTGTGCTGCACCACCCAATAATGCTAACGTCGTAGTCCCTACACATCTGTCAATCCCCAATAACTATTGATTCCATTATTAATCAAGCAACCATGTAATTCTGACCTAAAAAGATAAAAAAAAACTCTGCTGCCTTCACCCTTTGAGTCAAGGTTGCTAAGAATCAAGACCCTCAGAGAAAAATGCTTGCTTCTGTTTTATATGTATGCCTCTTTTTATATTTGTAATTGACCCTAATTCTACATTGTCCGATGTGACACATCCTTTCTGCATCCATCCTGTTAAGACCCAGGGGCCTTATATGTTTCATTCCTAAACTCAACAAATAAAAGCACAGTGTACTGCAGATGCAGATGCTGGATTAAACTGAAGATAGGCACAAAGAGCTGGAGTAACTCAGCTGATCAGACAGCATCTCTGGGGAAGAGGAATAGGTGACGTTTAGGGTCGAGACCCTTCTTCAGCCTGAGAGTCAGGGGAAAGGGACCAGTCTGAAGAAGGGTCTCGAAATAAAAGCCTAGCATGTGCCAACTTTCACACAAGACATCCAGCCATTCCAGGGAACAGCTGGGGATTCAATGCACTTACCCTACGTACCGCAAGCTTAGCCCTAGTCTGCTCAACAGCTTGGGCTAATAGCTGCCACACCAAACGAGTTGACACTGTCCTTAACTCTGCAATGCGGATCATCACAAGGACGCTCAAGTCAACACCTTTGCAGTGGCTCCCTGTCCCCTCTCATATCGCCCCTCCCAGCATACACAGAAGGGAGAGGATGTTGAAAGATTGGAGCGCCATCGAGGATAACCCCGACCTTCCCATCCATGATGACTTGAACAATCTGCCCAACATGCACCTGAAGTCCCGCAAACCTTTCTTGTCCTCCATTAAATCCCTGGAAGACAAGACTGAGTGGCGCAGAGCCTGGAAAGATGCCGACATCAACAACGGAGAAATAAGTCATCACAAACCCCACACCGGGTTTTGACCTCCATCGCAAGCAATGGCTAGCCCCGAGCAGAATCCACACCCCCTATGCGGGAAGAGCCCATCACCTGCACAAGTGGGGATGACAGACAGCCCTGCTCGCGACTGCGGACATCCAGACCAGACCATCCCACACATCGTGAATGACCGCCCACTGAGGCTTTTCCCTGGGGGCATCAAAGCCATCCACCCAGTAATTGATGCTGTCCTGGCCAGGATGTCTACCCTTGATCTACAACTTTAGGCTGTGCACTCCATACACAAGGCGGCATCAAACCTTGTAAAACATCTTTAAACCGTTTCCAAACTGTTAATATCCTTAGCTTAAATAAGGAGACTTACATTTAACACAGCACGCCAGACGTGGTTTCACTAAAAAACAGCACTACTTTTGCCTTCAGTTCCCCTTGCAACAAAAGATAACAATCCTAATCAATTCCTTATCACTGCGCGGTCAACAGATGCAAAGTCACCAGTTGCCATGTCCATAAACCACCACATATATTCAATCAACTCTCCACTAAATGTCTAATATGACTGGTGCATCAAAGCCAAGGATCAACAACTTCACTTAAAATATAGAGCAGCAGTGCACAGGAACAAGCCCTCACAGTCGACAATGTCTGCTGAAAATAATGCTAAATTAAACTAATCCTTTCTGTCTGCTTGTGATCCATATCTTCCATAACTGCCTGTCCCGCTGAGTTCCTCCAGCATTTTGTGTCTATCTTCCACTCCCAACATGTTTATATGCCCAAATTCCACTTAAATGCATTGATTGTAACTGCTTCCCCCCCACCCCCCAGCAATGTGTTCCAAGCACTATGCAAGAAACTTCTCTCTTCCTTAAACTTTCTCCCTCTCATCTTATAGTTTTGTGGTGCAGTATTTGAAATCTCCATCCTGGGGAAAAAATACAATGACTCTCTCTGCTTTATGAGCATTATCTAAGTCACTGTTAATTTTATCGACTTTTATCAGGACTCGACTCAAACTCCAACGCTCCAGACAAAACAATCCAAGTTTGTCCAACGTCTTTTTATAGCTAATACTTTATAGCTAAGATTACGGAGGTTCGGCATGTCGAAGAGGATTCTCCTACACATCTACAGGTGCATGGTAGAGAGCATTCTGACTGGTTGCATCGTGACCTGGTTCGGCAACTTGAACGTGCAGGAGCGAAACAGACTGCAAAAAGTTGCGAACACTGCCCGGTCCATCACCGGCTTTGACCTCCCCACCGTCGAAGGGATCTATCGTAGCCGCTGCCTCAAAAAGGCAGCCAAAACCATCAAGGACCCACATCATCCTGGCCACACACGTATCTCACTACTGCCATCAGGAAGAAGATACAGGAGCCTGAAGACTGTAACATCCAGGTTCAGGAATAGCCTCTTCCCCACAGCCATCAGGCTATTAAACACAACAAATAAGCTCCGAGCTCTGAACTGCAAAAGACATAGAAACATAGAAAATAGGTGCAGGAGGAGGCCATTCAGCCCTTCGAGCCAGCACCGCCATTCATTGTGATCATGGCTGATCGTCCCCAACCAATAACCCGTGCCTGCCTTTTCCCCATATCCCTTGATTCCACTAGCCCCTAGAGCTCTATCTAACTCTCTCTTAAATCCATCAAGTGACTTGGCCTCCACTGCCCTCTGTGGCAGGGAATTCCACAAATTCACAACTCTGGGTAAAAAAGCTTTTCACCTCAGTCCTAAATGGCTTCCCCTTTATTCTAGGACTGTGGCCCCTGGTTCTGGACTCGCCCAAAATTGGGAACATTTTTCCTGCATCTAGCTTGTCTAATCCTTTTATAATTTTATATGTTTCTATAAGATCCCCCCCTCATCCTTCTAAACTCCAGTGAATGCAAGGCTAGTCTTTTCAATCTTTCCTCGTATGACAGTCCCGCCATTCCAGGGATCAATCTTGTGAACCTGCGCTGCACTGCCTCAATCACAAGGATGTCCTTCCTCAAATTAGGAGACCAAAAAAAGACACAATACTCCAGATGTGGTCTCACCAGAGCCCTATACAACGGCAGTCTATATTATTATATGTTATTTGCACTATATTTGTTATTTATTGAACTTTTTCTTTTTTTTTTTCTGTTATAAATAATGTTTACATATTCTGTTGTGCGGCAGCAAGCAAGAATGTCATTGTCCCGTCCGGGACATATGACAATAACACACTCTTGACTTGACTAATCTCGGCAGCATTCTGGAAAACCTCTTCACCCTCTGCAAAGCCTCCACAGTTTTCCTGTAATGGATCAACCAGAACTGGCACAATACCACAAATGTGACCGTACCAAAGTTTCAGACGACTGCAATAATGTGAAGAAATGGAGAAATGGAACGGTTATCCTGGGAATTGAAAATGCTGACGGGACATTTATTGGAGATGTTGAAAATTTGCGAGGAAAGAAGAAGAAACGGCATCAAATCGCAATTAGTTTATTGGCTAAAAAAAAAGATGAAGACATTTTGTTTGATTTAAGAAAATGCAAAGAGATGCAATGATTTAGCCTGAAAATCCGATGACAACAGATTTTAAAGGAAATTTAAAATAAATGTTCAAACAGAAACAGTTTTAAAATTTAAAGAGAAATCTCAGGAAAGTGTCTGATATGGGTAGTTTGTTTAAAGTGCCACATGCAAATGAGGTGAAATTACCATTCCTCAACTTTACCAGACTCAAAGAGCAGGCACTTCAACACTTTGGGATTAAATTTAAGTATCTTAGAAGTAATGTCACTTAATTCCACTAGAAGCAGCAGGAATAGCGGCAACTCCTAACTCCTTTAGTCACAGATAATCAAGGGAATTCAATCCAGAATAACTCGGCTTTCTGGAAGAACAAGCCCTACAGCTCTTCCACTGCAAAATCGATTAATGCCTCCGTTTGAAAACTCTCATCCTCACATTCATCCCCCCCTGCAGGCCGTCAGGGTTCAATACCACTATTTAAGAGAAAGGAAGTTTTCTTCAGAGGCCCGCAGTCAATATTTAGCCCTCAACAACATCACTAAAGGGTTATCTTGTATTCATTCGACCTTTTGTTGTTGAGCCCACTGTGCACATATATTGCATAGGATACACAGCAAATAAAAAGTCACTATATCCAACCAAATGAATCAGCCTGCTTATCCGAAGATAGGCACAAAATGCTAGAGTAACTCAGCGGGACAGGCAGCACTCCAGCATTTTGTGTCTATCTTCGGTGTAAACCGGCACTTGCAGTTCCTTCCTGCACATTCCGCCTACTTATCTTCTACATGAGCTTCCTCTTGCTGTCTTTCCACATTTAAATATAATAATAAATCACCAGGAAAAGGCGCGTCACAGAATGTAGACAGCTTGGGTAATACAGGACGAGAAGGATCCCGGTGAGCCGCTGGCATACCAGACGGCAGTCTAGCTCGTCCACCACGGAGCAGAGAGACCAGACACAGAGAGACCAGGTGGGCTGCGGCCTGTTGGGGGGGGGGGGGGGGGACACCAAGCCCGGCCCCTGCTCGTCCCACGAAGACCGGAGAACCAAAGAGGAGGGAGCCGGCGATAACAGTCACAAGGATTACCATCTAAATGCCGTCAAGTTGGGAAAAGGGGAAGTACAACGGGATCTGGGGATGCTTGTACATCAGTCTATGAAAGTAAGCATGCAGGTACAGCAGGCAGTGAAGAAAGCGAATGGCATTTTGGCCTTTATAACAAGAGGAATCGAATATAGGAGCAAAGAGGTCCTTCTGCAGCTGTACAGAGCCCTAGTGAGACCACACCTGGAGTATTGTGTGTAGTTTTGGTCCCCTAATTTGAGGAAGGACATTCTTGGTATTGAGAGAGTGCAGTGTAAGTTTACAAGGTTAATTCCCAGACTGACTAATGCTGAGAGAATGGAGCAGCTGGGCTTGTACACTCTGGAGTTTAGAAGGATGAGAGCGCATCTCATTGAAACATATACAATTGTTAAGGGCTTGGACACACTAGAGACAGGAAACATGTTCCCGATGTTGGGGGAGTCCAGAACCAGGGGCCACAGTTTAAGAATAAGGAGTAAGCCACTTAGAAAGGAGACAAGAAAACACTTTTTCTCACAGAGAGTGGCGAGTCTGTGGAATTCTCTGCCTCAGAGGGTGGTGGAGGCAGGTCCTCTGGATGCTTTTAAGAGAGAGCTAGATAGGGCTCTTAAAAATAGAGGAATCAGGGGATATGGGGAGAAGGCAGGAATGGGGTACTGATTGGGGATGATCAGCCATTGAATGGCGGTGCTGGCTCAAAGGGCCGAATGGCCTATTCCTGCACCTATTGTCTATTGAGGAACAAGGCCGGTCGGTGAAAAGTGACCCGCCCTCAAGGTTAACTGTGGGAGGCACCCCCGGGGCCCAAAGGTGCCCGAGCGAGGAGAGGACGTTCGGTTCATTGAACGCTCCAGACAAAGGCGACGGATAGAGGCCCTGCAGAAGCCTGAGGGTTGGACTTGAGAAACAAGTGACAATAAAGCACCATTGAACCATTGACAGAAGAAGACAGTTGGAACAGGCCCAGGACATTACAGAGCCAGTGTTTGGGAAAATAATAGATTTCCCACTAAAGAGAGATAAACATCAAGAAACAAAAGAATTGTAATGAAGAGTCAGCAGGGACATTAAAGGGAAACATCTTGCTCGACTAATCTTTCTTAATTATCGAATAGATAACAGAGAGAGCATACTGACGTTGATGTATTTTATCTAGACTTTGGAAGTCGTCTAGAAAAGACCCACAAAATGGATTGCTGAACACCAGATGTTATCCCCGGACAACTCAGGGAAAAATAAAAGAGCAAACTGGATTGCTGTACTAAGACAGAAAGCAGAGAATGGTTATGAAATGTAGCTAGCCATAGTTAAAGGTGGCATGCCACAGTGATCAGTGCTATTCACAATTTACACTGATGGTTTAAACTCTGGAGTCAAGAACACAATTTCTAAAGTTGAGAGCGTGAGAGCGTGAATGAAACAGTCAACACTGAGGATCCCTGCAATGAAGTATAGGACATTGCTAAGCTTGGACAGTGGACAAATAACTGGCAGATAAAGTTCAACACAGACCAATGCAAGGGAATATATTTTGAATGGAAGAACTGTGAGATTATTTAGAACTTTAAACCTGCAGGTGTAGATGGGGTGGTGTTTAGTTTCAGTTCAGTTTAGCTTATTGTCACATGTACCGAGGTACAGTGAAAAGCTTTGGTTGCGTGCTAACCAGTCAGCAGAAAGACACTACATGATTACAATCGAGCCATTTACAGTATACAGATGCATGATAAGGGAATAACGTTTAGTGCAAGGTAAAGCCAGTAAAGTCCGATCAAGGATAGTCTGAGGGTCACCAATGAGGTAGAGAGTAGGGTCTAGTGAAGAAGGGTCTCGACCCGAAACATCACCCATTTCTTCTCTCCAGAGATGCTGTCTGTCCCGCTGAGTTACTCCAGCTTTTTGTGTCTACCTTCGGTTTAAACCAGCATCTAGAGTTCCTTCTTGCACAGTAGTTCGGGACTGCTCCCTCGTTGTGGTAGGATGGTTCAATTGCCCGAGAGTGGGAGAGTGTGGTGTGGTATGACAAATGGGATCTTGGGAGTACTCAAAACCATTCAATGAGGGTTACACTGGCAGTTTAGCCAAGCTGGGTGGAAGCACAGCATGCACTGCAGTTTCTTTCCAAAGGGATTGAATTTTAAAGAAGATTGAGCGTGCTAAACTTGTTTCGAACCATGACTAGGCCACACCGAACAGTTCTGCCTATTGTTCTAATCACCAGGTAGACAAAAGTGCTGGAGAAATTCAGTGGGTGCAGCAGCATCTATGGAGCGAAGGAAATAGGCAACGTTTTGGGCCGAAACCCTTCTTCAGACTCTAATCACCACCCTGGAGAAAGAATATGGAAACAATAGAAATGATCCAGAGATGATTTACATGATAAAAGAGGGTCGTGAAGCCACGTAACGCACGTTTAAAATGATGAAGCGGGGTTTGAAGGAATGGAGTCAGGGAAATTTCCACTTTTGGAAAAGATCATAATGAAAATCCATCAACACGAGGCACAGCAACGTGGATAATCTGCTAGCCTATTGTTTGGAAATCCCAATCGTTACGGCATCTGTGTCCCCCAGATCTGTTTCCCTTTAACCTCATCAACACTCCACTTCCCGAGTCAAATAAAGCTCACACACACTCCCTCTAACCACATGGGTCCCAATTCCAGAGCTCCTTCTAGCCCCGTGAAGCCACTTTCACCATGCTCCCATTAAACTCATTGGAGCCCTGTTTAGTTTAGCAATACAGTGCAAAAAACAGGCCCTTCAGGTCCGCACTGACCAGCGATCCCCGCACACTTGCACTATACCACACACCCCATAGGGGCAGTTAACATTCAAACCAAGCCAATTAACCTTATTAAAAAGGGCCTCGACCCAAAATGTCGCCTATTCCTTCGCTCCTTAGATGCTGCCTCACCCGCTGAGTTTCTCCAGCATTTCTGTCTAACTTCGATTTTTCCAGCATCTGCAGTTCCTTCTTAAACACTGTTACTCCAGCATTTTGTCTTCGTTGCATTTAAGGGAATGTTGAAAATTGACAAGCAATCAGTTCTTTGGCACTTGTGCAATGATACTCTATTAAATAATGTAACACATCAGTATCTAATATTTTTAACTTTCAAAAACAAAAATAAACGTGGTTATTAATAAGATTTATTTTTGAAAACAAATAAGCCTGATACTCTCTTGATCCTAACCTCTTTTTCCCTATTGAAACAATTGTTTTTATCATGCAATTTCCTATAATACAAGCTTTCTTGGGAACGCAACTATCGTGCTGGAGGCTAAGTGCCTGTAAATGGTCACACTAATTTACATAAGCCATAAAAACAGACCATTTGGCAATGTTACTTTTCAATTAAAAGGCCACAAAGTGCTGGAGTAACTCAGCGGTTCAAGCAGCATCCCTGGTGAACGTGGATAGGTGACGTTTTGGTTTGGGACCCTTCTTCAAACTGATTGTGGTCCCCACCCCTCCCCCCACAATCAGTCTGAAGAAAGGTCCCGACCCAAAAACGTCATGTATCCATGTTCTTCAGTGATGCTGCCTGACCCCCCGAGTTACTCCGACACTTTGTCCTTTTGTGTAAACCAGCATCAGCAGTTCCTTGTTTTTACATAACTTTTCAGTCAAGTATCCCGTCATCAGTCCTCATCTAAAACTTTCAGTGGAACCCTTTCCTTGTTTCCCCCCTCCTTTTAAGTGCACGTATTTGTTGCTTCAATCATTCCCTGTGGTCATCAGTTCCACATTTTCATCACTTTGTTGACAAATAAGTTTTTTTTCTGAATTCCCATGAATTCCCTGAATTTCTGGATTTGACCCTTAGCTACACCTTTTAATGACCACTGTAACACTCCAATAGTCCAGCACCCTTAGAACTGTCTTTCTCCTCGGTAAATACAGAGGAGAAATAGTGATAGTGAATCTTGCCCATCTCCTGTGGCTCCACACAGAGGTGACCGCTTCGATTCCTGAGAGGTCCCACTCTCTCTCTCTCTCTCTCTAGTTACCCGTTTCCCCCTTACGTATTTATAAAATATTTTTGGATTGTCCTTAATGCTACCCGCCAGAGTTTTCTCCTGGCCCCTTTTTGCCCTACTGATCTCTTTTTTCAGTTTACTCCTTAGTTCCTGAAACTCCTCCAGGGAAGTCTTGATCCCAGCTGCCTATACCGGTCCCATGCATCCTTCTGCTTTTTGACCAACGCCTCAATTTCCCTCGTCAGCCAAGCTTCTTTTACGTTTGCCTGCTTTGCCCTTCACTCTAACGGGGACGTACATATCCTGGGCTTTCGTCAGCACACTTTTAAAAACGTCCCACTTGGCCGATGTTCCTACCCCCTCAAATAACCTGCTCCAGTCAACTTGAGCGAGACCTTCTCTCGTACCCTCCAAGCTGTGCCTCACTATACTATGTGTATTTGAGGAGAAACTGGATAGACACAAAAAGTTTTGAGTAACTCAGCAGGCCAGACAGCATCTCTGGAGAAAATAATATGTAACGTTTCAGGTCAAGACCCTTCTTTAGACTGAGAGTCAGGAGAAAAGGAAAACTGGAGATATAGACAGTGATATGGAGAGATATAGAACAAATACGATACAACACAATATTTATTCAAATCGATAAAATATATGCAAAAATGAATACACTGGATTTGACCCTTAGCCACACTGGGGTAAAATATACATTAGACAATTAACCTTGCAACCCACATGTCTTTGGGATGTAGGAGGAAACCACATAACCACAGTGAGGACATGAATAACACTCACGAACAGACTGGAATGAACCAGGGGGACTTGACCTACGCGTCTGTAACAGTTCACTATTCCGCTCCAAAGACTCGAACTTTCCAAAAAGTAGTAAGTTTTTCACGTTTCCTACCACAAAAAAATCCATCGCGGATGCCACATTGCCTGACTACCTACCCTTCATACAAGGCAAACTTTAGCTGCAAAAAAAAAGCCGTGGGGAACACATGAAAACAAAAAATGCAAGATCTTCTCTCATCTTTTAATTCTGCCCCTGTTGGAACTTGAGCGGTTAATCTGGCCTCTGAATTAACCAGATTCATTCAGCGCCCAGCCCCATGCAATCATTTGAGAAAGTAAAACACACACACACAGACTTTCATTCCCTTTAAACCCTTCGCAGCGAAGGGGCTGGAAATTCAGCTGGAAATTATTCTGGAGAACCGGGATGGATCCAAGGGGAGCGACAGCCCGGCGCTGAGATACATCCACCCAAGTACTCACAATTTCGCCGAAGGAGACAGCCCTTTCACAATCCCTCGCTCACTTCCGACGACCAGTTGCCTGCAATTAGGAGGCATCTCTTGAACACCCACCAGTTCCTTGCAAGCTGGTTCACTTTGCAGAGGCAGAGTTGCAGGCGCACATCTTCCGTGACCAAAAGAGATATGATTCCCAATGCATCCAATCCACCTGAAAAATGTTCCCGAAAGAAACCAGTCAATGATTAATGTACTCCAGCTTTTTTTTTCTGCCTATCTAATGTTAATGACAGATGCAATTATGCAACAGTTAGGATTAGTAATATCCTTAGACAAATTGGGGAGAAAAAAAACCATGCATGCACTTCCAAATGTGCGACACCGGATTTAAACTTTTGAACAGGTATTTGAAATTGAAATGATGGCTCTTAACTGTTGCATTTACTAGCTGTGTGGTGTTTGGAGCAGCCAGGGTGCGACTGGCACGACTAGTGCTACTGCTATTCTCCGCCGAGCCCAGTCCCAGACGCGAGCTGTCAATCACCTGTCAGCCCGCCCATCAAAGCTCCAGACCCGGCCAATCACAGACCTGGGGATTACGTCACCCCGCCAATCAGCGCGCCAGGGGCGGTGCCCGAGGTCCCGCCCCCGTCTCCCCGCACCACGTGGTCCCGCCCTGTTGCAAAAACAAGTCGAGGAAATAAAAAGTCCATGGAGGAGCCAGGGGTGGGGCATGGAGACAAATGAGTTTTTTTTTCTGTTTACACTGAAGGTCTGCACTGGCAGGAAATTGCAGAACTTTTCTTTTGACTCATCTTTGTTCAGCTTGCCTCAGCTGTGTAATAAAGCCAACCCAACCCCTCTTGGGCCAAATGTTTCCTCTCAGTTTTTTTTCTCCATGTCACCGGGCAGTAGTGGGAGAGACACAATATACTGACATCAAGTGAGTGCTGCTGGAAGGTCATCAACTCGGTGAAAGACGCTCTTTGGTCTGCCCGAGTGTTATTCACCACCCAGCAGAGCGAGATGTCCATCAGGGAATGTTGCTGACTAGGGTTACACAAAAAGCTGGAGAAACTCAGCGGGTGCAGCAGGATCTAAGGAGCGAAGGAGATAGGCGACGTTTCGGGTCGAGATCCTTGTTGCTGACTAGCCCACTGCAGACTGCAGGAGTACATAGAAACATAGAAACATAGAAAATAGGTGCAGGAGTAGGCCATTTGGCCCTTAGAGCCTGCACTGCCGTTCAACATGATAATGGCTGATCATCCAACTCAGTATCCTGTACCTGCCTTCTCTCCATATCCCCTGATCCCTTTAGCCACTAGGGCCACATCTAACTCCCCCTTAAATATAGCCAATGAACTGGCCTCAACTACCTTCTGTGGCAGAGAATTCCACAGATTCACCACTCTCTGTGTGAAAAATGTTTTTCTCATCTCGGTCCTAAAAGACTTCCCCTTATCCTTAAACTGTGACCCCTTGTTCTGTACTTCCCCAACATCGGGATCAATCCTTCCTGCATCTAGCCTGTCCAACCCCTTAAGAATTTTGGAAGTTTCTATAAGATCCCCCCTCAATCTTCTAAATTCTAGGGAGTACAAGCCGAGTCTATCCAGTCTGTGCCGAGGGACGCACTGAAGCTCGGTAACGCCAACATCGAAGGCTCGGTGGGGGAGGACCACAGTCTAGGGTCCTTCTGCTGCTGGACATGGGCAGGGTGTGATGGAGACGCCCCTCAAAATAAGGGAAGGTATTGCACGCCAGTGGGCCACATGAATGGCAAGGGTGGAGGACAGATTTGTGAAATTTGATAAATGTATATAGACTGCATTGAACTATTTGTATAGCCTCTGAAAATGTTGGATGAATTTTTTGCATGGTTCATTTATTGTATATATTTATTACCTGAATAAAGTCTATTTTTAAATAAATTAAAAAAAGAGACACAATACAAGAGAGACACGGCATCCCAGGTCGAGCCAGCGCCTCTGGGAATGGGACCATATTGGAGAGAAGGTTCACATTTAACAGCAGATATTAAGATGCAGGGTTGTTGAGATGAGATCATTCAGCAAGTGTGAAAGCAGAAAGATCCAAAGACGAATGAAGGATAAACAGGATAGACACAAAATGCTGGACTAACTCAGCGGGACAAGCATCATCTCTGGAGAGAAGGAATGGGTGACGTTTTGGATTCAGATCCTTCTTCAGACTGAAGGATGAGCAGGAGTTAGGTTGACCTGGCCAATAATTTTCCTTCAACCAGCTCAGCTAGATTACATGTGTAAGAAGGAACTGCAGATGCTGGTTTACACGGAAGATAGACATAAAATGCTGCAGTAACTCAGCCGGTCAGGCGTCATCTCTGGAGAAAAGGAATAAGTGATGTTTTGGATTGAGACTCTTTATCAGACTGATGAAGGGTCTCGACCTGAAACGTCACCTATTCTTTTTCCTTTTCAGCGTTTAGTGCATCTTCAGCTAGATTACATTATCTGTTCATTGCCACTTCGCTTTTCATGGGAGACTGTGCACAATTTCTGTGCACAAATTGGTTTCTGCATTTTTGCAATGATATTTGGAGGTAGATGATTTTTTGGCTGGTTTGTCTCAAAGCACAGCCCCAAAATAACCTAGAGGCTAAGAAAAACCTTTTCCCCCAGAGGAAATGACTAGGACTTGAAAGATACAGCATGGTAACTGGCCCTTCAGCCCATTGAGTCAATGCCAGCCATCAATCACCTATTCACACCAGTTCTATGTTATCTGACTTTTGCAGCCACTCCCTATACACAGAGCAGCTTTATAGAGGCTAATTAACCTACAAACCCACATGTATAATCATGTATAGTCTTTCCGCTGACTGGATAGCATGCAACAAAAAGCATTTCACTGTACCTTGGCACATGTGACTATAAACTAAACTAAGCCAACCTAAACATGTCTTTAGGATGTGGGAGGAAAACTGAGCACCCAGAGGAAACGCACATGGTCACAGGGGGGAACGTGCAAATTCCACAGACCGCAGCCGAGGTCAGGATTGAACCCGGGTCCCTGACACTGTGAGACTGTAGCTCCACCAGCTGCACCAATGGGTCATCCCTATTCAAGAGGGAAAAGGAAGCTTAGTCATCCGATATATTTAAGTCATAGATAATTAACACACCTTATGTAATAGGAGCAGGAGTAAGTTAATCAGCCTGCCAAGCTTGCTCCATCATTCAACAAGATCATGGCTGATCTTCTGCCCGAAACAACAATTTCCTGTCCTTTCCCCATTGCCTTTGATTTTCCACAATTTTCCAATAACCTATCAATTTCTCTTCATGTCAATCTGAACATAGAATGGTTCAGTAGAGGAATTGCCCCTCTGCCCATTATGTCTGTGCCAACAATTATGCCAATTTTCCTGCATGTGATCCATATCCCTCTATCCCTTGCTTGTTCATGTCGCCATCTAAATGCCTCTTAAACTTTGCTATCGTATGTGCTTCCACCACTTCCTTGGCAACGCGCCTGAAATGGCCCCCTAGCTTTAAACCCATTAACCAGGGGAACATTCTGTACAGCAGACAAAAAAAATGGGGTAACTCAGCGGGACAGGCAGAACATCTGTGGATTGAAGGAATGGGCGAAGTTTCTGGTCGAGACCCTTCTTCAGAACGAGTCAGGGGAGAGGGAGATACAGAGATAAGGAAGTGTAAGGTGTGAAAACGAGACAAAGGGGATGGAGATCAAGGAAAATGCAGAGGAGCAGGCAACATTCTTTTGGTCCTTTCAGAATTTTCTACATTTCAACAGGTTACCCTCCTTGTTCTAAACTCAAGAGAATAGTGGCCTGATTTAAAAAAATAAATAAATAAACCGATTCAAAGTAAAAAATATATACAAAACAGATAATGTGCAAAAAGTCTTCCGACATTCTCGGAGGCTATACATACATTCAATGCGTTGTTACGTGGTCTTTACAGAATTTTACCCCCCCCCCCCCTTGCTCCTCATGTGGCCCCATGGGGGTGATTCCGCTTCCCTGACTTACTCAACCGCCCCTTATGCGACAAACACAGCACTCTAACAATTGGTCTGCTGGACCTCACTAAAGCAAAGATGTTGTCTTTAGCTGGGGAGACCAAAGCTGTAACCAAAACACTATATGTATGGTTAGATCAAGGCCCCGTGTAATTGCAGTAGAACATATTTAGTCTTGGATTTAATTCCTCTCATAATAAAGATGCTTTGATATAAAGGAAATATGTAGTTAGTACAGGAAAGTGACACTGATGTCATCATGAGATCAGCCATGATCTTATTGAATAGAGGAGCACACATAGGGAACCGAATTGCTTATTCCTGCCTCCGTTTCCTGTGTTTCAAACAATGACCATTTTCTAAAAGTACTTTATGGCCTAGATCACACTTCATTTCACCTTGGGTTCAAAAGCCACTTATAGAAGTGCAAGACTTTTTCACAGCCGGCATATTGCCAGTAAGTATTGACATATTCCTCAGATGACTTATTATTAATGATTCACTGCTGGAAGGCACTGTAATTAATGACATGCTCTTAGGAAATCCCTGTAATTACCAACACATTCTTGGGAACTCCTGGACCTAATATTGTACTAGAAAAATCCATTTGAAGCAATAAATATTACAAGGATCCTTTGCCATAAATGTCTCATTTGTATGACCTCTTCTAATCAATAACACAACACCAAATCCTGTGCCACAGTCTAAGGACCCTCTCTATTAAACACATTCCCAGGACCTCCTGGACAGTAGAGCAGTGGTAGAGTTGCTGCCTTAGCATGCCAGATACCCAGGTTCGATCCTGACTACCGGTGCTGTCTGTACGTTCTCCCTGTGTCCGCATGGGTAATCTCCTGGTGCTCCAGTTTCCTCCCACACTCCAAATATGTACAGATTTGTAGGTTAATTGGCTTCTATATATAGTGTTTAAGAAGGAACTGCAGGTGCTGTAAAATTGAAGGTAGACAAAAGTGCTGGAGAAACTCAACGGGTGCAGCAGCATCTATGGAGCGAAGGAAATAGGCAACGTTTCGGGCCGAAACCCTTCTTCAGACTCAGGGTTTTGGCCCGAAACGTTGCCTATTTCCTTCGCTCCATAGATGCTGCTGCACCCGTTGAGTTTCTCCAGCACTTTTGTCTACCTTCTATATATAGTGTGTAGGTTAGAACTAGTATATTGGTGATTGTTGGTTTGGGGCGGACCCGGTGGGCTGAAGGGCCTGTTTCCAGCTCTGTATCTCAAAGCTGAACTAAAGTCACACTCCTGCCTCAATAAGCATTGTAGACACAAAATGCTGGGGTAACTCAGCGGGACAGGCAGCACCTCTGGAGAGAAGGAATGGGTGACATTTTGGGTCAAGACCGTCTCGACCCGAAACGTCACCCATTCCTTCTCCCCAGAGATGCTGACTGTCTTGCTGAGCTACTCCAGCATTTAGTGTCTACCTTTAGTTTAAACCAAGATCTGCAGTTCCTTCCTACTCTATAAGCCTTGTGTTGATCTCTACTTTGAAACTGTTATCTCTGTTTTCAAACCTCTCTTCTCCCATTCCCCTCCCCATCTCTCCAACCCTCTCTCCTCTAATTTTAATAACACTTTCTTGATTTCTATACTCCCTATGCGTTCAGTTTTCCTGCCCGCTAAGCTCTCTTAAAATTCCTGGAGCCTGGTTTCCTTCAAGGCTCTGGTTCTTTGTCCAAGTTTCAGATCACCTTTCCCTGGACTTCCCATGTGACTCAGTACAACGCTTTACTTAATGGTTCTCCCACGAAGCGCAATGGCGCGTTTTATTACATTAAAGATGCTACAAAAATACAAAGTAGGCAAGAATTGCTGGAGAAACTCAGCGGGTGAGGCAGCATCTATGGAGAAAAGGAGTAGGCGATGTTTTGGGTCGCCTTACCCGCTGAGTTTCTCCAGCAATTTTTGTCTACAAAAATACAAGGTACTTTAACGAGTGAAACATGAGTTTAGAACAATGTCAACCTATTGAAATATGGAAAGTGCGAATCATCCAAATATTTTGCCAAACCTAAAGAGTAACAGAAATGTAAAAATATCAAGAATCTGTCTTTTCATTATTCAGATGTCAGATTTTGGCAGATTGATGGCTTTGAACCTGTTGGAGGAAAATGTGTGTTTGAACTGTACCCTGTATCTGGTTTCCAGGTGGGGTCCAGTTGCCCTCTTAATAACGGCTCAGATTGTGGACAGCGTACCGCGAAAATCTCGTAAAGCAGTGGTGAGTTTCTCAAATAAGTCGGTTTATTCAAGGTCTTATCAGTGCACACTGGGAAACACTCTGCGACCCAAAGTGCTTCATTGGCTCACAGCCTTTTTGTACATTGCAACTCAATGGTTACACCTGACCACCTGAACAACTCACCTGGTCAGGCAGCATCTCTTATATCTCCTGCGGCTGCAGGGGCAAGTACCTGGGGAAGAGGCAGTTTTGGGTGGGAAGGGACGAACAGACCAAGGAGCTTCAGAGGGAGTGGTCCCTATGGAAAGCTGAAAGAAGTGAGGATGGGTGGGGAGGGGGAGATGTGACCAGGGTGGTGTTCTGTGCAAGATTCCAGCCTTTATCAGGTTCCAGCCTTTACCAAATTCTACACAAGATTTTACATTTTTGAAATAATTCATCAGTGATCGACGTTTATTTGTAGTCTTTTATGTAGAGTTATCTTTAACCTCTGTTCCCTGTCATTTAGAAAACCATTCACCATCTGTCTGACAAATGGGTGCAATGAAATGACTTATTTTATCTCATGATCATTTTTGTTGCCCTCAGCCTGGTTTACAACATCCTATGTTCATTTAGATATGCATTGCAATTTAAACATCCTAAATCTATTTATTGCCTCTCCTATCAAGAACTTTAAGGTGCCTTTACTATGTTGGCCTTTTCTCCCATCATGCCTCTCTAGTATGTAAGGTCTTGGGCTAAACCTATTACAAACATCCAATTTTCTTATAATTTCCATAATTTCCTCTAATATCATTATCTGTTGTTTGTTTCTTAAGGACTGTTGGATCAAAATTCATCCTCAGATACTTGTCTTACAAGCACATAATATTGGACGATACACACAAAATGCTGGAGTAACTCAGCGGGACAGGCATTTTGCGTCTATCTTCGGTTGAAACCAGCATCTGCAGTTCCTTCACACATTGGAGGATACACCTTGTACTCGGCTTCTGAAATGTAGCACCATTGACGTCAATGTGCCAATTAAATTAATCAATGTGGAAAATGGAAATAAATAAAGAGTTAGCAGTTACAATGCACGTTATCTAATCTGACAAGGCATCACAAAGAATTGTGAATTGTGTATTAACCCAACTGAATCCTTGTTTGCCAAACATCCCAGAATATTTACTGTCTCCAGGCAGTAAGCACATAAGATTTAATGAAAGACATGTTATTCCGGCATCAATGAAGAAATTAAGAAAACATCTCCATTTATTATTCAATGCTTTCTTGACCTCAGGATGATTAACGTCCAAAATTTTTTTTTTTAAACTGAAGTCGTTGCATAAGCTAGAAAACACAGCAGCCAATTTACATACAGATAGGTTGTGTTACTCCAGTAACCTTGCTGGGGAGGTAGACAAAAGTGCTGGAGAAACTCAGCGGGTGCAGCAGCATCTATGGAGCAAAGGAAATAGGCAACGTTTTGGGCCGAAACCCTTCTTCAGATTCCAAAACTGTCTTCGGAGGAAGGAGGAGAATTTCTTCAAAGTAGGCATACCTTGAGGAGATTTCGCAGTGGAGTAGACAAAGTGTTTAAGAAGGAACTGCAGATGCTGGAAAATCGAAGGTAGACATAAGTGTTGGAGAAACTCAGCGGGTGCAGCAGCAGTCTGAAGAAGGGTTTCGGGCCAAAACCCTTATTTCCTTCTCTCCATAGATGCTGCTGCACCCGCTGAGTTTCTCCAGCACTTTTGTCTACCTTCGATTTTCCAGCATCTGCAGTTCCTTCTAAAACACTTTCCTGGGGAGTTTGCTTGTGCAACTAGGGAGTTTTAAACTGATTTGGCAGGGGAGTGGGACACAGTCCCTTGTACATTTGGATGCAAGGTTTAGTCAAATATAGAAGAAAAACTAGGCCTGAGCAGTAGGTGGAGCAGATATGGGACATAAGTAGGACTGGCAAGCAGTGTGTTTATTGTCAGTACACAAAATGCCGGAGAAACTCAGCGGGTGCAGCAGCATCTATGGAGCGAAGGAGATGGGCAATGTAGATGCTGCCATAGATGCTGCTGCACCCGCTGAGTTTCTCCAGCATTTTATGTACCCTTGATTTTCCAGCATCTGCAGTTCCTTCTTTAAAACAGAGTGTTTATTGTAGTAACTAGCATGACCACAAGGAGTGAATAGTTCAGGAAAACCAGCTTCCCCTCGGCAACAACGGCTGTATACCGAGCATAAAAATGTTTTAAAACAATTAAAAACCACACTTGATTCAGGCTTTTCCATGGAAATGATCAATCAATTAAGTTGGTCGAGCTGCGGCTTCTCAGCACCTGAAGGCGGGGTTTGATCCTGAATTCAGGTGCTGTTCTGTGAGAAGTTTGCAACTTCTCCCTGTGATCGTGTGGGTGCTCCAGTTTTCTCCCACATCCCAAACACATGTCGGTTTTTAAGTTAATCAGCCTCTCTAAATTGCCCCAGGTGTGCAGGGACTGGATGAGAAAGTGGGAAAACATAAAACTAGAGAGAACAGGTGATCGATGGTCGATGGTCGGTGTGGACTTGGTGGACCAAAGGGCCTGTTTATCTCTAAACTAAACTAAGCAATTGCTATTGAGGGAGTGCAGCGTAGGTTTACAAGGTTAATTCCTGGGATGGCGGGACTGTCATATGCTGCGAGGATGGAGCAGCTGGGCTTGTACACTCTGGAGTTTAGAAGGATGAGAGGGCATCTCATTGAAACATATAAGATTGTAAGGGCTTGGACACGCTAGAGGCAGGAAACATGTTCCCAATGTTGGGGGAGTCCAGAATCAGGGGCCACAGTTTAAGAATAAGGAGTAAGCCATTTAGAACGGAGACGAGGAAACACTTTTTCTCACAGAGAGTGGCGAGTCTGTGGAATTCTCTGCCTCAGAGGGAGGTGGAGGCAGCTTCTCTGGATGCTTTCAAGAGAGAGCTAGATGGGGCTCTTAAAAATAGTGGAGTCAGGGGATATGGGGAGAAGGCAGGAACGGGGTACTGATTGGGGATGATCAGCCATGATCACATTGAATGGCGGTGCTGGCTTGAAGGGCAAATGGCCTACTCCTGCTCCTATTGTCTATTGTCTATTGTCTATTGTCTAAAACTAAATATATATTAACTACCTTTTTTCTTTCTCTTTCCTCTTTCTGAATTGCTTCATCTAATTTCTGTCACCTTTTATAAGAGCATAATAATGTAAGAAAGGGAATCAAAGGCAGGTCACTCCGTCTCTTGAGCCTACTCTGCCATTCAATACGATCATAACTGATCCTTTTACCTCAGCATCTCTGCCCCGCACTAACACAATACCCCATTGATTCCCTCTGAAAAATCTACCCACCTCTGACATGAATACACTCACTGCTTCAACAACCTTCGTGGGCGGTGGAATCAAAGACAAACTACCTTCTGCCGTGAGTCATTCAGCACAGATTCTTTATGTGGAATCTATGACATAGAGTCATACAGCATTGAAACAGGCCCTTCGGCCCAACTTGCCCATGTCAACCATGACACCTTCTTCTTCTTCTTCTTCTTTCGTGTGGCGTGCACAGCCTAAAGTTGTTGGACAACTTGTTCTATTTGATCTTCCGTTTGTGCACGTCGAGTTGATTGCATTAGTCGAAACAGAGCGGACCACGTGAAGGTTGCAATCTTCCACCCCCATGACACCTCATCCAAACTAATCTCATTTGTCTGCATTTGGTCCATATCCCTCTGAAACATTTCCTATCTATATGTCTGTCTAAGTGTTTCTGCATGAAGGAATTTCCCCTCCACTCTGTCCTGCATGGCTGGCCCCTTATTTTGAGACCGTGACCGCTGCTTCGAGACGCACCACAGGCAGGGGAAGTATCAACAAAGCCTTAACTCTGTCAAGCTACATAAGGGTACATGTTCTTCGTCAGTGTTTACCAAACCTCTCACTCTGTATCCTTCCTGTCCTTGCTGGGTGTGTTGGCTTAATGCCGTCACTAGACACGGATTCTTCGTTTCCTGTGGCCTTCTCTAGTCTCTTTCATCCCCAACTTGGATTATCTTCAATTGAAAAGCAGTGGCCCTGGCTTCATTTCAGTAAGCCTATGTAGCAGGAGATTAAATACATCTTGGTTCAGTCACACTTCCTCCTCTCTCCCCCACCAACCCCCAGCAACATCTACATCTTGTTTTGATGATTTGTTTTTCAAATTCCCCTGTTTGGATGTGCCTGGAATTTAATGAGCTGTTGTTTTGCTCTGATGTGCTTCAACTTGTCTTGGGTCTCAAATTCGTATAATAAAGAAATTGACTGGAAATATTTTGCTGTTTTTTGTTCCCCCTGCAAGGTGTTATGAAACCAACCAGAAGGACAGGAAATTGCATGTCACTTACTCCAAATTGGGGAATCTTTGCCACAAACTCTCTTTCCCCAGGAGGAGGTATGCAGTTTTAAAAAAAATATAAAATAATACATATGTTTGCTTTCAACTTTTTTTTCAAAAATAACATGGCCTTGAAAGGAGAACTTGCAAGGTACATTGTAAACATGGTAACCAAAACGGAACACAATACCCTAGATGTGGCCTCACCAATGTCTTACATAACTGTAACATGACCTCCCAACTTCTATACCCAATACTCTGGCTGATGAAACTACTCAGACTGTGTCCTCTCTTCCTTTCAAGTGATTTCTTACCTGCCCACACAAGCACTTCAAGACTTGCACAATTTCCTAACTGTCTTTTCACCATAAATACTGGGGTCAAGGAAAGAGCGTTCATGTTGCGGCCCTGTTTCCATCAATCTTTCCACCACCACGCACAAGAAGCACAAGAAGCAACAAGACAGACACCATTGTATGCGGATGCTGAGAAGTGTGTTTAGCTCCAGCTGAACAATTTCTAATCTTGTGTGTGGACTCGATAAGAAGACGACCATAAACACTCAGTTCCCTCCACAGCTCAATTCCTCAATAGGATGGTTCAATGACCCTCAACTTTGTTTTCGTCACTCAGTTCCTCTTCCAATCCACCCCTAAAATATCCCCGGTTGGCCTTGCTCTCATTGTGAACCACTTTCCATTTAAGGCCACTTATGTCAGCTGGGACTAGTTTGTCGTGTGTGGGCAAAGTTGGGCCGAAGGGCCTGTTTCCACACTGTAAGACTCTATGACTCTACCGAAGTACTGTCAAAAGCTTTCCAATTAGAGCACACATTTTATTTTGACTGAAGATTACTTGTGCTTCTGCTTATCAAAGATGAAATTCAGTTTTGAAGAATGACAAGAATAACTATCTGACATCTCAGCAACTACCATGTGTTGATGTGAATATCACATGACCCTCCAGCTCACTCTCATATGGAAGCAACATGAGGATGCAGAGAGGAAGTACCCATGGCTGGGGTGTCTCGCATCAGGAGTCACAGTCTCATGATATGGGTGAGCTACTTTAGTTCAGTTTTGTTTATTGTCACGTGTACCGAGGTACAGTGAAAAGCTTTTGTTGTGTGCTAACCAGCCAGCATTTACATGATTACAATCGAGCCATCCACAGTGTACAGATCCATGATAAGGAATAATGTTTAGTGCAAGATAAAGCCAGTAAAATCCATTCAAAGTCCAATCCAGTCTGAAGAAGGGTTTCTGCCCGAAACGTTGCCTATTTCCTTCGCTCCATAGATGCTGCTGCACTCGTTGAGTTTCTCCAGCACTTTTGTCTACCTTCAAAGTCCAATCAAAGATGGTCCAAGGGTCTCCAAATGAGGTGGATAGTAGTTCAGGGCTGCTCTCTAGTTGTGGTAGCATGGTTCAGTTGTCTGATAACAGCTGGGAAGAAACTGCCCCTGAATCTGGAGGTTAGAGGTACTGGAGGTTAGCCCCTTAGTTTAGAGATACTGCTTGGAAACAGGCCACCAAGTCACTCTGACCATCCATTCACATGCTAGTTCTATGGAATCGACTTTTGCATCAACCCCAGCACACTTTTCAGCAGCGAATTAGCCTGGAAACCTGCTTTCCCGAGGCACCCACCACCTGCACATGTAAACACTTCCTGTTCCCCTTGCAGTAGAGTGATACAGTGTGAAAACAGGCCCTTCGGCCCAACGTGCCCACACTGGCCAACATGTCCCAGCTACACCAGTCCCACCTGCCAGCATTTGGTCCATATCCCACCAAACCTGTCCTACCCATGTCCCTTCTCAAATGTTGGGATAGTTCCTGCCTCAACTACCTCCCCAGGCAACTTGTTCCATACACGGTTTACCCCTCAGGTTCCTATTAAATATTTTCCACTTCACCTTAAACCTGTGTTCCCAACCTAAACCAGAGTCTGTGGGTCCTACAATGGTTGCTGTCAGCCACCTCAGAAACCACAGAGCTGGAGAGGAAGAATTCCAAAGAACTGTCCATGAAGTATGTGTGGTGGAATAATATCAGTTGTAAACTGTAGGAACTTTGGGGAAAGAGTAAACATTCACTCAGCTCTTTCTAGGAAACGTTAATGATCACAGAAACCACTTTAACTGGGATTCCATTCAAGATACTCATGAGCTTTACTTTCATTATAGAAACTTGAAGATTAATTTCACCAAACTTAATGGGACCAGCACATTCCTGTATCAGAAAACGATTAAAATCGGCTCAATTCATTGTACTCCAGCCTATTTATGCATTCACGGACATTAAGTTGTTTCTCACAGGATCCAGCTGATCTAGATCATTTTCAGTGGACTTTGGCTGTGCAGAATTTACATTAACCCTTCCATGACCGAGAATTGCAGCTTCTTGCAACATTCAGCATGGAGCAATAATTTTGAATAGCAGAGGTGAAACACTTAGAAGGGATCGCATGGGGTGATTCGGCCCATCTTACCATTGTCTGTCTTTGAGATAGATACCAGTGAACCCTTCTCCCTCGTCTTTTTCATCAAGCCCAGGACAGAGAGGTGTGGTGCGTTCGTCACCGTGGCCATTGGAAACCAGAACCACTGCGCCACCAATGTTTTCAACGATTTAATAATAATAATAATGACAGTAAACTTAATGTTTTTTGTCTACATGCAGTTTTTGCTTTGCAAGTTGCTGCTGATTCTTTCAGAAAGTGCATTCCATTTTCAACTTTTATGAGCTGTGAACAGGGAAGCTAACTGAAGGACTTTCAAGATACATACTGTTGGATAATATCTCCAACAACTGATAATTCACGGTCTCTCTAAGTGTTATGGTTCCTGGCCTCGTTGATGGATGTGAATAGGTTACAGTACTAGGACTCTGCTCTCTGTGGCTAGCCGAAGGAAAAATAGGGTTGCTGCCTTACAAGCACCAGAGAACCAGGTTCGATCCTAACCATGGGTGCTGGCTGGATGGAGTTTGTACGGGCTTCCTATGATCGGTGTGGGTTTTATCCGAGTGCCCTGGTCTCGTTCCACATTCCAAAGATGTGCAGGTTTGTAGGTTAATTGGCTTTAGTAAAATAAATTGTTAATTGTCCCTAGTGTGTAGCAATGTTACAACATTTTGAGATTTTAAAAATCAAGTCTGCAATTTATCCCATCAGATAAAGTATAAAAAGAAGTTTAATTTGACACCTAATTCACTGTCATATCTTCAGTATTAAGAAAGTTATGACCATTTTCATACTCGGAAATTAACATCTTGTTCCCCATTGCCTTTCAATTGACTTAACTCAAAAGCTGTGATCTAGAACAGTTAAAAGCCCATAACTTTATTAAAAATTAAGAGAACTCAATGAAATTTTCAGTTATTATAGATTGAAGCATTCTGAAACAAATATGATACAATCTTACTTGGATGACCTGAAATTAAAGCATATAATTAGTTAGTTATCTAATTGTAGCTAATTACAAAATTCAATGAGTAGATCTAAACATCCATTTCTTAAGAAAAGATAAACTTTTTTTAAATTGCCTAAGTGTCCAAATAACATTCACACAATAATCCACAATATAACATAATTTTTAAATCTCATTTTCATGAATTTATAGGCCAAATGGAAGGAATTTAGTGTTGAATGCCTGTAAATTAATGGCCATTTAAATCAACTAGCGAGTGGGTTTTAGTGGAATGCGGTGGATTAGAACGTTGCGGTTTGCGATGAAGTTAGTATGAAAAATACAGCCGGTTCATTCATTTTTTTTGTCCCCTTTTCGCAACATGAAAATGTGATTAAAGGCTTCCTAAAAACCAAGTTTTTATGTAAAAATAAACTGCGTCGCTTCTTTTATCGCCTACCTTAGGTCCGTTCCGCTGTCACCGTTCAAAGCTTTAGAAGATGATTTTTAAACTACTCTAGTTAATAAATAATCTAGCGTAGTTTAAAAATACCTTTATGAATGAAATGTCGGAGCGATTTCTCTTTAGCGACGAAATCGCCCGACATGGATCGACTTGGACTGCCTAGAAAAAATCGGCATTTTAAACCCGCCCCCCTCTGAAAGGCGCCAAAGTCGCGCACACGGGGAGCGGCAGAACTGCAGCGCTGCTAAAGGTAGGTATTGTAACATACCTATAGTGTGCACGATAGTGCTAGTGTAAGTAGATCGCAGGTTGGTGCCGACTCAATGAGCTGAAGGGCCTGTTTCTGCGCTGTATCTCTAAACTAAGCCTTAGCCACTGACTGTTATGGATATAGTCCCAAGCCTCCAACCTACCCTGTTGCGGCTCTTGCACTTTTTTTTCATCTTCACTTTCTCCGTAGCTGCAACACTATATTCTGCACTCTCTTATTTTTCCCTTTGCACTACTTGTGGTAATTGTGTGCGGGCAGCTAGTGAATGTTAAATCTTAAATGAGTAAACCTTGCCTCAATGCGCAGGAAGGAGCTGCTGATGCTGATTTACGCCAAAGATAGACGCAAAATGCCAGAGTAACTCAGCGGGTCAGTCAGCAGCTCTGAAGAGAAGGAATGGGTGACGTTTCGAGTCGAGACCCTTCTTCGAAACCTTGCTTGTATTTCACTTCTGATGGTTCATTGACCCAACCGCTCACCTTTTGAAGTATCAAATGCAAGAAGCTGGAATTGTTCTTCGGAGCAGTGAAAGTTGAGAAATGGTGTGATGCAGACATTCAGAATCACAACAGGTCCAGGCAAAGTGATCAAAGAGAAACTGGCTCCATTGCTAGAAGGATTGAGAATGAGGACTTACATTAAAGGCGAAAGGAGCAGGGGTCAAGCGAGAGAAAGTTTTTATTTACACAGCGTGTAATCATGGAAGCAGATTCTATTATTAATTTAAAAAGGAAATTGTACAGATATTTATGTAAGAAAGAGATCAGGGCCACAGGGAAGGAGCTTGGAATGGAATTGAATGGCTTGTGCTTATAGTGACTGGGCAAAGGATCGATGGGCGAAATGACCTCCTTCCTTGTGTTGGCATTCATAGCAAAAGGATTTGAGTACAAGAGCAGGGAGGTTCTACTGCAGTTGTACAGGGTCTTGGTGAGACCACACCTGGAGCATTGCGTTCAGTTTTGTTCTCCAAATCAGAGGAAAGACATTCTTGCCATAGAGGGAGTACAGAGAAGGTTCACCAGACTGACTCCTGGGTTGTCAGGATTTTCGTATGAAGAAAGACTGGATAGACTCGGCTTGTACTCGCTAGAATTTAGAAGATTGAGGGGGGATCTTATAGAAACGTACAAAATTCTTAAGGGGTTGGACAGGCTAGATGCAGGAAGATTGTTCCCGATGTTGGGGAAGTCCAGAACGAGGGGTCACAGTTTAAGGATAAGGGGGAAATCTTTTAGAACCGAGATGAGAAAAACATTTTTCACACAGAGAGTGGTGAGTGTCTGGAATTCTTTGCCACAGAACGTAGTTGAGGCCAGTTCATTGGCTATATTTAAAAGGGAGTTAGATGTGGCCCTTGTGGCTAAGGGGATCACGGGTTATGGAGAGAAGGCAGGTACGGGATACTGAGTTGGATGATCAGCCATTATCATATTGAATGACGGTGCAGGCTCGAAGGGTCGAATGGCCTACTCCTGCACCTATTTTCTATGTTTCTATGTTTCTATGTAAGAAGGAACTCCTGGTTTAAACCGAAGATACAAAAGCTGGAGTAACTCAGCGGGACAGGCAGTATCTCTGGAGAGAAGGAATGGGTGACGTTTCGGGTCTCGACCCTTATTTAGACCTGAAGATGGATCTCGACCCTAAACGTCACCCATTCCTTCTCTCCAGAGATGCTGCCTGTCCCGCTGAGTTACTCCAGCTTTCTGTGACTATCTTCGACCTCCTCCCTTGCGCTGTTCATGATTCTACGAGTCTATGATAAGAGTCCTCACCTTTGAGGGGGAAAGTGGAGAGCGCACGTGGAAAATAAGATTAAGAGCAATAATCGGTGACGGTAAGAGTCCAGCGAACCGCAAACGACAAGTTTGTCCTTTGCACAATTTGAACTGCAAAACCAAACAACAAAAGGTCTCTTTCAAAACTCCTGTAAAATAATTCTTCTTTCCAGCTGAGATAGGATTATCACACAGCTGACCCAAACAGAATTCCAAAAGACCATTACAATCCCTCACATTGTGTCAAAAGTCCTGACTCAAATGTAACAGCTCTTGGCAATCGAGTTACAGGCCTGTCAGCATTGAAATATGTTGCTGGCAATGCATCAAGTTAGTGTGGGTCTCCCATGGAGGTGTACACACAGCTAAACTTCATCTCTTGAATTAATTTACAGCCCTCAGGCAGGGTTGGGGGCTGGGAATGAATTTGCTTCTGTCACATTGATCTGCAGTGGAGGCAACTCCCCCTTCTTTTATTTGGGTCCAGCCCAACTTTATTTATGGTTCTGTTGCAATTACTGGTGTAAAAGGACATCATTTCCACAGCGTCTGTCACAAGTTCAGGGCATCCAGAAACACTTTACGGCATTGAAGTGCTTTAGAAGTGCAGTCACTATTATTAAGTAGAAAAAAAGGCGGACAGTTTGCGCACGAGGTTCCACAGACAGCGACGAGTCAATGGCCAGCTCTCCTGTTTCAACATTTCAGGGATGAATGTTAATCAGGCCACCAGGCAGAACTCCCCCCCTCCCTTCTACAAACTAATTGTTTTAGAGATTGCCCAGACCATCACACACGAACCAACCTCCCTTCCATTGACTCAATTTATGCCCCACGCTGCCTCGGCAAGGCCAGCAGCATAATCAAGGACGAGTCGCTCCCTGGTCACTCCCTCTTCTCTCCCAGCGGGCAAAAGGGTATAAAGGTGAAAACGCACACTTCCCAGATTCAAGGGCAATTTCTTCCCAGCTGTTATCAGGCAACTGAACCATCCTAACCCAGGAAGATTGTTCCCGATGTTGGGGAGGTCCAGGACAAGGGGTCACAGCTTAAGGATAAGGGGGAAATCCTTTAGGACCGAGATGAGAAGGACTTTTTTCACACAGAGAGTGGTGGGTCTCTGGAACTCTCTGCCACAGAGGGTAGTTGAGGCCAGTTCATTGGCTATATTTAAGAGGGAGCTAGATGTGGCCCTTGTGGCTAAGGGGATCAGAGGGTATGGAGAGAAGGCAGGTACGGGATACTGAGTTGGATGATCAGCCATGATCATATTGAATGGCGGTGCAGGCTCGAAGGGCCGAATGGCCTACTCCTGCACCTAATTTCGATGTTTCTATGTTTCTAACTGGAGAGCAGTCTTGAACCACTATCTACCTCTTTGGTACCCTCGGTCTCTATTTGATCGGAATTTGCTGGCTTTATCTTGCACTAAACATTATTCCCTTATGTGTCTGCACACTGTGAATGGCTGAATTGTAATCATGTTTGGCCTTTCCGCTGTCTGGTTCGAACGCAACCAAATATTTTCACAGTACCTTGGTACACGTGACAATGAACTAAACCTGAAAAATGAAACCGAGATAGAGAGACAACACAAAAATAGGCCCCTCGGCCCAACAAGTCCACACCGACCAACGATTCACATACACTTGCACTATCCTTCACACTAGCGACAATTTACAATGGTTACTGGAGCCAATTAGCCTCCAAACCTCTACATCTTTGGGGTGTGGGAGGAAATCGGAGCACCCGGGGAAAACTCACAAAGTCAGGATCGAACCCGGGTCTCTGGCACTGTAAGGCAGCAACTCTACCGTTGCACCACCGTGCCACCCTAATATCATCAGATCTTTTATTTTCAAGAGCACAGCCAGAGCTGTTCTGCAGCTATCATCTCATCTAAAGGATGGTACCGCTGGCTGTGTGGAACAGTCTCAGCCCCACACAGGGCAGTCAGCCAGGTCTTCATCCTCAATGCGTGGAATGTGACCCGAATCCAGGACTTTCTAGGCACTGAGGTCAGGATTTTGCAAACTGATACCCAACTGACATTGTGAAGACTTTAATCTCAAAGTTTAAAATTACCATCTTCCTGTCGTTATAGATGGTAAGGGTCAGGATTTCCAGAGACTGAGAAACATGAACAGAGAAAAAGAGGCGGCCGATCTCAACCTCATCGCAAGTTCTGCGGCCGATCGGCTAGTCTGGGCGCTGTAAAGGGCCTGTCCCACTTTCACGACTTAATTCAAAACCTCTGCCAAGTTTAAAGGACCTAAAAAAAAAATCAAGATCGTGGTAATCTACGAACTCCTACGACCTTCCACGACTATGTTCACAAACTCCTACGAGTATATCTACGAATTCCCACGACTATTTCAATGCCCTCCTTACGAGTAAAAAGTTGCAATTTCTTTCATCCCGACCATCTTTTTACTCGTGGACATTTTTTATCGGGCTGGAAAAAACGTCCCGACTTACCTGATGCCACGGGTACCTACGGCTGGCAGAACGAGCCGCTACGATATATCTACGAACTCCTACGGCCTCGTTACGAACATTCTGCGAGTTTGAATCAAGGGGGAAACTCGGGAGAATTTGTGAATTATCTTGTGAAAGTGGGACAGGCCATTCACTCCCTCAGCTGGAGCCAGCAGATCCATTCCCATAGCCAATAGCCGAGGCCGCCTTTGCAGGCCAGTATCTTGCCCCCCCCCCCACTCCTGTCAGCCTGTTGTCAGCAAAACAGATAATACGCCAAAGCTCTGGAACCAAGGGTGCTGGAAAATCGGTGGTGGACCTGCACACTTGGAATCATACGCTCTATCTGACACTATTCACATTGCAAGGGGAACACATGAAAATGCTGCCCGGTTGAATGGCTCCTGTGGGTGTGTACCTCAGCAAAGTGTACGGACCTTACAGTGGTGGAAAAAAACTGGAGAAATTACTTTGACTGCACAACACAGCTTCCTTTCAGCTACTTCCCATTCAACACATTGGTCTGCGGAAGTGTGTTTATGTTCCACAACGTCCTCCCACCCTACTTCATGAAAGCTTGCAGACATATCCATGTCTTTGCATGCCGAACATTCACTTCCTCCTTGTGTGTTTATTTTAAAATCCATTGAACACGGTTATGTTATTCAATTCAACTATTTCCTGTGCTATTGTTCCCAATTAAATAACTTTCTTCTGGATTCCCAATGGGATTTATTACAGATGATCTGATATTGAGAGCCTTGAATTTGAATTCCTTCACAAGAGGCACAATTGCCTCTACTAACTGTGTCAAGGCCACCATATCAGAATCAGAATCAGAATCACACTTTATTCGCCAAGTATGTTTTGCAACATACGAGGACTTTCATTGGACAGGTCAGTCATACAATTAAAGTAACAGATCACAGATCAGAAATAGGGCTCAAAGTTAGTCCGAGAAGGCTTCCAGCTCCAGCGATGGTAGGCCGCAGAGCCTGGAGAGTGTGATCTGAAAATTGATCACATCTCCGGGAAGGTAAGAACCTCTTCTTCTTCTTTCGTGTGGCGTGCACAGCCTAAAGTTGTTGGACAACTTGTTCTATTTGATCTTCCATTTGTGCACGTCGAGTTGATTACATTAGTCGAAACAGGGCGGACCACGTGAAGGTTGCAATCTTCCACCCCGTAAGAACCTGAAAAAAAGTTTCCCCCGATCCCCTCCCCCCTCCCCCCACATAAAACAAACCGAAGAACATTAAAACAAAACTTTTAACAAACTAAAAAATAACAAAAAGAGTGAAAAGACGAACAGACTGCCGGCAGGGCTGCCATCCCCCCGGCGCCCCTGGTGGTCTTAATGACATCCATAGTAAAGGGAACCTAACCTTACTTCATCTTTCTGCTGACAACGTAGTCGCCTATATGTTTAATTTACGTGCCACTTTTAATGCGCACAACCCCCACATAAAACGCGAGGTGCCATTAGATGTAAAGTCTCAATTCTAGTGTCATGTTATTGATTGCAAAGCCTCTGTGTCCCTTTTGTGATCTGGAGATCAGTATTTGTGGTCAAACAATGTTTTTCTTGAAGTTTAACATAATGCCTTGCCAATTGAAACATGTTGCTTTTAGTTTTGCGAGAAGTCCAACTAAAATGTCCATAGCTGGAACTAGGAAACTCCCTGCTGAATTCATAAGACTTTGTTAGCACAGCTTGAATGGCGAACATTCACTGGAAAGTTCATGTGCATACAGACACTGAGTATGCATGAATGAGGTTAGGAATTAGTTCAGCTTTCTGTTCAGATAAACGCCTGAGGGGAAGAAAAGCAGAAAGACATTCATATTTCACTAGCATCAGACTGGGTTTTAATAATTTGCTCTTAAGCAAACAATCTTCCCACTAGTTCTTCTGATTGTTATCTTAAATCAGTGTCCTCTGATTCCAATTCTTATGCCATCAACCAGCTGCTTTCTTTCTCGGTTAAACGCTATAATATTCGCAAAGATAGACACAAAGTGCTGGAGTAACACAACGTGTCAGGCAGCATCCCTGGAGAACAAGGAAGGGTGACGTTTCGGGTTGGGATCTTTCTTCAGACTCATTGGATGCATTCGGGACCCAGTCTGAAGAAGGGTCCCGACCCTAAAGAGATGATGCCTGTCCCGCTGAGTTACTCCAGCACTTGTGTCCATCTTTGGTATATACCAGCACCTGCTGTTCCTTCCTACACATTCCATTATGTTCACCGCCATCTTGGTGTTCAAATCACTTACGTTAGAGAACAGTTCCCTGCATCTTCAGCCTTGCGTCCGAGCTAGTCCTGTTTTCCTATAGTCTCCTCCATCACCACTTCCACAGGTTCTAGAATGGGCTTTTGTGCTGATGGCCACAGTAAGTAATAGTTATTTACACTTCTCTCCACCCGATCTTACAGGCTTTTGATAGATTTTTATCTCTGACCTTTGTCCACCCATCCAATAATCAATATGTCCCACACCCGAATCTATTTATCACGTGTCAGGCCTTTGTTCTGCCCCCACCTCTTTTTTGAGCTTTCTCCCTCCCCACACTACAATCCGTCTGTGGAAGGTCCCGACGTGTAACGTCACCTATCCATTTCTTCCAGAGATGCTGCCTCACCCGCTGAGTTCCTCCAACACTTTTTCAACTTCTTATCCATTATCTTTGATTCTATGACTCTGATCTCAAAATCAGATTCCATTATCGAGGTTCCAGTCAGTGAGAGGTAGAATTAGTCAGCAATACGAGATCTCCGCTATCAACCCCACTTCCTCTCAACCTTTCCAATCATAAAAACACATCTCTCTGATCATGCAGAAATGCAGAAACAAACAACTGCAGATACTGGTTGATACACAAAAGGGCACAAAGTGCTGCAGGTCAGGCAGCATCGCCAGAGAACACGGATAGATGACGATTTGTGCTGAGACGTCTTCAGAATGATTGGAGTGGGCAGAGGGAAGAAAACTGGAAAAGCTTCATGCTTTTGGCCACCCATCATTCTACAATCGTGGAATTGTGTGCAGTACTTTGGAAGGGCCACAATAGCAACGCCAACTCTTGGGTTTTCGGGATGAAAATGGGGAGAAATGGAGATGCAATCTGTAGGTTGGGTTTTGACGTGCCTTGTATATTTATAGAGAGGGAAAGGAATTCCATTGTGTTTAACCGCCAGGGAGGAATGTCTTGGCGTGGGCGGGAGAGTGGTGTGAGAAAATTCCGTAGAAAGTTCAAGAAAGCAGACTGCCAGTCAGAGGACGAGTCAGCACTTATTTGAAATGAATGCAGAGTTGTTGAGGGAATCTTCCGACAGCATCAAACATTTGTGTGACACTTTAGACTTTTTATACCTAGTTTCTTCCCGGAGATATTGTGCTGCTGACTGCTGGGGGGTCATATCCCAGAATAGGCCATCTCCCTCTGTAGCTGCTCTTTATGTCTGGGCCTGCCAGTTAATACCAGTGGGCTAATTCATCCTGCAGATGTATGGAAGGAGGAATTACACTGAGTCTGAAATTAAGTCAAAAGTTTGGTTAATAGGCAAATGAAAGAAATTATGGTGCAGGGTTACAAGTATAAAAGAAGGTGGGGGGGGGGGGGCAGGGGAGGGGGGAATGGAACCAATGAGATTGCTCCATTGGATGCTGGCATGGACCAGATAGGTTGAATGGCATCCTCCTTTATTCCAATAAATAAGTAACAGATAGCCATGGGATCTTCTATATCAACTGAAATGGTTCCATGGCACCATTCAATGAAGAACAGGGGATTTCCAGCCAGTCCCTGTTGATCAATGGTGGCATTTTGCTCCCTGTGTACCGACATAGACCGCACATTAAAGGATAGTTCATTGTTAATAGAGCACTATTTACAGAGAAGACAAGATGCATGCAAGCTCTTCTCTTTCTAAAGTGTAAACCAAACTCTATGCATTAACAGCAGTACCATAGTTTAGTTACCCAAGCATGACTCATTTCCTATGTTAAATTACAGTGCAGAGCTGTTCATATAATCATTGAGTCATAGAACTATACAGCAGGAAACAGGCCCTTTGGCCCAACTTATTAACGTTGATCATGTTGGCTTTCTGGGCTAGTCCCATTTGCCTGCATTTTGCCCATATCCCTCTAAAAGTCTGATATCCCTATATATCTCCAAATTTATTTTGAAAGTTGTAATTCGATTCACTTCTATAGCTTCATCTGCCAACTTTTTCCAGATAAGATCTACCCTCTTGAGTGAAATCATTGCCTCTGGGGTCCATCATAAATCTGTCCCCTCTCAGCCTCTGCCCACTGGTTCTAGAATCCTCGACTCTGGGAAAAAGACTGCGAGCCATCACTTTATTCGTGCCTCTCATGATTTTGTACACTTCAATACGTTCGTCCCTCAGCTTCCTATGCCCCAAAGAAAAAAGTCCCAGCCTCTCCTCATAATTCAGTCTTGCAAATCCAGGTGAATGGTAACATCCTGGTGAATCTCTTCTGCACCCATTCAACCTGAATGTTATCCTTTCTCTAGCTGTGCGACCAGAATTACACACCGTACTCCAAGTGTGGTCTCACTAACTGTTTAGTTCAGAGATACAGCATGGAGGCAGGCCCCTCGGCCCACCAAATTCTCATGACCAATGATCACCCCATCACTAGGGATAATTTACAGAAGCCAATTAACCTATAAATCCGAACGTCTTTGGAATATGGGAGGAAACTGGAGTACCCGGAGAAAACCCACGCGGTCCACAGCCTGTATGTTCTCCGCAGACAGCACCCATAGTCAGGATTGAGTCAAGTCAAAGTCAAGTCAAACAAACTTTATTGTCATTTAGAAATACATTGATATATGCAGTTCCAAACGAAATTACGTTGCATTTGGCTCCCTGTGCAACACAATAAATTAACCGAAGGATAGGTATGTATGAAAAGGATAAATAGACAATAGTGGCAGCCCATTTACATGGCATTCAGGAGTCTGATGGCTCGTGGGAAGAAGCTGTTGCGGAACCTTGATGTTCTGCTCCTTATGCTGCGGTATCTTTTTCCCGAGGGCAGCAGAGTGAACAGTCCGTGATGGAGATGTGTGGGGTCCTTTATGATACTGCTGGCCTTAGACACACAGCGTTTGGTCGCAATATCCCCGATTGAGGGGAGATAGGTCCCGATGATTTTTTCCGCTGTCCTCACCACTCTCTGCACAGACTTCCAGTCGGAGGCTCTACAGTCCCCAAACCAGACAGAGATACAGCTGGTCAGAATACTCTCTATGGTGCCCCTGTAGAAAGTAGTGAGGATGGGATAGGGGAGATGAGCTCTTCTCATCCGGCGCAGAAAGTGCAGCCGCTGCTGCGCTCTCTTAACAGTTGATGAGATGTTAGTCGACCAGGTCAGACTGTTAGTGATCTGCACCCCCAGGAACTTTGTGCTACTGACCACCTCCACATCGCTTGAACCCAGGTCTCTGGCGTTGGATGGCAGCATCTCTACTGCTGTGCTACTGTGCCGCCCTTATACAGTTGTATCATGATGCCCCAGCTTTGTACTCAATACCCTTCCCAATGAAGGCAAGTCCTCTATATTTTGATTGAGGAAGCTTTCTTGGATACATTGTTTAACAAATGTTCCGTCCAAGTCCTTTATGCAAGGAAGACCCAGTCAATAGTCAATATTAGTGAAGTTGAAACGTCCCACTCATTGAATCTCCATCGTGTTCCTAGTCTTGTCCTTCTCCCAGCCATGTTTCCGTCATGGTTATAATATCCCAGTCTCCTGAGTCAATCCAAATGCTGAGATTGTCCACCTTAACTGTTAAGCCTCTCGCGTTGAAAAAAATTGCAGTCTAAACTATCCCCTCTCTTTGTCGTGTGCCTGCCTGTCCTGTTTGCAAATCTTGCTCTCGTTGACTATAGTATTAACATCCAAATTCTTATCTGTCTCCTTTCAGCTCGGGGACTATCTCGCTCTGTTATCAGTGAAGGTTATTAAGACGATGTCTCGCGCCAAACAGGACTGAGTTTCCGATGACCAAGGTTTGACAAAATGACGGAGCAGAGTGAAGGTCACCAACAGCCCTCTGTTCCCAAGTTAAATCCCCAGAGGTAGCAGTAGGGATGAACTGAAATAGGAGCAGGAGTAGGCTACACTGGCCTTTAAACCTACTCCACCATCGCTCCGGATCTTGGCTAATCTTCCACGTCAGCAGTATTTACCGGAGCTACCTCCATATCCTTTGAGGCTTTTAGAGATGCATCATGTAAACAGGCCCTTCGGCCCACCAAGTCCAGGCCAACCATCGATCACTCTTTCACACTATTTCTATGTCATAGCAATTTCTCATCCACTCCCACCACACTGGGGACAATTTTACCATGGCCAATTAACCTATTAACCTGTGGGATGTGCGAGGACCCGAAGAAAACCCATGCAGTCACAGGGAGAACGTGCAAACTCCACACTGACAGCATCAGAGGTCAGGATCGAACCTGGGTCTCTGGTGCTATGAGGCGGCAGCTCTACCAGCTGTGCCACTGTGCCGCCTTATTCTTTTTTTAAAAAACACTGTCCCCCTAACCCCGGAAATGTTGAGTTACTGGAGAATGTATTATCCGAAAGGGAAGGGAGAGAGGAGACTATTTGTCGCGTGTCCTGGATGGATAAATTAAAATCACCTTCAGCTTCTGCAAGAAGCTGTCTCCTTTACTCTGGGTCGTGTTTCGTCTATGTCAAATAATAATTAAAATTGAAACAGGATTTATTGGCTAAATACTGCATCAGCACCAGGTGGCAGTGTTTTGCTTCTAAAAATAAGCAGAGAGAAATATAGATGTCCTTGATGTTAGTTACTTAATTTTAAAATAAATTAATCTGCTTAATCCCCAACAAATCTGTTGCATTTTGGTCATGAAAGCAATATTTCAGGATACATCTGCCAGCAGATATAATGCGACGTTGTGTTTGATCTCCTTGCTGCATTCCATTAGCAACAATGCCACCTCCATAGCTTCATCTGGCAACTTTATCCAGATATGGTCTACACTCTTGAGTGAAATTATTGCCCCTGAGGTCCATCATAAATCTCTGCCCTCTGATTGTAGAATCATGGGAAAGAGACTATGAGCGTTCACCTTATCCATGCCTCATGATTTTTTACACTTCAATACGTTCGGTCCTTAGCCTTAAAATTAGGGTCTTTTCAGGATAATCTCAGTGCGCTGAAGTCTTAAGAATTCTGGAGTTATTCCCCCTAAAATCAGTAATGACTGGAAAGTAAGGTTGAAATTTATAACATAGATTTTTGGTGGGTTGGTGTATTATGGAACACAGAACCAGGGTAGTAAGTACAGTAGCTGGTGTTAAAATACAGAGAATTCATGCATGGGGGTAAGTCCGCATGGGTTGAGTAACTCTTCTGGTTCCTGTGCTCAAAACAAAGAAGGACACAAAGTGCTGGAGTAACTCAGCAGTGCAGGCAGCGGCTCTGGGGAATACTTTCCTGGACAGTGGTGCTGACCAAAATCCTGGAATTATAGAGGGTTCAATGAGACGTGGGACAGGACAAGCCACAAGGTTTCTTGACTATGAGACTATGAAGCCTCCGTCAACTGTAAGAAGCCTGGCATGTGTCCTGTACTAAGGCCACTGGTTCACTTACTGTTTGTCAGAGTGGACCTTTTCATTCCAGCTGTTTATTAATTTAAATGGAAAGTCTTTTGATCCCCAACAAGCGAGTGCAATCGAAGCAAATGCAGTATACCCAAATGCAGCCTCACCAACATGTTGTGCAACTGTAACATAACATCCTAGCTTCAATGTAGAAACAATGAACTCCAGGTGCTGGTTTATACCAAAGATAGACACAAAGTGGTGGAGTAACTCAGCAGGTCAGGCAGCATCTCTGGAGAAAAAGGATGGGTAATATTTCTGGTCGCAATCCTTCGTCAGTCACGACCTGAAACGTCACCTATACTTTTTCTCCAGAGATGCTGCTGACCCACTGAGTTACTCCAATATTTTGTGTTCATCCTAGTTTCAATACTGAATACCCTGATGAAGGGTGCTGTACTGAAAGCCTCCTTGACCACCTTAGCTGCCTGCGACACCACTTCCAGGGAACTATATGCCTGCACTCCTAGATCCCTCTGCTCTATAACACTCCCCAGGGCCATACCATTCCTATCTGCATATCTTACATTATATAAATGTTTGCACCACCTTCCACAATCCCGGGATGTTTCAAAGTGCTTCATAGCTAATTAGGCACTTTTGGATTGGGATCTGTAGGAAAGACATTTTGCGATTGAAACAATTCTCAATTTCTCAGGTCATGTCGGGGATGTTCCCCATGCCACGGGTACCATGTAATCCCGTACTACCTGCTCCATGGTCGGATAGTCCGCGATTAAACCGTCTCCCCCACCTGGTTTGCCAGGTGAGGAGGGGGCTGTGGACCCCCAGCAGGACCAAAACCAAGACCTGTCAAAGGGATGATGAGCTCCTAACGAGCCAACGGCCATCCAAACTTCAGTATAAGTTGCGATCACTGTCGTACATAGCATTATATGGAATGATGATAAAGCACACACACCAAAATCCTATACTTCCAGCGGCGGAAGTCCGCAGGAACTGAAGGGCAGAGATGTGTGGTGCGTCCGTCACCGTTCCCATTGGAAACCAGCACCACTGCCTCGCAAATGTTTTCAATGATGATGAATTAATGAATTAATTAGTAATTTCCTCCAAAACAAAGTCTTGAAGGACGACTTAATTTCACCCAATCATCGAAAATACATCACGGAATAATAAGGATCGTACATAATAACTTATTTCATTCATGGATCAACTCAAGACTGGTAATACAATTAATGATTTTCATCACTGGTTATATTTGCTTTCTGAGTTTGCATTGAAATCTTGGAATTCACAAGAAATTAGTTTTGTATTTGGCATCTGATGCCAATTTCTTTCCCCTGAAGGAAACAATACTCTTGCTGTACAAACACAGAACAATGGCACACTATCAGGCACTAAAGGGGACATCTCATAGGAAAAAGAAGCACTCCGTATTTCAATCATTCATTCTTTTCAAAATTTGACTGGTGATTCATTGTGTGTACTACCAATGTCCCAGAAAAACAAACATTTAGAGAAGCACTTCACAAAAACAATCTGAATCAGCTTTTAATCATTTGATGTCCAAACCATGTCAGAATAACATCTCAAGAGTTTCCATCAATCTACCTTTCTGTAATTAAATTGATTTAGATGTAAAACTATAACTTATGGCTAACTCTAAAGAAGATATTTTGGCGGATGCAAAGACAACAACCAAGTTTTGCGAAGTTATTTATTCAAACAATAGCTCCTTGGCTTACAGGTCTCTCCAAACACGTCTGACCACAACGGTGTTCAGCAACACAACCGCGTGAAAACAGCAGCCCCTCCCGAGTCACGTGACCGCGGCTTCCGAACGCCGGGTTCGATAACTGCGTCCGCCAGCGAGCACCGCTACAATATAACCAGAGGCTGAAATTTAAGAGCTTTGGAACTAAGGGAGGAAGTAAGGAGAAATGTTTTGATGCAGAGTTATCATGATCAGGAACATTGTGCAGGCTCCAGGGCAAAGAGCAGGGGAGTACATTTAGTGCTAGTTTTAGAGGCCCTTCCATCCACCGAGCCCATGCCAATCGGCGATCGCCCGTACACACTAGTTCTATGTTATTCCACTTTCACATCTATTCCCTACACACTGGGGGGAATTTACAGAGGCCATAAAGGCTGTGTCGCCGTAAAGATCTTAGAGATATGGCAAAGAGATGGATCAAATGCTCTTCTGCATATTAAGTTTCCATGTTATATTTAAGAGAAAAATAACAGTTTTCACATTGCTGGTGAGTCACATGAAACAACACATGCACCAAAGGCAGCACTCATTCTAACTTTGCAATTGTTGCAGCACCCCCGATATCCTTTGCTAAAGGTACTTAATTGCCATTTCAGACCCACCGGCGGCAGTCGGTGCAGACTAGGCGGGCCGAAAAGCCGGTTTCCGCGCTGAATCTCTAAACTAAACTAAAAAGGTCCAAAGAAGAAATGTTGAGAATCTTCAAAGAAATTACAATTCATCTCCATTCTGAAACTCTGCCCCCAAAGACTTTCCCACAAGCGGAATATCCTCTCAACGTCTACCCTGGAACGTGCATGTTTCCACAAGACCAGCTCGTCCCATGCTTCCAAATTCCATTAAGCAGAGGCTCAACCTGTTGAATAGGAAGTCAATTGGTGGGCGGTGGGAGGTGGAGGTTCTAAACAAATATTGCAAGTAGACACAAAAGCTGGAGAAACTCAGCGGGTGAGGCAGCATCTATGGAGCGAAGGAATAGGCGACGTTTCGGGTCTCCCGTAACGTCGCCTATTCCTTCACTCCATAGATGCTGCCTCACCTGCTGAGTTTCTCCAGCTTTTTTGTCTACCTTCGATTTTTTCAGCATCCGCAGTTCTTTCTTTAACAAATATTGCAAGTCTATCTTCTCGATGTACACAGCACAGCCCAAACCCACTGTGAGTGCAGATGCACGAGGATGAAAAGAAGCACATTTCTGGCTGGAAGTACCACATTCTTTCTTTACCAGTCTACCTGTGTTGCCATTTTCAGTGGGCTTTGGACTTGCAACTGCAGATCCCTCTACACGTCAATGCTGTGAACGGTCTTGCCATTAACAGTATAGTTTGCCCTCAAAATCAACTTCCCATGTGCAGCACCTCACATTTTCTCACATTAAACTCTATCTGCCATTTCTCCACCCAGATCTGCAAGTGATCTTTTCCTAGCAGTATTCTTTTCAACGTTTCCTTACTGTCTGAAACTCGACCAATTTTGGTGTCATCTGCAAACCTATTATCCAATTCATCATCGTTTGCAGGCAACTTATATACACAAAACAACAACGACTGCCCTTACCCTCATCAATCACCTTCATCACCTTTTTAAAAAAAAAATCAGTCGTTAGTAAGACATGACGTCGCTGAAAAGGCTATGTTGCTATCCCTAATTATCACATTCTCTTCCTTTTCTTTAATGATTCCGACTGATACTTTAATTAAAATGTAAAACACTTCAAGATTCTCTGAGCAATGCTGAAACCATAGTGCTTTGAATACACCAGCCAGCTACCTGGAACTTAAGGTTATTTGAAGAAGAAGTGCATATTCATGCTAATTGTGGTCAGATCCAATTTCGATCTTGATACAAGGTGCAAGGAAGTTCTTGCTGTGGCATGTTTTCTATTACCTTTCTCACCCGACGAAATTCTATTGAAATGACATCAGTGATTATGATGACATGACTTTAGAATTAAGGGACAGAGGTTTAGGGGTAACATGAGGGGGAACTTCTTTACTCAGAGAGTGGTAGTGGTGTGGAATGAGCTTCCAGTGGAAGTGGTGGCGGCAGGTTCGTTGGTATCATTTAAAAATAAATTGGATAGGCATATGGATGGGAAGGGTATGGAGGGTTATGGTATGAGTGCAGGCAGGTGGGACTAAGGGAAAAAAATTGTTCGGCACGGACTTGAAGGGCCGAGATGGCCTGTTTCCGTGCTGTAATTGTTATATGGTTATATGATTATATTGGCTTCAATAGATTTGTGTAACTCCAACACAGAACTGAAATCTTTGGTGCGTCCCTTTACCTGGCTATAGTTGTGACGTGCCAGGTTCAAGGGAGAGTTAGATCTAGCTCTTAGGGCTCAAGGGGTCAAGGGGTCGGGGGGAAAGCAGGAACGGGCTACTGATTTTGGTTGAAAAGCGGTGCTGCCTCGAAGGGCTGAATGACCTACTCGTGCACCTATTTTTCTATGTTTCTAAATGAGAGTAAATTCTATCTGAAGAATGCTTGTCAACAGCTTTCCTAGTACTGACGGAAGGCTCACCGGCCCATAATTTCTTTGATTATTACTGCTTCATCTTTTAAACAAAGGAATAACATTGACTACCCTCCAGTCCTCATGATTGTGTTTATTTTCCAAGAGACCAACACCATCTCCTTCTACATCACAAGCTGCCCTGGCATATTGGTATACTCCACACTGAGCTCACTATCCTCCACGTCCTTCTCCTTGGTAAATAGAGATTCAAAGTACACATTTACTAGCTCACCTATATCCTCTGAATCCAAACATAAATTCCCTCCTTTGCCCTCAAAGAGTCCCACCTTCTCTCTGGTAATCCCCCTGTTTTCAACATATATATAGGAGTCTTGGGATTTGCTTTATAGGAGTTTGGTTAGGCTTCATTTTAGTGCACAGTTCTGGTCACCCCATTACAGGAAGAACGTGGGAGCGTTGGAGAGGATGCAGAGGTTTACTAAAATGATGCTTAGATAGGGGGTATCTTCTTCTTGCGTATGGCGTACACAGCTAAAGTTGTAGGACAACTTGTTCTATTTGATCTTATTTGATTGCGCACGCCGGGTTGATTTCATTTGCTGAAACAGGGCGGACCACGTGAAGGTTGCAATCTCCCACGATAGGGGGTATTAGCTACAGGGAGGGGTTGGACAGATTTCAATTATTTTCCCTAGAACACCAGAGGTTGAGGGGAGACCTGATAGAAGTATATAAATTTATGAAAGGCATTGATAGGTGTAGGCAGTCAGAACCGTTCGCCCAATGAAATAATCACTACTAGAGGACATAGCTGACAGGTGAAAGGGGCAAGTTTAAAGATGTGTGGGGCAAGTTTTTTCACACAGACGGTGGTGAGTGCATGGAACATGCTGCCAGGTGTGGGGCTGGAGGCAGGTACAATAGTGGCATTTATGAAACTATTGGAGAGGCAGATGGGTATGAGGGGATTATGTGTAGACAGATATGTTTGGTGTTCATTTGAAGGGTCTCGACCAAAATGTCACCTATCCATTTTCTCCACTGGTATTGCCTGACATGCTGAGTTACTCCAGCATTTTGTGTCTATCTTTGGTCTTAGCATCATGTTTGACATATTATTGGCTGAAGGGCCTGTTCCGGTGCTGTACTATTTTATGTTCTAAAGTGGCAACTGCGCTAGAACCCAACCTACTTTTACCTGAGCTAAGGGTGTTGGGGCTGAAAAACAAGTCCTTACCTGCTCATGGTCTTTTAAGCTGCTGTGATTTGTCCTCTGCCAAGAAAACATTGTTTTGCTGTTGACCATGTGTCCCTGAAGAAGACCAAAATATTCACTCGTGACATAATATGAAATAATGCAGTCTAACAAATTTGAGATAAATGTTTGGAATATGAAGAAATATTGTCCCAAAAGATGAAAAAGAGTTTTTGATGTTGTTTTACCAGTGAAGTGCTTCCATCTTCTGTTTAAACAGGAAACTACATTTGTTCGATCCGTTAACTTTCAACTCATTGTTTAAAACAGTATCAACTTTTGTATCGGTATCTCACCATTCCTCAATCAAATTGTGGGTCCTTTGATAGGCTTCATAAATTAAATTCATTCTTATGGTCTCCCATTGCAAGCTCCAGTCAACTGATGTTCAGGAGCATATCTCCAAGTCATGTTTATGACAATTACAGTGAAGGCACGTATAAAAGCTTGTAAAAGCTGCCTTGTACCAGTGAAAAATTAAGGCGGATCCAGACAAATGTAGGTCTGTAAATAACCGTTTATTTACTTATTAGCTTATTCTGACATAGATAACAATGCAAAAAGATGCTAGTTAGCCAGTGTGCTTTGGCACACGAAGGATGGGTGAAAATGCCTAATCTTACACTGCTATGCACTGATAGTCATCCTAGCCAACCAAGGCCAACAGAACAAACTGTATATATCAAGTTTAAGTATAGTATGGGATCGGTTAGAACTTCAGTGATTGCGTGACATGTTGGCAAGATTTTAAATTCTATAGGTTCGTACACTCATGCGTCAGACGATGTTCTGCCATTGCTTTGCCACATCTGTGCCTCTGCGGAGGTCATCCGCAGTGCATGCCTCCCCGCTGCAAGTCAGTAGGTGGGCCATTGTCTGTACCTCTCCACAGTTGCACTTGTCAGTCCGAGAAGGCCCACTTCTTCAGGTTGTCTGCAACGTCCCACTCCAGTGCGGAGGCGGTTTAGGGCTTTCCAGGTAGTATAAGGCAGGTGGTGCCCTGGTGCCATCTGATGTTTGGTTTTGGTGCTTGGCACGGTTGGCTCTAGTTCCATGAAGCTGTTCCGACTCTTCAAGCATTTCATGGCAAGGGTGATTGTGCAAGGGGTGACAGGGGTCTGTGTTCTGCATTGAAGCTTTGGTAAAACCTCATCTGCTTGGCCACTGTTCTTTATCACTAGCAATGTTATTCTAATGACTTGACAGAGTTTTCTAAAATTTGGTGGTGTATTGATAGGGAAGGAATAGGTTGGGGGAACAGATAGGTTGAGGGAAAGGGAGTCTAGAACTGGAGGGCACAAGCTCAAGAGATGGAAGACATTTTTTTGATAATCTGAAGGGCATGTTTATCCAGAGGGTGGTTGTTATTTCGACTAAGCTACCAAAGGAGGCGGTTCAAGGCAGATACAAATACAACATTTAAAATGCAATTGAACAGGTACTTGGATAGGAAAAGTGTATGATATGGACTTTAAAAGTCAAATGGGATTAGTGCAGATATGAACAGTCAGGGTTTCAGCAGGGCTGAAAGAGCCTGCATCTGTGCTGTTTCTATGATTCTTTCTGCATTTCTGAAATAAAAAATCAAGTGCTGAAAATACTCAACAGGTCAAGGAATATCAATGAATGAAGGAGCCGTTTATGTTTAGGCTGTAGGAGCCATTTATGTTTACTGATGGCATATATTTTGTCTAGATATATCTTGCAGTATTATTTTGCACACTTGGGGGCAGTCATTAGATGCACAGAGTGGCATATATATAAGGGCTTAGGGTGACAAGAAGTGGCAGGCACAGGGAGGGAGAGCATACAGTTCTCACCAGACCAGGGACAGAACAGCCAGCTTGCATGCAGAATAAGCAAAACCTGGTACGTTCATCTCTTTATTTGTACAACTACACCAATAAACCAATAATTAAACTGGAGATCACTCGTACTTACTAATGGCAACATGAAAAAAGAACAATGGAAAGGTCGAAATTTGCCATTACAATGACCTTTCTTCAAAATTCATCATGAATGGCCATCAATTAATAATTTCACTTCAAAGGAAGGTACCAGAGTATTTCCTGTACCTTTTTTAAAATTCATTTGTGAAGTTCGCAACAAGTAAATAGGTGAATACAAAACAATCTGGTGGAGGATTTTGGACCCTGTGATCTTGGAGAGGTGTAATGGATAAATTTTTTCCAATTAAAAAATATCTGGGTTTACACAGTCAGCTCCATTAAGGGGGCTCATAAAATCAGACTCCCTGTTGGATTGCAACCCTGTCGTGGTCGGGGAGCTTGTGTCTCAGTGACCCCCAGAGCTAAGCCAGAGGGAGATTGGTCTCCTGTTAGGGTCTCCCATGCTGGACAGGTCGAAGGGTGGAGGCGAGACGAAGAGCGATCCACTGGTCCTCCAGGTCAGAGGTTGAGCACAGGGCTAACAACCCTGTCTCGTAAAACAAATACGGAAACAGCTACTGAAGAAATCAACACTACTGGGCATGATGGACTACCAGGCCTATCGACATATGCTAGGATGAATGTCAATGGTGAAAGCCGAAAGCAAGCCACTGGCAAGAAGGTGGAAGTTCTAAATGCCAAAAGGCGCTGGAACTGGATTGGCCATATACTGAGAAGAGAACCAGACAGCATCCCAAGAATAGCTCTGCACTGGACCCCGGAAGGGAAAAGGAAAAGAGGGAGACCTAAAACCACTTGGCGTCGAACTGTAGAGGAGGAAATGAAAACAGTGGACCTGACCTGGGGTAGTGTCCAGAAGCTAACCCAGAACAGACAGTAGTGGAGGACCTTTGTTGCTGTCCTACATGCCAGGAGGCATAATAGGCAGTAAGTTGGGACCCTTCTTCAGTCTCGACACAAAATGTTTTCTATCTATTTCCTCCACAGTTGCTGCCTGACCCGCTGAATTCCTCCAGCAGTTTTTTTAAAATCCTAATGCAGGTCGTTGAATATAATCCAACCTAAACCTATCTAAATGTTTCACATTTTAGCATTCACACATTAAAACTTATATCAAAATTTAATAGCTCACCTCTCTACAAAGTATTTATGACATTGATTTGAACAGTGACTCTGGATTTTACAACATGTCCGTAGTTACAAAGTTAATTTTATATTTGCCTCCATTTTCATACTCTTACATTACTAGGTTTCTGAAAGCATTTTCATTTTCAATGCTTTGATATTTCTCCATCTCTTATGGTTGCATTCTACTCAGTGTCTTTTTGAAAAACGTGCACATTTTCCTTCTTATGACTGCCTGAACACATGATTGTATATCTCTCGGTTTCAGCTTTGAACATCTGCTCTCAGAAGTAGCTTGTCTAAACTGTCAAAAGGTACTACCTGATCCGTTGAGCATTTCAAACAAATTTTGGTTTCACATTTCCAAAACCAGCAGTATTTTATATTGTTTTTTGTTTGTCAAGGCTCAGACTAAATTTAAACTTGATCAATAAAATTCATGTCTGCATATTTAATAGTCCAAATAGAATGAAATCAAATAGCTACATCCTCTTGAGTAAAACACAAGGTGCTGGAGGAACTCAGTGGGTCAGGCAGCATCTATGGAGGGAATGGACAGATGGAAGGAGCCTGATTCTTCAGGCTGAAACCTTCCCTCTCCCCTCTGATTTGTGGGGAACAAATACAAAGGAAACTGAAAGTTTTTTTGTAAATGGGCTTTCAGGCTTGACCTACATATAGGCTTTAGATTCAGACGTTCAAACTACAATCTGTTGGATCTTGAGAAACCTTAATCTGCTGTGGCCACAGAATATTTCAACATTCCTACAAATTCACATCTTTCAATATTTGCATAATGAACAGTTTCATTTTAAATACAACACCTCAGGACACAGTGGCAATAATGCTAAATAAAACACCTTGCACACTTGTCCCATATACAAGCTTACATGTTCTACAAACAATATTACATTTTACCACTAAAATTAATTAATGACAAAAATAGTTAGGGAGCAATTATTCAGTTTTATTTAGAGATTTCAATTAGGCATGTTGGGTCAAGACAAAAAATATAACATTTAGCATGACAGATATCATGAGCAAAGCAGATGAAAATTACACATTAACATTTTCATTTCTGCACAGTACATGCAATGCAAAAGTAGAAAAAATGCAGTTGGAGAGATAAAACGAAATAATCAAAAAGAGTAAATTGTAGTATCCCAGATTCCCCCCCCCCCCCCCCCCACTCACATCCCATTTCAAAAAGTATGTTATTACATCAGGTTACATGTTTCAATAGCATTGCAAGAGGGTTGCGTTCAACACATTGGCTGTAAGTGCTCTTTGAAAATTGTTTGAATACAGTTACTACAACAGACATGGTTAAACCATTTCTTCAGTTTCTTTGCTCTCTCTGTTCTTTCTCACTTCCTCTAGGTGCTTGTCCTAAATGATACAAAAGAAAAAAAGAAAAGAAATACAATGACAATACAATCCTCTGCAACATGAGCACGAAGTACAGTTCTATTAATAACCGGATTTTCTTTGGATTGATTCTGGTTTAGATTTTATCAATACTTTAAACATTTGGTTTTATTTGTGCATGCTGGCACAGCAATTAATAATGCTGCCTCACAGTTCCAGGAGTCCACATTCAATCCTGACCTTGATTTCTGCCAGGTGCACTGGTTTCCTCCCGCATCCCATAGTTTAATTAGCTACTTTAAATTATCTCTTAATGTAGATAAGCAGCAAAAATAATCAAATAGAGAAATAAGCATGCAAGGGAGAATATACTATTAAGGTACAGGGTTGAGGGGAAAATTGGATTTCTCTTCTTGAGAGTGGGACTGATGGAGTCAACTGACTTTCCTCTGTGTTATAATAATACTAATTATTCCAATAACTGAGAAGGCTTGTTTTGACATCTTGTTCTCACTAACATGTCCATCCTTTCCACTTTGATTATTTTTGCTACTTACCTACCTTAAGAAGTAATTCAGTTACCAATTAACCTATCAGCAGATCTTTGAGACGTGGAAGGAAAACAGTGTAACTGGCAGAAATGTACATGGTCACAGAGACAATGTGCTCTCTCTAGCATTATAACTTAATCCGGAATTAGTTGTTTTAGAATAGCTGGAAAAAAAACCCATTTCCACTGTGGAGATACTGCACGGCAATAAAAAGAAAATTAGTGAGCTGACTTTATTGTTTCCAAAAAAAAAAATTGACGAGCTTGACGTAAACCTTATACCATCTATCTTTTGCTTGGTGGTCAACAGATCCAAATCAATTTTATACTATGAAGCCCGCAGACAAATAATGTAATCAAAGCAATCAACTTCAGTTTTTAGTTCCTTCTAGCGAAGAGGATGACCAACGTTTCTCCTTGGTTTCTCTAAACCGGCATCAATTGTTCACCCATTGCACACTTTCATACTCCATGCAATTCATCCATGATGTCACTCCTGATGGAATGTACAAGAACTTTGCTGTCATTACATTATTTTGGTGGGGATCCCAGCAAGGTGCAATCACCTTTGAGCAATAGTTTCAGGCCAATTAAAATTCATTTACCATAATAGAATATCAACTTCAAAAGGTTTATGTACTTGTGTGACTTACCTAGTGGATGAATGGTACTTAATAAGTTTGTAATACTTCATCAAGCTCTAAACTAAGCAGATCAACAAGGTGCAAAGTTTGATTCATGTCCACGCTGATTGTTATAGACCCAATCCCACATGTTAGAAATGAGACAGCCCATCATCACTAGTTATCAGAACTAATTATCTTGATTCAAATTATTACACGTTTCATTAATTTGGTATTAGAGGGCTGCTAGTTCCCACACAACTTTGCCCACTTCAGTCAAAGCCTAATGGAGGAATAAGCTGAACAAAATGGACAGCATGAGCAAATCAAAAATCCGGTAGTGGCCCTGGGAAGTAAGCCATTCTGAATTTCATCTCCACTGTGAAAAGAGAACTAAAGTTAACTTACCTTCTCATGAAGGCGCTCAAGCTTAGCAGCTAATTGGGCCTCACGGTTTTCTTTAATGAGCTCCATCTTGGAAATCAGTCTTTCTTCTGCCATTTTGCTGAATTTGGTATTTTCTTCAATTGCTCTTTGAAGCACTTCTTTTACATGCTCCTGTTTCTCAGCCAACTGCTTCAGAACCTCTGCTTCATGTGACTAAGGGGGAAGAATAGAGATCAATTGTTCGACTGAACACTGTGACTACGTGAGTTGTTTTACTAATGCAAGTCCCCAAATGGCACAAAGCATTTAGCTACGAAAAATAGCTTGAATGTTAAAATTATAATAGATAATCTTATACAATTCTTTTACCTGATGTGTCTAAAACTTTATTATCCATCACATCGAGAAGGAAATTATTTATTAACAATGTCACATCTAGAAGAAAATTACTTAAAATGTAATGCATTTAATATGATCAATGTGATCAGTGCACAGAAAATAATGTACATTGACAGAAAATACTCAAAAATCACAACATTAATAATTTGTGGATTCCCAGAAAATGTAGGTTTATCTGAACAATATTGCTTACAACAAGGTGCCAAGCATATTTGCTCACACTCCACGTTACATATAAATACTATTTCCAAACAATAGTACTCAAATTGTTATACTTCATAGTACATTGAGTCATGGGTTTTTAATCTGAAATTTGTTTGATTTTTCCATGTGCCTATGATGCTGCTGCAAGTAGGATTTTCATTGTTATTGCACCTCATTGGATTTGTGCATACGACATTACACGCGGCTTGACTTGGATTCCACGGAGCCCGCAACATCCAAAACAAGGAGTTACTGTGTAGTACTGATAACAGAATGAATAATTTGGCCATAGTTCAATTGCTCATTTGAATACCTTTCGTCTGTTTTCTGCAGCTTCCATCTTTTTTTGAAGATCTTCAAGTGATCGATCTTTCTTGGGAGAAAGAGGAAACTCTGGAATTGCTTCGGCTGTAGGGCTCAGAATGATCTCAAAAGCTTGGCCTGAAGAACGCTTGTCTAATTGCTTTACTTTAATATCTGTTTTACACAACAAAATAATAAAGGCACAAGTTAAGCTTATTCAGTGGTCATTAGTGGATTAATTGCAGAGGTTAAATAGAAATGCCTTCAGGATTTTCTGATGTAACATAACAAGATATGTAGAATGGCATAATGTTATAGGGATTAAGTGTTAAATGTATAAACAAAGGTATTGATCCTCAGGGAATATGTACCAAAATAAGAAAGACTAAAGTGAAAAGAACAAAAATAAACAGTTGAACGACATAGTTTGCATTCCCATGGGTTCAGGTCGTTAGAGTTGATCTTACCCAGTTGAAGCCCTAATCATTTTAGCCACGAGACTGTGAATAGGTCAAGATAAGTCACCGAAATTGTGATTTTGTAGGTGTAAAAGCTTCAGTGGATATGAAGCCCAAGTTGAGTAAATTAATTGGAAGTACAGATCAGCTACCGTCTAAATATGTGTTACAGTGAAAGGCTAAAGGTTTCAAGAGTAATCAGCATTTAGGATTGTGAAAATAGCTCGTCATTCCAAATCTATTTTTTGGAAATGTGTATCTAGCAATCAATAAACAGTCAACACCAAACTCCAAACCGGCAGCTCAGTCACGACAATATGTCCGCAGTGTAGTTTAAAAGGCATCAAACAAAGGATACCTTTGCATTTAAGGTCCTCAGTACACACTTGAATTGGTAGTTATATGAATAGCAATAACTGAAGTACAGAGAGGATCCTGGTATGAAATAATTAAGTTTAAAAAGAGGACCAGCACGTCAGTGGAAAGAGATGCTGCCAGACAATGTGAAATATTTCCAGCATATTTGTAATGTATTTATCACCGCAGGTGGTTGCTCTCTGGTCCATTGGCACCTTTTCTGGCTGCCATTAGGCTCTCTCTCCCCCCCCCCATCGTTATTCTTCTGTAGGCCTGTAACATATTCTTTCTCACATCCCCGTGAACATCCCTTTAATTATTCTTGGTACTTACTTCACAAAGGGTTAATTTACAGGAGCCAATTGATTACCAGCACATCCTTGAGATGAGGGAGGAAACAGAGCACCCAGCGGAAACCCACATGAGAAAATCACAGGGAGAATGTGCAACCTCCACAAGGCTTGGTGCTGCGAAACAGTAATGCTTTTGATGCTGCTACCTTGACTCCCTTTGGTTTCTATTTCAGATTTCCAGTCCCCCCCCCCAACCAAAAGAGACATTGATCCCAGAAGATACATATGTTATAGTATAAGAAATGTCATGTGCTTTGGTTTAAGTCCAGCATTTGACACCGAATGCTGACTCACCAACTTCTCTTTGCACCTCTCTTTGTAGTCATTATTGGCACTTTGTCTCAAATGTTGAAATCAAAACACAGCTACTGATTTGTATAAATAATAAATTCATTTTTAATATAAACTGTAACAGAAGTCTCATTCAAATTAGACATCAGGTAGTAGATAAACCACCTCGATAATCTCTAATTTGGTGAAAAAAAGGAAATATGTCTGAGCAGAATAAAATTATTTTATTTGACAATTATTCATAATTATGACTTATTTCCATCATAATTGTAACTTTATTTGAAAGTATTCCATTGTGTATGAATTGTCACAAAGCAATTTTTACAAAGGACATTCATCTTTGTTCTACATCAATGCTGCCCATCCTATTTATGTTTCTAGTATTTTCCTTTTTTATTTCCTACAAATTAGTTATTTGTTCATTTCTTTATTAGGCAATACTAATGGCATATTACCAAGTATCAGGAAGAGGTTTATTTATTGATGATACGCCACGTGATTGTAACGTCAAAACAGCTTAGAAATGCGTGCATGTTACACAGTAATACATTTGCTCCAAAATAGGTGTTAACCAGATATATTGGATTTACTTTAATGTTTTAAAGATCTGAAGATGCTTCACAAGGACCCAATCATACTCAAGAAGGCCAATGCCTCAGAGTCTACCTCACCCAACACCAGTTATTCATTTGGGCACATTTTCCAAATCAGTTGTGTGGCAACCACTATCCAAGGTTTCGCTGTCGTGGCTGTCCTAAATCTGCGTGTATCAACTCATTCTCATCTCGTGGTGCTGGATGCATTGGAACACCCCTGTCATGTTCAGTACTTCAATGTTACAAAGCACAGATATGCAAGCTAGTAACCTGCAGAATCACTGAAGGATATAGCCAGCAATTACCTTACAAAAATTAATAGCCGAACTGCAATAAATTCCATCGTAGGAATGGCACCACCTCATATAACAGGGCTATGGTTCTAATTCCTAATCTTGTAATCTATTCTGATCTCCACACCCATCCATTACCAAGAGTTAACCCCACTGGGCCTAGCTTCCTTGTGATCTTGCTTCAATTCCACTCACTTCCAATGGTTCACGACACCAAATCCCATCCTCTTCCATCCCTCCTCTACCTGCCCAGAGCAAGTGCAAAAACCATACCCATGGTTGCTGGTCATCCCCAATTCCTTCAACCCTTTAGACATAATCACATTCAATTAGACATAATCACATTCAATTAGACATAATCACATTCAATTAGACATAATCATGTTGGTATCTTCTCCAAGGACAGTTTAGTGCACAAATTTGACTGTATTTTAATTTCCTCACAGCAAGGTCAGACATTACAAAACAGCTTCAAAACTACACTAAGATGTTATTTACTTGAACCTTCCAACTCAAAGGCACCAAGTTTATTAGTGAACCAAATCTTACACTCCACGGAGTAGAGCATTTTGTGACAGGTGCTTTAAATTTGGTGTTGGGCAACTATTTTTTTTAAAGTAGGACATTGGGTGCCCAGGATTTAAAACAAATACAGTAAATCTGCAATAATTCACACACTCAGGGCCTTTATGCTGGACTGGCAGATTTTCTAGGCTATTGGAGGCTATACTTATTGACAACCCAAAGTACTTTTAAAAATAAAAGTTACACATAATTTATACATATAAATACATTTCCTGTGAACCCAGTGGATTCAAAAGAAGATAATACAGGAACAAGGACTCCAGTGAATTATATTTAAGAGGGAATTAGATGTGGCCCTTGTGGCTAAGGGGATCAAAGGGTATGGAGAGAAGGCAGGTACGGGATACTGAGTTGATGATTAGCCATGATCATATTGAATGGCGGTGCAGGCTCGAAGGGCCGAATGGCCTACTCCTGCACCTAATTTCTATGTTTCTCTGAAAGGGTGTGCTTTAACATCTACCTGAGAAAATCACTAGAGTATTAAACACTGTACGTCACACGGCATTGACGTATGTGCATTTGAGATTTCTACTCTGTCCAATCTACCGAGTTCAGTTAAATGAAATTGTGGAACTGCAAATACAACACAAGATAAAATCAATGGTAAAATTGAGTAGGTTGGGGGGGGGGGGGGGATTGAAGAAAACAAGCTTTATTGATAGGAAACATTGTCATTAAGGATTTGAGTACAAGAGTAGGGAGGTTCTACTGCAGTTGTACAGGGTCTTGGTGAGCCCACACCTGGAGTATTACGTACAGTTTTGGTTTCCTAATCTGAGGAAATACATTCTTGCCATAGAGGGAGTACAGAGAAGGTTCACCAGACTGATTCCTGGGATGGCAGGACTTCCATATGAAGAAAGACTGGATAGACTTGGCTTGTACTCGCTGGAACTTAGGAGATTGAGGGGGGATCTTATAGAGACTTACAAAATTCTTAAGGGGTTGGACAGGCTAGATGCAGGAAGATTGTTCCCGATGTTGGGGAAGGCCAGAACAAGGGGTCACAGTCTAAGGATAAAAGGGGGAAGTCTTTTAGGACCGAGATGAGAAAATCATTTTTCACACAGAGAGGTGAATCTGTGGAATTCTCTGCCACAGAAGGTAGTTGAGGCCAGTTCATTGGCTATATTTAAGAGGGAGTTAGATGTGGTCCTTGTGGCTAAAGGGATCAGGGGGTATGGAGAGAAGGCAGGTACAGGATACTGAGTTGGATGATCAGCCATGGTCATATTGGATGGCGGTGCAGGTTCGAAGGGCCGAATGGCCTACTCCTACACCTATTTTCTATGATTCTATGATTAAAGGCCCCTCATGAGATCAGATTCTTAATTATCCCAATGCAGCCAATGAGAACACCCCAATGATCTACCTTTACCTCTATCCTCCCATAAATCTCAAAAACTCTCTCACAGCAATTTAGTTTCAGGCTCTCTACCAAAACCTACTCTTGGACTCAAGGTCCAAGTAAACATTTTAGAAACTCTACACATGCCACTGTAACTTCTGGGCCAGACTTGACAGATACCACTAGGACTTGCTGAGTTTAGGCGCTGGGAGGATGCTAAATATAGCAAGTCAACAAAATAAATAGATTCAGGTAATTGCCAGTGGGCTCCCTTTTCAAGGATAGGGACAATTAAGTTTATTTAACTTGTTCATGATCATGTTGATTCCGGACTACCCAACTACAAGCATACCCAGGACAATAGAGTCAGGTTCCCCTACAATGCTTTTATGAGGCTCCCGATGTGGAATCCCAAAGAAAATTACAAGTTATTACACTTGGACATCCCACTATGTAGAATCACATTCCTCAACTGGAGATCACACTTACCAGTAGACGCCATATTCCTTAACGAAGATACCGAACTAAGCTCTACAACCCAGGAAAATATTCAATGCAAGAAGAGAATCTATGAAATGAGCATAAAATTAGTCACAATAGTAGTTTTTGAGCTGTTCAAAGCTGCAACTCAGATTAAAACAATTAACTTTTATCCCCAAGGTCCGGGATAAAAGCTGAATGGGAAACTAGAATGGGTATTGTTAAATCACATAGAACTGATTCAATAATAATGAATGGGTCGACAAACTGCCGGTGCTGAATCTAAAGCAAAAACTAGAGCTGCAGGAGGGACTCAGCAAGTCAGGCTGCATCTATGGAGGTAAATTGACTTTTTATGTTAATATTTTATTTAAATTAAAAGTGTAGAGGGGACTAGCCAGTATAAAGAAGTGGTAGGTGGACATAGGCAAGTAGGAATTAACTGGCAAACAAGAGTCAGGTGAGGGTAGGGAAGACAGTGGCTTCATATTAATAAAGTGTTCCAATTGCACACAGTAGCTGTGACATCTGTAAAAACAAAAATGCTGAGCTACAGAATATATCAAGGATAGATGAGGAAACAGACTAAGAATTCTAAAGGTGAAACATTATACAATTAAAATTTGGGACTTGCAAATATTCAGAATTGATCCAACACCTGGCAAGTTGCAAGATTGGCGGTAATTACAAAAATGACGTTTTAAACTGAGAATCAACATAATCCAGCATACAAAAAGTTATTAATGAAAAAGTTGTTAATAAAGGCTCAGATAATTATATGTGTACATTGAAAGGTGGAAAGCATGAGAGTAGTAAAATATAAAGGTAACAAGGAACGGTAGTAGATTTCAGCAGAGTTGAAGCAAAATTGGAGGCAGGCCATTATAGAGATAGAATTGGTCTTGTTGGTAGTATGGTTGTATAATTGGAAGCTCAACGTGGGTTAATTGTGACACCAACGTTGCAAACAGTGTGGCTCAACTTAAATGAAAGAATGATGCGTCTGTTCATCCAATACAGACAAAGTGATTGGGCTAAAAGTGCCAGTACCACAACAGAATCAAACCAGCCGTGAGAATGAAATCTAATGCTTTTTCAGGTGAATAGTGCATAGATGGAAAATATCAATTCATTTTTTAGGATCATTTTGTTTTACGAATGACCTACATAAGGCCAACTATTATTTCCCAATCCTAACTACTCTTGACCCAGAAAACAACTTTTTTTTTCAAAAGGTAAGAGTCAACCAGGCAGAGGTCCTGTATAAGTCAAACGTCTATTCTGTCACGAGGCCTTGGTATTTTACATTTCAATCAAGCCGGCATACAAGCTGCCCAAGTCTAATAAACCTCCTCAAAGTCAAAGAAAATACAAAGTCACATAATACGCATTGAAAAAGACTACTATTTCATACATACTCATTTAATCTTGTAATATTACCTATTTTTAATCAATTTACAAATTACTTGCTGTACTTGTACATTAAACTTTAGCAGAACGTATGCAGGGACATACAGATCTCTCTGCATTTCAATACTCTAATCCCTACCATTTATATCATGCTTTAAGTTTCCTGCCAAGAGAGGCAGTTTTACATCGTCCAACATTATACACCATTTACCAGATCTTTGTCCATTCATTCACCTTATTATATCCCTTTGTATCCTACTTGAATATTATTTATAAATCATTTTCCTATCTTTGTGTCATTAGCATATTAAAGAACCATACCAATTAATTCAGATAAATTATAAGAAGTTGACACCCCAAAGGTACCATTTTATAAACCAGAACAAGTTCTACTAATGTCTATTCTCCATTTATGTTCTGTTTGTAAATCCTGTCTTCCACAATACCGCATGCTTTTATGCTCGATAACCTTAAGTGCCTTCTGGAAATGTTAGTACATCCATTGGTCCCTTTTATTAAACCACATGTTGCTTCTTCAAAGTGTGCATTGGCTCCTCCTACCAATTCAGGAGTGCACAGAGGCAGGTTATTGAGATCAAAGTAAAAAAGAGTAATCCTTCATGTTAGTTCAATCATTTTCTGCTGCAGCCTGGAAGTTATATCAGTCTTCTTTTCGTGTCCATCTTGTTACAAATGTTGGCCTTGCTGTCATCGTCCGTCCTGAAAAGGACGCAAGCTTCCGGCGACAATCTATGGAAGCTATTACTTGTCGCAATCGATGATGGTGGTAGCAGAATTAGCTCGGGATACTTCCAGTTTCCAGCCCCGCGACGTGGAAGCTTCTGCTATGGGGCCAGTTATATCAGTAAGACTATTTGTTTAGCTGGGCTGCCAGTAATGATGCACTCATAACTATGAACATTGAAGTATTGCAGGTAGGAAAATAGAAGCTCAGTCTAGACCCTTTGGGTACTTCAGTGGTGGAGTAAAAAAAGAGAATCACTGTAATTACTCGGTGATAACAATTCAGAAAGAAATAGATCCATATCTGATAGAAAATACATAATTTTTCTTTCAAGGGAAATTTTCATTTAAATATATTTGGCAAGACCCTTAATGGCATTGATGTACAGAGGGATCTTTGGTCCAATCCATGACTCCCTGAGACAACACAAATCATAAAGTGGAAAAGAAGAGGGGGCGCTGTCCTGTACGGCTGCCAGTCCTGCAGCTGTCCGTTTTTTTCACTGCTTTTCTTTATTTTTAGTACGTTAAAAGTGTTAGTTGGGGATCTAATCTTTTTATCTGTGGGGGGTGGTGGGGGAAACTGCTTTCTCAAGTCCCTACCTGGTTGGAGAGGCGGCTTTCCTCGAGCAGAAACTTCGACCCTTCCTAATGGCCTACCAGCAGGGTCTGGAGCGACGTTTTCCTGAGGGGACCTGGCCAGAACCTCGGCTTCAGAGGCGATGCAGCGCTAGAGCGCTATCGCGGGGCGGGCGATGCCTTGCCTGGGTCGGCGTGGTGGAACTCCAGTATGCTGCGAGCGCGGGTCTGGGGAGCGGCCAGCAGCGGCGCTGAACTTTACATTTGCGGAGCCTGGGGTCTCTCGCCGAGATCGCCAGTGTGTGGAGCTCCGTACAGCACGGCCTGTTGGCTTGGAAGCCGCGGTCTAGGGTAAGGAGGCGGCTGTTCCTGGCACCCCAAGCCGCTGAGTTGTTTTTATACAGAGAGTGGTAGGAGCCTGGAACCCATTGCCAGGGTGTTGGCAGAAGCAGAAACAACAATGGCTTTTAAGAGGCTTTTAGCTCGGCACATAAATATGCAGTGAACGGGGTGGGGGTATATGGATCACATGTAGGCAGAGGGGATTAGCTTAATTCGGCATCATGTTTGGTGCAGACATTGTGCTCTACTGTCCTATGTAATCCTGAGAGCCTGGAACTTTTTCACATTTGGCATCGACATTAATCAAATGTCAAGAGATACAATATTTTTCTTCCAATCCATTTTCAAAAATTACATTTTATTTTAAAATATAGCCAATGATAACATAATTAGGAATTAGAACCATTAAATGTATTTCAAAACTGCCAGATTTTGAGGGGGAGGATTGGTGAAATAAATAGAATTGCTTTAGAGATTTCTTAAGAGGTACATATTTTAATCTATTTCTCCCAATCACCAAAAGCTGAATCAGAAAACAATAACCAAAACCACATTAATTGCTTTTGTAAAATATGTCCAAGTGACAGGACAAACAAGTCTTCGCTTACAGCAAAGCTTTTAATTAAAGAGTTGCTCTACTAATGATTTAGTCACAACTGCTACCAAATTTTCAACTGAGATAAAAGTGTGAAACTGCTTTGTGACATCATTTCTCGCTGAATTAAAAAAAACCTGTGGAATTGTGGGTGTTACTGACAAAAGATAATTTGATTTAAAAAAAAGGAGACATGGAACAAAAACAGGGAAGCACAAACAGTATTGCCTTTTCCCTAAAGATGCTCAATAATTGAAATATTAACTTATCATATGTATCTCTATGCATGTTATCTGATCTGCTGCAGGTTGACAGTTTTTTTAACAAAAAAGTAGATCATTAAAGTACCACACATAGGATGTTTGACTGAACAACTAACCGGATTTTTCTTCTCTAAAGCTATAACAAAATCCCAGTATTTTTGTTTTTCCATTAGTTATATTTATCCAATTCCTTTTTGAAGGCATTACATTATGTGTGTGCCTAATTATAACCACTCATTTAAAGTATCTTCCTCATATTAACACTGGTTAATTTGATAAAAAACCTTAAACCTGTGTGGTATTAACCCTATCCTTCCTGTCATTAGAAGTTATCTGAATCCTTCCCGATTTTGAATACTTCTAACAAATCTCTTGTTTTCCTCGATAGCAATGCTAGTTTCCCAGTATGACAATGTTACTTCTCTCTTATTTCTACACCATTCTATGAAATCTCTCCTGCAACTAAATCATTGGAAAAAATACAATAAGAAAAGAGTATAAGAAACTGTCTTGAATAATGATCACTTACGATATTATGACACCTAGGAAATATATTAAAATGGATATTTAACCAACAAGTTTAGAGGAAGAATTATCTTGTTCCAAATTATCTTCTTGCCCCCGAGATGTCTTAATTTAAAAGTTAAACAAATTAAATGGATTAAAAATTTGGATGAAAGTAACAGTCACAATCCATGACCTTGTTCCGTGTGCACTGACTGCATTGATTCATAAGTTAATTATTTCAAATCTTTCTGTATATTTTTCAACTGACAAATTCCCAAAATATTTCAAAACTAAGTGAAGTGTAATGTACATTTACCAAAAATGGGAGTGAAAACAAGGAAGTCATATTATAACAATGAAAGAGAACTTTTAAATGAATAACAGATTTAGATAATTTCAGCAGGCATGAACTTGATGTATAAAGATGTCAGTGTTTCAGCCCATTAGGTACATCTTAAGACGACATTTGCTAATATTCACCCGTCTTTACAATACCCGACATAAGTGAGACAATATTCACATTGGCCATCAGTCTTTAGAGCAACTGACTTAGGTAATGCCAATATTCACCATTGACCGTCATTTTTTTTTAGCATCTGACACAAAGCGAGATAATATTCTCCATTGACCATCTGCCTGCCTTTAAATCACCTGACCGAGGTGAGCCAATATTCACCATTGACCATCAGTTTTGTTTTAAAGCATCTGACACTATTGAGCCAATATTTGCCGTGAACCATCAGTTTTTAAAGCATGACCCGAGTCAGCTTACACAACTGAGCCAAGTCGCCATCGATATTTTAAATCACCTGATGCAACAGTGAGCCAATATTCGCCATTAACCATTAGTTTTGTTTTTAAAGCATCTGACCCAGGCAATGGTAATATTCGTTAGTGACCTTTTTTTTTTTAAACACAGACAATGCTCAGGGGAGAGTTATTCGACCGCATGAGGGATCACCATCGCCCCCAAGTCCCAACTGGAGCTGAAATGTGGCTCCATTTGCCGTCGATATGGGGAAGGGGTTGAAACGATTTTTATCGACGGCCGTCGGAAACGAGAGGAAGAGGGGTTTAGCCGAATAAACTCATGTCCAGACCGTTTGTTTTCGTTGTTCTGAAGTGAGGGTCCAGCTCGGACGTTACCGACCGTGGCTGGACACAAAATGCTGGAGTAAGTCGTCGGGCAGCATCTCTGGGGAGAAGGAATGGATGAAGGTTCGTGTCGAGACCGAACTCCCTTCATGGATGGAGTTGCCTGTCCCGCTGAGTTACTCCAGTATTTTTTTTTTTAAGTCTTATCTTGGGTGTAAACCGGCATTCTGCTGTTCCTTTCCCACATGTTGCCGACGGCCGCGAAGGCCCGCACCCACCGTCGTGCTCCTTCTCCGCCGCCCAAACAGCTTCTGCTTCTCAGCACGTGCCTCCCGCGCCCGCCCGCCCGCCCGCGCGCGCAATCAAAACAACCCGCCAACCGCCCGCCCGCCCGCCCGCCAACGGTCGCCCCTGCCCCCCCCCCCCCACCACCAACCGTTGACTCCTTCAAAAAAGACAATGCCCAAAGAAAACGCCATTATAAACACCTCCCTTTGATCAAACGAATTGCTTTTGTTAAAAAAAAACCTTCAAAACCGACTCAATACAATTTTCCCCACTTCAAAATGACAATTTAGTTTCCCCACTTCAAAATGACAATTCAGTTTTCCCATTTGACATCTAGGTGCCCAAATTGGTTCAATGGTACTTCATACGTCACCTGTTCCCCAGTGCAGTGAGATTCCCTTTTTTTGTTGCATACAATTCAGTAAAATATATTACTACGCATGAGCATAATCATACTTGTGTGCAAGAGTGCAAGAATTCAGTTTTGCCATTTGACATTTAGGTGCCCAAATTGGTTCAATGCCACTTCGTACGTGACCGCGTGGATTTCTTCTGGGTGCTCCGACTTTCTCCCAGACATGCAGGCTTGTTGGCCTCTGTAATTTGTCCCGAATGTGTACGGAATGGATGAAAAAGTGGGATTACAGAACTAGTGCGAATTGGTGTGAGGTGAGCAGGCCTGGCCAAAGGGCCAAATTCCATACTGTACCTCTAAACTAGATGTCCTGCGGCATTGCTCAAAGGAAGACAAGTTAGTTGAAGTGTTTTATTACAAGAACATATGGATATTTATTGGTCACAGGCTGCTAGCCCTACCTTTATACCAGGAATTATATATTTAATAGTCAATTAGAGGATATTTGTTCTGATAAAATTGGACAATTCAAAACTTGCTCAATTGGTAATGCCAACATTGCCACAACTGATAACATTGCTGGGCTTGTTAGGTTTCAGTATAGAGGGAATTGGGTAGGACTAATGGTTCATGGTGCCTGGCGTTGCATCACACAGCTATTGACAATGTGAAGCAAGCCAAATGTGAATTTTAGATTCCTAAACTACGTCACTTGGATTCCTTTTCATGCTATACATTTCCAGTTTGTCTGCTTGAATTTTCCCTAATGAAAAAAAAAATGCCTGCAAACCACATATAGTTACCTCAGTTAATTTTCTCATTTAAGCGTTTCAGCCAACAGCCTGTTAAAATCATAAAATTCATACTGCAGATAAGCATGCCCTTTCAGCACATCTTGTCTATACCTACCTATTCTAATCCCATTTGGCCCATATCCCTTCATGTTTTTTAATCCAACCTATCCAAATGCCGTTGAATGTATTTGCATTTGCCCCCACCACCTCATTCCAGATAGTTACCACTATGTGCTGTGAAAAAAAAAAGTGAAAAAAAAAAAAAGCCCTCAAATTTCACTTCTCTCACCCTAAACTTGTGCCCTCCATTTCTAGAATTCCTTACCCTGGAGAATACTATCCATACCATCTACACTTGCCAACTGGGCAATTGTAAGTAGAAAAATTGACCATCCATATCTCCACTCAAAACATCCAAATGTTAAATCACTATTAATAACCTAGCCTCTGCTGGACTGCATTTTTGTTATTTAACAAGTTTGTCCAAATCCAATGCCCATATTCCAGATTTAAACATCAGCTCACATACAACCTTTGGCCATTTATCTTTAACCTGCCCACTACCAAAAGCTGCTAAACTCCATACATAACCTGGCATTTTCTGTGCCACTCCTCTCCTCCCCCCCCCCACACAAAAATTAACCTTTCCATAGCCATGTTTTATCCTGCATATGAAGAATTCAAGTATACAGGAATCAGTGAAGGTTGGAGGACTAGGAAAGTAGATGTGTCGGAAATAGCTGCAGATGCTGGTTTAAACCGAAGATGGACACAAAAAGTTAGAGTAACTCAGGCATCTCTGGGGAGAACGAATGGGTGAAGTTTCGGGTCGAGAATCTGCTTGAGTAGATAGCAGGTGTACAATTAAGATAATACACTGAACAATGCGGCTAAAAGCCAAAGGCAATAAACAGGAAACCAATACTAATTGTGAAGTTTTATTGAAGTTAAGACAGGTGCAACAGGTTAGGCAGGTTTATATAGTTACACACTTTCAAACTAAACGTGTAACACCTCAGTAAAGCATGCTGGAAATTAAACTTTCAGAAGACACTAACCTGAACCAGCAATTCCATTCAATTCTCTACTAGTAGAAAAAAAAAGCTCAGTATCTACATCAGGAAATAACCCACAAGAATGTTTACAAAAAAAGGTGGAAAGCATACAAATACAATCCTTCCTTCTCTGAAGAGCTTGAGGCTGTTACACAATTGCATTTACAAATGAATTTCCATAACGACACTGGCCACTTAAAAACATCTTTGGATGTTTGAAAAAAAAACTCCCGATTTAACAAGTGGGGAAGGAATTAGTCTTCAGTTTCTTTGATCTCTTTGCTCTTCCTCACTTCTTCCACCCGCTTTTCCTGAGAAAATAAAAATATAAATAATTCAAAATAGTCTTTCAAGAGCATGAGCCAGTTCAATGAGTGAGTGGTGGAGAGCGTTTCACCAAGTTTAGAAATAGCTACTTTCCTACACATTGGGTTCCGATTTGCACAGTAATCTTCCCCCAACAGAAAACTGCAGACCACCTCCTGCACTACCATGGACTTGTTTTGTATAGTCTTTATTTTACCATATTCTATAACTTGTTTTGTGTTAACCAAATATGTATGATACTGCAATGCATTGTACTTGCTGCACTGGTGAATATTACAATAAACTCTACTTGACCAGTTGAAGTTCCTACTGTTTGGTTGGTAGCACTTATATTATACCAATTTGCTGTAAAGACCACTCTGATCACATTGAGGTAAATTGACAGAGATGCAAGACTGAAATTCTTCTAAATAAAAGAAACCCTGCATGCCAATGCTCCGGGTTCAGTTCTGGGATAACATCAAGTTTAAATTAAGTTATATTGGGATGTGAATTAGTTTTAAAAGCTCATGGCTCTTGCTTTCCAGTTGGTACGAGTGAAAGGACAGAATTGTGATAAACTGAAAATGCTTAACTGTTCACTTAAGCACACTGAAAACACTGTTAAAGTATAATGTACAAGGAGGAACTACTGTTAAAAGACATGCATTAGCTTTACCTTCTCGCGTAGGCGCTCCAGTTTTGCTGCCAGTTGAGCTTCACGGTTCTCTTTGTTGGCTTCCATCTTGGTGGTCAGCTTCTCTTCTGTTATTTTCTTGAAGTTGTTCTTTTCATCAATGGCTTTCTGAAGCACTTCCTTCTCGTGTTCTCGTTTTTCAGCCAATTGTTTCAGCACCTCTGCCTCATGCAACTAAATGGGAAAAGTCAGAATAAACTAAATTAAGGACCACATTGTCACTCAAGCTTAAATAATACATCATGCTAGTTACTTACTATACTAACAGGAATTTGCTGGGGTGGGTGATTGCAACCTTCACGTGGTCCGCCCTGTTTCGACAAATGCAACCAACCCGGCGTGCACAATCAAATAGAACAAGTTGTCCGACAACTTTAGGCTGTGCACGCCATAGGCAAGAAGAAGGAACTTGCTTATATATGCAGGAATACGGGAAAGTTGTTGTCAAGCTGAAATGGGTGCAGAGAAGAATTACAAGGATATTGCCAGCATTCAAGGGCCTAAGTTATTGGGAGCAGTTAAGCAGACTATTGGACTATTAATATGGCAGTAATGAAAATTAGCTCACACAAGTTGGATCAGATCTTCAGCCTCTGAGAATGCATGTATTTAGTGACTTGTCAAACATGTTGAGACATATGCTAAAAAAGCTGCTAATGTACATGCAAAGATGTCATGTTGTCAGAGATATGCAGTCTATCAAAGCTGAAGCTGAGCTGACATTAGTAAATTGCATGGGATTCATTAGCCAAGGATGTACTGTCAGGAAATTATGTGTACAGATAATATGTATAACTAATGTACTAGTGTTACTAATCAAGTTCTGGCAACTTACAATAGAGTAAATAGATCCAAAATAAACATAAATCACATCCATAGCATTGGTATCAGAATTTCACTTGCAAGTTTTAATTGATTAATCCACTTAGCTGTAAAAAATGATGCTTCAAGCTCAAAATACTTCCATTTATTCTCAAAGGCATTTCTTGTCCCCTATGCAGCCTAGTAAATTTAGTTTTAAATCCATAGTCCCCAGCAGACCACGGAATGTTTCAGTTTACACATTGGAACAGTATACCTTTCGTCGGGTCTCTGCAGCTTCATGTTTGCGTTGGATTTCATCGAGTGAAAGCTCCTTTTTCTTCGGAGGAGAAAGTGGAAATTCTGGAATAGCTTCAGCAGCTGGTGGGCCCAGGATCAATTCAAAAGCCTGGCCTGAGGAACGTTTGTCCAATTCTTTCACTTTGATGTCTGAAAAACATGTTTAATATTTTAAAATGGATAAACTGGAATTTCTGAATTTAAGTATAACTGAGGCCAATGTTGTCAAACCAATAACAAATACACTTCCTCACCCCCCCCCCTAAATTTTGTGTAAAAATAAAGTGGATAGCCAATAGATATTGGCCCAAACTGAAAATGTACACCTGTTATATAGTCTACTACTGACTTGTTTTGAATTGCTAGTTGGATCTAGAAATTCAAAACATTGCTGGCTAAGTGACAATTTTATATTGCGTGGTTTTAGAGCGTGGTGTGGGAAAGTGGTTTAGATTCAGCAGATCATCCTGTCAATTCCCTGTTGATGCCTATTTTACTGCATGAACTACAATGATACCATACAAGATCGACCCAATCTAGATTAGGCCAGTTTTTCCCAAAATATACAGTGACCAATTTAGATTGGCACAGCTAGTAATATTTTTTTAACTGGTTAGGTTCTCATCTAGTAGATTTGCACACCAGTTGTAAAGTTACATTTGTACATTCTTACCTTCCGAAGCAGATGCCATGACAGAACAGGTCAAGATTAGCTGTTAGCTTCCAGGTGTTTAAAGCCTTCTACTGTGTGCCAAACCCTGCGGCAAAAACAAGATAAAGTTCAATAATTTGTTTTTCAATATACTGTTTGTATTCAGGCAAGGGCTAAATTACATACACGTTCAAGGATGGCAAAGCCAGCCAAAGATCATTGTAAAACACGATTCATTTTATAAAACCATCTATTCATTGATCATGTCATCTTAAAATATGGGCTGCAAATCCAGATGTTTGATTAATTTTAGGGTGGGGATGACAGTTCATCACCTTTGGAAAATTTTATTGCCGTTGTCAAAGAAATCATTGAGACTGAGAAACAAGAATAATAATTTTGGAGACATCAGCCAAACCTCAGGCTTACCAAAATCAACTGTTTGGAACATCATTAAGAAGAGAGAGAGCACTGGTGAGCTTGCTAATCACAAAGGCTGGCAGGCCAAGGAAGATCTTCACAGCCGATGACAGAAGAAATCTCTCGATAATAAAGAAAAAACCCAAACACCTGTCTGTCAGAACAGAAACTCTTCAGGAATCAGGTGTGGATTTGTCAGTGACCATTGTCTGCAGAAGACGTCATGAACAGAAATACAGAGGCTACACTGCAAGATGCAAACCACTGGTTAGCCGCAAAAATAGGATGGCCGGGTTAGTTTGCCAAGAAGTAAAAAGATCTTGTGGACAGATGAGACAAAGATTAACTTATATCAGAGTGATGACAAGAGCAGAGTAGGAGAGAAGGAACTGCCCAAGATCCAAAGCATACCACCTCATCTGTGAAACACAGTGATGGGGGTGTTATGGCCTGGGCATGTACAGGTGCTAGCTCACTATCTTCATTGATGATACAACTGCTGATGGTAGTAGCATAATGAATTCTGATGTGTATTGACATATCCCTTCTGCTCAAGTACAAACAAATGCCTCAAAACTCATTGGCCGGCAGTTCATTTTACAGCAAGACATTGATCCCAAACTTACCGCTAAAGCAACAAAGGAGATTTTGAAAGCTCAAAAATTGTCAATTCTTGAATGGCCAAGTCAATCACCTGATCTGAAGCCAATTGAGCATGTCTTTTATATGCTGAAGAGAAAACTGAAGACTAGCCTCCAAAACAAGCATAAGCTAAAGATGGCACTGTTCCTCCGCAATTCACTGTTGCACCAAACACCACAGCCCCACCAGACTCGAACCTGCCCCGCAAAGAGTGGGTTGCCCTGAACTGGCTCCGTACGGGGGTTGGCCGGTTCAATGCCAACATGCATCGCTGGGGCTGCTTTCATCAAACAGCGCAGCACGTCATTTTCGACTGCGTTGTCCTCCGCCCCCCCTGGTGGAGCGGTAGACCTCACAGCCCTCGACAACTGCACATTGAACTGGCTACAGCGCCTGGAGGGGGTTACATAATCTCTGCTGCCTCAAACGCAAGACACCCAGCAAAATGGTGATGTCCATGAATCGCAGACTTCAACCAGTCATTGCATGCAAAGGATATGCAGCAAAATACTAAACATGGCTATTTCATTTACATGACATTTCTGTGCCCCAAACATTATGGTGCCCTGAAATGTGGGGACTGTGTATAAACACTATTCAGCCACATGCCAAAGTCCCCAAGCTTCAAGGAAGTAGAGGCATTCTGCTCATGCCAATGGACAGCAAGGAGTTGCCCAACTATTATGCCGATAAGTGGAGATTCTAGTTACATAGGGATGCGCAGAAAGCCAGTTAGTTCCAAGTTTGAAAGGGATGACTGTGTTGAACACTGTGTGTTATTATTGCATCTGTGATCTGTTGTGGCAATAGGCAAATTGGAGCATGCAAGTCATTACGAAGGCACAAGTCAATCTGTGCTAAAAGCAACCCCTTGAAGCACTTCACCACTAGTGCAAATGCCAACTATTGGTGGTTGAGACATTATCTTGTTCCTCTTGGAAGAGTTATTATAAATGTTCTTTTAAAGCAGTTGGGGACCTCAGACGGTCATCATGAGAGGTAAAGATGCCCATGAATACTCGAGCCAGTTGAAAATGCAACCAGGTGCGCTCAGGACCACCCACTGATCATGGTCTGCTTGGGGGTATGGTGTTTTGATCAGGCACATGGTTGTTCTCCCTTTCCAATAAAGTAGAAAGCATTCAGCTCATCCAGATCCATGTTGCAATCACCCAAGCTATTCAATTGTCCTTGTTCGAAGTGATGACAAATAAACAAGACATAGTTGCTCAGCAGTTGTTCGAGCCACTAGTTTAGCCCTGAAGCGTCTGTTTGCATTCTCAATGGCTTTCTGGAGGTTGTGCTTGGACTTTTTAATAGGACTCTGAATTCCCCAATATGAATGCTCCAGATCTGGCCCTCAATAGATTTACTTTTATTCAAAGCTTATGATTTTTTTTTGGGGGGGGGGGGGGGGAAAGGGGGAAGGAATATAGATGGTCTTCATAGGAACACACGCCTTCACAAATATCCTCAAGTTATGAATGATTGTTCAGGTCCATTGCCCAGTCCTTGAATAAATCATTTAGTCCAAAGAGCCACCAAGACTCTCCTCTGCCTCCCCTTGACCAGCTCTGTACAATCCTTTGCCCAAGCTGCACTCTTCAATCACCAGTTATATGCAGAAAGGAGCACTGCCATGTAGCCCGAGTTTCCAAAGTGCATGTGAACAATGGAGTGCTAGGCATCTGACACCTGTGGTAGAGTGTTGTTTGATCCTCTGGTGCTGCTGGTCGTGGGGAATAATCTTCGAGCTTGTCTTGAAGTCCCCAGCAATGATTGAGTACTTCCAGGATATGGGGGTGGGAAGAGAGAGAGAGAGGGGAGCCAAGGAGAATAGTACAAAACAGCAATGCCCGAGTACCACAGTTTACTATGAGGCAGATGCTGCCATTTCTAACATTTCCATTTGACAAAGTAATCTTGCCCTCAAATGTTTAATTTCCAAGTGACTGCGCTCTCCAGTTGGGCGTTTGTAACCAACAGTAAACCAAGTTATTGATTTGCACATAAGGGGAGATTTGACTGTTTTGGGGGGGGGGGGGGGGGGGGGGGAAGAGAAGAAGTTAAGCTGTTAGGTGGATTGTCCCAGCCATCGCTCCAAGCTCCAGCAACGCAAAATTAAATTTCTCACTTTTATTTCTGATGAACCTTTTGCTCAATGTTGTTATGGACTTAAACTTATTTTGGATTTGAGCATGTTAAAAATCTTTTATTTTCAGGGAGTGGGTGTGGTCTGGTAAACTAGTCTTTAGTAATTGAGCCAAAGCATTGCCTGCAGTCAAGATTAAAATACAAGCTTCAAGTTGTATTCAGCTAATTATAAAATTGTTCTTTGTAAGACTACTGGAATTATACTTTAGTGGTATTCCTCCACTTTAAACAATCACCCTCCGTCCCCAGAGGAAAGTAGTTGGTTGTGCCATCGTGTCATCCCATGTCTGATACGGAGGTAATTTCTAGAATGAGGAAAATGGGGGGGGGGGGGGGGGGGGGGGTGGAGAGAAAAATCAATGATCAGGAACATAGTTGAAAATGGAAAAATTTAATGCTTTTCTGATATGAACACTTGGAACAAGAAACTGATAATCAGAATGAGGAAGGCAAGACATGAGAAGAAACCCAGCAGAAATTTGATTTATTTAACAGAGATAGGAATGGGTGTTTATTGCAAATTGAATGCACATCTTGTATATTCCGAAGCCGTTCCTAGCTGATAGCCAATATTTTTTTAAATATTAAAAATCATATGATTTATCACTGATAGAGTAATTTTGCTGCCTAGTTTAAGAGGACATTATTCAGTTGAATGCAGGAGCCTTTAAGGAAATTTCTAGATGTTTCTAAACAGAAACAAATTACAATCACAATTGTAATCAGCTACAATTTCAATCTCAACATTGAAGGATATCTATTGTTTTATTTATTACCTGGAGATAACACAATTTAGCACCATTCCGTCTGGGACAAAAATAACCCCCACAGGACAATGGAATGTATGTGTGCATAATGCTTAGGAATACCAGTCGAAACCCAGACAGCAACAGAGCGCCACCTGATGCCAAGATCAAGTGGTGGAAATGCAGCGAGTCTGCCAGATGTGAAAACATGTTTATTATTTCATTCCGTTAAGACGCACAAGATATTCAGTTTCCAGGGTACAAATTAATACCCAATAGGTACAGTTTGCTTATCTTTATACGCAGTCACAAAAACATTTCACATTTATTAAATTATCAAAGCCAGTAGAAATATTAGCTTTCTGGTTAATCCAGATAACATGAAGATCTGAGAATAGAACGACAGACAACACCCAGGTTTGGGCAAAGATAAGGGAAAAAAATCTTGAATCCGTTTCAACTAAAAATAAATTGAAAGTAGTCTGTAAAAAAATAATTTTTAGCAATATTCTAAATCATTTGTAAGTATATTCAGCGTTGAATGGAATCAAAAAGCAGCGATACTATTCGACATCGATAGGTTAGGAAGAAAGGAAAAAAAAATTGGGCGGCGGCGGTCCGGTGTCCTTTCCTTTAGACAAGCGAGGTCCTTTATTTCGCAGCAAAAAAAAAAAACCCTATTTACACAAATTCTATCATGGAGTGCTTTGCTTGCAGTTCTATATCCAAAAGATCCATAAAACCTCCTTTGTGCAGAGGCAGAGAAGGCAATCTGGAAACGTTATTTCAGAACAAAGAGTTACTGTTGTTTTGACGGACAAACGCCACATTGGCGCTGGAAAGCACAATCACACTCGACGGCTGAGGATTTAAAAACAAAGCGATTTTTGCAATTATTCAAACAGGTGCAGACGTTACAAAAGAGGCTTAAAAACACCCAAATTGGTATAATTCAGCCAATAACATTTGGCAAGACATAATTCGACATTTCCAGAACACCCCACCAACCCCCCCCCCCCCCCCCCACCCCACCCCCCACTTATCTCTGAAATGTCTAGCACAAAAAAAACGCCACTCCCTCGGTGCACCAAGACAATAACTCGGGATAAATGTTACCCCCTTTCAGTGGAAGCAAACGAAAAATAACGGCTTAAATTTCTAGTTTGAGATAACGTTTTTCTTCCTCCCTCAAAAAAAAACACCCCACAGGCCAACACCGGGTTCAAAGCCAACCTCCTCCCTTTAAATCAACACCTCAAGACAAACTGGAGATTACAACAAAAGAAACCATCAACAGCCCATGCAGGGGTGACAAATAGGTTTAATGCGCTTGGTTCATCCTGCATATTGGTCCACACGGCAACATGCATTGATCTGTTGCATCGGCGCCTAAACCATAAATTAACGTTTTTATTCAAAAAAAAAGTAATTTCGAACACTATAAATTTGAATTTGCATTTTTTTTTAAAAAACACTTTTTTTTTGTGTGTGCATACACGCGGCTGCATGGAGCGCATTGCCGCTGCCCTTACCTGGCCCGCTGCTGTTTGTGCTCTCGCTGCCTTTGTCTCCCGCGCTCGGCGCCAACCTGCCTCCAGCCCCGCCCTCCCCGAATAAAAACCGCCAAAAACGCCGCACGTGACCTGGCCCGCCCCCCCTCCCCTCATTGGCCGCGACCTACACCATCCCCCATTGGCTTCACCCGCCCGCTCTCCCCCATTGGCCGCGCCCGCCCGCTTTCCCCCTCTCCCCATTGGCCGCACTAGCCCACTCTCCCCCATTGGCCGCGCCCGCCAGCTTTCCCCCTCTCCCCATTGGCCGTGTCTCCTCCACCTCTCCCCATTGGCCGTGTCCACTCACCCTCTCCCCATTGGCCGCTCCCCTCCCGCCGGCAACCTTTCCGTCGATCCCATTGGTTCTTTTCCAAACACCTCCGGCCAATCGGAATGCAGGAAGGGCGTCTTGCTTGGGGATTGGTTGCAGGGTCGCGGCACGGCCCTCGGTGATTGGCCGGGCAACAGCGCACACCGCGCTCCTATTGGCCGCAGCCACTAACGGCACAATGGCTCGGTCCCGTCATGCATAGTGACGTAATGCGGGGCGTGGCTCTCCTTTTGTTGCATTGCTGGTCAATCCCATGTGGTCCATATCAAAGATTATAGAGGAGCCTTTGGTCCATATGGTCAAGTCAAGTTTATTCGTCACATACACATACGAGATGTGCAGTGAAATGAAAAGTGGCAGTGCTCGCAGACTTTGTGCAAAAAAAAACAAACAAACAACCAACAAACTACACATAGAATGGAACAGAATCACATGTTATTTTGCATATTCAAATATATTACATATTGTGGGTGGTATTGTGGTACAGTAAAGTTAGTCCCTGGTGAGATAGGAGTTTACAGTCCTAATGGCCTTTGGGCCTCTTGGTCCATGGCCATCCACTGCTGGACATTGAGGGGCAGAGGCTGGTGGGGTCACCCCTCAATCAAGAGAAGGGATGTCACCTTGGGAGGCACAAGAGTGACAAGGTTGTTGTGTTGAAAGATGGGTGGAAATACTACTTTATATGGAAGTTAGACACAAAATGCCGGAGTAACTCAGCGGAACAGGTAGCATCACTGGATAGAAGGAATGTGTGACGTTTTGTGTTGAGTCCCTTCGTCAGACTCTGAAGTCTGAAGAAGGGTCTTGACCTAAAACGTCACCCATTCCTTCTATCCAGAGATGCTGCCTGGATAGGACAGGTTTTGAGGGATATGGACCAAATGCAGGCAGGTGGGGCTAGTGTAGCTAGGACATGTTGGCCGGTGTGGGCAAGTTGGGCCGAAGGGCCTTTTTCCACACTATCACTCGATGACTCTGAAAGCATTTCAGGAAGCTTTGAAAAAGGGTATGAAATGGAGTTCGGAAGATCATTGTCACTTTAAAAGAATTGATGTAGAAAGATGGAAAGCTTCTGCTAGGAATAGAATCAGAGGAGGGAAAAAAAATCCAGGCTGAACTTTGACTGGAAACTGTCAGCGGAGGACATTCAAAACTGCCAGCTTCAGCAGGATAAACAAAAATTAATACAGTGATATTATTGTGCTGGATCTTCCCCCATATGGTGGAATGCCCTGCTAAGAGAAAACAATGTAAGTCATGTGGAAAACTCAACGTTATGCAAAAGTTTATTATTCTGCATATTGAGGGCGTCAGAAGTCAGCATCTCATGAGTATTGGATACTATCGGAGCACTTGGCCAGACAGCAGTGAAATTTGCATCTCACAGTTTGTGCTCTCTTGATAGTTGTAGACAAGTTGTAATTGTAAATGCTATTCAACAGTAAGCATCAACATGAGTTTTTTTATAATTTATGTTAGTGTCATGCTGATATTCAACTCAAAGTTTGTTGCATATTGTAGAGGCCCTCAATGTAATATCTACAATTTAGTAATATCTTATTTAGTTAGTTTAGAGACACAGTGCAGAACCAGGCCCTTCTACCCACTGAGTCTGCGCCGACCAGCGATCCCCGCACACTAACATTATCCTACACACACTAAGGACAATTTACAATCTGACTGAAGCCAATTAACCTACAAACCCGTACGCCTTTGGAATGTGGGAGAAAACCGGAGATCCTGGAAAAAACACATGCGGTCACAGGGAGAACGTACAAACTCCGTACAGACAGCACCCATGGTCAGGATTGAACCCGGAACTCTGGCGCTGTAAGGCAGCAACTCTATGTTGTGCCACTGTGCTGCCCTCCAAACAGTTATGAAGAAGACGTCACAGAGCAACTTATCAGTGGCGTGATCATGAATATGGTGCAAATAAAAGGTCTTGGAGCAAATTCAAAGCTGTATCAAACATGATGATAAAGCAGTATTTCATTGCAATTCAATCACAAAAAATTGTGACAAGTCATGAAAAAGCATCCTCTCAAGATATCGCACATACACTGCAAGCTTGGCAAAAGGTTTGTAATGGATTCATGACTGCATCTAGCCCAGATTTTAACTCATCTCAGAATCATGAACAGAACACAAATAGACATTGCTCTCAAGAACTATCAAAATATCTTGCAAACTAAACAAATGTTATTGATAAAGCATGGTTACCAGGATTAGGTTGCCTTGTTGAACACAATATAATGTGTGACAAGAAATCTCAATATCAAACCTATAAACACCAATACAATGGTTGGAGTTACCTCATGGGCCATTGTCTCCCTTCTTCCCCACACTCCCCCTTTTCCCCCTCCACTCTTTACTGTGCCCTACCTATTCTCGCACCTATTTCTCCCCTCCGCCTCCCCCTCCACCCATATTCCTTCCTTTAGCTTCACAAATTACAATTTTTCAATCCTTTTGTTTCACGACTTTTCTTTTTTTCATTTCTGGCCTTTCTCCAACCATCGGCCTATTAAAACCCCTCCTCATCTGTATCAACCTACTACCTGCCTCTCCTCTCTTCCAGCTTTCTGCACCCCCCACCTCCCCCCCCCCCCCACACCCAATTAGCCAGAAGAAGTGTCCCGACCTAAAATGTCACCTATCCATGTTCTCCAGATCCGTGGTCTGACTCCCCAGAACTTATACTGACACCTCAGTATCTTATTTTGTAACCCAGCATCTGCAGTTCCTTTTTTCTACATGTGACCTTTGTTTAACATTGGTTTTGATTATGTATATCTATGCACTGGTGATAATTTACATGTAATTCTTGCTGACTATAATATATTTTCTGTTGTAGAAACGTCCTGTTTTACCATCCTAACCCAAAACTACCATCTCAAAGGTCATCTGTCGAGTCTACTCCGCCATTCAATCGTGGATGATCTTTCTATCCCATTCTCCCCCATAACCTTTCACACCCTTACTAATCAATAACCTGCCAATTTATTAAAAAATACCCAGTGACTTGATCTCAACAGCTGTCTGTGGCAATGAATTCTTGCCTGGTTGCCCTTGCCATTGTGTCGCCTGGTGCTCCATAAGTAGTGAGGAGGTATAATGAACCACTACTTGACGTAATGGAACCTAGCATAGAACACAAAGTGCTGGAGTAACTCAATGGTTTAGGCAGCATCCTTGGCGGACATGGGTCGGTGCTGTTTGGGATCAGACCCTTCTTCAGACTCTGAAAAAGGTACCCATCCGAAACATTGCCTGTCCATGTGTTCCAGAGATGCTGCCTAACCCGCTGAGTCACTCCATCACTTTGTGTTCTAAGTAAGATTCCAGCATCTGCAGTTCCTTGTGTCTACTAACGGAGCCTACTAGGGTTTTACACTTCACTGAAATCCTTCCTTGATAAGCTGGAGAAATGTATGGCAAACATGAAAGAAGATCAGCTGTGTTTCCCATGCCAGAAGAAAATCTGAAATATTCTTATTATTGGTGTTTATTGGAGTACAGAGCAATGCTGCATTGAATGTCAGTAAAACCACCGACCGTATTTATATTTGCATAAGTGGATGAATGTCTTTCAGAGATGTCCCCATGGAGTAGATCATCAACGTCTTTATGGGTTTGACAAGACAAAATAACACATGAAAATTACAGTGGAGAAGCACATGAAATTCTGACTTATGCCATTACAAGCCCACGATGGGTTTCTTGTAAATAGACACATAATGCTGGAGTAACTCAACGGGACAGGCAGCATCACTGGAAGGAAATATGGCCATTTAAAGGAGCCAGGATTAGAGAATCACAAGGTTAGTGAAGCATAATGCCTAATACATAATTTGTCAAAGTGCACAAAGTACTATCCACTCTGTGAATCCAAAGTAACCCGGGAACAAAGAAGAAAGTGATCAACTCCGGTTGATACAACAATCAACAAATACACTGACATTCAGAAGTCCCTGAACACCATCCATTATAGACAATAGACAATAGATGCAGGAGTAGGCCATTCGGCCCTTCGAGCCAGCACCACCATTCAATGTGATAATGGCTGATCATCCACAATCAGTACCCCATTCCTGCCTTCTCCCCAAATCCCCTGACTCCGCTATCTTTAAGAGCTCTATCTAACTCTCTCTTGAAAACATCCAGAGAACCGGCCTCCACTGCCCTCTGAGGCAGAGAATTTCACAAACTCACAACTCACATATGATCACAAAGACTAATAAAATCGGAAAAGTTCCTTGAATTGACATGAGCACTCACACAGCACAACAACAAATAATAAAATTTACTGCAGCCCTCCTCATGGTTTAGTTTAGAGATATGGAGATATCGAGATACAGTGTGGAAGCAGGCCCTTTGGCCCACCGAGTCCGCGCTGACCAGCATCCCGTACACTAACACCATCCTCCACACAAGGGACAATTTTATCATTGCCGAATTACCAAAGCCAATTAACCTACAAACCGGCAGCATAGTGGCACAGCGGTAGAGTTGCTGCCTTACAGCGCCAGAGCCGGGTTCAATCCTGACTGCTGATGGTGTCTGTATGGAATTATTACGTTCTCCTTGTAACCACATGAGTTTTCTCCTGTTTCATCCCACACTCCAAAGACGTACAGGTTTGCAGGTTAATTGGCTTCTGTAATTCAATAATTGTCCCTAGTGTGAAGGATAGTGCAAGTGTATTGGGTGATTGCTGTCGGTGTGGGCTTGGTGGGCCGAAGGGCCTGTTTCCACACTGCATCTCTGTATCTCCATATCTTTAGACTAAACTATGAGGAAGGCTGCAGTACATTTTATTATTGTTGTGCCGTGTAAGTGCATTTCCTCTTTAAGAACCATTTATATTTCATCATTAGGACTGTGGGTAGCTCTCAGAAAGCACAGTCATTGTCTCATGAGGCATTCCTTCATAGCCATTACACTTCTTACATTATACAGTAATAATTACCACAAAATGACTTAATTGTTTGGTAAGGGCTGTGGAATTCTTTAGTTCATTAAAGGTGTTAAATAATTGCACAATTTCTTTCATTACCTTTCACTGATTTGAGCATAAGACTATAATAAGAAAATATAAACTCTGCCTGAATCATATTTTGCAGGAATTGGAGTGACAAGGCAAAGACAAATGTACTTATAGACGCATTTTTGGCTTAAATTGTATCAAGTCTACACCGACTTTTCAAGGTACCAGCTGATATGGCTGGCATTGTAAAGTATTTGGGTTTTATTACATTGTAATAGAAAAAATAGGTGCAGGAGTAGGCCATTCGGCCCTTCAAACCAGCAGCGCCATTTAACATGATCGTGGCTGATCATCCATAAAATGTACACACAATGTGACTGGCAGGATGTGATGTTCCCAAACTCAAACAGATTTTCCAGAAGGATTTAAGTAGGGTTAAAAATGATGGGGCATTAACCAGACCTACTCTCCAGGATATAAAACAACACCTAACCAGAACCGCTGTTAACAGAGGGTTGTCAAGGGAACATATGTTCCACTAACAGGAGCTATAACAGAGTGTCTGGTGAAGCAAATCTGCTGATTATTAGCCCATCCAGCTATGACAATCTGTGCAGTCCAACACTTGTATCAATCAATGTTAGCCTTCAAAGGGAGGTGTGACCAGAATGATCATAGTTAATCAAATAGGTATGAGTGAAATTAATTACCAATTCTTGCAAAACAGGCCAAGCTCAATGAATTTGCATCAATTAAAACCCAAATTTAATTTTCTTGCATTCCTATTCTCTTTCCCCATAATTGTGCAAAAAGACCCTTCTGAAAATGTGTCGCGTTCCATTTTGAAAATTATTATTGAGCCTGCTTTTCAGATGCATTCGGGATCATATTCACTGCTTAAAACAATTATGGATGAATATACTAACATTAAAAAAATGACTTTGGAAAGAAATGCTGTTGTTTAAACATCTTATGTTATATTACATTGCAGAATATTGATACTGTGGATTTTTGATTCCAGTCAGTACTTATAGTTCATGAGGTGAGTTTAAATCTTCGACCGCCGGCCTGCGGCCTACGCCAACCTGAAGCTGCGGAATCCGGTGGGGAAGAGCCGATTCTGGACTTACCTGGACTATACATCTGGACGCCCACAGCAGCGGCTGCGGAGGGTTGAGGTCCCGACCACGGGGGAAATGGAAGAGGACTGGCCAAATGTTGTGCCTTCCACCACAGTGATGACTGCTGTGGTCGATGTTTGTGTTAAATTTTTAGTGTGTTTTTGTGTGTTCTTTATCATTGTACCGTTGCTGGCAAATTCATTTCACTTGCACTTTATGTGCAATGTGACGAATAAAACTGATTGTTGTTGTTGATTGGTTCACTTGGAGGATAGACTGGACGGGCTAGATTAGTTTTCCATGGAGCGGATGAGTTTGCGGGGAAATACTAAATTATGTGGCATAGATAGGATAAATAAGATAATTCTTTTCACCACACTAGAGATATCTAAAGTTAAAGTAGGGGAAAGAAGCTCGGAAGAGATTTGAGGAAGAACATTTACAACCAGATGATGGTGGAACCCAGAACTGGGACACTGTTAAAGGTGGGGATTATCCCAACATTTAAGAGAAATTGGAACGAACCCCTGAATAACCAAATGCATAAATTACAGACCAAATGCAGGTAAATGGGATTGTTGTAGACAGGTAGTTCAGTTTGGTTTAGTTTGGAGATACAGAGTGGAAACAGGCCCTTCGGCCCACCGAGTCCAAGCCAACCAGTGGTCTCCGCATACTAACATTATCTTCTACACACTGGAGATAACTTACAATTATACAAAGCCAATTAACCTACAAACCTGTACGTCTTTGTAGCGTGGGAGGAAACCAAAGATCCCGGAGAAAACCCATGCACCCGTAGTCAGAATAGAACCCGGGTCTCTGGCGCTGTAAGGCAGCAACTCTATCGCTGCACCACCGTACTGCCCTAACTTGATAGTCAGCATGAACATAATGGGTCAAAGGGCCCACTTCTGTTGTGTGTGATTCTATGACTCGATCATGAAAAATCTATTTGGGTCTGCTTATTCAATGAGATGTTCCTTACACTCATTGCATCATTATCATTTCCAGCAAGTTACTGTGTTAGTGAGTGAAAATGTTTATTTAATAATACTGTATACACCATGAAGTTCATGTTTATAAGTTATAGGAGAAGAATTAGGCCATTCTGCCCATCAAGTCTACTCCTCCATTTAAACATGGCTGATCTATCTTTTCCTCTCAACCCCATTTTCCTGCCTTCTCCCCGTAACCCCCTCCCCCCCCCCCCCCCCCCCCCCCGACACCTGCACTAATGAGAGTCTATTAATTTCTGCCTTAAAAATATCCATTGACTTGGCCTCCACAGCCTCTGTGGCAGATTCACCAACCTCTAACTGAAGAAATTCCTCCTCATCTCCTTCCTAAAGGTACGTCCTTTTATTCTGAGGCTGTGGCCCCTGGTCCTAGACTCTCCCACGAGTGGAATCATCCTCTCCACATCCACTCTATCCACATCTGTCACTATTCGGTAAGTTTCAGTGAGGTCCCCTTCATCCTTCTAAACTCCAGCGAGTACAGGCCCAGTGCCATTAAACGTTCATCATGTGTTAACCCAATCATTCCTGGGATAATGCAGGAAAAATGTTCCCAATGTTTGAAAGGCCTGAAGAAGGGTTTCGGCCTGAAATGTTGCCTATTTCCTTCACTCCATAGATGCTGCTTCACCCGCTGAGTTTCTCCAGCACTTTTGTCTACCTAAAATGTTCCCAATGTTGGGCAAGTCCAGAACCAGGAGCCACAGTCTTAGAATAAAGGGGAGGCCATTTAAGACTGAGGTGAGAAAAAACTTTTTCACCCAGAGAGTTGTGAATTTGTGGAATTCCCTGCCACAGAGGGCAGTGGAGTTCAAATCACTGGATGGATTTAAAAGCGTTAGATAGAGCTCTAGGGGCTAGTGGAATCAAGGTATATGGGGAGAAGGCAGGCACGGGTTATTGATTGGGGACGATAAGCCATGCTCTCAATGAATGGCTGGCTCGAAGGGCCGAATGGCCTCCTCCTGCACCTATTTTCTATGTTTCTATGTTTCTATCATTCTCGTAAAGTAAGTCGCTCTGTACAATCTGCTCTTTCATTTTCCTCTTTTTATCACGGAATTTCCAACCATGCATTTTTCATTTGGAATTAATGGTTTCTAATCATACTGATGACCTAAGGTGATGTCAGCCTGTCTTTTGGTTAAGGTCCCATGAGCTTTCCGGTATCATCTGCATTAAACCAGCCAGCATGGAGTAAAATTAATTCTATTCAATTTGAAACAAACGATGCATACGAGATCCCAGCCTTCCCCACTTCTGGTCAGTAATAAACAACAGGAAGGAGGAATCTGAACAAGTCAATCTGTCTGCATGCTAATCTCAATTCCTTTGGGATTGGCGAAAGAATAGTCAAGGAAACGATTTGGAAACGGGCACACATATTTTCCATCCTGAGCATTGTTAGTGTCCATTGCAAGCACCAGTTCAAAATTTTCCATTTCGTTTTCGCATAAACTGATCTAAAACCCCTTAATGCATTCAAGTATTGCCATTTTTATTGACGCTCCAGGCCTTTTCAGGAAATAATCTCCCATTTTATTCATAAAACAGTCAATCGCCTCGATTAGATTCCTGCCTGCATTTCCATATCAGAAATCCACCATTTTACAATAAAAACCACCAAAACCTCACAGTTGCTGACATTTTAACAAAAACACAGCAAGAATATAAAGTGCAATAAAGGTGCAACGCATCAGTTTCAACAGCATTTGTTTGCCTGTTAATCTGTGGGGTATTTCTTCTGAATCTGGGTCAAAACTCCAGTATTGATCTGAACCCATACCTCAGTTTAATTCTTATCCATGTGTCTGCTTTGACAGATCTGATGTATTTCTTGCTAACTCCTTAAGGGGCTGTCCCACTGTACGAGCTAATTCAAGAGCTCTCCTGAGTTTAAAAAAAATCAAAGTCGTGGTAATCACGTAGAATGTACGTAATTGGTACGTTGGAGCTCGGGACGTCTCTTAGCGGTTCGTAACGCTAACGGCAGGTACTCGGGAAACGCGGTAAGCTCCGGAAGACTCGTGGAGATTTTTCAACATGTTGAAAAGTGTCCACGAGAGCCCCGAGTACCTACGAGCGGCTATTACCGTAATTCTCTGAGTTTGAATCAGGGGAAACTCGGGAGAATTAGCTCGTACAGTGGGACAGCCCCTTTACACTTTGAATCTGTAAACCTGAACTCTTTAAAAACAATGTATCTGAACTCACACCATTTACCGCCACCTCATTGCCTGGAGACCTCCCCTGACTCTTGGAGAAGTAATCATTCGGATTTAAAATTCTTATCCCTGTTTTCAAGTCTTTGCAGCTCTGCAAGGTGTGGTTCAGTCAGCAGTGAATCAGGAAACTGTGGTTCCAAGTCCCACTCCAGGTATATGAGCACAAAACAGAATTAGGCTGACACTTTGGTGCCACTCTGAGGTGCAATTGTTGAAGGTGTCATCTTTCAGACGCAAAGTTAAAATGGAGACTCCATCTGTTCCACCAGATGGATTAAAGATCCAATGACGCTATTTTGAAAAATAGCAGGGGTAGGGTAAATTGATGGCATAACGGTGAAATTACCATACCAGTAAACCAGAGGCCTAGGCTCACAATCCATACTTGCGAGTTCAAATTCCACCAAGGTGGCTGCAGAATTTAGCTTCAGTTCATATTTAAAAATTAAAAAAATAAAATTAATAATCACAGTACTAAAAATATATTTGGTTCCAAACAAATTACAATGCAAACTGTATAGGAAGGAACTGCAGATGCTGGTTTAAACCGAAGATAGACACAAAAAGCTGGAGTAACTCAACGGGACAGGCAGCATCTCTGGAGAGAAGGAATGGGTGACGTTTCGGGTCGAGACCCTTCTTCAGACATGCAAACTTACTGAATAATGAAAGACCTGGATAGAGTGGATGTGGAGAGGATGTTTCCATGAACGGGAGAGACTAGGAACAAGGACACAGCTTCAAAATGAAAGGACGTATCTTTAGAAAGGAGGTGAGAAGGAATTTCTTTCATCAGAGGGTGGTGAATCAGTGGAATTCTGCGGAATCTGTGGCGCAGCAGTAGAGTTGTTGCCTTACAGCGCTGGCAGCGCTGGAGACCTGAGTTCGATCAGACTACGGGTGCTGTCTGTACAGAGTTTGTACCTTCCCCCCGTGACCTGTGTGGGTTTTCTCTGAGATCTTCGGTTTCCTCCCACACTCCAAAGACGTACAGGTATGTAGGTTAATTGGCTTGTTGTATGTGTAAATTGCTCTGCCTGCAGTCCGTCCTTTCAACCTTTTTTATTTTTATTTTTAGCCCTGTTAAAAACAAAATGTTAGTTGGAGGTCTTCTTTTATGTAGTGGGTGGGGGGAGGGGAAAGGGGAAACTTTATTTCCTAGCCCCTACCTGGTCGGAGAGGCGGCTTCCCTCCGAGCTGCTTCTTCGCCCAATCCTCGAGGCCTACCAGACATTTTCCAAGCCGCTGAGGAGTGTTCACCCGACGCCAGAGTTCCAGCCTTCCGGCAAAGTGGGCCTGAAAACATCGGACTGGCTGCGGAGGCCACAAACAGGCCCCGACCTCGGGTGTTTCACAGAGGAAGAGGACTTAACTTTTTGATGCCGTTCCCCACAGTGGAAAATTTTGATTCTGCTGTGGGGGGACGTTCATGTTGAATTCTATAATGTGTTGTGTAATTTTTCTTATTTTTAATTTTTCTATGGATGTACAGAAACTTAATTATTTATTTTATGTAAAGCTCTTTGGTTTAAACACGAGTTGATTTAAATGTGCTATATAAATAAAATGTACTTACTTACTTACTTGCTAGTGTGTGTAGGATAATGTTAATGTGCGGGGATGTGCTGGTCAGTGCGGACTCGGTGGGTCGAAGGGCCTGTTTCCGCGCTGTATCTCTAAAATTAAGACTAAATAAAGCTGTGGAGGCCAAGTCATTCGGTATTTTTAGGGCAGAGATTGACAGATTCTTGGTTAGTACGAGTGTCAAGGATTATGGGGCGAAGGCAGGAGAATGGGGTTGAGAGGGAAAGATAGATCAGCCATGATTGAATGGCGGAGTGGACACAATGGCCTATTTCAGCTCCTATGGCCTATGAGCTTATGAACCTTTGGTTCAGTTAATTTGCTTTTGGCAAGGATTACTCTTGTTTCAGGTCTGAAATAATGTCTGTTAATTTCTCCTTCGAGTTCTTCCAGCAATTTGTTTTTTACTCAATTTTGTATAGAATATTTGCCATCAGTTGTGTTTGGCCATGACAAATGTTCCACATGGACATGGCTAGTTGACATAGCCAGGTTCTTCTCACCGATGTCTGGGATATGACATTATTCCTTGGAATTTGAGGGGCTGAGGGGGTGATCTCATAAAGATGTATAAAATTGTGAGGGGTATAGAAAGGGTAAATGCACAGTCTTTTTCCCAGGGTAGAAGAATTAAGAAAATCAAGGTGAAATGAGAACCCTAGGGGCCACTTTTTAACATATGGCAGAGGGTGGTAGGTGTATGCATTGAGCTGCCTGAGAAAGTAGTTGAGGCAGATACAATAACAACGTTGAAAGGACATTTGGCCAGGTACATGGACAGGTACATGAATGAGAGGGACATGGGCCAAACGTGAGGGCTGTGAAGGGCAAGTCAATGGATATTTTTAAGGATAGATTGATAGTTTATTGATTAATACGGGTGTCAGGGGTTATGGAGAGAAGGCAGGAGAATGGTTAAGAAGGAAAGATAAAACAGCCATGATTGAATGGCGGAGTAGACTTGATGGGCCGAATGGCCTGGTTCTCCTTCTATCACATATGAACTTGTGAGCTTGGATGCGGCATCTTGGTTGGCATGGACGAGTTGTTGTATGCCTCCATGTCTGGGCACTGATGTTTAAACTGAGACAGCTGTTCCACCAGCCGAGCAGCAGCCAGCCATGATTGTACTCACAGACATTAGGCCGGGCTCTTTCATCAGTCCGTCTCACCGCTAGTGGGGATAGCACAGTGGTTATACAGTGAGGGAGGGAATGTGCCTGAAAATTGGAATGGAATCTGGTTAAATGTGGAAAGATGTACCTTCTCTGTCAGCCTTGGTTCTGCACAGTGCTCGGAAGTAATACTGAAAGCCAATCCGCCTTTCACACCAAGGATACCTTCCAGCGGCTGAACCTCAGTGCAATCATATTAACTTCAAGTAACCCCGGCATTCCCTCTCTCTCCATCCCTCCCTAACCAAATTCGCACCAGCTTCTCGTTTTTACCCAACCAACAGCTAACAATGGCCTGTTTCCTTTATCATCATTACTTTTTTGCATATCTTTCATTCATTGTTCTTTATCTCGCTACATCATCGTCTATGTCTCTCGTTTCCCGTTCCCGTGACTTTCAGTCTGAAGAAGGATCTCGACCCGAAACGTCACCCATTCCTTCTCTCCAGAGATGCTGCCCGTCCCGCTGAGTTACTCCAGCTTTTTGTGTCTATCTTTGGCTTAACCCAGCATCTGCAGTTCCTTCCTACACATATTAAATGGGGTAGTCTTAGAAAAATATCTAGCAGCTGAAAACCGAGCATCGATGAGGCAGGATTATATCCCACTGTCATGAATCGATATCCTCGTTCCATCATATCCCTCACTCTACTTTATAATTAAGCCATTCTGTATCAACCAGCAGTTGTCTGCTTCTTGCCTGCTGACTTTTCAAGTAATCTCTCCTCATTTCCACACATGCTTTTATCTAATTTGCCTTAGGTTCTAAATAAAATAATGATGACGAATATTGATGCTCCCTGAATACACGGATAATTCCAGTCAGCTTCATGCAGTGGTCGCCATTACCTCATCAGAGTTTTATTGGGAAAGACAGCAATATTTAAATCAAGTCTGCCCTCACTGATGGAGACACAAGAGACTGCAGTTGCTGTAATCTGATGCAAATAACAAACTGCTGGAAGAACTGGACAGGTGGCACGGTGGCGCATCGGTAGAGTTGCTGCCTTAAGGGCCTGTCCCACTGTACGAGCTAATTCAAGAGCTCTCCCGAGTTTTAAAAAAAATCAAACTCGGGAAGATTTTTCTCAACTTCTCCGAGTTCGAATCAGGGGAAACTCGGGAGAACTCTTGAATTAGCTCGTACAGTGGGACAGCCCCTTTACAGCGCTTTCAGCGCCAAAGAACTGGGTTTGATCCCGACTATGGGTGCTGCCGGTGCGGAGTTTGTACGTTCTCCACGTGACCTGCGTGGGTTTTCTCCGAGATGTTCGGTTTCCTCCCACACTCCAAAGATGTACAGGTTTGTAGTTTAATTGGCTTGGTATAAATGTAAATTGTCCCTAGAGTGCATAGGGTAATGTTAATGTGATGGTATCGCTGGTTGGCGTGTACTCGCTGGGCCGAAGGGCCTGTTTCTGGCTTGTCTCTCTACAACTCAATAAGTCAGCATCTGTGGAGGCAGAAGGATGGTCGACCTTTTGGGTCAGGATCTTGAGGACTGAAAGGGTAGAGGGGGGGGGAAGATGGCCAATATAAAGAGGTGAGCAGGGGGGGGAGAGTCCACGCGGACCATCGATCACACAAACACTTGTTCTACGTAATCTCACTTTTGCACCCTTAACACTAGGGGGCAATTAACCTACAAATCCGCACTTCTTTGGAGTGTGGAAGGAAACCAGGGCGCCAGGAGAAAACCCCCGCGGTCACGGGGAGAATGTGCAAATTCCACACAGACAGCACCCGAGGTCAGGATTGATCCGGGGTCTCTGGCGCTGTGAGGCAGCAGCTCTACCGCTGTGCCACCCCATTGTAACTGCATTGGAGGCAGGAGTTTCTTCAGAAACCCATGATTGATTTATTTGCAGATATCTTATTTTATGGATTTTCCCCAATTTAAATTCAAGATTTGAGTTTTCTGTTACTTCCACATTTTTTTCTTGGCTCTACACCTGCCTTGCTGATGACTCAAGGAATTAAACAGGGAAGCAATTCAATAAAATCAGAAAGACAATAAATTGATTCTAGCTACAAATTAGAGCTAGGTTTTCTTAAATGTATAATTTATTTCCCTGGTTATTCCATGACTGCTCTTGTCTGCTCTGTGCTGTGTGATGATTTTAGTCTCACAGCTTTCAATCCATACCATTTAGGAACCTAACGGCCACAGACATTTTTTGATGAATTTATGAGAAACATGCATGGTTACAAAATCAAAAAAGTCGAAGGCGTTCTCAAGAGCATTGCAAATTTGGGCACCTTTGATGCCAGGTTATTCTTCATCATACGTTTATGTCACAGGAGCACAATTAGGCCATTTGGCCCATCGAGTTCTCCACCATTCAATCATATAACCATATAACCATATAACAATTACAGCACGGAAACAGGCCTTCTCGGCCCTTCCAGTCCGTGCCGACCATTTATTTTCCTCTAGTCCCATCTACCTGCACTCAGACCATACCCCTCCATTCCCTTCCCGTCCATATACCTATCCACTTTACTTTTAAATGTTAAAATCGATCCTGCCTCCACCACTTCTGTGTAATATTTTTTTATTTGAAGTAAACCGTTTACAATGTAAAGCTTACTTTATAAACTAACACCTTAATTCAATATTACTACAAATAACATATCAATACTTAATATCTTCTATTTTTTGGAAATAAAGAAAAAGATATATAAAAGAGAAAAGAAAAAAGAGTAAATAAAAAGGAATAAAAAATTCTTCCCACATACTTCAATCGTAAATAAAAAGAAAATAAAAAGGGAAAATTTGAAAAACAAAAATATTACATATATATAAACAAAAACTAAAGTCATTAGTCATTTGGGGATAATGTTCCCTTCCAAAATTTAAGTATCATTTTTTTCCCTATTATTAAACAGTAATCAAAAACATTTCTTTGATTAACCGTGAGTACCAAATTTGGCTCCGGGATTCCGAATATTATTAATTTTGGGTCTGGGTCGAGTTCAACCTTAAGAACTTCCGAAATAACTTTAAAAATTTCAATCCAATAATAATTCAACCGTGGACACGTTACCAAACTATGTATTAAATTTGCTTCAAGATTCTTACATTTATCACAAATAGAGGAGAGACTAGGAAAAATACTTTTTAATTTGGTTTTCGAGTAGTGTAATCTATATATAACTTTAAATTGTATCAGTGTATGTCTGGCATTCAAAGAACACCAATGTATTCTTTGTAAGCATTCTTCCCAAGTTTCTTTTGTTATAGGTAATCCAATTTCATTTTCCCATGCTTGACGATATGTTTCAGTTGTTGGGTTCTCTTTATCTAAAATAATATTGTATATATAAGCTATAAGCTTATCCGTATTTGGATGTAAATTAAACAGCTCATCTAATAAGCCTGGTTCTTTTTTTTTATAGTCTTGTGTGTTACATTTAATAAAATCTCTAATTTGTAAGTACCTAAAATGGTGTTGTGAAGGTAATCCAAAAATATCTTGTAACTCTTCAAATAATAAAAATTTTCCATTTCTATAAAGGTGTCCTATCCTTTTAATTCCTGAATCCTCCCACAGTCTAAACCCCGCATCTAAGATTGAGGGTTTAAACAGTGGGTTATTCCTAATTGGTAACCTAAAAGAAAGATTATCCAGATATAGGGTCTTAACTATCTGTTTCCAAATACGCCTATTATTATGAATTATAGGGTTGTCCCTATGTCTTTTTTTGTACTTCCTTTGGTGCGAAAATAATCGACTCTATATTGAAAGGTAAACAGTCTTCCTTTTCCATTTTTAACCACATTGGTTCAACATCCATATTTACCCACCAAAAATTCATATTCTTAATCTGGACTGCCCAAAAGTAATATAGAAAATTTGGAAGTGCCAGCCCTCCATTTATCTTAGACTTACATAAGTGTTTTTTACTTATTCTATGACTTTTGTAATCCCAGACAAAATTATTAACTATAGTATCAATTTCTTTAAAAAAACTTTTTGGGAGAAAAAAAGGAATTGCCTGAAATAAATATAACAATTGTGGTAAAAAAATCATCTTTATAGCATTAATCCTACCGATCATAGATATAGGGAGTGTTTTCCAATATGAAATGTTTTTTTTAAGTTTCTCTAATAATTGATAATAATGAGCTTTAATTAATAATTTATAGGATTTAGGCACATTGATTCCTAAATATTTAAATTTATCTGTAACTATTTTTAGTGGGTATTTTTGTAATATATTTACATTTATACCAGTTATAGGCATAATGTCACTTTTATTCCAATTAATCCTATATCCTGAAAATACGCTAAATTCATTTATAACATTAAATAACTTGGGAATACTACATTCCGGCTTAGTAATATAAATCAGAATATCATCTGCATATAAAGATATCTTATTATTTGTTGTGTCAGTATTATACCCATATATTTCGGGTTCTGATCTGATTCTTTCGGCCAGAGGTTCTATCACCAAAGCAAATAATAAAGGGGATAACGGACATCCCTGTCTGCATCCCCTAAAAAGTCTAAATTTAGGTGATAGTATTTGATTAGTTAAAATTCTTGCTGTAGGGTTAGAATATAATATTCTTACCCATTTACAAAATCCATCCCCCAGTTGATACTTTTCCATTATATTAAATAAATATGACCATTCCACCTGGTCGAATGCTTTTTCAGCATCCAACGATATAACTGCTAATTCAATATCTCTCCTTCTTCTCGAGTATATAATGTTAAACAAGCGTCTAAGATTATGTGATGAATAACGTTTTGGAATAAAACCTGTTTGATCATAATGTATTATTTTGGAAATCACTAAACTTAGCCTCCGAGACAGTACTTTAGTTAATATTTTTTGATCAGTATTTAAAAGGGCAATCGCTCGATATGATCCAGGATCTTCCAGATCCTTATCTAATTTAGGAATTAATGTAATTGTAGATTCATTTAAAGACTCTGGTAACTTTCCTAACTCATAGGTGTGTCTATACACTGTTTGTAATCTTGATGAAAGTAGATCATGAAATTTTTTATAAAATTCTGCACTCAGGCCATCGGGGCCCGCTGTTTTACCATTTTTTAACGATCCAATTGATTCTTCGATATCTATTACCGATATTTCAGCATTTAATAATTGCCTACTCTCAAAATCTAGCTTATTAAAATGACATTTTTCTAGAAATGTTTCCATTTCATCTGTTTGCCCTGTTAATTTAGATGAATAAAGATTTTGATAATATTGTAAAAATGTGTCATTAATGTCTTTTGGTATAGTCAACGTATTTCCCTGTACCGATCTAATACTATGTATAGTTTTTTCATCGTCTAATCTTCTGAGTTGTCGTGCTAATAATTTTTGAGGTTTATCACCAAATTCAAAATGAACTGCCTCCACCACTTCTGCAGGAAGATCATTCCACACAGCCACCACTCTCTGAGTAAAGAAGTTCCCCCTCATGTTACCCCGATCTATCTTTCCCTCTCAACCCCAATTCTCCTTCCTTCTCCCTTAACCCCTGACACCCTTACTAATGAAGAATCTGTCAATCCCCGCCTTAAAATATCCATTGATTTGGCCTCCACAGCCTACTGTGGCAATGAATTCCACAGAATCACCACCCTCTGACTAAAGAAATTCACCCTCATCTATTAATATTATGATTTGGAAGAGGGAATTAGGAGCAACACTAGCAAGTTTGCAGATGACACAAAGCTGGATGGCAGTGTGAATTGTGAAGAGGATGTTAGGAGGTTGCAGGGGGACCTGGACAGGTTGAGTGAGTGGGCAGATGCGCGGCAGATACAGTATAATATAGATAAATGTGAGGTTATCCACTTTGGCGGCAAAAACAAGGGGGCAGATTATTATCTCAATGGGGTTAGGTTAGGTAAGGGGGAGGTACAGCGAGACCTGGGTGTCCTTGTACACCAGTCACTGAAAGCTGGCGTGCAGGTACAGCAGGCAGTGAAGAAAGCTAATGGAATGTTGGCCTTCATAACAAGAGGATTTGAGTACATGAGTAAAGAGGTTCTTCTGCAGTTGTATAGGGCTCTGGTGAGACCACATCTGGAGTATTGTGTACAGTTTTGGTCTCCTAATTTGAGGAAGGACATCCTTGTGATTGAGGAAGTACAGCGTAAGTTCACGAGATTGATCCCTGGGATGGCGGGACTGGCATATGAGGAAAGATTGAAAAGACTAGGCTGGAGTTCAGAAGGATGAGGGGATATCTTATAGAAACATATAAAATTATAAAAGGACTGGACAAGCTAGATGCAGGAAAAATGTTCCCAATGTTGGGTGAGTCCAGAACCAGGGGCCACAGTCTTAAAATAAAGGGGAGGTCATTTAAGACTGAGGTGTGAACAAAAATTTGTACGCAGAGAGTTGTGAATTTATGGAATTCCCTGCCACAGAAGAGAGTGGAAGCCAAATCACTGAATGGATTTAAGAGAGAGTTGGATAGAGCTCTTGGGGCTAGTGGAGTCAAGGGATACGGGGAGAAGGCAGGCACGGGTTATCGATAGCGGACAATCAACCATGATCACAATGAATGGCGGTGCTGGCTCGAAGGGCTGAATGGCCTCCTCCTGCATCTATGTTTCTATGTTTCTATCTCCTTCTTACTCTGTGGCTAAGGCCATTGGTCCTTGTCTCTCCCACTAGTGGAAACATTCTCTCCGCATACACTCTATCTACTCTTCAAATTCACTATTTGGTAAGTTTCAATGAGGTCCCCCACCTCATCCTTCTAAGCTCCAATGAGCACAAGCCTAGTGCAGTCAAACGTTCAGCATACGTTAACCCGTATACGTATACACATGGCAGGGTCTTGGGTGCGTCCAGTACCTGTACAGTAAAACCTTAGTGCACTTGGTATTGACAGAAGGCTCCCATCCAAGCACCAAGTAGTGCAAATCTACTTAACTTCTGAAATCACATCAGGTTTGGAGTTTTCCGACTAGGGGCAGTGTATGCTATGTATTAATGTAACATACATAAATAACTGCAAAACTACAGAGAGAAGGTAACCAATGGTAAGACTTTCAAAGATTCACACATTTTAATTGCCTCAGAAATGCTTCTGCTTTGATCCATTAATATACCAATGGTTTTGTTTCTTAGGTCTTATCCTGTCAGACTACTTCATTAAATCTCGCTGGCTCTCAGCATCCCCTCAGCCCTATTTCTCTTAGACATTCCAGAAGATGATTACATCTTCGGTGGCTCAACACTTCAACTCCCCCTCCCATTCCGAATCCAACCTTTCTGTCCTGGGCCTCCTCCATGGGCAGAGTGAAGACCACCGGAAGTTGGAGGAGCAGCACCTCATATTTCGCTTGGGCAGTTTGTACCCCAGCAGTATGAACATTGACTTCTCCAATTTCAGGTGGCCCTCACTGTCTCCTCCCCTTCTCAGCTTTCCCTCAACCCTCTGGCTCCTCATCTTCCTTTCTTCTTCCTGTCCCCCCCCCCCCACCCCCACCCTACATCAGTCTGAAGAAGATTCTCGGCCCGAAACGTTGCCTATTTCCTTCGCTCCTTAGATGCTGCCGCACCCGCTGAGTTTCTCCAGCACTTTTGTCTACCTTCCAGATTTTCCAGCATCTGCAGTTCTTTCATAAACATCTTCTAACCATCTGTGTTAAATGGTAAATGGATAGGAAATGGTTAGAGGAATATGGGTCAAACGTGGGCAAATGGGACTAACTTAGATGGAGCGTCTAGAGTTGGGCAGAGGGCCAGTTTCTGTGCCGGCTGATTCTATGAAGCAATGGCTCAGCGTCAAATTGTGTTTGGCATTAACTTTACGAAGCATCTTGGAATATTTACAATGTTAAGCAGCTATACAAATGCATGTTGCAGTTGTTATTGTGCTGGTGCCTCTCCATTCAATGGGCACTTATCTCAGAAACATAGATTGATCCCAGGGTGCATATTTTCACGTCCTCTAAAGACACAATGATGTACAGACTGGCATATTTTCATCTTCTGTCCTGATCCCTTCTGGACCAGCTGGAAGGGAATAAATTATTATCAGCACTTTCACAATAAATATGCAAATATGCGGGAAATATGTGATGTTTTAGCATGCGTGAGTTATTGGGAATTAATTGTTTTGGGTTGCAAACGCTGCATGTCAATCAAGTTGTTACGGTCATTGTACAGCTTCTATCATGTGACTTACTTGACATGTTTCTGTAGGGGGGAAGCCACTGAGCAGGCCCTGCTCTTCCCCGAAGACCAGAGACTGGGAGAATGGAGCGGGTGGCGGAGGTGACGGGCGAGAAGCAAGGCCGGGAGGAGTGGGACCAGGATCTGGCTACCGCATCTTCCAGGTCGGCTGCAGTAGGTGGCCCCGGGCTCAAAGGTGGACAGGGCGAGGAGAGGGATGTCGGTTCACAGGTCGATCCACATGTCCAAGGAAGACGATGACTGGAGGCCTGCAGCATCCTGGGACTTGCTTGGATCGAGAGGAACTAGAGACCGGACTTTGAAAATGGCGGCAAAACGTGGGCCCATTTCTGTACACTTTGCTATTTGGGGGATTGTGCTTCGGGAAGGCAATACTCTGCAGGAATGTAAGAAAAAAAATTGACAGTGCAGATTTGCAGATGTGACAGTGTAGCTCAGTTGAACCATTGAACCATCTTTCCTAATTGTAATACCCAAATTGGCCACCATATCTCTCTTTGCTGAGGTCCAGGGGGGTAGTATACACTATTTGCTTTTCTGCTCTCTGCTTCTCTTTACAGAGCCAAGAATCCACATGCTTTTGTACTTGCCTGGTCTGCCATTCTGAAAGATTTGTGTTTGTTCTCTCAGCTTTCAGCGGAAAATTATGCCTTTTAAACATCCCATTTAAATGATACAATTTAACACATATTCTTTCTTTATCTCTTTCCTTAAAAATCCCTTCATTTCATGTTTCTTTTGACAAAACCTTGGATATGTCGAAGTTTACCATTGTATTGCTTTGTGTGAAATTAGAGTACGTAAAATAAAAGGGATAAAGCTACATGGAAACGTTCAACATTCCTTGAAACCCGAGGAACGCTGAAGTGTGTAATTTACCCCTCTGATTCTCAGTGACAGATCTGTCTATTAGCCATGCTGGCGGCGTTTGTAATTGTATTTTCAATGGTTTAAGATGTACCCAATAATTTGTGCCCAGCTGAATGCAAATGAGGCCAATGAAATTTCATTATATTGGAGCATTTATAAGAATGTTTGGTGTGCATTTAAATCCTGCATACCTAATGGAAACTGGATGGTTTGGCAGTTAAAATAGGCATGAACGTACTTGCAAAAAAAAGACACAAAGTGCTGGAGTAACTCAACGGGCCAGACAGAGGGGCAGAGGGTTTCCTGTCCTCCTCAGGGTTGCACAAACTCTGATAAGTCTTCAGCACGGTGGCGCAGCAGTAGAGCTACTGCCTTACAGAGCCAAAGACCCGAGTTTGGACGAGACAGGGTTCAATCCTGACCATGGGTGCTGTCTGTACGGAGTTTGTACGTTCCCCCCGTGACCGCGTTAGTTTTCTCCGAGATCTTCGGTTTCCTCCCACACTCCAAAGACGTGCAGGTTTGCAGATTAATTGGCTTGGTATAAATGGAAATTGTCCCTAGAGTGTGTAGGATGGTGTTAATGTGCGGGGATCGCTGATTGGTGCGGACCTCGTGGGCCGAGGGGCCTGTTTCAAAGCTTTCGGTCATCTCCTTCCATCATTCAGGAATGAAAAGTTGTACCACTCTGCTGCAGCGAGGCAGCCTGTGATGTTTTAGCATGTGTGCATTGTTTTAAGTCTCCTGCAGATGCAAATCAAACATTAATGCCCAGTAATTCAATTGCATGACCATTAGCCAGGTCACACCAGGCCATTGGGAACATTTGTCAAAATCACTTTCTGTTATATAGTCATCCAGCATGGAAACAGGCTCTTCGGCCTAATTTGGCTAGGCTGACAAAAAAAGCCCCATCTAAACTAATCCCATTTGCCCACATTTGGTCCATATCCCTCTAAACCTTTCCGATCTATGTGCCTGTCTAAGTGTCTTTAGATATTGTTATTGTACTTTCCTCAACTGCCTCCACTGGCAATCTATTCCATAAACCCAACATGCACTGAATGCAAAATATGTCCCTCAGGCTCCTATTAAATCTTTCCCCTCTCATCTCATCCTATGTCCACTGGTTCTTGATTCCCCTACTCTGGATAAAAAATAGAAAATGTCAATGGATGATTGATTAATACGGGTGTCAGGGGTTATGGGGAGAAGGCAGGAGAATGGGGTTGAGAGGGCAAGATAGATCAGCCTTGATTGAATGGCGGAGTAGGAATGATGGGCCGAATGGCCTAAGTCTGCTTCTACAACTTAGGAACGCATGAACTGGCAGTCCTCCCTGATCCCCATAATACTGCTGCCCTTCGCCTTATCTGGAATGCTGAATCTGCCCCAATTTCCTACCCTAATGATCTACTAGAATGTCTCGGCGGAACTAATCATGCCTTAGCCTTTTGTTCAGAGGAGTAACTTGCGGCCATACCAGGATGAGTAAGCGTTTACAGACGCTTACGAATTGAAGCGAAGTTTCCGAGTGTACTTAATGAAGGGTCTTGACCCGAAACGTCACCCATTCCTTCTCTCCAGAGATGCTGCCTGTCCCGTTGAGTTAGTCCAGCTTGTTATGCCTATTTTTGGTTTAAACCAGCATCTGAAGTTCCTTCTTACACAAAATAAAACAGGACTTGGCTCTTAGCTGGAGGCCTTACAACTGTGCAGAGAAAGGACATCCATTAAAACCCATTCTCCTCAGTCCATGCTGAATGAAAAGACAAGCAATAAAATTCAATTTCAACTGGAGGGGGGATGAAGTAGCCTTTGTCCCTAAATCTAATAAAAATCCTCTCTAATGCTGTGAATTGGCAAGAGCAGTTTAATGTAACCACAGGATATACTGCCTAGTGTAAAATGTCTGAGAGGCCTTATTGTCCAACTTTGAAGCGAGCTGTATGCGCTCTAACCTGCCCCGGAGTAATAGATGTCAGAATAATTAACCAGAACCTTCACCCCCACGACCTCCCATCTGCTATCCCCATCATAGTTGGTGTTCTCAGATTCAGATTCAGATTCAGATTCAATTTTAATTGTCATTGTCAGTGTACAGTATAGAGACAATGAAATGCATTATCGACTTTCTCTCAGAAATACAGTTAAAACAGCACCAATTTTCCAGAGTACATAGACTGAGCTAGCTGACTGCACTCCCTTACAGGAATCAAAATGCCCCCTTTATATCATGTTGGATACATGGCACGATTATGCTGGAGCAAGCTGCAGTGGTTGATCAAAGGCTCAGGGGGTTGATTTAGTCTCCATAGACTGTAGGCTCTGCTTGATTAGAGTTAGTAAACTGGCCAGAATTCCGACCAGGGTTCGATCTGCACTGATCTCTTGAATTCAAGAACTCTTGAATTAGCTCGCACAGTGGGACAGCCCCATTTGCCTCCACAGCCTTCTAGCATAGTGTTATGGGCCTGTCCCACTGTACGAGCTAATTCAAGAGTTCTCCCGAGTTTCCCCGATTCGAACTCGGAGAATTACGGTAATAGCCGCTCGTAGGCACTCGGGGCTCTTGTGGACATTTTTCAACATGTTGAAAAATCTTCACGAGTCTTCACGAGCTTACCGCGTTTCCCGAGTACCTGCCGTTAGCGTTACGAGCTGCTAAGAGACGTCACGAGCTCCGGCGTACCTGCTACGTACATTCTACGTGCTTACCATGAGTTAGTTTTTTTTAAAACTTGGGAGAGCTCTTGAATTACCTCGTACAGTGGGACAGGCCCTTTAGTGTGTGGGGATTGCTGGTCGGTGTGGACTCGGTGGGCCGAAGGGCCTGTTTCCACGCTGTATCTCTAAACTAAACTAATTCAACAAAAAAAATGTACTCAGGCCAACCACAGTCAACATCTGATCAGTCTGAATAAACATTATTTATCCATGTTCCCTAGAGATGCTGTCTGACCCGTTGAGTTACTCCAGCACTTTGTGACCTTTCAGGCCAGCAACAGCTTGTTTATGCAGCAAAAGGTTGCAAATAAGAACAGTTCTCTTCCAAAGCAAGATCTTGAAATGTGACCCAGTGTCAAGGAAACGGGTGGGAAATCAGGAACTCTTCACGCTCCTTCCCAATGAATCTAAATCTGACGCTATGTTTAACATGTTAAAACATTGTTAGATTATCCATTCATTTGTGTGGAAAGGAGCTCCAGATGCTGGTATATACCGAAAATAGACACAAAATGCTGGGGTAACTCAACGGGTAAGGCAGCATCCTAACCTGCTGAGTTACTCCAGCACTGTGTGTCTTCTCTATTCACTTGCTACAACTTGTCCTATGTATGTCAAGGAGAATTTCATTCACTGATGGGATATCGCGAGATTTGAAAAGACAATCAAAGTCCTGTCTCATTTTCTTTGTTAGTGGGTTTAAAAAAATAAAAACGTTCCATTATAAATCTAAAGTATTTGGGTTAGTTCATTCACTGCTTCTATGTAAGTTTAGTTAAGTCTAGTTTAGAGATACAATGTGGAAACAGGTCTTTGGCCCACGTGAGCAGAGAACCCCTATATTTTAGTTCTATTCTTACACCATAGGAACAATTTATAGAAGCCAATTAACCTACAAACCTGCTCGTCTTTGGGATATGGGAGGAAACTGGAGCACCCGGAGAAAACCCACATGGTTGCAGGGTGAACGTACAAACTCCGTACTGTCGGCATCTGTAGTCAGGAGCGAACCCACGTCTCGGGCGCTGTAAGGCAGCAACTCTACTGCTGCGCCACCGTGTCTTTAGATACAAACCAGGAGCAACTACCCTTTAAATGAATAGTTAAGTCTTTCCCCCCTCTGGTCCTCTGATTCTCGATTCCCCTACTCTGTACAAAAGACTAATTCTGCTCCTAGCACTTATTACCTTATGACCTTATGACACTGTGTGTCTACCCAATCCACTCCTCAAATCATTGCTTAAATTGACATTATATAATAGTTGCTTTTGTGGAAATTGGAATGTAGCATAACAACTAATGATATAATAAAATACTATCAGCATAACGCAGGAATAAAAAAGTAATAAGTCCACAGACCAGCTTTGGTTCCGAATTAGGGCTTTACAATTCACCACCTCTTCTGCTACAGTATCTGCCAATCTTTTGACTTTCACAAGGAATCATGTTCAGCACAGATATTTTGGGCTGAAGGGCCTGCTCCAGTGCTGTTGTGTTGGTCAATGTTTTATGCTCTACATTCGACCGACATGACTGAATTTTGCGACTTTTCATTCCAGCACAAGGTGGAAGTGGCTGAGCCTTTGGTGTGCATGCTCATGAATTATGAACGGCCGGTTGATGTCATCTTCTCTTCTCTCCATTAGCAACATGGTTTCCTGCCAACGTTCTTTTGTGGGCCCCTGTGGCCTCTGTTCCAATGGATTTTCTCACTCAAGTCTCTAACCTAGAAGGGATGAGGTACATGCAGATGAAATTTCAGTGCCGTTAAGAGGATTCCAGCTGGGCTTGTAAAGTTCCACTCGCTGCTGATTGTTCTCCCAGCACCAGGAAGCATTGTCAGTTCTAACCTTAAGGACGATAAACAGCGGGTGGCGGGGAGGGGATGGAGTGGGTGGGGGGAGGATACATGTGTGCAAAATTGATCTCTGGGACACACAATAGTGAATGGCCATCGGGTTTAGATTCAGCCTGGTTTTCTTTTGCTTCGATAGCAATTGGGTGAGAAACATGCTGCTAATTTGCAATAAACAATTTGCCTTCATATTGCGCCCAAGGTGGGCTGGGGAGATACTAAAGAAGTCTCAATTCACAGACTCTGAGAGTATTAGGCTATGGGCTGCGGCTCCAATGAAGTGATTCTGGAGAAATATAAATCAATGGTTACTACACAGCTCCATCAAGACAGCTATTATGGTCATAGAAGTGGTACCAATGCATTATGTTGAAAAGTCATAGGAGCAGAAATTAGGCCATTCGGCCCATTGAGTCCACTCTGTTATTCAATCATGGCTGATCTATATTTCCCTCTCTATTCCATTCTGCTGCCTTCTCCACCATAAACATTGAAGCCTTTTTTCTAATCAAGAACCTGCCAATCTCCACTTTAAAAATACCCAATGACTTGGTCTCCACAGTTGTATGTGGCGACACATTCCACAGATTCACCACCCTCTGGCTGAAGAAGTACCATTGGCAGATAAAATGTAATGGCTGTTCATCTGTTGAGGAATGCGAAGGGGTGGAAGATTGCAACCTTCACGTGGTCCGCCCTGTTTCGACTAATGCAATCAACTCGACGTGCACAAACGGAAGATCAAATAGAAGAAGTTGTCCGACAACTTTAGACTGTGCACGCCACACGACAGAAGAAGAAGAGGAATGCGAAGATAAGTTGTTAAATAGGAGACATTGATAGAGGAGGTGAGGGTACACAAAATGCTGGAGAAACTCAGCGGGTGCAGCAGCATCTATGGAGCGAAGGAGATAGGTAACGTTTCGGGCCGAAAACCTTCTTCAGACCTTAGAGGAGGTGAGTTGGCCTGAGAGGTTATAGCGGAGTGTGATTGTAGTTCTGTAATGTTGCTATGGGCACGGCCGTCAGTGAGAGAGTGCAATATGTGACAGTCCTCATCCCTGTCCCTGGTCCCAGAGATGAGCTATTTTATTCCCCTCGCACATTCATTCATTGTTTGACGTGGTAATTGCAAACCCTTGTCTCAAATCTGGTTAATTAGCCTGAAAGGCCTCCATCAGCCAGTGGGGCTCGGATTCTTCACAGCGAACCTTCTGTTCAAAGACGGCAGGTGTTCCTGCTTGTCTTCGCCACGACTTTTCGTTAAGGCTATTTCTTCCCTCTGTCAAGAATCTCAGAAAAGGCAATTGTTTCCGAGGGGATAATGGGCAGGGGAAGAAATAGTACTTGCGACATATTTCCTGCTGTTGCCTCGTGACAAGTTGAATATTATCTATTAGAATGCTAGGCCAGCCTTGCAGATATCTGTGCGATTTCAAAGATAGACACAAAGTGCTGGAGTAACTCAATGGGTCAGGCAGCATGTCTAGAGAAAAAAAATGGGTAATGTTTCGGATCGCGACCCTTCCTCAGACTGATTCACTCCAGCATGTTGTGTCTATCTTTGATATAAAACCACATCTGCAGTTCTTTGTTTCTACATTTTGTCAGTCTGAACAGAAGTCACGACCCGATACATCAACCAACCAACTTACTTTAATCATTCCTGCATCATCCACATTTAAACGTTAATCAATTGCACTTAAAATATAAGATTAGCTTGCTATGCTTAACATGAGCCTCTTAGATTTCTTTAGTGCAAGCATGCAAATATATGAGTATCTGCTCCTAAATAAAATCACAATTAAACGGTCAGCAGGAATTTGCACGATGTGTTGGTCTGATTCAGACTGCACTTTGTGAGAGAGTGTTGGAAGCAAATTCAAGAGTAATCTTTGAAAGGGAATTGAGGGAAAATACCTAACGTTGGCAAAGAGAGGAGAGAATGGTTGGCAGTTCCAAAATACAGGAATAATGGGCCAAATAACCTTCCTTGAGCTTTCTTCAGTGATCCAGAATATCGCAGTGTCAGATTCTGCTGAAGGCTAAATGCAAGAGTCGGCACATCTCAGCCCCAGACACATTTGTCCTCATTAATTATTAACCATGTGCATTTTGTTGCTATTTATAGGTGTATTACATGGATGGGGACACAAGGGATTGCAGGGCCCATCTCCAGAATCTTGAGCAAAGAAAAGCAAATGGCTGGAGGAACGCAGTGGGTCAGGCAGCACCTGAATTGCCACTATCCTCAATGGTCTAACATGCATGGAACATCTATTATTATACCTTAACCTGCAGAGTCTCAGTACACTCAAGTGCAAGCATTGCAACACAGGAGTTGTGTGTAGGAAGGAACTGCAGATGCTGGGTTTACACCAAAGGAAGACACAAAATGCAGGAGTAATATAGTGACAAGGGGGACATAGAAACATAGAAAATAGGTGCAGGAGGAGGCCATTCGGCCCTTCGATCCAGCACCGTCATTCATTGTGATCATGGCTGATCGTCCGCTATCAATAACCCGTGCCTGCCTTGTCCCCATATACCTTGACTCCACTAGTCCCTAGAGCTCTATCCAACTCTCTCTTAAATCCATCCAGTGATTTGGCCTCCACCGTCCTCTGTGGCAAGGAATTCCATAAATTCACAACTCTCTGGGTAAAAAAGTTTTTTCTCACATCAGTCTTAAATGACCTCCCCTTTATTCTAAGACTGTGGCCCCTGGTTCTGGACTCATCCAACATTGTAGGGTTTTCATAGAAGATCAGGGAAGGGTGAGATGAGGATGAACAAAAAGATGAGTGTCTTTCTTCTCTGGGCTAATGAGGACTCGGCCTGCCATTATTACTTTCAGTCCATTGTGCCCTGCTGTGAATTGTAGGTTACAGGCAAAGATCCTATATCGGAGCAAGATAGATCACTCCTGCTAAATGCAATGGGCTGACGCAACGGAACGGAACGTGGGCCTTTTTTTCAAGCATTTCCGTAAACCGGCCCGACCCGACCCGACTATAGTGTAATCAGCATTGCGGGGGAATAGTTTGTGTTAATAAATTAAAATTCTGAAAATGGGAAGAAGATTTGTACCAAACAACTTTTATTTTTACGAGGATGTTTCCGTAACCGGCTTCCGTCTCCGCACTAGTACCCTATGGGATCTTTGTTGCGGAGACGGAAGCCGAAAATTACCCATGAATCTGCCCATGACCGTACTACGTCTTTTTTGTTGAGTGATCTATCTTGCTCGCTATAGGATCTTTGGCTATAGGAGTGGCAGATGACATTGGAGTAGGACCAAGGTGCAGTTGGGACATGTTGGTCGGCATGGACAAATCGGGCTGAAGGGCCTGTTTACCCATGTAAATCGAGGGCGGAAATCTGTTTTTAAAAAAAACAGATGTATCAAGAAGCATGGAAACAGATTTAAATTATGGGCTAAAAATACAAAGGGGAAAGTGATTAAAAAAAACGTTCTTGTGAAGAATAGCTACGATCTGCAACTTGCTAAATGCAGAAGTGCTTGCAATTGAGTCGAACTGGACTTTTAAAAGGGCTTTGAGGGAAAATAATTTGCAGGGCTTTGTGGAAAGTGTGGGGGATGGGAGCAACAGGATTTCTCTATTATGTCCTGTGTAGGCCCGTGGCTCCTTCAGTGTTTGCAGTTTCAAGAGCAGAAGCAAAGCTTCCAGTTCTACAGTTAAACCTCAACGCTCATCTGCAGGAAGTCAGTCTGCTTTTCTGCATGTTTCTGCGCGTGTTAACCGCATCCTTAGCACCGAGGCCTGCGTTACATGCAGGAAACATAGGTCTGTGAGCAAAATACCGCCTGCTGATGATGTGAACAAAGTACAGCAGAGCCCACATTAATTAACTCTTAGTGCTTCCAGCATGTCGAGTGACCTTTGATGGACTGAGAGTCAAATTCATAGAATCATCAGGTTTTATTTTTAATGACGGTAATGACTCACTGATGTGACTCCAGGTCCCTTCTGCATCACTCAGCTGAGAGTCATAGAGTCATATAGTGATACAATGTGGAAACAAGCCCTTCGGCCGAACTTGCCCACACTGGCCAACATGTCCCAGCTACACTACTTCCACTACCTGCCCCTGGTCCATATCCCTCCAAACCTGTACTATCCATGTACCTGTCTAACTGTTTCTTAAACATTGGGATAGTCCCTGCCTCAACTACCTCCTCAGGCAGCTCGGTCTACAGTATACACCCACCACCCTTTGTGTGAAAAAATTACCCCTCAGATTTCTATTAAGTCTTTTCCTCTTCACCTTGAACCTGTCCTCTGGTCCTCGATTCCCCTACTCTGAGCATGAGATTCTGTGCATCGACCCGATCAATTCCTCTCATGTACCTTGTCGCATGTTGCTGCTTTTCTATTTGTGTTAATTCAGCTTCATCTTATTGACACTTAGTCACTCTTCCCCACAATATCTTGACTGGATTGCTATTGATGCTAATGCAGCTTCCTCATCTTCTCCACTCTTTAGCCCATTCTCTGGAAACCTCTCAGCGACAGTATCACGACCGACACAGAGCTGCATCTTGCACAGTTTTGCCAAAAGCAAAATATGGCGTCTACTTAGAAAACTGGGGATTTCTAAGGAAAGATCTTCAAGCCAAAATGTTAGCTCTCTTTCCTTCTGCCAGATAACCTAAATGTGTCCAAGATTTTTCTGTTTTTATTCCATCAGAATCATTCCATCACAATGCGGGTTTGTGACTTATACTAATCCACGTCCCCCAATCAGACTCAAAATCTTGTCATTGTTTGCCTGAGATGGTGAACACATGATCCTCCCTTCCTACCACAACCCTCCAACCCACCAATGTCAAGGCATTTTATCAATGGTGTATATAGGGAGGACATAGAATGTACAATATAATACAGTAGAGATTGACACAAAATGCTAGATTTACTCAGCAGGTCATAAGTTTATAAGTTATCGGAGCAGAATTAGGCCATTCGGCCCAACAAGACTACACAACCATTCTATCATGGCTGAACTATCTTTCCCTCTCAACCCCATTTTCCTGCCTTTGCCCCATAACCTCTGACACACGTAGCATCTCTGGAGAACATGGCTATGTGACGTTTTGGGTCGAGACTCTTCTTCACACTGAAGAAGTATTCTGACCTGAAATGTTGCCTAGACAGGTTCTCCAGGGATGCTGCCTGGCCCGCTGAGTTGCTCCAGAAGTTTGTGTCTATCTTTGGTATAAACCAGCAACTGCAGTTCCTCGTTATTACATAGAACAGCACAGCACAGGAACAGGCCCTTCGGCCCACAATGTCTGTTCCAAACATGATGCCAATATAAACTAATCTCATTTGCCTGCACATAATCCATATAATGCCTGGTAAATGCCAGATTTTTCTTATTAATATTCATATCTATATCTCTATTCATATTCAGCTTTATTCAAAGTAAATGCTGCATCCTGCCTCTAGACCCCGCAAGATTCTTAGTGGTCTGCTGGGTTCAGATGTTTAAGTTTTAGTTTGTTAATCCCTTGCAGCAGCTGCGTGAATATCTGTTGGCCCCCCTTCTTCTATCCATCCATTAGGAAACTGAATGAATGGCGCAGCGGTAGAGTTACTGCCTTACAGCGTCGGAGACCCGGGTTCGATCTCGATTATGGGGTTCTGTCTGTACGGAGGTTGTACGTTCTCACTTTGACCTGCGTGGGGTTTTTTCCGAGATGTTCGGTTTCCTCGCACACTCCAAAGACATACAGGTTTGTGGGTTAATTGGCTTGGTACAAATGTAAAAATTGGCCCTAGCATGTGCAGGATAGTGTTGGAATGCGGGGATCGCTGGTCGGTGCGGACTCAATGGGCCGAGGGGCCTGTTTCCGCACGGTATCTCTAAAACTAAAAACGAAAAGACTGGATGGATTATATTCAGACAGTCACCTTTGCAAGTTAGCAGTAACAATAATTTGGTGGCATGGAGTCAATGGAGAGATAGATGAGACATAGAGCGTAACAGGCAAGCAGAAATTCCCACTTCCAATACTTTTATTTGGATATAATAGTGTGTTTTAGTGCTTGGGGAATCAATGTAACCCATAAAACATAGCAAGTTAAAGGCGAGGACACGGTTGGCGAAGGTATTGTTGCTAAATTTTACAACGTTTTAATAATTCAAGTTTAATTCAATATGTAAATCAATGAATATTTTAAAATCAATTATGAAATGTTATTTTGATATAGATCCAAATCGTTAAAAGTAATTTCAGCCAAACATTAAAACAAGCCCTGTGATAATTTCATGCATTATAAATAAGGAAATATTATTGGCTTATTGTCCTTCAATGGAAATCTGAGCAAAAAATACATTGTTAATAAATTGTGGTATTTGCAATTTCGGATTATGACTAAAAAATCTGTCTGTGTTTTCAAATTATGCATTTTAAGCCAATGATTGTCTGGGGGTAATTTGGATTGTTAATAGGTCTCTGGGAAGGAACTGCAGATGCTGGTTTAGACCGAAGATAGACACAAACTGCTGGAGTAACTCAGCGGGTCAGCAGTTTGAAGAAGGGTTCCGACCTGTAACGTCACCTATTCCTTTGCTTCAGGGATGTTGCCTGACCCGCTGAGTTACTCTGGCATTCCTACCTCTAGCTTCACAATTCGCAACCATTCAATCCATTCATCATCTTCTGTCTTTTGTGTGATGAATGGATTGGTCCAGCTGCCCCTCAGCCCTCCTCCCCATTGGCCCCGGCGCCCGTCAATCACCGCCGCGCCAGCAAGCTTGGTTGAGGTGAGGCTGACACAACTTCCAGCGCCCATTGTCAAACCATCCGCCTATCAACACCCACCCCCTCAACTCCCCACAATCAGTCTGTAGAAGGCTCCCAATTCGCTGCCGGACTTTGTCCTGCCATTCCTCTCTTCCAGCCTTCCTCTCCACTCTCCCCCCCCCCCCAACCACTCCCCACAGTCAGTCTGTAGAAGGGTCCCAACTTGAAACGTCACTCATGCATGCTCTCCAGAGATGTTCTGTGACCCGTTGAGTTACTCCAGCACTTTGTGTCTTCTAATCATGGCTAGATACACAGCAGGGCTCCTGCTTTTCTAACCGCCCAGAGGTTATACGTGTGTCAGCCAAATAGCCTTTCTCTTCCCATCCCACCATCTCCATAATTAATAAATCTTCAAAGAGAATTTCAGTTAATTGTTCTACAGGGCTACATCAATATTCAATGATGCCTACTATGTTCTGTTGTGCTATGCAAAGAAAGATTTTCATTGTCCTGTCAGGGACACATGGCAATAAACTATTTTGACTCTTGACTCTTTGGACTCTTTGACTATTCTTTGACTATTAATTTTTAATCCCTTGAAAGTCCAAGACAATCTCCAAGACTCCAAGACACACTTCACCATGGCACAGCAGGTAGAGCTGCTGCCTCACATCGGCAAAGACCTGGGTTCGATCCTGACCTTGGGTGCTGTCTGTGTGGAGTTTGCACGCTCTCTCTGTGACCGCGTGGGTTTCCTCCCACATCTGAAGGATGTGTGGGTTTGTCGCTTAATTGGCTTCTGTATATTGACTCTAGTGCATAGGATATCGAATTAGATTAGAAATTAGTCTGAAGCTGGGTCTCGACCCAAAATGTCACCCATTCCTTCGTTCTACAGATGCTGCCTGTCCCGCTGAGTTACTCCAGCATTTTATGCCTATCTTCAGTTTAAACCAGCATCTACAGTACCTTCCTACACATATAGAATTAGTGTATGGGTGATCGCTGCTCAGCGCGGATTCAGTGGCCGAAGAGACCGTTTTCACGCTGTATCTCTAAACTAAAGCCTAGAAGGTGCCGACCCTACTAGCCAATTTCCCCTGAATGAATAGTAAGCAGAGCAGGATTCCAATGGAATTGCAACTGCCAAGTGTGCATTTCCACCAGCTCCTATTGCTCCTGAAGTGAGACCACCACAGGATATGAAGAGAGAATATGTGCAGAATTTATATAGGCTGCATGGAGCGGCAGCGGTAGAGTTGCTGCCTTACAGCACGGGGACCCGGGTTCGATCCCCACTTCAGGTGCTGTCTGTATGGATTTTGTACGTTCTCCCCCTGACCTGCATGGGTTTTCTCCGGGATCGCCGGTTTCCTCCCACACTCCAAAGGCATACAGGTTTGTATGTTAATTGGCTTGGTATAATTGTAAATTGTCCCTAGTGTGTGCAGGATAGTGTTGGTGTGCGGGGATCGCTGGTCGGTGCGGACTGGGTTTGCAGAAGGGCTTGTTTCCATGTTGTATCTCAAACTAAATTAAACAAGACTAAACCTACCTTGGTGTCATGATGCTGTGGAATTACACTAAATCTCAGTCTTCCTCCAATTTTTATTTAACCTTCATTTCAGTTTCCCAGACTTCTTCTCTGATTTCCTTTCTAAATTCTCCTTAAAAACCTGTAACTTTGCTCAAACATTTAAAACCTTCTTTTAAGACAATGTGTCAAATTACTAACAAGAGCACGATTAGACAGTTAGCGATGTGGGAACATGATTATACCGTTCTTAACCTCAACCATCTGGGATTCATATCTGGCCATAGCAGATCAGATGAAAAATCTGCCTGTATCACCTTACTATAAAGAGCATAAACCCCTGGCCTTTATGTAACTCCAGACAGGCAGCAACGTGATTGATTCATAACTGGCATGGTTCAGTAAACTACTCAGGTCAAGGGCATTCGGGGTGGGCAGTAAATCCCGGCCTGTCCTGTGATCCCCGCATCGATGGATACCCAAATGAATAATGTAACTCCTACAATGTAGAGAAAGGCAGCATTATCAAAGAGAAGACAGACACAAGAAGCTGGAGTAACTCAGTGGGACAGGCAGCATCTCTGGAGAGAAGGAATGGGTGACGTTTCGGGTTGAGACCCATCCTCAGACTGAAGAAGGGTCTCGACCCAAAAAGTCACCCATTCCTTCTATCCAGGGATGCTGCATGTCCTGCTGAGTCACAGCATAGATCAGCCATGATTAAATAGACTTGATGGACCGAATGGCCTAATTCTGCTCCAAGAAGTTATGAACTTACGATGGAGAAGCTTTTGATAGTTCTGCTACTGGACAACACAACATGTTTAGTTTAGTTTAGCGATACAGTGTGGAAACAGGCCCTTCGACCCACTGACTCCATACCGACCAGTGATCCCTGCACACTTACACTATCCTACACACACTAGGGACCTTTTTCTTACATTTTGTACCAAGCCAATTAACCTACAAACCTGTGTGTCTTTGGAGTGTGGGAGGAAACTGAAGATTGCGGAGAAAAGCCCACACGCAAACTCTGTACAGCCAAGCACCCGTGGTCAGGATCGAACCTGGGTCTCTGGTGCTGTAAGGCAGTGGCTCTACCGCTGCGCCACCGGGCCGCCCCTCGCTGGGATGTGCTGGGATTTATTTATCCACCAAAGAGGTGAATGGTTTATCTGCGCCAGCAGTGATAAGTCCTGAAGCTGCTTGTACAATCCACCTCATGTGGATGGATCTATCTTGCTAACCACCACGTTTTCTGACACACCATTCCACCCCTAACATACAGCCTGAAGGTATAATCTGGTTTGGTTCAGACTAATAACCATCCACTTCCTCTTATTGTAATTCACCATCCTCACCGAAGCAAGGTCAGTGATCTTCTGTACACTTGTCTAACACTAGAGTACTTGGGCACACTTGTGCGAGAGGGAGAGATGAATGAGCTATAATTTATAGTGACATATAAAATAAATGAGAATGAAATGTGTAGAAACATCTTAAATCGGCGTAGTTGCTGAAAAGAGGAAAGCAGAACGTCTGTAGTTTGTTGCCCTCTACACACAATCCATCGATGAGAACTGAGGAGGGAGGTTGTTGGAACATACGTAGAACTGCCGAGCTCAGGAACGGCCCCTTCGGCCCATGTTAAGAGTCAAGAGGGTTTTATTGCCAAATGTCCCAGATAGAACAATGAAATTCTTACTTGCAGCAGCACAGCAGAATATATAAACATAGTAGACTGTAAACAATATAATAAATGAGAAAAACAAGTTCAGTGTGTGTATATACACACACACACACACACACACACACACACACACACACACACGCATACATGCACATAAAAAAACAAACAGAAAATAATAGTGCAATAATAACAATAATAGTCCATGTAGTTCAGAATTTAATTGAGATTGTAGTGTTTAATAGCCTAATGGCTGTAGGGAAGTAGCTGTTCCTGAGCCTGGACCTGCAGCAACCTTGATGCCAATCTAACTACGCCCCTTCGCCTCATACATGAGCTGTATCCCCCTATCCTTTGCCTGTGGTGTCTGTCTAAAACGCCTCTTAGATGTGGGACAGGCCCTTTATAGTTCTCAGGCTCCTGTCCCTTCTTCCCGATGGTAGTGGTGAGATGAGTGTGTGGGTTCCTGATGATGTTGGCTGCCTTTTTGAGGTGCGACTAGGATAGATCCCTTCTATCTTAAGCAGCTTTAGAATTGGCACATGGAAGTGCAGGGAATACAGGAGAAGGATCATGTACAGGGAGAGATCAGTTTAACCTGGCATCAGGTCGCCACAAACATTGTTGGCTGAAGGGCCCATTGCAGTGCTGCACTGCTCTGTGTTCTACAGTTGTAGGTGAAAGGAAAGATTGTACAAAAACTAGGGCAGAGATGAAGGGCCAACTGCCTTCGCTCTACGCTGAATGATTCTATCATCTTCACATTAATTAGTGGAGTAGTATCACTCTCCTCATAAAGTGAGAGTTTACGTTTCTTGATTTGAAATTTGTAGTTATTTTTAGTTAAATATTCTCCCCCAACTAGATTCCAATTTATGTGATGTCTTTCCATGTTTAATAAAAAAATAGGATCATCTGTGCAGTTATTTCAAGGACATTTTTCAATAAGAGAGGTGATACTCCAGGCATGAATTAATCTTTTATAATTAGTTCAGCTTTCTATCGTCTCTCACTTGGTATTCAGATTTCCTCGAGGACATTGACTAGGAGAGCCTTTGAGATGCCGTAAAGCCAATACTATCTCTGTCATACTCAAATCACCTTGGAAATATTATTACTCTGTAATACTATCCCTGTCACGTACTCAAATCTCCTTGGAAATATTATTACTCAACAATACTATCTGTCGTACTCAAATCTCCTTGGAAATATTATTACTCAACAATACTATCTTTGCCATGCACTCAAATCACCATATGGAAACATTATTACTTAACAATATTATGTCATACTCAAATCTCCTTGAAAATATTATTACTCAGCAATACTATCTCTATCATGTACATCAATCAAATTGATTAGTATGGATTCCAGGCGTTATGGAGTGAAGGCAGGAGAATGGAGTTGAGAGGGAAAGATAGACGATAGGCTGAATGGCCTAATCCTGCTCCTATCACTTGTGAACTTCTTCTTGGAGATAGTATTACTCAGCAATATTCAAATCTCCTTGGAAATGTTATTACTCAGTTACGACAATATATAGAACTAAATGATGAAAATATGACTGGTAATTTCGACATCACTCTAGTCCCATGGTTTCCAGGCATCGTTTTAAATGCTAAACATTGTACATTCAGGAATTCTGTCCTTTGTCGCCCCAGCCCTTCTCCCATCTTGTTCTCAGCATCTTTAGTCTGCTTCCTCCTCCTACCCCTCCCAGCCTGCCCTTCCTCTGGCTTCTGGCTGGACATGTCTAGAATGAAAGCTTATTCACAACGTTTCAGCAATTCATTCCTCCCCGTCTTATTCCATAGTCATTTGAACTTTTTCCAATGCTCGGTGTATTCCTGTCACTAACATGCTCTAGTCCTAATCATTCTCCCCTCTGCTGAATTGTGCTTTGTATTCTGTTTAGTCTCTTTCTTTTGCAGCTGAGCGCAGGGTAGGTTTGAGCTTCTTTGGGCTGCTTTGCTTCCGCCGTTTGGTTCTGTGCGTTCACACCCAGCAGCCAGCAGCCTGTTGCCATGGTGACCGAGGGTCGGTTGCCACTCCGAAGCGTTCACGGGGAAGTGGCAAGCGTGTTCTCGCATGTCGGCTTCATGTCAATCACACAACACCCATCCATATCTGAGGAAGGATGTGCTGGCTCTGGAGGGGGTCCAGAGGAGGTTTACAAGAATGATTCCAGGAATGAGCGGGTTTGCATTTGATGAGCGTTTGACGACACTGAGCCTCTACTCGCTGGAGTTTAGAAGGTTGGGGGGGGGGGCTCATTGAAACTTACAGAATAATGAAAGGCATCGATAGAGTGGATGTTTTTCCACTAATGGGAGAGTCTAGAACCAGAGGTCATAGCCTCAGAATTAAAGTGGTCTCTTTTAGAAAAGAGGTGAGGAGAAACTTCTCGAGTCAGAGGGTAGTTAATCTGTGGAACTCATTGTCGCATAGGGCTGTGGAGGGCGTCAGTGGATATTTTTAAGGGAGAGATGGACAGATTTTTGATTAGAACGGGTGTCGAGGGTTATGGGGAGAAGGCAGGAAAATGGGATTAGGAGGCAGAGATCAGCCATGATTGAATGGCAGAGTAGATTCGATGGGCCGAATGGCCAAATTCTACTCCATAACCTGTGAACTGCATATTGCTCCTATGTCTGTGTGTGAGTGCCAGTGCACATGTGTAAGGTTGTTTGCAGGCTTCTGTTTTTATTATTGAACACATTTTTCTTAGAGTGCGTGTCTGCGTGTGTCTGCGTGTGTGCGTGTTTATGTGTCAGATGTGCGGTCCAAAGATTGAGACAAAATGCGTGAGTAACTCAGTGTGTCAGGCAGCATTTTCTGAAGAAAAAGATTAGGTGACGTTTCGAGGCAGAACCCTTCTTCAGACTCAAAGCACAGGTGGGGGTGGGGGGGGGGGGGAGGGGGATAACTGGAGACGTGAAAAAGCCAGATTAAATAAAGACTGGCAAAGGATGACCTCAGCCCTTCCTGAGGTCATCCGGAGGAACATGCCTGAATGTGTGGTCCTCTATCTGTCTGCTGCATCTTTCAATACATGGGTGTGTCTCTCTTAGTTTTGAGATACAGTGTGAAACCTGGCCGTTTGGCAGATCGAGTTCTTGCCGACCAGCGATCACATGCACATTAATTATATCCTACACATGATGGACAATTTACAGGTCAATTAACCTAAAAATATGCACGTCATTGCAATCTGGAGGGAAACCGGAGCACCTGGAGAAAATCCACGTGGTCACTGGGGGAACATGCAAACTTTGTGCAGACGGGATCAAAGCCGGGTTTCTGGCACCGTGAGGCAGCAACTCTACTGCTGCGCCACTGTGCCGGCCTCTATGTACGTGTGCGCGCATGTGTTTGTCACGCCGTTCTTCCGTGTCTATCTCTGCATGTGCGTGTCTGACTCTGCGTGAGTACATCTGTCTCTGCATGTGTGTGTCTGTCTGTCTCTGCGTATGTCTGTCTCTGCATGTGTGTGTCTGTCTGTCTCTGCGTGAGTACGTCTGTCTCTGCATGTGTGTGTCTGTCTGTCTCTGCGTATGTCTGTCTCTGAATGTGTGTATCTGTCTGTCTCTGTGTGAGTATGTCTGTCTCTGCATGTGTGTGCGTGTCTGTCTCTGCAGGTGTGTGTCTGTCTGCGTGTGTCCTTTCCTACTATCTTATGTGAGTGTGTCTGCTGTGCACATCTCTCTCTTTCTCTTGCGAACGTCAGCCTTTATGTCTGACAGAATGTCAACAACTGGGCAATATTCCTGGGAGAATTTGTCACAGATGGCAACTCACAATGAGCAGACACACTAGGCATCAAAGAGGAGACATATTACACCCTTGTTTATGACACAGCCACCCAAGAACGTTACGATTAATCCAGTGAACTGTTACGTTTCGTACTTTTAACCCTGTGGGAACCTCATATTAATGAGTCTTCAGACAGCAGGAGAATTTACTATCGTATTAATAGTTTCATTGTTTTTTTATGATTGTATAAATGAAAGAGGATGTGTCTGTGGACTTACTACTGGTACTCGAGTTCCCAATGTTGGGGGAAGTCCAGAACCAGGGGCCACAGTTTAAGAATAAGGGGCAAGACATTTAGAACACAGACGAGGAAACACTTTTTCTCATAGAGAGTTGTGAGTGTGTGGAATTCTCTGCCTCAGAGGGCGGTGGAGGCAGGTTCTCTGGAAGCTTTCAAGAGAGAGCTGGATAGGGCTCTTAAAGATAGCAGAGTCAGGGAATATGGGGAAAAGGCAGGAACGGGGTACTGATTGGGGATGATCAGCCAAGATCACATTGAATGGCGGTGCTGGCTCGAAGGGCCGAATGGCCTACTCCTGCACCTATTGTCTACTGCATTACTTGCACTGACTAAGGGATTTCATATATTTTAATTTTAATTTTGTGCACAAATATTTAATTCCAACACAGAAATGCTATTTTTTTTTTTACTGTGGCTGCAATTTAGTTCAGTTCAGTTCAGTTTATTGTCACATGTACCGAGGTTCAGTGAAAAGCTTTGGTTGCGTGCTAACCCGTCAGCTAATTCAGTAGTTCACCAAAATGATGCATTGCCCTCCTGTGAAGCTAGACATTTAAGCCCCTGCAGGTTTTTCAACCACAAGTTATGTTACAGGTCCACCGCTTGTTTTCCGGTACCCTTGGTTCCAGGCTTTCTGGATCATCCGTTTTACCGGACCAACAGAAGTCGCGGCCTCTGAGAGGAGTCCAACAGTACTGGAACGATCCGTATAAGCTGGCGAGGGAATGAGATAGTGGCCCAGAAAGTCGGCCTTGGAAGTCGGCTATGAGAACGGATCTGCTGGCTCCGGCTGGGCTGGACTTCCAGAGCCCTGGACAAAGGGGGGCAAATTCCACCCTCCAATCGGCCACAGAGGTCCCGATCGGCCACCTCACCCGGCCTAGGCACCACATTTATCGGGAGACAATAGACAATAGACGCAGGAGTAGGCCATTTGGCCCTTCGAGCCAGCACCGCCATTCAATGTGATCATGGCTGATCATCCCCAATCAGTACCCTGTTCCTGCCTTCTCCCCATATCTCCTGACTCCGCTATTTTCAAGAGCCCTATCTAGCTCTTTCTTGAAAGCATCCAGAGAACCTGCCTCCACCGCCCTCTGAGGCAGAGAATTCCACATACTCACCACTCTTTGTGAGAAAAAGTGTCCGTTCTAAATGGCTTAATCCTTATTCTTAAACTGTGGCCCCTGGTTCTAGACCCCCCCAACATCAGGAACATGTTTCTGCCTCTACCGTGTCCAAGCCCTTAACAATCTTATATGTTTCATAGAGAAGTCTCTACCTTGAGACCTTCGGGGGGGGGGGGGGGGGGGAAATATCAACTGTGCTCTCATAATTTTGGCCGGATCAAAGCAGGAGCCGGACTACCAGTTGCCAGAAAAATCAGTGGCGGACCTGTATCACCAAGTCTACCTCTGCTCTCAGTTGAAAGCAATGTCAGTGGCGATAACTCAACACAGTGAAGCAACCACAATCTCAGACCAATTACCTCTCTCCCCACTGAGATCAGCAAGGACAGAAAACGACACTAAATCTAAACAAGTAATTGAAGTAACAGCGCTTAGTGTGTAGGAGGGTTGTGAGGCAGGGTTATACACAAGGTCCTATAAACAGCAACATGACAAACGGCCACCTAATCTACTTTAGTCACTGAAACTTTGTGGCTACAATCACAAATACTTTCTTTGCCTTGTTGACCTCCCCATCATCCCACAGGCTGATTGTGAAGCTTCACAGCTCAGGACTCATATAATTCAACTGTTACACTGCCAATCACAGCCACAGCACTGCCGGTATCGAACTCCCGTTCTGCCCTGCGTTGCTGAACTGCTGTCCACCTCTTTAATCACATTTGGACTATCCTTGATCGGACTCTGCTGGCTCTCCCTTGCACTAAACGTCAACGCCTTATCATGTATCTATACACTGTAAATGCTCGAGTGTAATCATGTATTGTCTTTCCGCTGACTGGATAGCACACAACAAAAGCTTTTCACTGTACCTCGGTACACATGACAATAAACTAAACTGAACTGAACCCGATTTCCTTCGGGAATCCCCTGAAGATGTCTCCTCACTACTAGCCCAACGCTCCACCCCTCCACTTCCCCACAATTGGCAATGTATAGAATGCTCTTTCATCCTGATGTATATATTTGTCACATGTGCCAAGGTACAGTGAAATTCATTTTTCTACACAGTTCAGTACAAGTGTCATTACACATAAGCACTGATATACATGTTAGATAAGCATCTCAGATACAGTACAAGTGTACAGCAGTAGTACACTGAGGCAGTATACAGAGTCTGTGAGAAAGAACTGCAGATGCTGGTTTAAATCGAAGATGGACACAAAATGCTGGAGTAACTCAGCGGGACAGGCAGTATCTCTGGAGAGAAGGAATGGGTAACGTCACGGGTCGAGACCCTTCTTCAGACTGATCAACGGGTGACGTTTCGGGTCGAGACACTTCTTCAGACTGAAATATACAGAGTTGCCAGTTTGGCGCCATTTTCAAGTCCCAGTGGTTGCAAGTGCCGGGAGTACAGGCACATCCGTGATTCTATCCAAACCCCTTTGGGCACACCGCTTGAAGCCATGGGATCAGGCTTAATGAACACACAATCTTCACACCCCACCATCTCCCCCGGTACATCCTTTGCCTTAGTTCACTGTCAAGCATTTGAGACGATTTACCCTTGTGAGGCATCTATTCACCCAATTATCAAAATCAAAATGTGTTCAGCTAATGCCTTCTCCCGCTTACTGACGGTAAATAATAACTTCCAGCCTTGCCAGGAATGTTCAAAAAGCCAAAATGAAAACCCACTGGCTAATTTAACCAAATGCAAATTAATAAGAGTCAGGAAAGCTACAGAATTCCCATAAAGCAATTAGTTCAGTAATATCTTTCAGGGCAAGAAGCTTCTCGGGCTGACTGTAAAAGGCCATATGGTTGTATGAAACTACAGCAAGTTAGACTTCAACATCACCAGAGCAGATGATCTTATCATCAGCATCTCAGCTGCAGCAAGCTGGCTGACTCACTTGCTAGTCAAGTCAAGTCACTTTTATTTCTAGAGCACATTTAAAAAACAACTCTCGTTGGCCAAAGTGCTTTACATTGGTGGAGGTACTAACGTTATACAACAGTGGTTCATAGATTAAGTACATACATAAATACATATATATAGCCCTCCCTCAGAGGACGTCAAGAAAGGCTTGATAGAGTAAAGATGAGTTTTAAGTCTCGACTTAAAGGAGTCGACGGAGGGGGCAGTTCTGATGGGAAGAGGGATGCTGTTCCACAGTCTAGGAGCTGCAACCGCAAAGGCACGATCGGTCGCCCCTGAGCTTACGCCTAGACCGCGGGATGTTCAGTAACCCCAAGTCGACCGATGTGAGGGACCTGGAGGTGGTGTGGTGGGTGAGCAGACTTTTAATGTAGGTGGGGGCAAGTCCATTAAGGGCTTTGTAGACACGAAGGAGGATCTTGAAATGTATTCGGAACCGCACAGGGAGCCAGTGGAGAGAGGCCAAGGTCGGGATGATGTGGTCCCTTTTTCGGGTGCCCGTGAGGAGTCTCGCTGTGGCGTTTTGGACCAGTTGCAGGCGGGACAGGGAAGATTGGGAAGATTGCTAACCTGCAGCAAGTTCACAAAGATCTTCACTGGCAGCAATGCCATTCGGACATCACGAGGCTGTACAAACAAATTAGAGTCCTTCCTTTCAAGTGACACTAATTCCGCAGACTACGACTGACTTTCAAGTTTAATACTGTGTGTAGAGTCAATAAAGAAGGCTCACATCTCCAGTCTGGAATCAGGCATCAAATCCCTTCATTCTCCACCCAGTCTTCATTAAGACAAGCAAAGAAATCAAAGCAGAGACCAGAGTCCTTGAAGACGATTATCCTCCAAGTTTAAACGCATAAAAACATATCCAACCTGAATTTCTTGCTTGAATTCACATTTAATTAAATTGTAAGAAGGATTTACAATTATACAAAGGACGTCATGCTTCACAATCCTGTCCCAGTTAGTGTAATGGGAGAACCTTGCTCCCACTGCATTGGGACATATGAACTAGGAGCTGGAGTAGACCATCTGGCCCGTAGAGCCCACACCACCATCATGGCGGTTCTACCTTTGCGCCATTTTCCTCCACTATCATCATATCCCTTAATTCTCTTAATATTGAAGAAAGGATGCACTTTCCATCGAGGACGTACAGTGAAGGTTCCTGTATCCTGCAATCTATTGCTGTGTTGAACACACGAGTTTCCACAGGTCTCTGGTGTGGAGAATTCCAAGGAAGAAATATCTCCCTGTCTCTGTCCTTACTCCGAAACTGTGACGGCAGACAAAAATGCTGGAGAAACTCAGCGGGTGAGGCAGCATCTATGGAGCGAAGGAAATAGGCAACCTTTTTGGGACGATACCCTTCTTCTGAAACTGTGACTCTTGGTTCTAGATCCAGAGAAAACATTCTCCCGGCATCCGGCCCTGTTGTGAATTTTGACACTTTCGATGAGATCACCTCTCATGCTTCCGAACCCGAAAAAGCGCATTTTCTCTCCTTCTTCAAAAGTGCACTCTCTCTCTCTCTTCAAATGGTAAAAGCCACCATATCTGGAACCAGTCCATGAACGGTCAGACAATCAATGGTTGGTGCAGCCAGATCAGCCATGATTGCATGGCAGAGTGGTCTCGATGGGGCTATGACCTTGGGTCATAAGCCTCCTATGAACTTATGACAGTGGGCCAAAGGATCTGTTTCATAGATGTACCAGTCTAAGTGAACCTTCACTCTACTCTCTCTATGGCAAGTGCATCTTCTCTCGGGTAAGGAAATCAATATTGTGTCCAACACTCCAGGTGTACCCTCAACAAGGGCTGAACCAATTGTAATTAGGCGTCCATGGCCGATGGTCCAATCTTATTATAATAGCTAACACACTATTTGCCTTCCAAATCATTTGTTCCCCTGCATTTACACATTGAATGAGTTTTGTACATGCACACCCAGACCCCTTTGAGCATCTAAAGCACCCATCAACTCCAGAAAAACTCTTCCTTCAGACCTATACAATTACCCATACGCAAGACCAGAATATTGGTTGTAGACTGGGCTGTTCATCTCTTCTACATTGTTAGCAATCGCTACTTCCAGAGTTTACCTAGCTACACGATCTTTTATTAATCCTCCCTAATTAACATGATCAATTCTAAAATAATTCAGTTCAGGTATGTTCTATTACATATTGGTTTAAGAAGCAATCCATTTGGATCTACAAATTCCTCTTCCATGGTAGTCTTGCCAGTGGATCACTCTGCTCTGGGAGACATGGCAGTCACTGGTTTGCTTATCCTGCCAGTGGATCTGGAAGGTTTTGCTGCAACATTGGTATCCCCCAATGCTTCCAGGTGTCTCTCTAGGTCAAGGGTTCCCAACCTGGTGTACATTTACCCCCAGGGGGGAAATTTCACCTACCCAGGGGGTAAATCTGTTGATTCTGGATTTGTCCATATTTTCTCTCATTGACTGACTGAGTTTGGTTCTGGTGTACCGGTATCTGTTCATCATTAGTTGTTCATAAATAAGTGAAATAACTTTGTTAAGTGCTATTAAAGTTGCCAGGGGTAAGCTTGACGAAAAGGGTTGGGAACCCATAATTCTGGTGGCCCATAATTCTGAATTTGCAGAGGGCTGGAATCGTGCTGCCCCATAGACCGCCAACTTTACGATCTTGTTCCTCGAATACATTTTTCCTCAGAATTTCAGCAAAAGCCATATTACCGCACTTGAGGCAGCAGTAAATCCCCCATCGATGTCTGTCGTGTTTGAGAGATGGCTCCCAGGATACAGAAAGAGTCTAAGCGTTCTGGGGTTTTGTTGTCGTTGAGCAGGTTTTGTTTTCTACTTTAGAGATACAGCGCCCTTCGCCCACCAAGTCCATGCCAACCAGTGATCACCCAGTACACTAACACTATCCTACACACTAGGGGCAATTTTACCAAAGCCAATTAATCTACAAACCTGTACGCTTTGGGAGTGTGGGAGGAAACCGGAGCACCTGGAGAAAACCCATGCAGTCACAGGTAGAACGTACAAACTCCATACAGACAGCACCCGTCGTCAGGATCGAACCCGGGTCTCTGGCGCTGTAAGCCAGCAACTCTACTGATAAGCCACCCATAAATTTGTTGTGTGCAAAGACCCGACCCTCAACGATGACTTGGAGCTCAGTCTCAAAACATGTGCACTTGTTAGCGCTGGTGCATTGTGTTCAACAACTGTGGTGAAGTGACCTTGGTTCAGGGTGGAAATGACAGACTCTTGTTTGAGCCCTAACTCCAACCCATCCCACTGGGGACCTTGTGGAGGTGCAGCAATCCGCCACCGAAGATTGAGAAAAAGTCTTGGGGGTGATGGCATTAAGATCGAGTGTTTTGAGCAGCGGAGTAGCAGTGGAGGATATCACCAGCATCGCCAGGCTTTGTCGGCCACTGCAACATTGACCCAGTGACGCCGCTAGAACAATAGGCAGACAAAAATGCTGGAGAAACTCAGCGGGTGCGGCAGCATCTATGGAGCGAAGGAAATGGGCAACGTTTCGGGCCGAAACCCTTCTTCAGACACGGGCCCAAAACGTTGCCCATTTTCTTCGCTCCATAGATGCTGCTGCACCCGCTGAGTTTCTCCAGCATTTTTGTCTGCCTTCGATTTTCCAGCATCTGCAGTTCCTTCTTGAACACCACTAGAACAATAGGTCCTTAATGCCAAGGTCAGACACTATAGAAACATAGAAAATAGGTGCAGGAGTAGGCCATTCGGCCCTTCGAGCCTGCACTGCCATTCAATGTGATCATCCAACTCAGTATCCCGTACCTGCCTTCTCTCCATACCCCCTGATCCCTTTAGCCACAAGTGCCACATCTAACGCCCTCTTAAATATAGCCAATGAACTGGCCTCAACTACCTTCTGTGGCAGAGAATTCCAGAGACTCACCACTCTCTGTGTAAAGAATGTTTTCCTCATTTCGGTCCTAAAGGAATTCCCCCTTATCCTTAGACTGTGACCCCTTGTTCTGGACTCCCCCAACATCGGGAACAATCTTCCAGCATCTAGCTTGTCCAACTCCTTAAGAATTTTGTAAGTTTCTATAAGATCCCCCCTCAATCTTCTAAATTCCAGCGAGTACAAGCCGAGTCTATCCAATCTTTCCTCATATGAAAGTCCTGACATCCCAGGAATCAGTCTGGTGAATCTTCTCTGTAACCCCTCTATGGCAAGGATGTCTTTCCTCAGATTTGGATTGTTTCCTCTATATTGTTAACGCAATGAAAACACCAGTGAAGGGAGGTGCCCACCTTATGAACCTAATGATATACTTGCATCTACACAATCAGGTTTTTAAAAATATGCTTGTTAACATGTAGGTAGCTGATTATTGCGTATGGAGCTAGTTATTGTCCTTAATAAGTTAAAAACATTTTTTAAAAAGGTGCCGGTGCAGGCCATTCGGCCCTTTGAACCAGCACCACCATTCAATATGATCATCCAGAATCAGCACCCCGTTCCTGCTTTCTCCCCATATCTCTTGCTTCTGTTAGCCCTAAGAGCTGTATCTAACTCTCTCTTGAAGACATCGTAGATAGTACTTTGGCTTTGGACTTGGTTTTCTGGGCTGAGCGCTTATCCTGGTGTTAGAGTACAAGTACTTTGTGTGTTAATTGTAATTTAGAACTTGAAACTTGAAGGGAATAAAGTGGCATCACAAATTTGGCGATTCCTATATACTTCCTCAGTGAAGTCTAATATACATAATATTCTTACATTAATATTCATTGTGCTATAGTCGTTATTCATGACTGCACTCATGTAGAGTATGACTTTACTGAAATGTGTGATAAACAAGGAATTCCATTGTATCTTGGTACATATGACGATAAAGTGCCATTGAGCCATTGTTGGTCAAGATCATGCTTGCATGCCATCATGCAGCAGACAAGATGGAGATGAATGTCTGCATGTATTAATCGGAAAAGGATTGTTCACATTGACAGAGGTGAGGTTTTTTTGCGAGGTCGATATGGCTGCTTGCACTATTTTTGGAGCAGATGTGCAGTAAAGCGCAGGTCTCTTCGGACACTATATGGCTGGAATCAGAACCCACATCGCAATTTGAGGAGTTCCTCAGTCAATCAGTTGAAGAGGAGGACCCTGCTGGTAAGGACGGGAATAGGCAGAGGAAAAAAAGTGCAGCGCTCTGCATGCAGCCAAATCACACTCATGCAGTCTTGCAGTCAGTATCATTCTAGATCCTGCACACAAGGTATGAACATTCAAGCTCTGGAAAGCAAGCCTCTGGTGTAGCCTCCATTCAGACCTCACACGAAAGAACCAGTTGCATGCTCTGTTAAAGGCCTCACGTCTTTAAGTCAAAGGGGGAGGCCCGGAAACAATATGGTCGCCTTCTCCTTCCACAAGAGAGTCCCATTGATTAAAATCCTTTGGTAGATCTAAAAATTAAATCAGAAAGTGATCAATAATTTTAACAATGCAATTTCTCTCGCTTTGTCAGGTTTAAGCGGACGCAAGGTGAATGACGAAGATAGACACAAAAAGCTGGAGTAAATCAGCGGGTCAGACAGCATCACTGGAGAAAAGGAATAGGTGACGTTTCAGGTCGAGGCCCTTCTTCAGACACCCTGCTCATGCTGGCATCCACTTCCAGCACTGACCTCTAGATGTCACTGATCACTAAGCAGAGCGAGGACATTTCTTAAACAAACTCAGAGTCTCAGAACACAGACATTGCTGATGAAGCCAGGATGTTTTGCCTATCCCGAATCTCAGTGGTGAAAGTTCACTCATGCCGTTGTGAAACTGCGAGGATTTTGAAGCAGTGGCAACTAGGAGCGCACAGTGGCACAGCGGTAGAGTCGCTGCCTTACAGCGCCAGAGACCCAGGTTCGATCCCGACTACGGGTGCTGTCTGTACGGAGATTGTACTTTTTTCCCCCGTGACCCTGTGGGTTTTCCCCAGGTGCTTCGGTTTCCTCCCACACTCCAAAGGCGTACAGGTTTGTAGGTTGATTGGCATGGTATAATTGTAAATTGTCCCTAGTGCGTGTGTGTGTGTGTAGGATACTGTTAGTGTGCGGGGATCGCTGGTCGGTGCGAACTTGGTGGGCCGAAACCTTCCAAATCCACAAGCTCTTTCACCAAAAGGGGAAAAGAGCAGGGGGTGCAAGGTAACGCCTCCACCACAAGCCCCCTTCTGATCCAGGAAATATATCACCCACCCCTTATCATCACTTGATCCGTAACTGGGACTCCAACCAGCATTTTTTTAGTTTGGTCTGGTTTAGAGATACAGTGGTTTAGAGTTACAGTGTGGAAACAGGCCCTTCGTTTCCATGCCGACCCCGCACACTAGCACCATCCTACACACTAGGGACAATTTACACATTCACCAACCCAATAAACCTACATACCTGTAAGTCCTGAGCGTGGGAGAAAACCAAAGATCACGAGGAGAACGAACAAACTCCGTACAGACAAACACCCATAGTCGGGATCGAACCCGGGTCTCCGGCGTTGCAAGGCAGCAACTCTACCGCTGCGCCACCGTGCCTGCCGCCCCAGGCATCGTCACTGTCGAGACTGTAGGTGGCTCTTGGAGATGGCTACAACTACTCCCAAGAGCATTGGAGAATGGGCAGGAAATGAAGGCTTCATCAGCAACGATGGCGCCAATAACCCACCAGCAAAACCCTTTCCCCATAAGTGAATAAACAACATGACAACCGAAGAGCAAGCCAGCGAGGCAATCGGGAGAGTTTGTTCTTGCTTGCGTGTTATCAAGGTCTGTAAAGCACAGTCTGAAGAGGCAGATTCAACCGTGTCTTTCAAAGGGGAATAAAACTGGGAAGATCTGGGAAAGTAAGCGGGGAACTCTTTGACAGCTCTTTTAAAAACCAGGCGCATACATGATGGGTTTAATGTAACTCATGATACTGTCGGACCTTACCTAGGTGTCTTTGCAGGAAGGCCAATGCTGCTTTCTGGATGATTTCAAGACCCTCCAGAGGATCGATGGTTCCCTTGGTCTCAAATGCCAAGCTGAGCAAATCTCCAGTCAGCAAAGTGAAGTCCGTCATGCTCTGATGCACTGACCCCCTGAAAACAAGTACCAATGGAGCAATTACCGTGAATATAAGCACCTCCGTGAACAGAAAAATGGTCCAGATGCCTAGCAGTCCATGTCCTCTTTGACAAATGCCAACTCCAAACCATTACTATCAGCCATCTCTACAAGTGCATTTAATTGTCTCATCACCAAACGCTATTGCTTATTTCAATGGATATCAATTGCTGTTGTGTTTATTCACAGAACAGTCACAGCATGAGCATTTGAATCATCTCTTGAGGTTGTAGATGATATTTACATTATTGCAGGTCGGAGCCACACGATTGGCAGCCCCGCCAACAGTCTGCCTAGTTTTTCATCTTTTTAAAATTTTTAATGCGTTTTAAAAGCTGACATCCACCAAATGCGGGAGCTGATCACCCCGATGCGGAGGGCCCAAACGCCGCCGGCTACGGGAGTCAACGGAGGGTTTGAGGCCCCCCGACTGTGGGAGAACAAAGAAGGGAAGAGATCTGAACTTTTTTTCGCTATCCATCACAGTGAAGAATGTGGAGGAGTCACTGTGGTGGATGTTTATGTTAAAATGTATTTTGTGTGTTCCGCTGCTTTTTATTTGTTTGACTGACTTGGCAAATGAAATTCCTCGTATGTTGCAAAACATACTTGGCCAATAAATTATTAGTGTGATTGATTGCGATTGTGATTGAATTCTCTCCTTATCCTCAATCCGATCATACTTTGTGCGGGCGTTTCTCCTCTTCTGGCTTGTCTGCTCCCTTCCCAGTGGAACCCTTCCTCGTGGTGAAGAACTCGCCCAAATTGATCATCTCCATCACGCTTAACATTAACCCAAGTGAGGAAGTCAAAGGAAAGATGACTAAAAGCTTTCTCAGAGTTATCTTGTACAGACAGTCTTACAGTCGAGGGACAGAAAAGCTTGGGAGGGAATTCCATCTGTCCTGACCCCGAGCTCTGAAGATAGAGCCTTCAGTGATTGAACAACTCAGTTGCACAGGAGGCCAGAATTGGTAAGAGTGCACTGATTGGCAAGATGCCCGGGATAGGGAGTAGTCGGGGCAATTGGAGCAATTTTAACATGAAAGCAAATAGAACTGACTGTATGATTTTGCTAGGGTTGTACACATACCAATTTGTGAACAAAACTGGAATCTGATTCATTGTTCTCTTTTGTGGTAAATAATGCTGCCACTGGAATGAGTTGCAGCAAGTTGGAATATTGGAGGTTGGGACCAGCAGAGGAGGAAGAAAAATTAAATATAAAACACCTTCTGAAATCTGGAGAGCGCAGAGCACTGGGGTACTTGCGGGGCATGCTGATAATAATGCAGATGTCGTCAGCCAAACTGCTCTCAGGAATGAGATAATGACTAGATAATTTGATTTTCTGATGCTGATTTGAGGAATGGATATTGACCGGGAGACTTCGCGAATAGTTTATGGGTCCTCTTACACCAAGCTGGTGAGTTGATAGGACATTGATTTAATGTTTTATCCGCAAACTCAGACGTCCAAGACTGCAATGTCGCCCATTAGAGAATTGACGTAGCAGCATAGATTTTTAGAGAGAATTATAGTAGCGCTGGAAAATTAGGAGCCGGAGAACATCATTAAGAAACTTGTGTCATTTATCCAGCCCGTGATCGATGTGAACTCCAGCTCTCTTAAATGGCTCTGCATCATCAAATATAAAGCTGTTGCACAAAGTCTTGAAAATCTTCAGTTACCCTTGAGAACCTGCAGCCTTTTGGGGAAGGGAAGTTTCAGATTTTCATGATCTGTTGGGGTCACAATAGACGAAAGGTGCAGGAGTAGGCCATTCGGCCCTTCAAGCCAGCACTGATCATCCACAATCAGTACCCCGTTCCTGCCTTCTCCCCATATCCCCCGACTCCACTATCTTCAAGAGCCCTCTCTCTCGAAAGAATCCAGAGAACTGGCCTCCACCGCCAGGCAGAGAAAACTGTTCCTCGACTTTACACCTTAGCGAGCCAACTCTAACTGTAAAAGACACAAAATACTGGAGTAACTCAGCAGGACAGGCAGCATCCCTGGAGAACCTGCTGGTACAAAGAAATAGGTTACATTTTGGTTCGACCCAAAATGTCACCTATTCCTTCTCTCCAGAGATGCTGCCTGACCCACTGCATTACTCCAGCACTTTGTACCTACCTTTGGTACAGATGAAAATCTGTACTGGAATATTTCAATAGCATGCAGCCCGGACATTTCACCTCTCTGTACTTACAATATGGTGATAATCTTTATCTTGTCGTTCCCGGACTGCAACTTCTTCATCTTCCTAATGGTGTCTTCCGTCTGGAACTTTTCAGAGTTAATGAAAAACACAGGGCTGGGAGCCTTGGAACACATCTCTTCCGACAGTGGCAACATCCAGCTATCCAGAGCCACTGCACACCTGCAGGGAAGAAATGCGTTTAGAAGGGGCAGGGCCTTGGGAAAACGCAGCCATGTGCCAAGTAGATATGTTCCACACTGATGGAGATGATTTGGTGAGACACTGGAGGTGGACTGTTTGAGCAGAATGTCCAATTATACACAAGGCAGTCTAACTGCAAGTTTAGTTCAGTTAAGTTTAGAGATACAGCACGGAAACAGGCCCTTTGGCCCACCGTGTCCGCGTCGACCAGCGATCCCTGCACACTAACGCTGTCCTACACACACTAGGGTCAATTTACAATTATACCAAACAAATTAACCTGAAAACTTAACATCTAGGTTCAGGCACAGCTTCTTCCTACAACTGAACTACAATAGATAATACAATATTATTATTGCACTGTTCTGTGTGTGTGTGTGTGTGTGTATATAATATATATGTATGTTGTGAGTATGTGTATATATTCACACCGAGCTTTTCTTTTGTCTCTCTTGTATGACATATCATACTTGCATATTCTGTGGTGCTGTAGCAAATACGAATGTCATTGTTCTATCTGGGACATATGACAATAAAACACTCTCGACTCTTGAAACCTGTACGTCTTTGGAGTGTGGGAGGAAACCAGAGATCCGAAGTAAACCCACGCAGTCACAGGGAGAACAGACAGTCTCCTGTACAGACAAGCACCCTTACTTAGGATCAAACGCAGGTCTCTGGCGCTGTAAGGCAGCAACTTTACCGTTGCGCGACTGTTTTGCATCCTTGTGGGTATGTAGCAAGCTGAACAATAGGGTTTAGATTCTGCAGGTTTGTAGATTAATTGGTTTTCCGTGAATTGACTAGTGTGTAGGGAATGGTTGAGCGCGGCTCGATTGCGGGCAGGGAGCTGGTATCCCAGATCATGGTGCAGCACTCTCAGGGCAACATATTCCTGATAGCAACTTTCCTTGGCTGCTGACATGGTGACCACATGTTCAAGAAAAACTTCTTCCCAACAGCCTACAGGCTCTTGAACACTGCACAACACTAATCTCAACTTTGAACTTCTTGTTTTGGTTGCACAAAGGAATTTTTTTTGTTTTATTTGAACGAGTATTGTGGATTATTAAGTTAGTGATAAATGTATTATTTATTCTCTGCGAGTACCTACAGGCCTCTTATGTTACTGCAAGTCAGAATTTCAAGTTTGAAGAAGCGACCCAACCCGAAATGTCATCTATCCATAGATGGACACAAGGTAACTCAGTAGGTCAGGGAACATCTCTGGAGAAAAGGGATGGGTGACGTTTCGGGTCGGAACCCTTCTTCAGACTCATCCATCCATGTTCTCCAGGGATGCTGCTTGACCTGCTGAGTTACTCGGGCATTTTGTCACTTTCTTTGGTAAACCAGCATCTACAGTTCCTTGCTTCTGCCCCAGATGTTCACTCTTCCATTGTAAGTACATATGACGAATCGCCTGGATAGGGTGGATGTGGAGAGGATGTTTACACGAGTGGGAGAGTCTAGGACCAGAGCTCATAGCTTCAGAATAAAAGGACAGACCTTTAGTAAGGAGATGAGGAGGAATGTCTGTAGTCAGAGGGTGGTGAATCGGTGGAATTCTTTGCCACAGAAGGCAGTGGAGGCCAAGTCAATGGATATTAAGGTGAAGATTGATATGTTCTTGATTAATAAAAGTGTCAGGGATTATGGGGAGAAGGCAGGAGAATGGGGCTGAGAAGAAAGATAGATCAGCCATGATTGAACGACAAGTAGACTTGATGGGCCGAATGGCCTGGCTCCGTTTCCGTGACTTATGAACCGATTAATTGAACACTCCTAGCAGAAACCAAAGCTCCCTACATACCGGAAACGTGCATCCTCGGCAACAGCTTGGACTGAAGTACAACCTCCAAAGGAATGGCCCATCACTGCAACCCTCTGTAGATCTATACAGTCCTGCAGTAACACAAAACATCACCGTAAATTCTCAGTAATACAGCCATCATTCCCTGCTGGAGGAACCTAATTCAGCCACGAGATGGAACTGCGGTTGAATGTATTGCAATGGTTACCACGATAATGGGCCCACGATATTCATCAATCTAAATCTCTTCCAATGTCTGGATCTTGTTGCATAACATCATACAACGAGCAAACTTATTACAGTGCTGAAGGAGCAAGCAGATTCAAAGAAGGAACCCGACTTGAAACATCACCTATCCATGTTCACCAGCTCACAACCCAGCGGTATATTGATTTATCTAACTTTAAGTAACCTTTGCATTCCCTCCCTCTCCCACTCAAATCATTGTACTAGTTCTAAAGTCGTCTTGTTGAGTCTCATTGTTTGTAACTCGTTTTCACCTAGCCCACAACTAACATTGATTCTGTTTTTTTTTTAAAATCATCCTTACTTTTTTGCATAGCTTTAATTCGATTGTTCTATATCTCTCTAGATCACCGTCTATATCTCTCGTTTCCCACCACCCCCCCCCCCCCGACTCCAAGTCTGAAGAAAGGTCTCGAGCCAAAACGTTACCTAGTCCTTTTCTCCAGGGATGTTGCCTGACCCGCTGAGTTACTCCAGCACTTTGATCCACTCAAAGTCCCACCAGCCTAACACCTTCCTCCCAATTTAAAAGTTCTTAATTGACTAAACCCCCAAGTTTCAACTGAACCAACTTTCAGTTCTAATGGGTCATGTGCTCACTTCTGAGTAACGAGGTTGTGGGTTCAACGTCCACCTTGGCAGTGAGAGAGACTTGCACAGTCCAAGATGTTGGATGAAAAGTTAACATAAGGTCCCCTATACGTCTCTGGAAATCACAAGCTAGTCCATGGCATGTTTTCAAAGGAAGGCAATGTTCTGCATGTCAAGGGATGATAACTAGATTATCTCTTGTTGGATATCACCATGTGTGTGGCATGAAAGTCACTTGACATACTTTGTGCAAGGAATGATTCCAACCAGGGAAGGGGTTTGCTCCAGACTCCCTTAGACTCCAGTTTAACTACTAGTTTCCAATCTTAGTTTTCTAGCGAAACAGCGCGGAACCAGGCCCTTCGGGACACCGAGTCCACACGGACAAGCGACACCTGCACATTAACACTATCCTACATACACAAGGGATGATTTTACATTCATACCAAGCCAATTAACCACCTAACCTGTACATCTTTGGAATGCTGGAGGGAACCAAAGATCTCAGAGAAAACCCATGCGGTCACGGGGAGAACGTACAAACTCCCTACAGACAAGCACCCATAGTTGGGATCGAACCCAGGTCTCTGGCTCTGTAAGCGCAGGAAGGCAGCAACTCTACTGCTGCGCCACCCTTATTAATCAATATTATTAATTGCATTATTACTGGGCTGTAGCGGCTTTGCAGGGCGCTCACTCTGCCAAGGCCTCAACCAGTTGGGCATTACGGGGCTGGCAAAGAAGAGGGCCATTCAATCCGCAAGCGAAGCCGCAGAGAAAGCCACTAGGTCGTATTGGATTAAGAGGGCTGATCCGTGGGCGGTTGCTGCTGGGACGCAAGTCGGGACCTGATCAACCCCGGCTGGGTCGCCGGGGCGAGGGCGTCTGATGTTGTGAGACCCGAAACACCCGATGACCCCAGATCACATCACTGAGGATGCGTCCCAGCGCATCTAGAAGATGTATCTTTGACACAAGGAAATTTCTGCATCTAGTCATTTTTCCTCCATTACACAACAATCGAACTTCCATAAATGTTTGTACTGGAAAGGCTTTGCCAATGTTGTGTCTAGATGTGGAGCACAGGCCTCTTGATGTACCCACCTTCAGAACGGAGGGGCACAAGTTACCGAGAAAGGCGTTGTTGATGGGGTTCCCCTGGTTGATATCGGTAAGAAGGTTCAAGACCTGGCCACATTCCTTCACTCGCTGTCGCAGCTGTGAGAGGGAGGGAGCAAAAACAACAGGAGTTAATTGATTTTGATATAGAGCTTGAATATTTTACTAACAGCGAGTGCTTAGAAACTGCGGGTTTGGGTATCTGGCTGCATTGATCAATGAAAGATTGTGTGTTGGTATAAAAAGCAGGGATAGATCACAGTGAATGTCAATGGAGGTGTAATGCACTGGGCATTTAACAGCCTTCAGCTGTATAGTTCCTTGTTCCTCTGCTATACATAGATGTGTATTGAGCATTGTGGATATTGTATCATCCACAATGATACAATGCCATTTGGAGGAAAAGATACCTCCTTTGAAAATTATTGATCAATTGGCTAGAGGATGAAAGGAATGGGATTCAATAGTGGCCTTACATTCTGAACGATTGCAGATCTGAAGAAGGTCCCTGAGCCGAAACGTCACCTATCCATGTTCTCCAGAGATGCTGCCTGACCCGCTGAGTTATTCCAGCATTTTGTGTCACAGAGCGATACAGTGTGGTAATAGGCACTTTGGCCCAACTTCCCCACACTAACTAACATGTCCCAACTACACTAGTCCCAATTGCCTGTATTTCATCCTTATCCCTCCAAACCTATCCTACCCATGTACCTGAACAAATGTGACAATAACTGCAAGATCACCCGCCACCCTCATCTTCCTGCGTTCCAAGGAATAGAGTCCTAGTCTGCCCAACCTCTCCCTATAGCAACAACCTCGTAAATCTTCTCTGCACCCTCTTTCCTCTAACATGGTGCCCAAAACCGAACAAAATACTCTAAATGTGCCCTCAGCAACATCTTATATAATTGCAACATGACCTCCCAACCTCTATACTCAAAACTCTGACTGACGAAGACCAATGTGTCAAAATACTTTTTGACCACCCTATCTAAATTTGACACAATTTAAGGAAAAGCGTCCTTTTTTATGGCAGATCTACTCGGGGTTTCATTGCTCTGCTGCAATATTGGAGTCAGCCACCAGGTGTCAGGGTTGCAGAATGTTCGATAGATTCCACTGGGATGCCTCGTATTGGAATATTACACCCGAGTTTAGTTTGGAGATACAGCACCAAAACAGGCCCTTCGGCCCACTGAGTCCGAGCCGACCACTATCGCCGCACACTAATGCTATCCTACACACACTAGGGACAATTTACAATAATACCAAACCAATTAACCTAGCCCTTGCTGTCTCCTCCCCTTCTCAGCTCTCCCTCAGCCCTCTGGCTCCTCTTCTTCCTTTCTCCTTTCGTCTCTTCCCCCCCCCCCGCACCCTACATCAGTCTGAAGAAGGGTTTCGGCCCGAAACGTTGCCCATTTCCTTCGCTCCATAGATGCTGCCTCACCTGCTGAGTTTCTCCAGCACTCTTGGCCAACCTACACACCTGTACGTCTTTGGAGCGTGGGAGGAAACCCAAGTTCTTGGAGAAAATCCATGCGGTCATGGGGAGGACGTACAAACTCCATACAGACAGCACCCGTAGTCAGGATCGAACCTGGGTCTCTGGTGCTGTAAGGCAGCAACTCTACCGCTGCACCACCGTGGCATCCTTGTTAACCATTGGGTCATAGTGCGTTTCATCAGCGAGTAGAATTGCCAAGCTTACAGTCTCCATTCCCAGCTGCACTACTTGACACTACTTGTGACAATAATCTAAACAGAACGGACACGGAACTGAACCGTTTGAAACCATTCCCTTGAATGGTACAAATGCCAAAAGGCTTAAAATCTGATGCTTGATCGCATGAACAAGTTCATATTCTCTTTTATATACAACGTCAAGCATTGAGTAGATAGAACATTTTCAAATGTTCAAAAGATTTGATACAACAAAACTATTTACACTGGTGAAAGAAAAGTGTAAGAGGGAATGATGTCTGGATTACATGGATGTGGAGAGGATGTTTCCACTCATGGGAGAGGTCATAGCCTCAGAATTAAAGGACGTTCCTTTAGGAAGGAGACGAGGAGGAATTTCTTTAAGGGCATGTCCCACTTGGGCGTCATTTGCGTGACATCATTTACGCGTCATGACACGTGACGAGCGTGTCGCGGCGCGCACGTGATGCGTGCATGGCGTGCATTATGCGCGCATGGTGACGCAGGCAGTGATGCGCGGTCACACGCGGCGCCCCATAAAATCTCCGCGTGCCACCTGCATGACGCACAAATGATGCCCAAATGGGACAGGCCCTTAAGTCTGTCAGAAGATGGTGAATCCATGAACTAATTGGCACAGATGGCTGTGGAGGCCAGGTCAATGGATATTTAAGGCAGTGATAGAAAGATTCTTGACTTGTACAGGTGTCGGGGGTTTTGGGGAAAAGGCAGGAGAATGGGATTAGGAGGCAGAGGGATCAGCCTTGATTGAGTAGACTTGTTGGGCCGAATGGCCTAATTCTGCTCCTATCACGTGAACTTATAATGTTAAACATCCAGATAAAGGAGACTCAAAAAAGCCATGGCTTTTTAAACTGTTAAGGCTCTTTAATAAAAAGCTACACTTTAATAAAGGGGCAAAAAAAAAATTAACATGTCCCCAGTAATGTTATGCAATAACTCAAACGAAAGTAATTAAAGACATTTGTGTCATTGTGTGGTTATTCTATTTTTGACATCAATAAAATTGTCATATATCAGTCAGTCAGAGTACCGCCCAAAACATTGCTCCACTGTCTCTGGGCATTTCTTTACCAGTGTTCACAATTCCATATTGGATGAGAGAGCATTCCTCCAGCTAAGTATTAGGGACACAAAGCCCTTCATTCTTTGTGCCTGCGCCAAATTTTGCTCTCTATCCACACGACTCCATCCCTCTCACTCTTAAATCTAGCTCGAGTTGAGTATAGAGACGGTAAAGAGGGCACGTGGTATGCTTGCTTTCATACTGTAGGTCGGGGCATTGAGTACAAGTCAGTAAGTCACAATGATAGCACTTTGTTTAAGGCTGCATTTGGACTATTGCAAGCAGCTCTGGTCCCCCATTACAGGAAGGATATGGAGGCTTTGGAAAAGGTCCAGAGGGGGATTACCAGAATGATGCCTGGATTACGGGGTATTAGTTCCAAGGAGATAGGACAGGCTTGGTGTTAAAGAAGGAATGGCAGATGCTGGAGAATCGAGGGTTACACAAAAAGCTGGAGAAACTCAGCGGGTGCAGCAGCATCTAAGGAGCGAAGGAGATAGGCGACGTTTCGGGTCTTGACCAGAAACGTCGCCTATCTCCTTCGCTCCTTAGATGCTGCTGCACCCGCTGAGTTTCTCCAGCTTTTTGTGTAACCCTAGGACAGACTTGGATTGTGTTCCCTGGATCACCGGAAGTTGCAGGGAGACCTGACAGAAGTATATCAACTTATGAAAGGTCTAGATTGGGTAGACACTCAGAAACCTTTTTCCCCCCAAGATGGGAATTTGATTTTCCACAAAATCAAATACTAGAGGGCATAGCTTTAAGGTGAGAGGTGCAAAGTTTGAAAGAGATGTGCAGGGCAAGTTTTATTTTACACAGAGGGTAGTGATGGTATCATGTTCGGTGCAGAGTTTGTGGGCGGAAGGGCTTGTTCTTGTTCTGCTCTATGCTCTAGACCACAGATGCCGCATCTGAGGCAAGACTTGCACCTCAATTACATCATTGAACTTCACTCCACCTCAGCACATCTGCTGCCGAAACCTTCACCCATGCCTCTGATACTTCTAGATAAAATATACGCTTATGTTATGCTGTCCCAGCATATTCCTGGCCGGTAACTTCCCTGCTCCCTTCCTAACTTTAATACAAAACTCCACTGCCGACTCCAATCTGTTTATTTGCACTTTATCAGGTTGATTATTCATATGTGTATATATTTATGCAATGGTATATGGACACACTGGTCTGTTCAGTACTATGTTCTGGTGTGCTAAAGCCAAGCAAGAATTTCATTGTCCTTCCAGGGACACACGACAATAAAACTCTCTTGAACTCATTCGCAATAAAAGACACAAAGAGCTGGAGTAACTCAGCGGGTAGGACAGCATCTGTGGAGGACCTGTACTGGCAATATTTCGGGATGGGACTTGAAGTCAACTTTAGACCTGAAATGTTGCATGTTCACCGCTTCTAGAGAAGCTGCCAAACCCACTATATTACTCCAGTATTTTGTGTCTTTAAAAAAAAAAAAAACAGCATCTGCAGTTCCTTGTGCCTCCGTTCATTTTGAAAAGGAACAGAGTCCGCCCCGGAGACGCTGTGGTCAAAATCACTGTGCACAGACAGCTTGTTGTTTGTGGGGGCTTGCTGCATTCTTGATAAGGTGTGACACTTTCAACGCAACCTAACCACGGTGGGGAAAAAATAATTCACTGTATGGCTGAAAACTGTTTTGGTATATTGTTCACAATAACCTCTGCTAAGACAGATAGCAGAGATTCCACCATCCCACCAACAACTAGAGAGCAGTCCTGAGCTACTATCTACCTCATTGGAGATCCTCAGACTATCTTTGATCAGACTTTACCTTGCACAAAATGTTATTCACGTTATTCTCTTTATCAGATATCTGTACACTGTGGGTGGCTCGATTGTAATCATGCACTGGCTTTCCGCTGACTAGATAGAACGCAACAAATACTTTCATTCTACCTCAGCACATGTGACAATAAACTAAACTAAATATCAAAGAGAAATCTACTGCACAACTCTACGCAGGTACCACTTTGAGTTCCCAAAGTCTAATTTCCACCTAAACAGACACCGATGGAGTTGTCACAAATGGCCGAGTTGACAAAATGACCGAGTCCACAAGTCCACAGATATCACCAATGATTAAGACTGATCCGACGCCAGTTTCTAAAAGCAAGCAGGGAGACATAGAACAGCATTGCAACAAGGCAGCAGAGTGGCACAGCTGGTAGAGCCACTGCCTCACAGCACCAGAGACCCGGGTTCAATCCTGCCCCGACCTTGGGTTCTGCCTGTGTGGAGTTTGCACGTTCTCCCTATGCCCGCGTAGGTTTCTTCCAGGTGCTCTGGTTTCCCCCCACACATCCAAGACTTGGGTCTGTAGGTTAATTGGCCTTTGTAGAAATTCCCCCCACAATGTGTGGCCATTGGGGTACCATAGAATGGGTGACATGAAGCTGGTAGGCCGAAGGCTTGATTCCATGCTGTAACTCTAAATTGAACTAAACTAAAGGTGCTCTGGCACACAACAACTGTGCTGAACATGATGCCAAGTAAAACTAATCTCCTCTGCTCGCATACCCCTGAAAACCCTTTCATACCCCTCCATTCCTTTTTTATCCATGTGCCTATCTAAAAGCCCATCAAAACCACTATCATATTTGCCTCCATCATTACTCCACAATGTGTTCCAGGGACTCAACACTTTCTAAGTAAAACAAATTGCATCTTATATCCATTTTAAACCTTGCCCCTCTCGCCCTAAAGCAGACACAGCTGGTAGAGTTGCTGCCTCAAGGCTCCGGAGACCCGGGTTTGATCCCGACCTCGGATGTTGTCTGTGCGGAGTTTGTACGTTCTCCCTGTGACCTCGTGGGTTTCCTCTGGGTGCTCCGGTTTCCTCCCACACTTCAAAGACGTGCAGGTTAGTAGGTCAATTGGCTTCTGTGAATTGCCCCAAGTATGTCAGGAGTGGCTGAGAAAGTGGGATAACGTAGAACTAGGGTGAACGGGCGATCGATGGTCGGCGTGGACTCATCGGGCGGGGTTAAAAGAAAACTAGTGTGAGTGGGAGATGTTGGTCAGCGTGGGCAGTGGTCTGAAGGGCCCGTATCTCTAAACTAAAGTGAAACAAGCCAAGAGTCAAGATTTTAACGGCACCTGCTTGTTCCGGAGGGGGAATTCCTCCTCGCCCGTCTCCAGCTTTCTGACTGGGAGCCACACTTCCTTCAGACCAGGCTGAGCAGCCTGGGTTGAAATGGGCCCAGTGGAGGATGATCCGTCTTCGCAAGTTGCCCCGGGTGGCGGCTCCACATCCCCATCGGCTGTCCGGTAGTAGCAGGTGCAGGCAGCAGACTCGTCTCTGATTCAAAACAAAATGAGAAGCGTTTGCAATAACCTGAAACTTGGAGAGATAATTTCAACAAGTGGACGTACAGAGTAAAGCTCCTTCCACCGACACAGACATTCTCAGGGCGTTGTGAGGATGATCTGGCAGCAACATCTCTCACCCCATTGACCGCTACAGTTACAAAGTCATAAGGTCTTATGTGATAGGAGCAGATTAGTGCCATTCGGCCCATCAGTTCTTCTCCACCATTCAATCATGGCTGATCTACAGTATATCTCCCTCCTAGCCCCATTCTCCTGCCTTCTCCCCATAACCCCTGACACCCGTACTATTCAAGAATATGTCTATCTCTGCCTTAAAAATATCCATTGGACTTGGCCTCCACAGCCTTCAGTGGCAAAGAATTCCACAGATACACCACCCTCTGACTAAAGCAACTCCACCGATTCACCACCCTCCGACTAAAGAAATTCCTCATCTCCTTCCTTTAATTCTGAATTTGTTGATCGGGGTAGATTTGGTGGGTGTCGTTGGCAAGGTGCATAACCCCCTTCCCCCAATGTTCCATGCGAGTCCCCCTCGAAGCTCAGCGCTCGGTCACCGAGGATAACCCCTAGAGAAGGACCGCAAGTGGCGGCAGGGTGGTCGAGTTGCTGCCTTACAGCGCCAGCGACCTGGGTTCGATTCTGACCACGGGTGCTGTCTGTACGAGTTTGTACATTCTACCCGTGACCCCTGTGGGTTTTCTCCGGGTGCTCTGGCTTCATCCCACACTCCAAAGGACGTACAGGCTTGCAAGTTAATGGCTCTCTGCCAGTTGCCCGCAGTGGGTAGGGGTCGGAAGCGAGAGTGGGGTGACATAGAACCAGTGTGAATGTGAACCATAGATGGATCGGCATGGACTTGGTGGGCCGAAGGGCCAGTTTCCACGCTGCATCTTTCAATCAAGGGTACCCTTGCCAAATGGCATCACATCACAAACCGCTCACTGGATGTCAACTGGCAACGATTCTTTGACCAATGGGTAGCCAGGGAGCCCCTTTAATTGTGGCTGCAAGTACGAGAGTAGTGTTTAGTTTAATTTAGAGACACAGCGAGGAACCTGGCCCTTCATTCCAATGAGTCCGCACCGACCAGCAATCCCCGCACACTAACACTATCCTACACACACTACCGAAGATCTAGGAGAAAACCCGTGTAGGTCACGGGGAGGACGTGCAAACGCCGTACAGGCAGCACTCGCAGTCATCCTCAAACCCAGGTCTCTAGCGCTGCGAGGTAGCGGCTCTACCTGCCGCCCTGTAGAGTGTCAGGACCTCCTGAGAGACACCAACCTGTGCTCCACAGCAGCAACAATAAATCCATGGGACGCTATTTCTAAGCAAATGGCGGAGTACACAGTCCTAGGGAGGAAAGAACGTTGCAATGAGATGCCGCCATACACAGTATGTACTTTATTACACAGGTAACCAGGTACAGTGAAATTCATTCTTGTGTTCAGTTCAGTACAAGTATCACTATACATAACCACGTAGCTTATTACCACATTGCTCAGAGTGTATCATTAAATGAGGGGAAAGACAGGGACAACATTCTTACTCACACATGAGCAGTTTAGTTTAGTTTAGAGATACAGCACAAAAACAGGCCCCTCGGCCCATCGAGTCCATGCCGACCAAAGATCCCCACACGCTAGCACCATCCTGCACACACTCGGGACAATTTACATTTATACCAACCCAATGAACCGAAGCCTGTATGTCTTTGGAGTGTGGGAGGAAACTGAAGATCTTGGAGAAAACCCATGTGGTCACAGGGAGAACGCACAAACTCCCTGCAGACGGCACCCGTAGGCGGGATCGAACCTGGGTCTCCGGTGCAACAAGCGCTGTAAGGTGGCAGCAACTCTACCGCTGCGCCACCCTTAGTGGAGCCCAGTGGCAAGGAGAAAATGCAACAGCATTGATGAAGTAAGCGAGTGATGGAATTCCTTTTAGATGGGCGTATGGATATGCAGAGAATGGAGGGCTATGGGTCACATGCAGGCACATGAGATTAATCTGTCTTGGCATCCATGTTCGGCACAGACATTGTGGGCTGAAGGGCCCCTTCCTGTGCTGAAATGCTCAATGTACAATGAGCTCCACAGATCAGGAACTTGCAGCCATTCAGTGGGAGGGTGCAAAGGAGCAGTGATGTATCTCTGGGGAAGTCAAGTGTGCGTGTGCAAGAGGAAACTATGCTCCGTACTTCTCAGTTTTTATATTATTAAAAAAAATCACTGATCAAAATCCAAGCGACAATAAACTAAACTTCCTCCAACTTCATCAGCCCATGTTACTCTGGCACTTTTTTCTATTGAAGCCAACAGGTGGATGGTCACCTGGGCCAGAATGCAAGCTAGAGATGCAGAGTTGAGATGTGTGTGACCGCACTCTACCTGAATGCCCCAAGACCATGGGAAAATATAATCAGTGGGTATTTCTCCTCAGCTCTGAACGGAGCATTCCACCCGACTGGGACTGTGTGGTAACCTAAAGGAGACAACAAATTAGTTTAGTTTCGAGATACAGCACGGAAACAGGCCGTCCAGCTTCACCGAGCCTGCACAGACTAGCGATGCCCGCGCAGTAACACCATCCTACACACACTGGGGACGGTCTATAATTTTTCCCAAAGCCAGTTTGCCTACAAACCTGTACGTCTTTGGACTGAGGGATCTCCCGGAGAAAACCCGTGCAGGTCACGGAGAGAACATACAAACTCCGTACAGACAGCACCCATCGTCAGGATCGAAACTGGGTCCCTGGCGTCGTGAGGCAGCAACTCACAGCGCCAGAGCGCCACGCCCGAGTGGGGCACAATAATAAATTACACTGAATTGAGATTTACGATTCCATTATAAAAGCTTGTTTTCCAGATTTGTGCTTGAATTTCATTTTAAAAATCACAAAAATACTAATTGACAGCAAATATCCACCATTAATGACAATGTGGTTTTGCTGCCCATTAAAACAATTCTTGTAACTTTGGCCCATATTTCTCTCCCCCGTAGCTATGTGTTCCTCTCTACAGGTCCATTTACCTTGAGGTTACAAAAGCAATTAACACCAGATGCTGCAAATCCAAAATTACAAAAATATTAAATTAAAATGTAAGGATAGACATAAAATACAAGAGTAATTCAGCAAGACAGGCTGCATCTCTGGAGAGGAGGAATGGGTGACCTTTTGGGACGGGACCCTTCTTCAGTCTGAGGAAGGGTCTCGACCTGGAACGTCACCAATTCGGCTATTTAGATGAGGAAAAGCTTTTTCACCCAGAGAGTTGTGAATCTGTGGAATTCTCTGCCTCAAAAGGCAGTGGAGGCCAATTCTCTGGATGCTTTCAAGAGCGAGTTAGATAGAGCTCTTAAAGATAATGGAGTCAGGGGATATGGGGAGAAGGCAAAAACGGGGTACTGATTGTGGATGATCACATTAAATGGCGGCGCTGGCTCGAGGGGCCGAATGGCTTACTACTGCACCTATTGTCTATTGTCCAGAGATGCTGCCCGACCCACTGAGTTACTCCAGCATTTTGTGTCTATTTTCAGATTAAACCAGCATCTGCAGTTCCTTCCTAAACATTTCCAAAGCACCTAGTTGTGGATGCACTTATAGCTGCGTTCACAGATAATCAGACCTCCTTATAAGCCTCGTTGTCACCTTCCCCACAGCTGACAATGTACCATTCTAAATTTCCTTGATCACCATCTGCTAGGTGTTTTCACACCTTACCCCACCATATCTTTAAGGGCCTGTGCCACCAGCATGCGATTCCATGCGGTGAACGCGACCAAATCGGCAGCGGGGGCCGCGCGGAGGTCGGGTGATCCCCTGTACGGGGCCGTTCCCACCAGCATGCGCCTGCATGCGGCAAGCGCGACCAAACCGGCAGCGGGGGCCACGCGGAGGTTGGGTGAGTGGCGCAACGCGGCGCAAAGTGAGGCAAACTTGGAGCGAAGTCTTAAAGGTAAGTTCGCCAGGACAGAGAGGGACACACAGAGAGGGGCACAGAGGCACATACACAGAGGGCCATGGAGCCACACACACAGAGGGTCACTGAGGCACCTACAGATAGGTTCACGGAGGCACGACGTCGAGGCGGTGTGTAATGCGTCGAGGCGACAGCGAGCCGACAAGCCGTTGCCGCGCAGAATTTATGAACATGGTCAGTTTTTCGGAGCCCCGCGCGATGTCGGGCCGAACTCCGCACAATTCCGCACGGCTCTGGCGATCGAAGTGGGACCGGCCCCGCGACGCCGGACGGCTCAAGGTCGCGCTCATCGCATGGAGTTGCATGCCGGTGGGACAGGCCCTTAAGTCTCCCCCTCCCCTGACACTCGGTCTGAAGGAGGGTCTCGACCCGAAACGTCAGCCACCCCTTCTCTCCAGAGATGCTGCCCTTCCCGCTGAGTTACTCCAGTATTTTGTGCCTTGCATCCCCATCCTTTGTTGATCACTCAGAGGTTCTCCTCGCATGCTCCCGTCTCCCGTGGGAGCACACCACGCACCTTCCACCTCCCCCACCCCTCCCCTACTTCAGTCTGGGAGCCTCTGCCCGCAGTTACTGGCTGGGTAGCCCTGCAACATGAGATTATTGTTGAGCGCCACTTACCGAACGCCAGGTTAAGGAGAGGGACGCTCCACCTGCTCCGATTGAGATAGTTCACAAGGCCACCGCAGTACTCGTACCGTGGAATCCACAGCGGCTGCCTCGACTGCCCCCCAGCCTCGCACGGGTAATAAAGACGACAGAAGCTTCCCTGAAATAAACAAAGCGGGAATGTCGCAGGGCGGGTAAAGACAGAAGTGAATACTTCACAGAATCTCAAGGGCGATCTCACGGTGGCGTAGTGGTAGAACTACCGCCTTGCAGTGCCAGAGACCCAGGTTCGATCCTGACTACTGGTGCTGGTCTGTACGTTTTCCCCGTGATCTGCGTGGGTTTTCTCCGAGATCTTCGGTTTCCTCCCACATAGAAACAGAAAATAGGTGCAGGAGTAGGCTGTTTGAGCCAGCAACGCCATTCATTGTGATCATGGCTGATCGTCCGCTATCAATAACCCGTGCCTGCCTTCTCCCCATATCCCTTGACTCCACTAGCTCCTAGATCTCTACCCAACTCTCTCTTAAATCCATCCAGTGATTTGGCCTCCACTGCCCTCTGTGGCAGGGAATTCCACAAATTCACAACTCTTTGGGTGAAAAAGTTTATTTTCACCTCAGTCTTAAATGGCCTCCGCTTTTAAGACTGTGGCCCCTGGTTCTGGACTCGCCCAAAATTGGGAACATTTTTCCTGCATCTAGCTTGTCCAGTCCTTTTATAATTTTATATGTTTCTATAAGAACACCCCTCATCCTTCTAAACTCCAGTGAATACAAGCCTAGTCTTTTCAATCTTTCCTCACATGGCACTCCCGCCATCCCAGGAATCAATCTCGTGAACCTACGCAGCACTTCCTCAATCACGAGGATGTCCTTCCTCAAATTAGGAGACCATAACTCTACGCAATACTTGAGATGTGGTCTCACCAGAGCCCTATACAACTGCAGAAGAACCTCTTTGCTCCTATACTGAAATCTTCTTATTATGAAGGCCAACATTCCATTAGCTTTCTTCACTGCCTGCTGTACCTGCAAGCCAACTATCAGTGACTGGTGTACAAGGACGCCCAGGTCTCGCTGTACCTCCCCCTTACCCAACCTAACCCCATTGAGATAATAGTCTGCCCCCTTGTTTTTGCCACCAAAGTGGATAACCTCACATTTACCTATATTATACTGCATCTGCCACGCATCTGCCCACTCACTCAACCTGTCCAGGTCCCCCTGCAACCTCCTAACATCCTCTTCACAGTTCACACTGCCACCCAGCTTTGTGTCATCCGCAAACTTGCTAGTGTTGCTCCTAATTCCCTCTTCCAAATCATTAATATATATGGTAAACAGTTGCGGCCCCAACACCAAGCCTTGCGGCACTCCACTCGCCACTGCCTGCCATACTGAAAAGGACCCGTTCACTCCTACTCTTTGCTTTCTGTCTGTCAACCAACCAATTTTCTATCCACGTCAACACCCTACCCCCAATACCATGTGCCCTCATTTTAGTCACCAGTCTCTCATGCTGGACCTTATCAAAGGCTTTCTGAAAGTCTAGATACACTACATCCACTGGCTCCTCTTCATCCATTTTACTTGTCACATAAAATTCCAGAAGATTAGTCAAGCATGATTAATGTACATCCAAAGATGTACAGGTTTGCAGGTTAATTAGCTTGGTATAAATGTAAAAGTGTGTGTAGGGTAGTGTTAATGTGCAGGGATTTACTCGTTGGCGCGGACTCATAGTTACTACATATCAAATAGAAACTCAGAGAGCACATAGTTAGTTTCCTTCCTTTAACCTCTCAGTGGGCCCCATAGAAGAAGTGTCCACATCGCGGGGCTGGAAACTGGAAGTATCTCGAGCTTATTCTGCAACCACCATCATCTGTTGCGACAGGTGATGGCATCGATGTCAACATTTGTAACAAGATGGACACGAAAAGAATAACTGATTTCCATATCTTCACACTGGAGACATCTCATCGTTGAGTCAATGTCAACTCCATCTCATTTTCACTTTAGTCTATTCATCCCACAATCCCATCCATTGTGCCACTCTCTTATACCCGAGGTGGATTTTAATGGCCATTTAACCAACCAGTTGGTTTCTGGATGTGGGAGGAAACCAGAGCACCTGAGGGAAACCCACCCGGTCCCAGTGAGAATGTGCGTGAAAATGTGCAAACGTCACAGATAGCAAAGGTACAACATGGAAACAGGCCCTTTGGCCCATCGAGTCCATCCCGACCATCGATCACCTGTTCACACTAGTTTTATGTTATCCCACTTTCTCATTCACTTCCTACAGGTTGGGGGAGAACTATCGTAGACGCCAATTATCCTGCAAACCCGCATGTCTTAGAAACCGGGGCACCTGGAGGCAAACCATGTTCATAGGGAGAGCATGCTACCTCCACACAGACAGCACCCATGGTCAGGATTGACCCCGGTGCTGCCCCTAAACTGGTATTCTCACTCTGTAATATACAATTGCCACCAATTTGTGGCACGGCAACAATTAGGGTGGCACCACGGTAAAGTTGCTGCCCCACAGCGCCAGGGACCCGGCAGTGATCCTGACTACAGGTGCTGTCTGTACGGAGTTTGTACATTCTCCCCGTGACCTGCGCGGGTTTTCTCCGGGATCCCCGCTTTCCTCCCACCCACGACAAACGTACAGATTTGTAGGTTAATTGGCTTGGTATAATTGTAAATTGTGTGTGTAGGATAGTGTTAGTGTGCGGGGGGTCGGTGCGGACTCGGTGGGCCGAAGGGCCAGTTTCCGCGCTGTATCTCTACACTGAACCGTCTTTATAAAACCCATCAAGCTCCTTTCATTGGTCTCAAAGAACAACTTCCGCTCAATTTTTCTCAGCTGTACCAGCTGGATGACAACGTCGGGAGCTCGCAGGTCCCAGGTTGGTGACCGATTCTCCAGACCTCCCGCAACAACAGCCTCGTCCGCTGGACTGGAGGGTGGCGACTTTGACCGCCCCGGGCCGCGGAGTTTGAACCGGCCCGTTCACGGAGCTCGGATTCGGCCGCGGGACTTACCATCACCCGGCGGGGGGGCCCAACGTTGAAGCCTGGATCGCCTCAACGCAGAGGGAGAACAAGGAGGGAAGAGACAAGGACTTTAAGACTTTTGCCTTCCATCACAGTGAGGAGGTGTCTGGTAGACTCACTGTGGTGGATGTTAAACTGTGCTCATTGTATTATTTTATTCTACGTCATGATTGCAAGGTACGCAATTTCGTTCAGACTGAAATGTCTGAATACTTTATAGTATCCATTGCATTTTCTTTAGATATTGGCCCAGCACCTGTCAAAAAAAAAAAATCTGCTAACACTATGAATTTTATCAATATTTTCTCCTACTTAAGAAAATGTGGAGCCCCAAGGCGTCCATCTTAGCCCTTCTCCCCAGATCAGCCTGTTCCCACCTCTGGCTTCATTCTTCTGCCCGAGAGATTACAGCAAGACTACAGGATGATGTAACCAGGCAAGGGTAGCACAGATGGAATCGAGGATTTACTCTTTCTCCCAGGGAACGTAGCACTGGAAAGCCCGAAAGGCGAGCTGAAGGAAATGCTGTTCAATCGACAATATTTACAACATGGAAACAGTACAATTCTTCCCCCCCCCCCCCCCCCCCACCCACCCCCACATTGAATGCACAATTTCACTTTACCTCCTTCGTGTGGTCAATCATAAAGTCCGTGCAGCCCACAGGAAACGGCCCTTTTGCAGTCGGCAGCTTCAGCGAAAACACGGCCCCCATCGTTCTAACCACATGAGACCCTTTCTCTGGGACGGACAAGACAACAAAAAAAAAAGTGTTTTATTGCCTTCCCTTAGTAGAACCAGAGGTAACATTGAAAGAGAGAAATATCATTTCAATAGATTTTGTGGCCTAATTTGCGGATGATACGAAAATAGGCGCCAGAGCAGGTAGTGTAGAGAAGGCAGGGACTCAGAATGCAGAAGGACTTGGACAGGTTGGGAGAGTGGGCAAAGATTATTTTCTAAATGGGGAGAGAATACAGAAATCGGACGTGCAAAGGGACTTGGGATTGCTGTTGCAGGATTCCCAAAAAGTTCATCTGCAAGTCGAACCAGTAGTAAAGAAAGCAAACGCAATACTAGCATTTATTTCCGAGAGGGCTTATATGCAAAAACAGGGATGTAATGCTGAGGCTCATATAAGGCGCTGGTCAGGACGCACTTGGAATTATTGTGAGCAATTTTGGGCACCATATCCGAGGAAGGAGGTGCTGGCTCTGGAGAAGGTCCAGGGGAGGTTTACAAGAATGACTCCAGGAATGAGTAGGTTAACCATGATGAGCCTTTGAAGGCGGTGGGCCTATTTTCGTGGAGTTTAGAAGAGGGGGACCACTTTGAAACATATGAAAGGCTTGGATAGAGTGGATGTGGGGAAGATATTTCCATTAATGGGAGAGTCTGGGACTAGAGGTAATAGCCTCAGAATTGAAGGACGTTCTTTTAAAAAGATGCGGAGGAATTTCTTTCGGTAGAGGGTGGTGAATCTGTGGAATTCTTTGCCACAGAAAGCTGTGGAGGCAAAGTCAGTGGATATATTTAAGGTGAGATAGATTCTTGATTAGTACAGGAGTCAGGGGTTATGGGGAGAAGACAGGAGAATGGGGATAGGAGGGAGAGATAGATCAGCCATGACTGAATGGTGGAGTAGACTTGATGGGCCAAATGGTTTAATTTCACTCCTATCCCTTATGACCGAGAACGCATTACAAATGATCAGTGGTTCAGTTTACGTTATTGTCATGTGCACCGAGGTACAGTGAAAAGCTTTTAGTTTAGAGATACAGCATGGACACAGGTCCTTCGGCCCATCGGGTACGCACCGACCCCCGCATATTAACACTCTCCTGCATACACACTACGGACAATTTACACTTATACCAAGCCAATTAACCTATAAACCTGTACGCCTTTTGGAGTGTGGGAGGAAACCGAAGATCTCGGAGAAACCCCACGCGGTCACGGGGAGAACGTACAAACTCCGTACAGGCAGCACCCGTAGTCGGAATCTAACCCGGTTCTCGGGCACTGCAAGCACTGTAAGGCAGCAGCTCTACCGCTGCGCCACCATGCTAACCAGTCAGCGGAAAGACAATACACGATTACAATCGAGCCATTCACCGTGTAGCGATAATTGGTAAAGGGAATAATGTTTAATGCAAGGTAAAGCCAGCAAGGTTCGATCAAAGATAGTCTGAGGATATCCACCTACCTTGCCAAGAGCCAAGATCATCACATGTACTGAGAACAGAACTTACTTGGAGCAGTTTAATACATGCAAAACACATAGATTATATTAATAACAAAAAGATAGATAAATGAATGACCTTCATACCTGTGAATGAATAACCTTAATAATGCAAAACACATGAAAATATAATAAGAAATAGATAAATGTAACGTTATACAAAGGAGAGAAGAAGGGTCTCGACCCGAAACGTCACCCATTCCTTCTCTCCAGAGATGCTGCCTGTCCCGCTGAGTTACACCCTTATTTGGTGCCTATCTGCCCTATACAAGGCAAGGTTGTACCTCAGTTAGGCCGAGACTAATAATCTTGGAGACAGGTTTGTTCTCACTACAGGAGAGAGTATAAGCAAGCTTGGCAAGAGGGTAGGATATGGAACAAAAGATTCAGAAGGGAGAGAAGTAGAACTGAAAATGGAAATCACAGTGAAGGGGTCATTATAAAAAATATTTTAACATTAGCATCAGATCTTTCAGAAGTTAAAGTAGAAAAAACTGTGGCAATATAAAGTATGAAAGAAATTCAGGCTAAAATCAAAGTTGACTGCCATTCATTAATCATTGGCACATCATTAATTTCCAATCATTAATCGCAAAGCGCAGGCTCGGCATCTTTTCGTTGAACACCTCCGCTAAGTCAGCGATCTCCTGGTTGCTAAAGACCAGCTCCCCCTCCCATTCCCACACTGACCGTTCTGTCCTGAGCCTCCTCCACTGTCAGAGCAAATTGGAAGGACAGCACCTCATATCTCACTTGGGCAGCTTACAACCCAGCGGTATGAATATTGATTTCTCTAACTTTGAGTAACCCTTGCTTTCCCTCCCTCTCTGTCCCTCCCACACCCTAGTTCTCCAACCAGTTTCACTGTTCTGATTAATTTTACACCTCGTTGTCACCTTCCCCTCAGCTAACAATGAACCATTCTGCATTTCCCAGATCATCATCTTCTTTTTGTTTCCTCACCTTACCCTTCCATATCTCTAGTCTCCCTCTACCCCGACTCTCAGTCTGAAGATGGGTCTTCACCCGAAATGTCACCCATTCCTTGTCTCCAGAGATGAATGAATAAGTTTATTGGCCAAGTATTCACATACAAGGAATTTGCCTTGGTGCTCCGCCCACAAGTGACATGACATACAGTGACAGTTACGAATGACACATAAAACACTAATCACTAATTAAACACCTTTGGTTAAACATGTGAATCAAACAAAATACCAGAGCAAAAGGAGGCTACGGATTTATGGCTATTGAGTAGAGCTACTACTCGTGGAAAATAGCTGTTTTTATGTCTGGCTGTGGCAGCTTTGACAGTCTGGAGTGGCCTTCCAGATGGAAGTGATTCAAAGAGTTTGTGACCAGGGTGAGAGGGGTCAGAGATGATCTTACCCACTCGCTTCCTGGCCCTTGCGGTGTACAGATGCTGCAATCCTGCTGTTATTCCAGTCTATCTCCAGTGTAAACCAGCATCCGCAGTTCCTTTCTATGCATACATTTCCCTTACTTTTGACCTCCCAAAGTGCAACACCTCACACTTTTCCTCTCATCCAATTATTGTAAAAGAAAACCCAACAATCCTTATACCTGACATCAAATATTTTGATGGAATTTTAGGCCTTTGTTTCACGCAAAGGGTGGTGGGTGTATGGAACAAGGAGGTCGTTGAGGCTGGGACTATCCCAACATTTAAGAAACATGTTCGACAGGTACATGGATAGGACGGGATGTGGACCAAACGTGGGCAGGTGGGACTAGTGTAACTGGGACATCTTGGCCGGTGTGGGCAAGTTGGGCCGAAGGGTCTGATTCCACGCTGCATCTCTATGACTCTAATCTATGGATCAAGTTTAAATGTTTTCTCAGGAGTTTAAAGAATCACTGGATGAAGTCACCATCAAGGGAGGTGACTGTTTGCATAGAGGGAAGGTGCACACCATTTACTTAGAGAAAACAAGGTGGAAACTATATTAAAGATGATTTGCATTCTGGTTTCTCGTCAGTTGCCAAGAGAAAATGTTGTATTAGTATCATTGGACTTCCTTATTTGCCTCTTGCACATCCGTTCTCTCACCATTCGAAGAAGATAAGTTTATAATATGCTCTCTGAAAACACCAGGGCATCTTGATTAGGCAGTTTCACCTCAAAACCACCTCCAATTTTGAAAAGCATCATGCAGCCCCCAAACACCATAGATTTAAAAACAATAGAGATAAAATAAACCTATTGATGGCAACCTTTGAAAATTAAACGGATATTCTTTTGTGGTGAATATCGTGACTTAATACGTGTTCTATTAATTGTGCTGGAGTAACTCAGCGGGACAGGCAGCATCACTTGGGAGAAGGAATGGGTGACGTATTGGGTCGAGACCTTTCTTCAGACTCCAACCTGAAACGTCTCCCATTCCTTCTCTCCAGAGATGCTGCCTGTCCCGCTGAGTTACTCTAGCATTTTGTGTCTACTTCGGTTTAAACCAGCGTCTGCAGTTAACTGTGTGCTTGGTATCAAGGCACTGACATAGAATGGGGCATTAGCCCATTCCCCAATCTCAGTAGACTTTTAATTGCTAAAGTATTCATTATTTTATATATAAAGTTTTTTTTTTTAAATGTGCCACTGCCATTGTCCTCAATATGTGGTGATATTTAAAATCCCATCAACAATCGTTAAAAAAAGTCTCTTTCATGAAATCATTTAATTTTTTGGCACTCGAAGACGGCCACTCAGCTCGTTGTGTCCATGGTTCACTGAGCTGCAGAGATCACTGCTTATCCATATTCATCAGAGATGGAGCCAGCCTACTCAAAGCACCGGAGAGATTTGAGTTTAGTTTTAGAGATACAGTATGGAAGAAGACCCTTCGGCCCACCTAAACCACCCCAATCAAAGGGGGATGGTGTGGGGAAGAAAGAGGGGAGGGAAATGGGACTGTTAAAGGTCACCTCAAATTGGAGAATTCAACGTTCAATCGTCTTCCCCCACACAACCCTCTCACCCCTCCTCTCTCCTCCTTCCTAAACAAAATAAAGAATGTGTTTGTCCTGTCAGGGACACATGACTTTCCTCTACACACGCCCATCTCACCCCCTCCTCCCTTCCTCTCCCTCACCACCCCCCATCACACCCCTTCCCCCACACAAGCCCACCTCACCCCCCCTCACTTCCTCCCCCTCACACAAGCCCTCTCACCCCCTCCTCCCTTCCTCACACCCCCTCCTCTCACCCCTTCCCCCACACAAGCCCATCTCACACCCCTTCCCCCACACAAACCCCCTCACACAAGCCCCCTCACCCCCCCCTCACCTCCCTCTCACCCCCTCCTCCCACACAACCCATCTCACCCCCCTCACTTCCTCTCCCTCACACAAGCCCTCTCACCCGTTTCCCCTTCCCCCACACAAACCCATCTCACCCCCTCCTCTCCCCACCTCTTTCCCTTCTCCCTCCTCCACACCCTCTTCCTCCCCCAGCGACACTGGCTCGTTCGCCTTCGCACAGAAACCAGGAAACACTTGTTGAAACACCTTGCCCCCTCCCCCCCGCGAAACCATTGCACCGTTGTGCATTTTTAAACATAAATATCTTGCTTTTAAAAGGAGGTCCCCTTCTTGAGAGGCCAAAATGGAAGTTTTCTGCAATTCCACGAGCAAGTCAACTTTCTGAAAGGGTTCAAACTTGTGTAGCAGGAGCTGCTTGGAGACTGTGTGCACTGACAGGCGCCGCTACTGTTACATTTCCCTTGCACTGTTACATTCTTGCTCACCTTGCACCCTTCCTGGTACCGCAGCTGCTCCTCGCTCCGATCTCACCCAACTCTGGCAGCCTCGGGGGTGGCTGGTAGTTGTGGTTCTCTGTTTAACGCTGACAAGCCGTGGGCGCTGAACGGATGCACTACAACGCCTACTCCCGAGGCTCGGCCTCAATACAAGGACACAAAGCTGAGTTCTGCGCCCTCTGTGAGCTTTGTGTTGGAACTACATACTGCCCCCCACCATTGAGTTTCTTATTTCCCTTCCAATTTGAACGTAGTGATTTTTTTTCTCACACTGCATTCATTTAATCAGTTTTATTTTTAATCAGTTTTATTCGTTACTTGCACACAAAAGTGCAAGTGAAATGAATTTGCCAGCAGCGGTACAATTAAAAAAAGAACACACAAAAAAAATGTAACATAAGCATCCACCACAGCATTCATCACAGTGGTGGAAGGCACAAAATTTGGCCAGTCCTCCTCCATTTCCCCCACGGTAGAGTTGCTGCCTTACAACCAAACGCAGCGCAGGAGACCCGGGATCGATCCCGACTACGCGCGCTGTCTTGTACGTTCTCCCCGTGACCTGCGTGAGTTTTGCGGTGCTGCCTCGAAGGGCCGGATGGCCTCCTCCTGCACCTATTTTCTATGTTTCTATGAGTCAACCTATACAATTACACCTGACCTCCGAGACCAAATGCACACACAGGAAAACACAGGGAAAGTGATGGAAGGAAGGTGGCATGCCCTAAGTTTAGATTTTTTTTAAAACGCAAGCAAAAGTAGAGAAACAAGAGCATGTGATTAATAAGGGTATCAAAGGTTAGGGGGAGAAGGCAGGAGAACGAGGTTGAGAGGGAAAATAGATCAGCCATGGTGGAGCAGACTCGATGGGCCAAATGGCCTAATTCTGTTCCTATGTCTTATGATGATATGATTTGGGTCAAAGGGCCTGTTAATATGCTGTATAACTCTATGGATAAAACCAACAGACTGAAGTGTCGTCCAGTTAGGCAACAGTGGAGATAAGTATCCAAGAGAGAGTTGCACAAAGCTCTTAGGGCTAACAGAATCAAGGGTTATGAGGAGAAAGCAGGAATGGGGTACTGATTTTGGATGATCAGCCACGATCATATTGAATGGAGGTGCTGGCTCGAAGGGCCAAATGGCCTACTTCTGCACCTATTGTTCATGTTTTGGACAGTGGTCTGACTGACTGTTTAAAATAGATCAGCCATGATAGAATGGCAGAACAGACTCGATGGGCTGAAGGGCCTAATTCTGTTCCCATGTCCTATGATCCTATGAACATGAATTGGATAAAAATGTGTTAGATGATAATAAGATTTATTCTATAACTATTTACATGTTCCTAAGACTACTGTAGCTGTTTTAAAATTTTAGACTATTATCTTAAATTGTGTTCTACGGCTGCTATAATGGGATTTGAACTCAGGTCGATATCATTAGCCCAGGTCTCCGGGAAACTCGTCCAGTAGCTTAACTGCTGTGTAACTGCCATGAGCTCTAATGTAGGAAGGATCCGTTTTACTAATGATGGGTTGATGGATAAATGAAGCAGGATTGTAGAAGTGCAGAATTTTGTGACAAGAGGAACATAGACAAGGTTTCTGTCAACGACTGTGCACCAGAACTTGAAAATGATGGAATTGGAACGAGTTGTAAGTTGCACCCTAGGAGACGGAGAGAGGAGAGAATAAAGGGAAGGCCTGTGGAAGGTTGGAGATGAGGAGAGGCTCGCTACCAGATACTCAATGGGAACTAGAACTGTACATCTGTGCTTAGAACAACTGGCTCTCTGGTGCGAAGATAGACACAAAATGCTGGAGTTTTTGTGTCACGGGTTATTGATAGGGGATCCGTCAGCCATGATCACAATGAATGGCGGTGCTGGCTCGATGTGCCGAATGGCCTCCTCCTGCACCTATTTTCTATGTTTCTATGTTTAACTCAGTGGATCAGGCAGCATCTCTGGTCTGATGCCCAAGCATCATGCCTTTCTAGTGCTATGCATAAGAAGAAGAACTTAGATCAAAAAAAGGCATTTAAAGTTTTTAAAATTATTTATTACAATGAACCTATCTAGGATAAAAGTAATTGACCTCCAGATAAATTAGCAGATAAAGGATTGTAACTCAATGGACTACGAGTTTGGTGTCTAAGCACAACATGTTTCACCTGTAAAAACTTTCTCTATCGCTTTTTTTTTTGTTGCACTGTTGTAAGCTGCATTGAGGGAGTAATGCATTTATTGCATTGTGATGAAGAATGCAAAGAAGTATCCATTGAAATTCAATGAACCGTGCTGTGCTATGTTCTATGTTTAATGTTGCTGGACAAAAGGGTTACAGGATTGATTCCACAATTGAATTTCATAGTTGGAAAGATGGTTGGTGGGGGGGGGGGCAGGAACTGAAAAGTCATTGACCTCTTCCTAGTCATGAGGATCTTTTGTGCTTACAAAGAATCTTTCTATAAATCTCTATATATCTGAATATAAAACTATGAGTGGTACAATAGGGTAAACAGTCAGAAATGGCCAACACTAGAGAGCAGATCTACAAGGTGAGAGGGGGAAAGTTGAATGGAGATATGCGGGGCAGGTTTTTTACACTGAGAGAAGTGTGGGCCCGGAATGTGTTGCCCTGGGTGAAGGTAGATACGATAGTGGGTACACAAAATGCTGGAGAAACACAGCGGGTGCAGTAGCATCTATGGAGTGAAGGAGATAGGCAACGTTTCGGACCGAAACCCTTCTTCAGACTGGTGGGGGGTTGGGGGGAGGCGGGGGGAAGAAAGGAAAAAGGAGGAGGAGGAGCCCGAGGGCTGTGGGACAGGTGGGAAGACAGCAAGGGTTAACAGAATTGAGAGAATTCAATGTTCATGCCAAGAGGATGCAGACTCTCCAAACGGAATATGAGGTGCTGTTCCTCCAATTTGCAGGAGATACGATAGTGGTGTTAAAAGAGGCTTTTCAATAGGCACATGGAAGTGCAGGGAATAGAGAGATATGGATCATGTTATTCATGTAGATGAGATCAGTTTAACTTGGCATCATGTTTGGCTCACACATTTTGGGCCAAAGGGCCCGCTCCTGTGCTGTGTTGTTCTCTGTTCTTTTCCTCAAAAGGATGCAATTTTGCTCATCGGGAGAGAGGAAATCTTGGCTTTCGAGAGATTTTTGGCTAAAGTCCAGTTTGTGGTGCACAGATATTGCCGTGGATGTGTTACAGAAACAAAGTTCTATCAAAACTCACTTAAACATCTGCTGACAACCACTGCTAATCTTATTGGATAAGGCAACCAACATGGGTCCATATTAAAGTAATGCAGGAACCCTTAGGTTGGAAATGGAGATGTGCGGGGCAGGTTTTTTTACACAGAGAGGTGGGGGCCTGGGAGTGGTGATGAAGACTTTCAGATAGGCACGTGGCAATGCAAGGAATAGAGGGATATGATTCAATGATTTATAATTTGCTGACCTTAGTAAATAGAAATTGTCATCAGATTAGGCTTAGAGCACCCATTTCTCAACTTGCCGTGCATTTGACAGCACATTAATATCATTCCTTGGTAAAATAAAGGAGTCCCAATCCGAAGCTAGCGCTGGAACCCTGCAGGGTAACTATGAGGTTGTGTTTGCAATCTGTTAAATTCCAATTGAAAGCTACAAATTGAAAAACAAAGCCAGCTTTTTTTGCACTTGGGTAATTGCCGCCCCAGGCCAATTTACTGTAGCTCGAGGACTTGGCCATTGCAGGGGGAAATCAGTAGGAAGCAACTGCAGATGCTGGTTTAAACTGAAGTTAGACCCAAAATGTTGGAGTAACTCAGCGGGACAGGCAGCATCTCTGGAGAGAAGGAATGGGTCTTCTTCAGAAGAAGGTTCTCGACCCTTTCCACTCCAGAGGTATTACAAGAGGAGGGTACACAAAACGCAGGAGAAACTCAACGGGCGCAGCAGCATCTATGGAGCGAAGGAGATAGGCAACCTTTGGTTTCGGCCTGAAACGTTGTCTATCTCCTTCGCTCCATAGATGCTGCTGCGCTCGCTGAGTTTCTCCAGCATTTTGTGTACCCTCGATTTTCCAGCATCTGCAGTTCCTTCTTTAAAACATTATTACAGGAGGAAATGAGTTGGGAAAAACAAACGCCTACAGTGGCATGCACAGGATTGAAATGTGTTGACCTTTGGAGGGGGATATACATGTATCATGAATGCTCTCTGGTGGACATGTGTGTGCATGTATCTGTGACCGCACCAGGTTGGTTGGTAGGGGAGAGACCTGGTCTTGAGTTAAACTTTACTTTAGATTTTTGACTTTGAAGATACAGCAGGGAAACAGGCCCTTCGGCCCACCAGGCCTGCGCCGACCAACTTGACACATACACTGTCCTACACACTGGGGACAATTTATAATTTTACTGAAGCCAATTAACCTACAAACCTGTAGGTCCATGGAGTGTGGGAGGAAACCGGAGCACCCGGAGGAAGCCGTCATGGTCACATGGAAAACGTACAAACTCCGTACAGACAGCACCCGTGGTCAGGATTGAATCTGGGTCTCTGGCGCTGTAAGGCAGCAACTCTACTGGTGCACCACCGTGCCGCCCGCTATCACCACCCACCACCCAATCTTGATCGATTGAGTGGATGTGGAGACGATGTTTCCAATGCCGGGAGAGTCTAGGACCAGAGGTCATGGCCTCAGAATGAAAGGGCACCCTTTTTAGAAAGTAGGAAGGAACTAAAGAGGAGGATCTTCTTTAGTCAGAGGGTAGTTAATCTGTGGAACATTGCCACAGAGGACTGAGGAGGCCAAGCCAGTGGATATTTTAAAGGCAGACAGAGACAAAGATTAGAATGGGTGTCGTTATGGGGAGAAGGTGGGAAAATTGGATTAGGAGGCAGAGATCAGCCATGATTGAATACCAGAGTGGACGTGATGGGCTGAATGGCCTGATTGTGAACTTATACATGTCGGAGGGAAGTAGGAGGGACAGAGCGAGCGACAAAGGGCGCTAAAATAGGCATGATAGAGTGATAGTGAAAACAAGAGCAAGACAGAGAGAAAACAGAAGGGAGTGTGAAAGGGATCGAGGGAATGAAAGAGCAGGTGAGCAATAGAGAGAGGACAAGACGAACGAAAGAGAAAATTATTTGATAGCAAGAGAGATGGATGCGTTGGCGAGAGCAGGAGTCGGGGTGGAAGCAAGAACGAGAGTGACAATGAATGATAAATTGTAAAAGAAAGTGAGAGAGAGTGTAGGGGAGAGTGCAAGGGGGAGAGTGCAAGGGGGAGAGTGCAAGGGGGAGAGTGCAAGGGGAGAGTGCAAGGGGAGAGTGCAAGGGGGAGAGTGCAAGGGGAGAGTGCAAGGGGGAGAGTGCAAGGGGGAGAGTGCAAGGGGGAGAGTGCAAGGGGGAGAGTGCAAGGGGGAGAGTGCAAGGGGGAGAGTGCAAGGGGGAGAGTGCAAGGGGGAGAGTGCAAGGGGGGGAGTGCAAGGGGAGAGTGCAAGGGGGAGAGTGCAAGGGGGAGAGTGCAAGGGGAGAGTGCAAGGGGAGAGTGCAAGGGGGAGAGTGCAAGGGGGAGAGTGCAAGGGGGAGAGTGCAAGGGGAGAGTGCAAGGGGGAGAGTGCAAGGGGGAGAGTGCAAGGGGGAGAGTGCAAGGGGGAGAGTGCAAGGGGGAGAGTGCAAGGGGGAGAGTGCAAGGGGGAGAGTGCAAGGGGGAGTGCAAGGGGGGGGAGTGCAAGGGAGAGAGTGCAAGGGGGAGAGTGCAAGGGGGAGAGTGCAAGGGGAGAGTGCAAGGGGGAGAGTGCAAGGGGGAGAGTGCAAGGGGGAGAGTGCAAGGGGGAGAGTGCAAGGGGGAGTGCAAGGGGAGAGTGCAAGGGGGAGAGTGCAAGGGGGAGAGTGCAAGGGGAGAGTGCAAGGGGGAGAGTGCAAGGGGGAGAGTGCAAGGGGAGAGTGCAAGGGGGAGAGTGCAAGGGGGAGAGTGCAAGGGGAGAGTGCCAGGGAGAGAGCAAGAGACAGGAAACAAGCTTGAAAGAAAACAAGAAAAGGTTTGCTATATAAATTTTAGGGGTCTCCTAAGCTCTCTTAACATACAAGATTACTAAGGGTTTGGACACAGAAGAGGCAGGAAACATGTTCCCGATGTTGGGGGAGTCCAGAACTAGGGGCCGCAGTTTAAGAATAAGGGGTAAGCCATTTAGAACGGAGATGAGGAAACACTTTTTCATACAGAGAGTTGTGAGTCTGTGGAATTCTCTGCCTCAGAGGGCGGTGGAGGCCGGTTCTCTGGATACTTTCAAGAGAGAACTACATAAGGCTCTTAAAGATAGCTGAGTCAGGGGATATGGGGAGAAGGCAGGAACGGGGTACTGATTGTGGATGATCAGCCATGATCACATTGAATGGCGGTGCTGGCTCGAAGGGCCGACTGGCCTACTCCTGCACCTGTTGTCTATTGTCTATTGACTATTGTCTCAGAGAAAGTGAAGGACAAGAGGGATATGAAAAGCGAGTCAGGCAGTCAGATGGGCAGAAAGGCAGAGAGACAGAGTGAAGAGAAATGGAAAGAGAGATGGAGTGAGAGAGAAATATAGATAGAACAAAGACAGAGGGAGAGAGTGTGTGAGGGAGAGAGACAAATAGAGACTGACAGAGAGAGAGAGAGATAAAAAAGAAAAGTATGAAGAAGGGTCTCGACCCGAAATGTCACCCATTCCTTCTCTCCAGAGATGCTGCCTGTTCTGCTGAGTTACTCCAGCACTTTGCATCCATCTTCGGTTTAAACCAGCACCTGCAGTTCCATCCCACACATGAAGACGAAGAGTAATTGATTGAGACAGCGATTGACAAAAAATGAGGTAAAAGAGAATGAGACGGCTTAAAGATTAAAAGTGATCGAGATAGAAAGTATCTGTCAGAGGCAGAAGAGAGGCAGGAAGTGAGAGACTGTGCGAGACAGGGGGTGAGGCCCAAACAGCAAACTTGCTTGATGTTTTTAGAAATGAAGAAGCAAAGACAGAGACAAAGTGTTGGAGTAGAAGGCCTGTCCCACTTGGGTGTCATTTGCACGTCACGCAGATGGCGCGCGAAGATTTTGTATCAAAATCCTGAGACACCGCGCGCGACCACGTGTCACTGCGTACGTCACCACGTGCGTAATGTGCACCGTGCGCGCATCACGTGCATCGTGCGTCACGACGCGTAAATGATGTCGCGTAAATGACGCCCAAGTGGGACAGGCCCTTAACTCAGCGGATCAGGCAGCATCTCTGGAGAATAAGGATGGGTGATGTTTCGGGTTGGGACCCTTCTTCGGACTGAAAGTAGGGGGTGAGGGAGGTGGTGGGGGGGGGGGGGGGGGGGGGGAATGTGAAGCGCTGGAGGTGAGAAAAGACCAGGAGCAATCAAGTCCAACTACAAATGGCCTCAGGCAAACCCATTGTTAAACTCATGGGTACACAAAAGGCTGGAGAAACTCAGCGGGTGCAGCAGCATCTAAGGAGCGAAGGAGATAGGCGACGTTTTTGGTCGAGACCCTTCTTCAGACTGTTAAACTCATTGTTGGCTGGGGAAGGTGTGATCTCAGGAAGGAAACTAGACAGAGAACGGTGGAACTGGCAAAGCTACTAGGGTGGAGGAAGGGGGCAAAGGGGGAGAGAGGGGGGAGGGGAGAATAAATAGAAGTTACTTAAAATTAGAGAATTCAATGTTCATACCGCTGGTTTGGTCCCTCTAATTTGCTCACTCTCGATCAACACAAACTTGTTGTTTGGTCGGCAGAACCATGAACAGGGCAACTGGAAACTGTCTGAAGAAGGGTCTTCACCTGAAACAATAGACAATAGACAATGGACAAAAGGTGCAGGAGGAGGCCATTCGGCCCTTCGAGCCACCACCGCCATTCACTGTGATCATGGTTGATCATTCACAATCAGTACCCCGTCCCTGCCTTCTCCCCACAATCCCTTGGCTCCGTTATCTTTAAGAGCCCTATCTAACTCTCTCTTGAAAGCATCCAGAGAATCGGCCTCCACTGCCTTCTGAGGCAGGGAATTCCACAGATTCACAACTCTCTGGGAGAAAAAGTTTTTCCTCATCGTTGTAAATGGCCTACCCTTTATTCTTAAACTGTGCCCCCTGGTTCTGGGACTCCCCCAACATCGGGAACATGTTACCTGCCTCTAGCATGTCCAATCCCTTAATAATCTTATATGTTTCAATAAGATCCCCTCTCATCCTTCTAAATTCCAGTGTATACGTCCATTCTTTCAACATAGAAACATAGAAACATAGAAAATAGGTGCAGGAGGAGGTCATTCGGCCCTTCGAGCGAGCACCGCCATTCATTGTGATCATGGCTGATCGTCCCCTATCAATAACCCGTGCCTGCCTTCTCCCCATATCCCTTGGCATATGACAGTCCCGTCATTCCGGGATTAACCTGCGGTCTGTGGAGCTTCCAGCCGTGGGCTGGCGGCGCTAATTTTTAAAAACCACGGAGCCTGGGATCTCACGCCGAGATCACCAGAGTCGGAGCTCCGACCAGCGTGCCCGTGGACTACGTGAGCTGCGAACTCCGGGGAGGAAGCGGCTGCTCCAGACACTCTGGGCCGCTGAGAGTGTTCACCCATCACCAGAACTCCATCATCTGGCGAGTGGGCCTGAAGCATCGGGCTGTCGTAGCAGCAGCTGCAGAGGCCTCAATAGGCCCAACTATGGGTGAACTGGGGATGGGACTGGACTTTGCTGCCTTCCCCCACAGTGGGAACTATTGTGGGGGGGATGTTTTTATGTTTTTTGTTAAATACTCTAGTGTTGTGTATTATCTTTATTCATGTGCTGCATTGGCAAGTCAAATTTCACTACACCAACTGGCATATGTGATAATAAATGTCCTTTGTCCTTTGAACTTACGCTGCACTCCCTCAATAGCAACGATGTCCTTCCTCAAATTTGTAGACAAAATCTGCACACAATACTCCAGGTGTGGTCTCACAACTGCTGAAGGACCTCTTTGCTCCTGTACTCAACTCCTCTTGTTATCAAGTTAAGCCAAGTCACATTTATTTATATAGTCCATTTTAAAAAAAACTCTCGTTGGCCAAAGTGCTTTACATTTGTTATAAGAGTAGTATACACAGGCAGGCTACAGACATATATACAAATAGCCCTCGCTCAGAGGACGTCAGGAAAGGCTTGGGAGAACAGATACGTGTTTAGACTAGACTTAAAGGAGTCGATGGAGGGGGCAGTTCTAATGGGGAGGGGGATGCTGTTCCACAGTCTAGGAGCTGCGACCACAAAGGCGCGGTTGCCCCTGAGCTTATGCCTAGACTAGAGGACATTCAGCAACCCCAAGTCGGCCGAGCTGAGGGTCCTCGAGGTGGTGTAGTGGGTGAGAAGACTTTTAATGTAGGTGGGGGCAAGCCCATTGAGGGCTTTGTAGACAAAGAGGAGGGTCTTGATATGTATTCGGAACCGCACAGGGAGCCAGTGGAGAGAGGCCAGGATCGGGGTGATGTGGTCCCTTTTTCGGGTGCCCGTCAGGAGTCTCGCTGCGGGCGTTTTGGACCAGTTACAGGCGGGGCAGGGAAGATTGGCTGATGCCAGTGTAAAGGGAGTTGCAGTAATCTAGGCAGGAGGAGATAAATGTATGGATGATCTTGTTATGAAGGCCAATATGCCATTAGCTTTCTTCAAAGCCTGCTGTACCTGCACGCCATCTCTCCAGAGATGCTGCTTGTCCCATTGTGTCACCTCAGCTTTTTGTGTCTATCGTTGGTTTAAACCAACATCTGCAGTTCCTTCCTACTCAACTGGAAAATGTCCCTCTACTGCTTGCACCAATGGACTGCACTGGTATTCCTATCGGCCAACTCAGCTCAGTTACTTGATGTCAGATGAGGACACAAACTATTATTTGTGAAATTTTTCTCATCATTAAATACAATTAATGGATTGTAATTATATCTTAGTATCGTAATAACCTTTGCTCCATCAGTTTTCAGCTGCAGCAATTTCAGTCATTTAACACATTACCAGCATTATATTATAATATTTTTCTCTTTACCATTCATTAGCTTAAGAAATTAAAGTTCAGTATAATGACACTGAGACGTGATATTACACCAGATGTAATATACACTGAACTTTAAAAAGTTCTCAAAATCAACCATTAAAAGACCTTCCCTGAATAATATATCAGCAAACTCTAAGTCTAACCAAAGGCAATTATCAACTGATTTTCTCTTTACATAAAACCCTGGAGTCTAGGCTTCTCCTTTTCATTTCCTTCTTCCATTCACAAGGACTCGTCATGCAGCCTCCACTCCTGGATGCATCCTCACTCACTCACTCACTCACTCACTCACTCACTCACTCACTCACTCACTCACTCACTCACTCACTCACTCACTCACTCACTCACTCACTCACTCACTCACCCTCTCGCTCACTCACTCACTCACGCACTCACTCACTCATTGAGCAGTTCACATTCACAGAGCCACCCAAACACTCAGGAACTAAATTACTGATTAACTCTCTCCCTCTCTCTCAGGAGTGGGCGCTGGGCCCATGATGGTACGTCATCTCGAGGAGCAATATGAATGGGAATGTTCAAGGCATGGCTAGTAAGTTTGCAGATGATGTTAAAATAGATGCTATCATAGATAGTGAAGATGGTTATCAGAATTACAGCAGGACCTTCATCAGTGGGATTTGTGGCCAAGGAACGGCAAATGGACCTTAATTCACTTAAGTGCAAGTTGTTGCATTTTTGGAAGCGTTGGCCAATGCAAATGGGCGGAACTGCACTTCATATTTTGTTTGGGCACCTAACAACCCATCGGTATGAATTTTGATTTCCCTAACTTTAAGTAACCCTTGCTTTCCCTCACTCTCTCCGATCCTCCACCCATCCTAGTTCTCTGTCTAGTTTCACTGAACTTCTGATTAATTTTACTGGTTGTATTCCTCCTTGTCACCTTCCCCTCCGCTAACAATGAGCCATTCTACATTTCCTTATCTTCATTTGCTTTGATCTGTTATTTTCACACCCCACCCTTCCTTATTGCTAGACTCCCTCTCCCCTGACTCTCAGTCTGAAGAAGGGTCTCGACCCGAAACGTCGCCCATCCCTTCTCTCCAGAGATGCTGCCTGTCCTGCTGAGTTACGCCAGCATTTTGTGTCTGCCTTCGGTTTCAAGTCAAGACCTGAAATCGAAGCTCAAGAGAGTTTGTTGTCACGTGTCCCAGATAGAATAATTACATTCTTGCTTGCTGCAGCACAACCGAATATTTTAGGCATAAATACAGATCAGATCGGATCAGTGTGACCATATATCATAGAATATATATATACACACACATAAATACACAGATAAAATGCAATAGGCTGTTATAGTTTAGAGTTTAGTTGAAGTTGTGTTTAATAGTCTGATGGCTGTGGGGAAGAAGCTGTTCCTGAACCTGGTCGTTGCAGTCCTCAGGCTCCTGTACCTTCTACCTGATGGCAGCGGAGAGATGAGTGTGTGGCCAGGATGGTGTGGGTCCTTGATGATGCTGCCAGCCTTTTTGAGGCAGCGACTGCGATAGGTCCCCTCGATGGTGGGGAGGTCAGAGCCGATGATGGACTGGGCAGTGTTTACAACTTTTTGCAGCCTTTTCCGCTCCAGAACGCTCAGGTTGCTGTACTAAGCCACGATGCAACCGGTCAGCATGCTCTGATTTAAACCAACGTGTGCAGTTCTTTCGTACACATAGCAAATGTTCTATATCTCTCTACATCACCGTCTATATCTCTCGTTTCCCTTTCCCCTGACTAGTTTGAAGAAGAGTTGCGACCCAAAGATTCCCCCATTCCTTTTCTCCAGAGATGCTGCCTGTCCCGCTGAGTTACTCCAACATTTTGTGTCTGTCTTCAGGTTTCTGAGGATGTTGCCAGGACTTGCGGCACTGTGTTATGCGGGAAAGGTTTACGTTTAGGTTTAGGGATTAGGTTCATTGCTGTCACATGTACCGACAATTTTGTTTTGCAAGCTTTTGATAAGTTTTGTTTTGCAAGCTTACCAAGCTGATCAGATATAGACCATACAAAGATATAATCAGTGCAAACTCAAGTTCAATAGATAGGGCACAAGGGAAGATGCAGAGTGCAGAGTGTAGTTCTCAGCATGGTAGCACAATGTAGGGCATCAGTTCCATATACAAAATCCAATGTCCTCATTGGGGTTGAGGTGAAGAGAACAGTACCTAGGCTTATGGAAGGACCGTTCAGGAATGGTTGGGCAGGCTAGGTGTTTATTCCTGTTTTTTTTACTCCTTCTGCAGTTGTACAGGGCCCTAGTGAGACCACACTTGGAGTATCGTGTGCAGTTTTGGTCCCCTAATTTGAGGAAGGACATTCTTGCTATTGAGGGAGCCCAGCGTAGGTTTACAAGGTTAATTCCCGGCATGGCGGGACTGTCATATGCTGAGAGAATGGAGCGCCTGGACTTGTACACTCTGGAGTTTAGAAGGATGAGAGGGGATTTCTTATTGAAACATATAAGATTGTGAAGGGTTTGGACACGCTAGAGGCAGGAAACATGTTCCCGATGTTGGGGGAGTCCAGAACCAGGGGCCACAGTTTAAGAATAAGGGTAAGCCATTTAGAACGGAGATGAGGAAACATTTTTTCTCACAGAGAGTGGTGAGTCTGTGGAATTCTCTGCCTCAGAGGGCGGTGGAGGACAGTTCTCTGGATACTTTCAAGAGAGAGCTAGATAGGGCTCTTAAAGATAGCGGAGTCAGGGGATATGGGGAGAAGGCAGGAACGGGGTACTGATTGGGGATGATCAGCCGTGATCACGTTAAATGGCGGTACTGGTTCGAAGGGCCGAATGGTCTAATCCTGCACCTATTGTCTATTGTCTATTTGTTAACTGGAGCAGAGGAGACTGAGCGGTGATCTTAGAGGAGTGTATAAAATCATGAGGGGCATACAGTAGATGGGGTGAATGCACACAGTCTTTTCCCAGGGTTCAGGAGTCAAGAACTAGAGGTATAGGTTTAATGTGAGAGGGGTACGATTTAATAGGAACTCGAGGAGTAACCTTGCCGCACAGAGCGTGGTACGGTGATTGTGTAGCTGCCAGAGGAAGTGGTTGAGGCTGGCGCAATAACAATATTAAAAAATACATTTGGACAGACACATGGGTAGGAAAGGTCGAGAGGGATGTGGGTGAAACTGGATGAATGGGAGTCGCTTAAATGGGCATCTTGATGGGCATGGATAAGTTGGGCTGAAGGGCCTGTTTCCAGGCAGAATGGCCCTATGACTATTTAAAGTTCATTTTAACTTGCTTTCAATTAAACCAACTAATTGTGTTTTTTTTAGTTTAGAGATACAGCGTGGAAACAGGCCCTTCGGCCCACCGAGTCCACGTCGACCTACGATCCCCGCACACAAACACTATCCTACACACACTATGGACAATTTACAATTTTACCCAGCCAATTTGGCTACAAAACTATGTTTTTGGAGTGTGGGGGGAAACCGGAGCTCCCGGAGAAATCGCACGCAGGTCATGGAGAGAAAGTCCATACTCCGTACAGACGGCACCCCTAGTCAGGATCGAACTCGGGTCTCTGGAGCTGTAAGGTAGCAACTCTAACACCGTTGCTGCCTTGGTATGTCAGAGCTGTGACCAGTGCCATGTGAATCCAATTAACAAGCAAGACTGGAATGCTAAATTAATAAGTCAAAGTATGGTCTAGTTGCTCACAATCCCACCTCTTCGTTCTGATGCTGGAGAACGCACTGTTCTGGTCAGGAATTGATTACCATTATTTCGACTGACCTGAGATTATACGTTTGTGCTCACACTAATGATTTTGCGTGGCCAATATGCTGGGCATGTTTTGCTGACGGTGTTGTCATTGCAGACTTCATCATCGGTAATTTTTGATCCAATTCTGACTGAATCAAAACCATTGTCATTAAGCCTATGATTGTTTTCATCGTCTGAGGCAGAGCCATTGATCCGGGTTGCAGTACGTGCAGTGAAGAAAGATACAGCCATTTCTATCATCTCCCTCATCTCCAAAGCAAGTGGAAAATTGTTCCTATATATTCCACATGACCCAATGTCCGGAAGGTCCCAATGTCTTCACTATTTTGTAGAATTTACGTGTAATTTTCGTCTAAAACATGTATGATTCATGTTTCTGTGAGTGGTTTGAACTTCTGAGCGCAGGAGGATGAGGAATGATCTTATAGAGGTGTAGGTAATCATGAGAGACTTAAATTCTGGCAAAAACGCTCCCACACCAACGGTAAAAATGTGGATTTCAAATATGTCCGAAATGTTACACCTCGAAGAGATGAGATTCGTCCACCTCCAGTTTAAATTCCAGTTGGAATATTTTGGAGGACCAAGTAACCAACCAAGAACCTAGCAGGCAGATCAGACCAATTCCAAAAGATTTGGTTTCACCATTTATCGACTTATTACAAGCATAGGGTGCAACATAACTGAAAATAAACGGTTTCAGGACCTGGTGAGGGGTGTGTAAAGATATGAAGTGGGTACATCCCTATTATCTTATCTTAATTTGTTATATTTTCTTTTTTCTATTTTTCTCTTTCCTTTTTTAATTTTTTTTTAATTCTTTCTCGTGTTCTGCGTCTCTACGGGCTCTTCCTTTTCACTTTTCCACGCACTTACTATCTTATCTAACTTTCTCTATTTTTCTTCTTCTTAATGTTTAACACAAGAAGTGGTACATGAAGTGTATTATGTTATTTTTGGCTTATACCACTGTAATGCACATTACTTCTAATAAAAAGGAAAAAAATAAAAATATAAAAAATAAATAAATAAAATCATGAGAGGAATAGATTGGGCAAAAACACAGATTCTCTTGCTCAGAGTAAGGGAATTGAGAACCAGAGGATATAGGTTTAAGGTGAAGGGGTAATAGGAACCTGAGGGTTAACTTTTTACACAAATGGTAGTGGGTGTATGGAATGAGCTGCCCGAGGAGGTAGTTGCGGCAGGCACTATCGCAACGTTTAAGGAACACTTCGACAGGTACATGGATATAAAGGTACGGTGCTCCAGCAGGGAGAACTAGGAGGGAGGAAGACAGGGACTTAAGACTTTTGCCTTCCACCACAGTGAGGAGGTGCCTGGTGAACTCATTGTGGTGGATGTTGGATATGTGTTTATTGTGTGTTTTGTTTTTATTATATGTACGACTGTATGGTAACAATTTCGTTCAGACTGTAAGGACTGAATGACAATAAAGGAATCTAATCTAATCTATATTAGGACATTCTAAACGCCCATATGCCTCTAAACCTAACATAATCCATGTACCTGCCGAAATGTTCCTTAAACGTTCCTTAAACACCCATATCCCTGCTATTCCCAGGTGGCTGGGAATAGTGTAGATGGGACACATTGGTCGGTGTGGGCAATTTGGGCTGAATTTGTTTCCACAACGCATGACTCTCTGATTCGATGACTCTGCACTAGTGATGCTGCTGCAAGCAACATTTTCATTGCACCAGTAACTCACGATGCTCGCGCATATGACAATGAACTTGACTTAACTTGACTGGCGATGTTACTTCAGAGATAAATATCGTTCTTGTAAACCTGACGGAATATACTCTGGACTACTTAATCCTTCTTCAAAGGACGAAAGAACAATCTAGTCATTCCAGCAAACAGTGAACGGTTGCAATATATTATCTGTCGTCTTTGCTACTTAATTTTTCCTGCCCTCCATTCTACCGGATGTTTGAGATGAGAAGAAATGTCTTTGCCCACGGAGAGCTGAATTTCCACATTGGAGGGTTTTACAGGTTTCACCTGCCGATTACAGTCAACACAGAAATCAAGGGGATTTTTAGGTATAAAGGGAACCATGGGGTGCAGGGTTAGTACAGGGAAAAGAAACTAAGATAAAAGAACAGCAATGATCTTACTGAACGATTGAATGGTGTAATCATGCTACTATTTCTTAAGATCTTAGACATTATGTTCTGTTTGTTCTCTCTTCCCGCCTGCCCTTTGTCTGTAGTGTGAAAGACAAATACTTTTCCCACAAGGTCAACAGTTGGCAGCTTTCAGATTGTATTGACCGATTAGTTATTATTAATGAGTTTCTATCTCTCCTGGGGTTACACAAAAGGCTGGAGAAACTCAGCGGGTGCAGCAGCATCTAAGGAGCGAAGGAGATAGGCGACGTTTCGGGTCGAGACTCTCCGTCTCTCTCTCTCTCTTCGAATTTCTTTTATCTTTAACTTTTTCCAGTTTGGTGAAAGGTCATCGATTTGAAAAGTTGTCATTTTTATCTCTCTGCAGATGCTGCCTAAATATTTCCAGTGCGTTTTGTTTTATTTCGAGTGCCTCTTTTCCATTTACTTGTATCAGAGAATCTTTCATGTGTAGGAAGGAACTGCAGATGCTGGTTTAAACCGAAGACACACACACAATGCTGGAGGAACTCAGCAGGGACAGGCAGCGTCTGTGGAAAGAAGGAATGGGCAACGTTTCGGGTCGAGACCCTTCTTCAGACAGTATCAGAAGATTCAGAGAACCTTTAATGTCTCCCTTAATAGGTCATATGAGACTTCCATTCAACTTCTTTGTCTCGCTGCTGTTGGTTAAAAATAAAATTGCGTTTCTGGTAGAGTCATCAATGTTGTGGGAGGTCAATTATCCCAGAATGTCCGAAGAAGGGTCTTGACCCGAAACATCACCCATTCCTTCTCTCCATAGATGCTGCCTGTCCTGCTGAGTTACTCCAGCATTTTGTGTCTATCTCCGGTTTAAACCAGCATCTGCAGTTCTTCTGTCTGAAGAAGGGTCTCGACCCGAAACGTCACCCATTCCTTCTCTCCAGAGATGCTGCCCGTCCCGCTGAGTTACTCCAGCTTTTTGTGTCTGTCTGCAGTTCCTACCTGCACACCCCTTTTCCTTTTCTCTGGGAGATCCACCTTATGAGCCTACATTCTTGTTAACACACTAGAATCTATCCTAAAAATTGTAATTAAATATCCATTACACAACATGGAGACAGAGCTTTGCAATGTGAACCTTAGTGAGAAATAGAAAATGCTTGCTTCTAATGACGGGTTTATTTTGAGGAAATGTTTTCAATGTCAGCAGATATTAAGAGAGATACTCGCAGTTTTGATGATCAGGTTCATTTGGTGACCTAGATTTTGAGATAGAGAGAGATAGAGAGAGAGGGGGGGGGGGGGGAGAGAAAGAGAGTAGTGTGTGTGAGAGAGAGAGAGAGAGAGAGGGGGGGTGTTAGAGAGAAGGCCAGAGGGGAGGGGACAGAAAGAGATTGTGTGTGTGTGTGGGAGAGAGAGAGAGAGAGAGAGAGAGAGAGAGAGAGAAGGGGGGAGAGAGAGAGAGTGTGTGTGTATTAGAGAGAGAGGGAGAGAGAGAGGGAGAGTGTGTGTGAGAGAGAAAGAGAGAGAGAGAGAAAGAGAGAGAAGAAAAAGGTAGGAAAGTATGGGAAGGAGAGGCAGGGAGAGGGAGAGTGAGAGAGAGAGAGTGAGTGTGTGTGTGAGAGCGAGAGAGAGAGGGAAAGAGAGGGAAAGGAGAGGGAGAGAAAGAGAAATAGAGAGTGATAGACGAAGAGAGAGAGATATCAATAGTAATAACCCGATCAGTCGGCACAATCTAGAAGCTTCCTTTTTGTGACATTGTGGAAAGAGAGCATTTGTTCTCACAATCGTCTTTGACATTAGACTTTCACCCCAATTAATCCCCAGTCCTGTACGTGCACTGTATTACACTGAGCTGCAACAACAGCTGTTATCTTGGCAAATAAAACTATCATTGTGTGCACAGCAGTATCCCATGACATGGATGACCAATGAATCGTTTTGGTTTGGCTGCCTGAATGATGTCCGTTTGCTTGGAGGACAATCTTCCCTTCCTCCAGTATTCCTGAGGGACCTTCAGTGGGTTTCCTGATAGGCATGAGAGTTCGTTTTTCAATCCCAAGGTTGCGTACTTGGAATCAGATTCAACAATATTTTGAAGAGCAATTGTGACGTGCACAAAGAAAACATTTCTTCAGCCGTGTATAAAATAAAATGGGGTGATTGGATGTTGGTTTAAGGGTGGCACGGTGGCTACGGGGTAGAGCTACTGCCTTACAGTGCCAGAGACCCAAGTTCGATCCTGACCACGGGTGCTTGTCTGTACGGAGTTTGCACCTTCTCCCCATGACCACGTGCACTTTCTCCGAGATCTTCGGTTTCCTCCCACAACCCAATGATGTAGAGGTTTGTAGGTTAATTGGCTCGGTATAAATGTAAAATTGTCCCTAGTGTGTGTCGGGTAATGTTAATGTGCGCGGATCGCTGGCCGACACAGACGCGGTGGGCCGTAAGGCCTGATTACGTGCTGTATCTCTAAACTAAACTAAACTAAAAAGGCAACGTGGGCATAATGGGGAAGTGTTGTCTACAGTGATCCCATGAATATATGCGCAGCTCCACTTTGTCTTCCTTTAGTTTCAGTCACAAGTCTATTCAGAATAAATAACACAATTCTCTGAATAGAGTTGCAGATGAAGGAATTAGATAAAAAAATGTGATAACAAATGTGTTGAATTGAAATCATTTCCCTTCCCCTCCTGGTTTCATTTCTGTGAAAAATGTTTTTCTTTAATCGGCTTCCGTTTTCAAAGATTTTTTTAAAATCTGGTTCCTTCAGCTTTCCAGTCAACACATTCCAACCAGATGTGGAAAAGTAAATATTCCCTGGAGAAAATGTTCTGGAGATAGACTCAAAGTGCTGGAGTAACTCAACGGGACAGGACAGCGTCTCTGGGGAGAAGGAATGGGTGACGTTTCAGGTCGAGACCCTTTGTTTCTGGTACTTTTGCCAATAGTACAATATTTCTATGATTTAGACAATAGACAATATTGCTAATGTTTCTGACCAGTCCCGCAATTGGATTAACTTTGTTCTATTTATTCTGCCAATCTCTATGTGATTTTTAACATTTCCTTTCATCTTCCTCTTGGAGAATTGAGGTCATCCAAGATCTTCTGCCCCTATCCGGTTGTGTGCCAAGCTATGCTCATTTATTACTCTGACTCTTGTCAATCTACAATGGCCTATGGACCTCCATCGGCATAAATGTAACCAATCATGACGATTAAGAAGCCAATATTAACGGACACAAAGTGCTGGAATACCTCAGCGGGTCAGCAGCATCTCTGGAGGACATGGTAATGTGCTGTTTCAGGTTGGGACCCTTCATTCTACAAGAATCCAATCTAATTGGATCGGCACAAAACAATTTGGCTCCACCTCTCCTTGACGTTCGTCGCTGGCTTTGATTTGCCCTTTTGCAAATACCTTTCATTTATTTGTTCTTTGTCCCTCTTCATATCTGTAGTTTCCCGCTCCCTTGTCTTTCAGTCTGAAGAAGGGTCTCAATCCGAAACATCACCCATTCTTTTTCTGCAAGACCTGCTGAGTTATGCATATAAACATAGACATAGAAACATAGAAAATTTGTGGAGGAGTAGGCCATTCGGCCCTTCGAGCCTGCACCGCCATTCAATATGATCATGGCTGATCATCCAACTCAGTATCCTGTACCTGCCTTCTCTCCATACCCCCTGATCCCTTTAGCCACAAGGGCCACATCTAACTCCCTTGTAAATATAGCCAATGAACTGGCCTCAACTACCTTCTGTGGCAGAGAATTCCACAGATTCACCACTCTCTGTGTGAAAAATGTTTTTCTCATCTCGGTCCTAAAAGACTTCCCCCTTATCCTTAAACTGTGACCCCTTGTTCTGGACTTCCCCAACATCGGGAACAATCTTCCTGCGCCTAGCAGGAAGATTCCAGTATTCCAGTATTTTATGTCTATCATTGGAGGAGTTTAGCAGCATCTCTGGAGGGAAACGGACAATATGTGTTTCTTGCCAACATGCTTCCCTTCACAGATGCTGCCTGGCCCACTGAGTCCTTCAAGCAGATTGTTTTTTCTTTGTTTAAGGCTACAACATCTGCATTCTCTCTGATCTCCATAATCAGGCTGGCATTTTGTTTGTTAAAATGATCTCCTTTGATGACCTCTCTCCTCCCTCAATCCGTAGTTCTCCCAATGTTACAGTTGTTCGTGACCTGCATCAAGACTTCCTTATTCTTCTAAAGACACAAGAAATTAAAGAATCACTCTGAAGAAAGGCCTTGACCTGAAATGACACACGTTCATAAGTTCAGGAGCAGAACGAGGCCATTCGGCCCATTGTGTCCGTCCGCCATTCAATCATGGCTGAATTATCTTTCCCTCTCAACCCCATTCCCCTGCCTTCTCCCCATAACTACTGACGCCCGTACGATACTACTTTAAAATTTGGTCAACTCTCCTTCGACCCTATCCATTTTGCCATGGTGTGTGTTAACTCAGATCTCAATGTTTGATCTTGTTTTGGTCTCCATTTGTGTATCGAGTTGGTAAAAGTTGCAAAGAGGAAGTTTGGTTTTGACAATGGAATTACAAAGTAAAGTCGCAGTATAGATAAGGACAACATTCCCAGAGGAGATTCCAATTCTGTTGTCCTAATTAGTAAATTTTTCACTGTTAGTCTTTAAACATAGCATATTAATAACGAGTTTGACAGTAATTTGACCAGCGGGGATAGTGTTTAGGCTCTGCATACTAATGTCTTTTTTATGAATTATGATATTACTGTGTCGGATTGTTTATATTGCTACACTCATTCATCACCAGACTCCTTGGTAGCATGGCTGAGGTGATGGATTGACTTCAGCCCTGTTTGTTACAACCATAAAATCATACAGCTCAGTCTGAGGCTAATTGTCATATCACTCCTGAAACTAATCCCTGAAAGAGCTGCTCTACTCATCCAACCCTTCCTTACCCCTGCAATAATTTCCAAGTATATATATATTATGGGCGGCACGGTGGCGCAGCGGTAGAGTTGCTGCCTTACAGCGCCAGAGACCCGGGTTCGATCCTCACTACAGGTGTTGGCTGTATGGAGTTTGTACGTTCTCCCCGTGACCTGAGATTTGAGATCTTTGGTTTCCTCCCACAATCCAAAGACACACAGATTTGTAGGTTAATTGGCTTGGTATAATTGTAAATTGTCCCAAGTGCGTGTAGGATAGTGCTTGTGTGCGGGGGTAGCTGGTCGATGGGCTGAAAGGCCTGTTTCTGCGCCATATCTCTAGACCAGGCTTCTTCTTCTTGTGTATGTGGCGTGCACAGCCTAAAGTTGTCGGGCAACTTGTTCTATTTGATCTTATTTGATTGTGCACGCCGGGTTGATTGCATTCGTCGAAACAGGACGGACCACGTGAAGGTTGCAATCTCTCACCCCTAGACCAAACTAGACCAGATTAAACCAGACTCGACCAGACTAGAGTAGATCCAGTGTTGTTTTCACACTTGAGTCTGAAGAAGGGTCCCAACTGGAAACCTCACTTATTCCCTTCCTCCAGTGATGCTGCCTGACCCGCTGAGTTACCCCAGTGTCTAACTTCTGTCTTCAGTCATGTTGGTGAAACTGCCTCCACCGCTTTGACAAACCTTCAAATCCAGATCAGCAAAGTTGCTGAGTGAAAAATATCTCCATCTTGGTAGCTAGGGTGGATAGATTTACGGTTCGAAATTACGTCATGCCTTTTCCAGCCTGCTTCTACTTTGGGTTGGACTCACTTCAGTGACTCTACGGATTCCTTCTTGTTCAACTCATATTTCAGTCCTCTCGCAAAGGATAGGCATGCTCTCTGTCAGTGATTCATGGATTCGGCCGTACAATTCTATACATCATTTTCCTGTCCCTGTCTGTTTTTCTGCTGACCAGCCTGAGTTGCAGCGTTTTGCCAGGATCACACACTTACATCTAAGCACGCTTCCTGTCAGACAGCTGCTACAATAGGGGGGCACAGTGGCGCAGCGGTACAGCTGCTGCCTCGCAGTGTCAAGAGACCCCGGGTTCAACCCTGACTACCGGTGCTGTCTGTGCGGAGTTTGCCAGTGCGTACTCCCTGTGACCACCTGGGTTTTCTCCGTACGTGTGTCCGTGTGATTGATGGTTGGCATGGGTGACGGGCCTGTATCCATGCTGCCTTTCCAATCCTCACGTGATTGGAGATTTCATTAGACATGCTCTTTTATCCATTACTTTTGCTTTCATCCTGTTCTGTATGCACTATTTTTGCTCTGATTCTCCTGCGTCCTTTGCTTTGAAATAATTCTGGAAGCATGGGCAGATTGGGATTAAGACATGCTTCTGGCACAGAAGACGGAGCTTCACCTAGTCTGCGGAGAATTAAGAATCAGAATCAGAATCAGATTTTATTCGCCAAGTATGTTTTGCAACATACGAGGATTTTCACTGGCCAGGTCAGTCACACAATTAAAAGCAACAGACTCAAAAACACATTTTAACATGAACACCCACCACAGTGACTCCTACACATTCCTCACTGTGATGGAAGGCGAAATAAAGTCCAAGTCCTTCCTTTTGTTTTTCCTCGGTCGGAGGCCTCGAGCCCTCCGTTGACGGGACGGTCTTGACTCCTGTAGCCGGTGGCGTTTGGGCCCTTTGCGCCGAGGCGTTCAGCTCCTGCATCGAGGGGTTGTCAGCTCCCCCGCGCCAGCCGATCGAACCTCACGTCGGGGCTGGTCGAACCTTCTGCAGCGTTGGAGCTCCCGACTCAGCCTCTCCCGATACTGCGAGCCCTTGATGGTAAGTCTGCAAGCCGCAGTGGGAGCGATCCCAGACAAGGGATCCGTTCCGATGTTAAGTCCGCAGTGGGGCTCACGACAGTCTGAGGAGGTCTCCAGCTCCAGCGATGGTAGGCCGCAGAGCCCGGAGAATGTGATCCAAAAAATTGATCACATCTCCGGGAAGGTAGGAACTTGAAAAAAAGTTTCCCCCAATCCCCTCCCCCCTCCCCCCACATAAAACAAACCGAAGAACATTAAAACAAACTTTTAACAAACACTAAAAATAACAAAAAGATGAAAAAACGAACAGACAGCCGGCAGGGCTGCCATCTCCACGGCGCCCCTGGTGGTCAACCAATTCAGAATTCATTTAGGAAGAATCAGAACATAGAACATAGAAAAGTACAGCACAAGAACAGGCCCTTCGGCCCGCAACATCTGTGCCGAACAGTATGCCAAGACAATCTCTTATTTAAATGTGTAGGAAGGAACTGCAGATGTTGGTTTACACCGAAGATAAACACAAAATGCTGGATTAACTTAGAGGGTCAGGCAGCACCTTTGGAAAGAAGGACTAGGTGACGTTTCGGGTCGAGACCCTTCTTCATACCCTTCTTCTTCATTCCCACACTCCAAAGACTCACAGGGTTGTCGGATAATTGGTTTTGGTAACATTGTAGGATAGTGCTAGTGTACGGGGTGATCGCGGGCAGGCGCGGACTCGGTCGGCCGAAGGGCCTGTTTCCGCACTGTATCTCTAAAGTCTAAAGTTTAAAGTCACTGTCAAATCCCAGAGACAGTATGTAACACGTCACACCCCAAATGGATCTGTGGCACTTTCCTTGTACTGTCTTTGGATTAGAATAGCAGAAACGCTTTAACTCCTGAGTAACTCTCTTGGGAAACACCCCATTCAATTCAGATAATGTACTTTGCTTGACCAGTGATTCGATCAGCCATCAAATCCAATGCTTATCCCCCTCCATTACTTTGGCTGCAGTGACTAGTACTTACGTGATGTCGTTTAGTAATTCACCAGTGTTATTTCAGCAGGAACTTCCTGTCCTGTGACCTGCATCACTGGTGTTGGCAATGCTGTTTGAACAACATCCCCTCCTACCTCTTTGGACGAACATCACTGTTTATGCTTGAGAGTCAGAATCGTGCGTGATCTTCACGAAGAGTGAATCCAAGATGAGAATCCAAACAACATTTTCTTCGAACAGTTAAGTTAAGTTTAGTTTAGTTTAGTTTGGAGATACGGTGCAGAAACAGGCCCTTCAGCCCCACGAGTCCATGCTGTCCAGCAATCCCCGTACACTAGCACAATCTGACACGCTAGGGACAATTTACAATCTTCACCAAAGCCAATTAACCCGCAAACCTGAGGTAGACTAAAGTGCTGGAGAAACTCAGCATCTATGGAGCGAAGGAAATAGCCAATGTTTCGGGCCAAAACCCTTCTTCAGACTGATTATTTCCTTCGCTCCATAGATGCTGCTGCACTCACTGAGTTTCTCCAGCACTTTTGTCTACCTTCAATTTTCCAGCATCTGCAGTTCCTTCTTAAACATTTAACCTACAAACCTGTACGTCTTTGATGTGTGGGAGGAAACCGGAGCACCCGGGGAAAACCCACGTGGTCACAAGGAGAACATAAAACTCCATACAGACACACCCGCAGTCAGGATGGAACCCGGGTCTCTGGTGATGTGAGGCAGCAACTCTACCGCTGTGCCACCGTGCATCCCCGGCAGGCAATAAAGGGCAGGTAATAATTAGGATTTTGAGACTTATCTCATATCCCAAACTAATTTTGAAATATACGTGTTTCTACACATGGCGAGGTGCATGATCAGAATCAACTATGATGCATCCATGAATAACTCTAGCTGACATGTCATGTTCCGATGCAGTAGAGAAAACAATTGTTTGTATCACTATTACTTGTACTTCTGCGTTTGGAGGTAACAGGTAAATTGTTCTGATTTTAGAATAACAACTTTAATTTAGAAAACAATGAGCTCTACCATATGTGTTAAACATTTTGATTAGTACATGTGTCAGTGGTTATGGGGAGAAGGCAGGAGAATGGGGTTAGGATGGAGAGATAGATCAGAGAGAAGCGAGTGTCACCAAACTTCTGAATTCTCTGGGGTGGAACCCTCTCCAAGACAGACGTGAAGCTCACCGTTTGACCTGTTTTTACAAAATGTTAAATGGTCAGCTAGACATAGATCACAAGACCTACACCAACCCCAAACCAATTAGGAGCAGACGAGGGCATTCGATCCAATTTGTGGTCCCAGCCACAATGACAGATGTGTACAGCAATTCGTTCTTTCCATGCACTATTAAAGCATGGAATAATCTCCACCAAGCCACGGTTGCCCAGCCAGATGCAACTAAATTTAAAGTGGCACTTTCTTCCCAATAACCCTCTCTGGCTAAACCCCTCCCTTCACCACCTCCAGTTTAAATTCCAGTTGGAATATTTTGGAGGACCAAGTAACCAAGAACCACGAAGAAGCCATGATTGAATGATGGAGTAGTCTTGATAGGCTGAATGGCCTAATTCTACTATCGCTTAAAGACCTTATGGCCTTATGACCTTAAAGTGTAGGGAGTGGACTAATAAACGCATTATAAATGTTGTATAAAATCCTAATTATTGTTTAAATTCAATTATGAACTAAAACTTTCACAGAGAGTAGTGGGGGCCTGAAATGCTTTACCGGGGTGGTGGTGGAGGCAGGTATGGCAGTGGTGTTTAAGAGGCTTTTAGATAGGCACATGGAGGTGCAGGGAATAGAGGGACACGGATCATGTACGGGTAGATGAGATCAGTTTAACTTGGCATCATGTGCAGGAAAGAACTGCAGATGCTGGTTTTAATCAAAGTTAGACACAAAATGCTGGAGTAACTCAGCGGGACAGGCAGCATCTCTGGAGAGGAGGAATGGGTGATGTTTCGGATCGAGACCTTTCTTCAGACTGAAGAACTGCAGTTGATGGTTTAAACCGAAGATAGACACAAAAAGCTGGAGTATCTCAGCGGGACAGGCAGCATCTCTGGAGAGAAGGAATGGGTGATGTTTCAAGTCGAGACCCTTCTTCAGACTGAAGAAGGGTCACCCATTCCTTCTCTCCAGAGATGCTGCCTGTCCTGCTGAGTTACTCCAGCTTTTTGTGTCAATCTTCAGTTTGTACCAGCACCTGCTGTTCCTTCTTACACACTATATGCTTCAAGATCTACTCCTGGAAGTGAGGGCTTTAATCCAATCTGACAGGGTAAATCAACAATTTGCCACCTGGGCCTGCTTTGTAATTCAATAAGATTACAACTGATCCTACACTTGCCTGTTTGAACACCATATCTCTCGATTCCCTTAATATCCAAAGATTTTGTCTCAAATGTACATACTGGGTAGAAATGTATTTTACGTTTTTCACATGGATTTTATCAATGCTTTGACATAATCCCACAGTGATCAATTGAGGGAAAAGCAGCAATCTCAATCCAACATTGCTCGGTGGGAGATTGGGAATGGTGTTGGATGATGATGGTATTTTAATAATTGAATGGCTGTTTGCAATAAGATTCACATAGCTAAATACACAGCTTGTCCTGTGCTGAAATGCACTGCCTGAGAGCCAGAACCTTGTGAGATCGTCACTTCAGGCACCGTATCTGTCCAAGAAGGGAATCCAAGTAACATAGACAGGTAGGAGTGAACGCATTCATAACTTTCAAAGGGGAATTGGATGAACTGCTTGCAAAGCAAAATGGCAGAGATATTGTGGGTGGCACAGTGTGGTGCAGCTGGTGGAGCCACTACCTCACAGTGCCAGTAACCAGCTTTGATCCTGACCTCGGGTGTTGTCTGTATGGAGTTTGCATGTTCTCCCTGTGACTGCATGGGCTCCCTCCGGGTATGGATTTGTAGGTTAATTGGCCCTCTGTAAATTGCCCCTAGTGTGTAGGACGTGAATATGGAAGTGGGATAACATAATGTGAACGGACGATCGATGGTCGGCATGAGCTCGTTGGGCCGAAGGGCCTGTTTCCATGTTGAATCTTTAAACTAAACTAAATATTGGAATATATGTAGACCTGTTCTTCATTCCTGGACCATCATGGCAAGTTTTCCCTCTTCTGCCACACAATCACAATCACAATAATACTTTATTAGCCAAGAATGTTTTGCAACGCACAAGGAATTTCATTTGCTTGGCAGGGAAGTCAGTCATACAAATGAAAAACAATGGAAAGCACAAAATACATTTTAACATAAACATCCACCACAGTGACTCCTCCACATTCCTCACTGTGATGGAAGGCAAAACAAGTTCTAATCTCATCCCTTCCATGCTCTCCAGGGCTCGAAGTCGGGGGGCTTCGAGCCCTCCGTTGACGGAACTCCCGTAGCCGGCGGCGTTTGGACCCTCCGGATAGGTGGAAAAGTTGGGGTACTGGACCCTAGCTTAGATAGGCATCTTGGTTGGCATGGACGAGTTGGGCCGAAGGGCCTGTATGACTCTATGACTGTGCGACTCAATGTTAAGACCACAGACCACTAGCTACCTGCAACAATTTTATTAGATGACTACTCATTAAATAAGGGAGAATAACTCAATTAGATAATTTTCCAAAACCCCAGGCTACTAATGTTAAAGAAGGTGATAACTATCTGAGCCAGCACTCAGTATCCTGCCGACTAATAACTATCGACATTGATATGATGTGTTCTGTATATACCATGATAGCTCTATCGAAGACAATTCGACAGCAAGCCATAGAGATAGAGCAGGTTAGATGGCCACAATCTTGGTAAAATTGCTGGGCTTAAGGTTTGAGTTATGGAGATGGGAGACATGGAGAAACAAGATGATTTAAGGAGGGAATTCCAAAGTTTCGGCAGGACTGCCATTGATGGTGTGAAAAGAATTGGGTCCTAATAAAAGCAAAATTATTTCTTGGGAACAATTTCAATGAAGAGTGATCTATTTAGTTTAGAAACAAGGAATTGCAAGCGCTGGATTACAAAAAAAGTGCTCAGGCAGCATCATGGAACATGGATTGGTGTCGCTTCAGATGTGAAGAAGGGTCACGATCCGAAATGTTGCCTATCCATGTTCCCCAGTGATGCTGCCTGACCTGCAGAGTTACTCCAGCACTCTGTGTCAATCATTCTCTATTTAATTTAACTTAGTTTAGAGATACAGCATGGATTCAGGGCCTTTGGATCATCGCGTCCAGGTCAACCACCGATCACTCGTTCACACTAGTTCGATGTTATTCCTCTCCATTCACCTCCATTCTCCACACACTAGGGGCAATTTACAGAGGGTCAATTAACCTACAAACCTGTACATTATTAGAATGTGGGTGGAAACCGGAGCATCCGGTGGAAATCCACACGGTTGCAGGGAGAACGTGCAAACTCCTCACAGGCAGCACCCAGGGTCAGGATCACCAGATCTCCAGCACTGTGAGGCAGCCTCTCCAGCAGCTGCGCCACTGTGCTGCCCATATTCTCTCTTAATTATTGCCCTCTTGTTTGATCTTAATTTGCTTTAATTTCCAGCCATCCAGCAACTAAATAACACTGATCCTTTGAAAATGAGTTTGAATGCTTCAGGTCATGGGGCAGCAGAGTGGCGCAGCGGTAGAGTTGCTGCCTTACAACGCCAGAGACCCGGGATCGATCCTGACTACACGTGCTGTCTGTACAGAGTTTGTACGTTCTCCTCGCGACCTGCGTGGGTTTTCTCCGGGAGCTCTGGTTTCCTCCCACACTCCAAAGACGTACAGGTTTGAAGGTTAATTGGCTTGGTATAATTATAAATTGTCCGTCGTGTGTGCAGGTTAGTGTTTGTGTGTGTGGGGATCGCTGGTCGGCGCGGACTCAGTGCACCAAAGGGTCTGTTTCCACATTGTATCTTTAAACTAAACTAAACTACACTAAACTATACCTACATTGTACTTACTGTCATCTTTCAGGTTCAGTTTTAAACCCAGGCTCTGTCTATCCTCTTGAATAGAGAGCAAATGTCCTTCAGCGTTAATTGAAAATTGGAAAGTTTCTGGAAACCTGAATTAAAACCAGAAAATACTCTCAACATGTGATCTGCTGACTCGTTCCAGTATTTTCTGTTTTTAGTTTTCCACCACTATTCTGAAAAAAAGAACATCGAATTTCTAGTCAGTGTGAATCTTCAGTCACCATCAACTAACAAAGCAGATGATCAGTGTAGGAAGGAACTGTAAGGGCCTGTCCTACAAGCATGCAACTCTATGCGATGAACGCGATCAAACTAGAAGCGGGGGCCGCACAGAGGTCGGGTGATCCCCTGTACAGGGCCGTTCCCACCAACATGCGCCTGCATGCGGCAAGCGCAACCAAACCGGCAGCAGGGGCCGCGCGGAGGTCGGGTGAGTGGCGCAACGCGGTGCAAAGTGAGGCGAACCTGGAGCAAAGTCTTAAAGGTAAGTTTGCCAGGACAGAGAGGGGCACACAGAGAGCGGCACAGAGGCACACACACACGCAGAGGGCCATGGAGCCACACACATAGAGGGTCACGGAGGCATCTATAGATAGGTTCACGGAGGCATGATGTTGAGACGGTGTGTAATGCGTCGAGGCGACTGCGAGCCGACAAGCCGTTGCCGCGCGGAATTTTTGAACATAGTCAGTTTTTCGGAGCCACGCGCGATGTCGGGACGAACTCCACACAATTCCGCACGGCTCCGGCGATCGAAGTGGGACCGGCCCCGTGACGCCGGACGGCTCAAGCGACCACGTTAGGTCGCGCTCATCGCATGGAGTTGCATGCTTGTAGGACAGGCCCTGTAGATGCTGGCTTACACCGACGATAGACACAAAACGGTGGAGTAACTCAGCGGGACGGGCAGCATCTCTGCAGAGAAGGAATGGGTGACCTTTTGGGTTGAGTCCCTTCTTCAGACTATCTCGTCACTTATAAGACTGCTGTTTGTGGAAACTCACTTTCTACTTGCCTGTGTAGGAAGGAGTTACAGAGGCTGGTTTCAACCGAAGATAGACACAAAAAGCTGTAGTAACTCAGCGGGTCAGACATTTCTGGAGGAAAGGAATAAGTGACATTTCGGGTCAGGATCCTTCTTTAGTTTAGTTTAATTTAGTTTGGAGGAACAAGGCGGGAACAGGCCCTTTGGCCAGGGTTGCCAACTGTCCCGTATGAGCCGGGGCATCCTGTATATTGGGCTAAATTGGTTTGTCCCATATGGGAGCCCATCTTGTTCCATATTTGACTGCCACTACTTGGGTCGAGGGGACTGTCGGGACGGAGCGACACGTCTGGCCCCGCCTCACCCGCCCTGACATTGTGCAGCCCATGGACTGAAGCCCCGTTGGTCGGCAGCTGTCCACGACCTTCACCACCACCCTTCCTTCTCATGGCCGATCATCGGTCCATGAGTTGGACGGGGTGCCGGACTTTGTGCACGCTCCTCAGCTGGCCCGCCGGCTGGGCTTTTTGTGCAGTCCAGCACCCGGGCCAACTCATCTTTCACCCAGCCACGGCCGAGTCGGTCAACGAATTGCCGTTGGGAATTTGTCCCTTATTTTGATCTTTTGTCCTTTATTTGGGAGTGAGAAAGTTGGCAACCTTACCTTCGGCCCACCGAGCCCACACCGACCAGCGATCCCAGCACTTTAACACCATCCTACACACACTATTGCTATTTCGAATCCCAACTTGGTCCTTGAAGCTCATGCTCCACTCATTGCCCCGTTTCAGTTCTGAGGATGATAGACAATAGGTGCAGGAGTAGGCCATTCGGCCCTTTGAGCCAGCACCGCCATTCAATGTGATTCAGGAACTGGGACTGGAGCAGGAAATGAAAGAACAACTTCCACAATGATGTTGCAAGCTAAAATTCAATCTCAGAATGAAGTGGTTTATGTGTGTTTATTCGATCAGCATTCTGCACCAGATGATGACTAAGCAATGAGTCATGAAGCAAAAAAGTACCAACAAACTCACACGGACATGGCGGCCATGTCATGTGGGAATATACCACGGCAGAAGCAGCATTTAACACTTCTATGTCACTTATCTAATTGTGTATCCTGCAGTGAATGACAAAATTCATTTATTACACCTAGCATCAGGGGGTGGCATGTTGGCACAGCGGTACAGTTGCTTCCTCACAGCGCCAGAGGTCCTTGTTCAATTCTGACTATGGGTGCTGTCCGTACGGAGTTTGTACATTCTCCCCGTGACCTGTGTGGGTTTTCTCCGGGAGCTCTGGTTTCCTCTCACACTCCAAAGACGAGCAGGTTTGCAGCTTAATTGGCTTGGTAAAGTTGTAAATTGTTCCAAGTGTGTGTAGGATAGTGTTAGTGTGAGGGGATCGTTGGTCGGCGCGGACACGATGGGCCGAAGGGCCTGTTTCTGCCTTGTATCTCTAAACTATACTAAACAAACATCAGACATTGATGTAAATCATACAATGTGTGTCTGCTTTTCTGTCACAAGCTCACAGATCCACGGGTAAGTTCTGTACTTGTGTAGGAAGGAACTGCAGAAGCTTGGTTTGACGGTAGACACAAAATGCTGGGGTAACTCAACGAGACATGCAGCATCTCTGGAGCGAAGGAATGGGTGACGTTTCGGGTCGAGACCCTTCTTCAGATACCGTACTTCCCTTCCCATCCTCAATTCCACCAAGAGTGGTCTTTTCCAGCAACGTTGTTTGCTGCTTGTTTACATTTTGATGCATGTACAATGACAGGAAATAAACTCAATGCCTTGCCATTGATTAATGAGCTAAGGAAAGCCTCATGTAAGCTGGACAAACAGCCTGGGAACGGCTCATGTAACCCTGTGCCCGGGAATGTTAGGGTGGTTGGACCTCACCATTCAATTTAACCATTTCATATCATGAACCCAATCCAATTTTCATCAAGACAAGATTGTTGACCTGCAATATTAGTTTAGTTTGAAGATGGACACAAAATGCTGGAGTAACTCTAGCGGGTCGAGCTGCATCTCTGGAGAAAATAAATCAGACTGAAGAAGGGTCTCGACCTGAAACGTTGCCGATTCCTTTTCCCCAAAGACGATGCCTGACCCGCTGTGTTACTCCAGCATTTTGTGCCTAACAGTTTAACCCAGCATCTGCAGTTCCTTCCTACACAATATTAGTTTAGTTTATTGTCACACATACTGAGGAGAAAAGCTTTGGTCGTGAGAGGTGTCCTATGGTCGTGAGAGGTCTCCAAAGAGTCGTAGTGTCTTTCTGGTCGCCACTGAATTTTCAACATGTTGAAAATTTGGGCGACCTATGACGGTTGCCGGCTGTCGCCTGTAAAGGTTGCGTAAGTGGGACAGGCCCTTTATAGTGCGTGGAGACCTGCTTTTGATCCTGATTACGGGTGCTGTCTGTACGGAGTTTGTACATTCCACCTGTGACCGTGTGAGTTTTCCCCGGGTGCTCAGGTTTCCTCCCACACTCCAAAGATGTACAGGTTTGTAGATCAATTGACTTGGTATAATTGGAAATTGTCCCTAGTGTGTGCAGGATAGTATTAGTGTGTGTGGATCGCAGGTTGGCACAGGCCAAATGGCCTGTTTCTGCGTTGTATCGTTGAGTGGCTTTGGCAAAAGTGTAAGATAGGACAAATTGTAAGACAAATTATAAATTGTCCCTTAATGTCTGTTTTAGTCTCTAAACTAAACTAAAAGTGTGTTTCTTCCTCCCTCCACAGATGCTGCCTGGCCCGCTGATTGCTTCCTGCATTATATTGCATCTGTTGGTATGTATAAAATGAAATGAATGGAACTAAACGAATTATAAGCACAGGCAAAACAGATTTACCAGGATGATATCAGAGGTGAAAGTCGATAATTGCCAAGGAGGCAAGCTGAAGTCCTCTCTTCTGGAAAAGAGTAAGAGGGCCTGAGATTAACTCTTCATTGTGAGGATATTCGAGAAGGAAGATGGAAAATGGTAGCGAATCAATCCCCAGAAACATGTTGGTCCAATTCACAGAATGCATGGAATATCACGCTGTTCTCTGAAGTGTGGCTAAAGTTCTTTCTTGGATTTAGTATTCAAAGACTCTTCTCTATGTTTGCAGACTTCAAAGGATCTTGCTGTTTTTGGGGGAAGTAAGTTCTGGAATCCAGCCTGACCTTGCCCCTCTTCCTCCCAGGATTTTGGGTGGGATTAATGGAAGGCAATGGAAAGGGGGGTGATGTTTGGATCAAACTAATCCCCTTAATGCAGACACGAGCCTAGGATGCTGCAACCTGAAGTAATAATGTTGAAACAAAGGGTTTCTATCCATCCCGTGACTGGGGCGAGCAGCACAGCTTGTGAGAAGGCAGCATTTCGAAACAAGCCATATGGTGCCTGTTTTAGATTCGGCAGTTTCAATCGATAGATCGTGAGGTTTTCAGAACACAATCCTTGACAGTGGTGCACAGCAGGAGCAACTTGGAATGGACCCTGTGGTGTCTTTTATTCAGTCAGCTGATCGGGAAAAAAACCGACCTCGGGAACTGAAGTAATTCATCTTTGTTTTCAGATCCAGCCATGACCTTGCCAGCTCTCCATCTCAGTGACCTGTGTGAGTCCGTATCCATCCATTCCTTTTATTAGACATCCCTTTTATTCTCAAATCCCAAAGTGTCTTTAGGTGAAGATCAAGCAGCAGGTAACCTGCAGCATACTGAGCGGTGGAGACAAGGTGATTGGGATTTAGTTTAATGCTTGGATGAACACTGTATACATAAGAACATGCTCACTTCAGAAAGGATGACAATCAAGTGAAGTTGCTTTGATATATTTAAGCATTAATTCTGCACTAAACCACAAGCTGTCCCCCCTCCCTCCCCCATCACATAGGAGACACACTTTAAGAAGTTTGGCAATATAGTGCACCCAATGCATTGTAAGTTCATAAGTGATAGGTGCAGAATTAGGCCATTCGGCCCATCAAGTCTACTCCGTCATTCAATCATGGCTGATCTATCTTTCCCTCTCAACCCCATTCTCCTGCCTTCTCCCCATAACGGAAAATGGCCTTACGTATCACGAATCTGTCAATCTGCGCCTTGAAAATCCCCATGAATATATATACCAAAAATGCCAATAGATTATGCTGCAAATGTTCCATTCCAGATTTCTATTGAATGTTAAACTTGCAGAAGAATTTTGAGATGGACTGGGCAATATATTCATTTTAGATCAGAAGCGTGAGGTTTAGTTTGCTCTTGTTCAGTTCAGTTCAGTTTAGTTTATTGTCACGTCTACCAAGGTGCAGTGAAAAACGTTTGTCGTGTGCTAACCAGTCAGTGGAACGACAATACATGATTACAATCGAGCCGTTTCCAGTAATAAGGAATTAATGTGCAAGGTAAACTTGTGAATTGCTGCTGCTTTCCTAGACTTTCCTGCTGGAAGGCATTTCCTAGATTTTAACACTGATTATGTTCCCAAGATACTTTATATGCTGCGTATCACACTATGTGGGGTTGGAGTCCGTTGGATAGTGGCAGCGGAAGTTCAATTGGCTAAAAATGTGCAGTGTGTCAGTGTGCCACTGTGCTTAACATTTGGCAAGTTCTATGAAACAGCATTTCAATGTTATTGCTCAGTAGGACAGGTGTGGAAATCAGACACAAAATGTTAGATTCTTCAGTACATTCCTGTGTTACCCTTATATGTCCAGTGTGTTTTCTATATTCTAATTCAGTCCTCCAGTCCTATACACTCTCCTGTAAGCAAGTGAATGCCTTTGTCCCTGTATGTGGCCCCATATTACCAAGGTACTGTTTTGATTTTATTTCGATCCTTTTAAATACATCCATTATAAACAAACTAAGTATAAAAGCAAACAGAATATTTATTCCAAGCTCATAAGACTTTTGTGTGTGTGTGTGAGAGAGAGAGAGGGAGAGGGAGAGGGAGAGGGAGAGACAGGGAGAGGGGGAGAGAGAGAGGAAGAGGGAGAGGGAGATAGGGGAAGGGAAGGAGGGAGAGGGAGAGAGGGAGAGAGGGAGAGAGGGAGAAGGAGAGGGAGAGGGAGAGACAGGGAGAGGGGGAGAGGGGGAGAGGGAAGGAGGGAGAGAGGGAGAGGGAAGGAGGGAGGGAGGGAGAGGGAGAGAGGGAGAGAGGGAGAGAGGGGGAGAGGGGGAGAGAGGGAGAGAGAGAGGGGGAGAGAGAGAGAGAGGGGGAGAGAGAGAGAGGGAGAGGGAGAGAGAGAGAGAGAGAGAGAGAGAGAGAGAGAGAGAGAGAGCGCGAGAGAGAGAGAGAGAGAGAGAGAGAGAGATTCCTTTGACCATTAGGACTTGCATCTCAATCCTGTGGGTAGTAGAGATCTATAATGAGAAATAGAAGTCTGAAAAAACCACTGTTTTTGTTTCTGGAGAGAGGACATCCAATGAGATTATGTGGTATTCCACTATGGTACAACTGTGAACGATGACATGTGTACCAACAATCTATTATGAAGCACCTTCATAAGGACCTCATCCAACTGATTCTTCCTCAGGATCTCGAAAGGTTAGGACATCTCCTCTCCCTATCTCTTATTTTTCTCTTCTGATGGTGGAAGAATGAAAAAACGTTTATTTGGAGAGAGCTGAGTTGGCCTCTTCATGTTAGGGTGAACTTCAAAAATGATGCATGTTTCAGATGGAATTTTATTAAGACCATAAACTGGCGAGAAATATCAGACTGGGGAGATAATGGGACCTGTTTTCAGTGCAGTTCTTTCTTAAAATCTAAAATATATTGTCTGATTATAGCAGTGGAATTCCTTTCTGCAGTAACTATCAAAATAAAATGAATATTTATTTAAAGGGTAAGGCAGTGGATTGGAGACCAGTGGACATCCATTCTGGCACAATGTCAATTGGCCTATTTCATGCTTACAAATTCTATGATTTAGTTTAATTTAGTTTTAGTTACAGCGCGGAAACAGGCCCTTTGGCACACCGAGTCCACACTGACCAGCAATCCCCACGCATTCACACTATCCTACACACACTAGGGACAATTTACAATTATATCAAGCCAATTAACCTATAAACCTGCGCGTCTTTGGAGTGTGGGAGGAAACCGAAGATCTCGGATAAAATCCATATTTTGGCAGCATCTAATTATAATCCCTTGATCGATCTCACTCACGTTCATCCTAATCTAAACAATGGTGGGTTTCCAATTTAAAAACCGATAAAGTGATTCACTAAACAATTTGAGATAATTTCCCCTTAAGAAACTTGTGCCTGGCTTCACTTAACAATAAACACGCTGGCAGAACTGCTATTAAGATTCATTGCTAATTAGAAGTAATTTCACAAACACTTAGCTTTGTTCTGTTTTCTGCCATTGGTAATTGCAGTCACTTTAAAGCATAAGCTGTATAGATATGGCTGTTTCTCTGGATTACTTGCTAATTTAGAGCATCACTGTGGTGCAACTTGTTGAGCTGCTGCCTCACAGTACCAGAGACCATCCTGACCTCGGGTGCTGTCTGTGTGATGTTTGCACGTTCTCCCTGTCAATTATATGGTCAACTTACAAGGTTCGAAATATCGAAGGAAGACTAAAATGCTGGAGAAACTCAGCGGATGAGGCAGCATCTATGGAGCGAAGGAATAGATGACGTTTCGGGTCGAGACCCTTCTTCAGACTGATTTCAGGTTCAGATATTTCTGATATTTCAGATTCAGATATTTCATTCGAAATATCTGCCATTTTTCTATTATGCAATATCTACTAGAGTTTGTAAGTATTAATGATTGTATAGCTCGCTCTCACCTTCCCCTCACCGAATAATGTGCTATTCTACATTTCCTTGAATCATCGTCCCCTTTGATCTGTGTTTTCACATCATACCCTTCCAAATCTCTATGTCTCCTCTGACTCTCAGTCTGAAGTAGGGTCTCGACCGGAAATGTCACCCATTCCTGTTCTCCAGAGATGCTGCCTGTCCCGCTGAGTTACTCCAGCTTTTTGTGTCTATCTTCTTTGTAAGTATATAATTGGCCGTGATGCCCTATGGTAGGTTGTGAAAGGCATTGAATCATCTCTAGAGATCGAGAGGATATATTTCTCATTTGCACCAGATATGCACCAGGTACAATGACGTTCCTACTTGCTGCCATTTCTTTTGATAAATTGGACTCTGTCTTTGTTATTACAGAGAGGTGTTACTTGAGGCAGTCGACAGACCATTCTCTGCTAAAATTCAACAAGGTTAAGGGCCTGTCCCACCAGCATCCGACTCCATGCGATGAGCGCGATCAAACTAGAAGCGGGGGCTGCGCGGAGATCGGGTGAACCCCTGTACAGGGCCGTTCCCACCAGCATGCGCCTGCATGCGGCAAGCGCGACCAAACCGGCAGCGAGGGCCGCGCAGAGGTCGGGTGAGTGGCGCAACACGGCGCAAATTGAGGTGAACTTGGAGCGAAGTCTTAAGGTACGTTCGCCAGGACAGAGAGGGGCACACAGAGAAGGGCACAGAGGCACACACACACAGAGGGCCACGGAGACACACACATAGAGGGTCACGGAGGCACCTACAGATAGGTTCACGGAGGCACGACGTCGAGATGGTGTGTAATGCGTCGAGGCGACTGCGAGCCGACAAGCCGTTGCCGCACAGAGTTTTTGAACATAGTCAGTTTTTCGGAGCCCTGCGCGATGTCGGGACGAACTCCGCACAATTCCGCACGGCTCCGGCGATCGAAGTGGGACCGGCCCCGCGACGCCGGACGGCTGAAGCGACCACGTTAGGTCGTGCTCATCGCATGGAGTTGCATGCTGGTGGGACAGGCCCTTAAGGATCAGCTTCTATCATTGGGCTCTGGTTTAAACCTAGAAAAGGTGTGAGGAGATCTGAGACCATGCAGAAGAAGATAGACGCAAAGTGCTGGAGTAATTCAGCACGTCAGGCTGCATCTCTGGAGAGAAGGAATAGATGACGTTTCAGGTTGAGCAGAGGCAGACATTCACTCCATCATTTTCATACATGTTTATTTTATTATGAAGTTTTAGTTTAAGTTTTAGACTTACAGCGTGGAAATAGGCTCTGGATCCCACCGAGTCCACGCTGACCATCGATCACCCATTCACTCTATTGGGGGAATTTACAGAGGTCATTTAACCTACACACCCACACTCTTTGGGATGTGGGAGGAAACTCGAGCACCCAGGGGAAACCCATGGGGTCACAAACATAACATTTAAACATCACAGACAGCAGCCGAGGTCAGGATTGAACCCGGGTCTCCGGCGCTGTGCGGCAGTAGGAGTTGTACCGATGTGATGCCTTAAGGGGCTGTCCCACTGTGGCGACAGAATTGGCGGGTTTAGAAGAGTTTAGGAGAGTTTAGGAGAGTTTGAAAAAGTGGCATGTTGAAGACCTCCTTCAACTGTGTAGAAGACCTCCTTCGACCTCCTTCGACTATGTTGAAGACTAGCTTCGAGCAGCTTCGGGAAAATTGGACACCGAATAGTGGAGAGTGAAGCCGACCTCCTTCGACCTCCCTTCGACCTCCCTTCGACTATGTCGAAGACTATCTACGACTACTTTCGACTACCCTCGATTACCTACGACTAACATGCCGATCAACTACGACCTACTACGACTAAACCTACGGGTAAAATAATATATAGATTTTTTTCCATGGCGACTTTTTTTACTCGCGGGCATTTTTCAGCAGGTTGAAAAAAACGCCGCGACCTAGCTGAGGCCTCGAGTAACGGGGACCACTCTCGAGCATGAAGAAGAGTTACAAAGACCACCTAGGACCTCGTGTCGACCATGCTGTGAGTATGAGTCGAGGGCAAACTCTTCTAAACTTGCCAATGAGGTCGCCGCAGTGGGACAGCCCCTTTACATTTCTGCGTGTAGGTTTAGGTTTATTATTGTTACGTGTACCGAAGTATAGTGAAAGGTTTGCTTTGGATGCTGTTCAATCAGATCAGATAATACCGTTCATGAAGACAATCAGGTCGCACAAGCTATTCTGCAATTTCAGCAACTGCAGTTTCTTGATTTTAATTTACTGCTTTGCAATAATTACAGGCAAAGTTAACAGAGTCAAAATGGAAATCCCAAAAGCTGATGCCTTGTTTGTGCTCTGGTGTGAATGTCGACAAGCCCTTGGTATTATTTGAAGAAGAGCAGAATAATAGTCTTTGGTGCCTTGCCCAATATTTATCCAATGGTTCTTTTATTGTCATGTGTACCAAAGGATGACTAGAAAATCTGGCGAGTATTGCATGTGGACTCAGTGGGCCTTTTCTCTGCATGAGCCACTTAATCGGACATTGTCTTCATGCCTGGCACTGACCCTATATGCCAAACATGTACTTCACTGTACCTTTGGTACACATGGCAATAAAAGATCCAGTCATCCATTGGATAAATATTGGGCAAGGCAAATAAAATTCTTGTGTATGAAGGAACTGCAGATGCTGGTTAAAACCAAAGATTGACACAAGAAGCTGGAGTAACTCAGTAGGACAAGCAGCATCTCTGGAGAAAAGGAACGGGTAACGTTTCGGGTCGAGCCCCTTCTTCAGTTTGAAACAGGGTTTGGACCCGAAATGTTACCCATTCCTTCTCTCCAGAGGTGCCGCCTGACCCGTCGGTTTACTCCAGCATTTTGTGTCTATCAAGTGTCTTTTATCATCAGTTATGGTACCTTATTTGATTACGGCTTAATAATAGGAAAAAAACTAATCTTAAAATTCTGGAAAAATGCTCCTATACCAACATTAAATATGTGGATTTCAACTATGTTTGAAACACTACATCTGGAAGATATGAGACTCCGCCTGGGAGGAAAATCAGAACGCTTCTATCAGACGTGGTCTGCATTTATAGAAGATAGGGTGCAGGAGTACCTCGGGCCTTGGTAGGGGGGGATGAAAAACTATCGAGTTGGTGGATTCCTTTTGTGTGATATATATAACATAATAACTGGCTTTTTTTCCCCTTTTTGTTTTCTTTTTCCTTTTCTTTTTTTAGGGTCTATCTCTTAACCCCCTTTCTCTAATTCTTTGACCAAGGGTTTCTTCTCCCCTTTGACACGCTCTTTCACTCTCACAACTTTTTTCACCTATTTCACTCTCTTTCTTTCTATTCTTTTTCTTTAAAAGCCAAAACAATTATGGGGTACAATGATTGTAACAGTATATATATGTGAAGTACATTGATGTATTTACCTCTAATAAATAAAATAAATTTAAAAAAAATTAAAAAGTTATGGTACCTGCCCCAACTACCTTCCCTGGCAGCTCGTTCCATATACCCACCACCATCTGAGTGAAAACCTTGGCCTGCCCTTCAGGTCTCCTTATATCTTTCCCTTCATGATTTTATAAACCAATGAGCTTATAAATGCTAGATTTAGCTAGTCATTTTATAAAATTAATCTTGAAAGTTGAACCATGACTTGGTAATCTTCCTCCTTTGCCATGTGGAGTCTAGCCATCGTGTTTTACTGCACATCAATCGTGACTACACTGCAAACATGTGAAAACCTTTGGAAGCTTCGTTTGGAATCAAGAACCAGGTTTAAGGTGAGGGGGGAAAGATATAATAGGAGCCCGAGGGGTAACGTTTCCACGCAAAGGGTGGTGGGTGCATGGAACGAGCTGTCGGAGGAGGTAGTTGAGGCAGGGACTATCCCAATGTTTAAGAAAAATTTGGACAGGTAAATGGATAGGATAGGTTTAGAGGGATATGGGCCAAATGCAGGCAGGTGGGACTAGTGTAGAAGCAACATGTTGGCCGGTGTGGTCAAGTTGTGCCGAAGGGCCTGTTTCCATGCTGTATGACTCTATGACTCTAAGGTGAGGAGCATGTACCATATGTGTAGGAGGGAATTCATGGGTCTCGACCCGAAGCGTCACCCATTCCTTCTCCCCGGAGATGCTGGCTGTCCCGTTGAGTTACCCCAGTATTCTGTGTATGTCTTCAGCATGTAACATATGTCAGGCTCAGAGATAATCATTCTTTCCATCCACATGCCCTATCTGCAATTCATGCACTGACTGCCCCTACAATTCCTGAATGATAGGCCTCCGGGATACACTGGTAGTGCGACTTAGTGATCTCAGCGGCACTCTCATTTCAAGCTGAGAATCTGATTGCCTCAAATGTGAAACAGCCGGCAACTGGTTCACACTCCTAATAGACGGAGCTACAGAAGATTAATGAGGAGACATTCATTCTGAGCACTGCCTTGCCGCAAATGAGCTGAACCAGCAGAATGAAAAGCATTTTGTAATGTTGAAATAGCAAAGAAATTAGTTTTGCAAAAATGAGTTTTGCAATGAGCTGGTGGTGTGATGTACTTTAGCAATATTTCTCTGGTTCGGTTGCTCAAATGTGATGAAAAACATTTTCAAGACCAGCCAGAACAAGCTAAAAAGGTACAAGAGCTAAAATTGGCTAGCGCTCAAAAGCAGGTACAAGATCTACAATGCACGATTAGCTCACGCCAAATGCTCCTAATGCTGAAGCATGGCAGCTTCATCCAGCCTGCACATTGGCAGGGTTGCAGCATGCCTATGTACTGTTCATCTTTGTTAAATTGTTGCTTGCCTTAGTGGTGGATATGAAATTGTGAAAGACTAACCACTGTTAAAAGTAGCCCACGTTGCTTAAAGGCAGGCTATATCTCTTAAAGGGGAGGAGCATTATGGCTGGAGAGAGGACAGATTTCAATGTTTAAGAAGGAACTGCAGATGCTGGAAAATCAAAGGTAGACAGAAATGCTGGAGAAACTCAGCGGGTGAGGCAGCATCTATGGAGCGAAGGAAATAGGCAACGTTTCGGGTCGAGACCCTTCTTCAGACTGATGTGAGGGTGGCGGAGGCGGGAAGAAGAAAGGAAGAGGCGCAGACAGTGGGCTGAGGGAGAGCTGGGAAGGGGAGGAGAAAGTAGGGACTACCTGAAATTAGAGAAGTCAATGTTCATACCGCTGGGGTGCAAACTGACCATGCGATATATGAGGTGCTGCTCCTCCAATTTACGGTGGTCCTCACTCTGACCAGGACAGAAATGTCAGATTGTGAATGGGAGTGGGAGTTAAAGTGCAGAGTCACTGGGAGATCAGGTTGGTTATTGCGAACCGAGCGCAGGTGTCGGGTGAAACGATCGCCAAGCCTACGCTTGGTCTGACCGATGCAGAGAAGCTGACACCTAGAGCAGCGGATGCAATAGATGAGGTTGGACCATTGGAGGGGGTGCAGGTGAACCTCTGCTGCACCTGGAAGCGGCAGAGTGCGGCAGAGGTGCGGCAAAGGTTTACCTGCACCTCCTCCAACCTCATCTATTGTTGGCTGAGTGCGTGCCGTATAAGAGTTACGGGTCGGGTTTAAAACTGATGGGGACGAGCGCAGTTGACGTGCGAGCGTCATCTCCGCTGGAGTTCGACCGGTAGTGCAGTTTGGAACGGTTCGATATTGCTGTAAGAAATTGCGCAATGCCAATCGTTTTGATTTTGTTTTGATTCCCTCAGCACGTTTCACCACCTGCTTGAAAACACCGACGAGCCACTCTGCCTCACTATTTGAGGGCAGATGAAAAGGTGCTGATGTCAGATGCACGATTGAGTGATGTTTGCACCAGTCACCGAACATTTGCGAGGCAAATTGGGGTCCATTGTCACTTACGATTGTTAAGGGCCATCCCCGAATGGCGAACAAATCGTCGAGCGCAGGAGTGATTATTTCCATGGTTGGATACTTATTCATTTGGATAACATGTGGTCATTTCAAATGGGCTTCCATGACGACCAGCCACATGTCCTCCGGGAACGGTCCGGCAAAATCTATGTGGATTCACTGCCATGGTTGGTCGGGGACGGGCCATGCGGAGGTCTCTTCCGGCGGATTCGGCGCTGTTTCGGCACATGGTGTGCAGTCCTTGCAGTGGTCGGCTGTCGGTCTCGATATTCGGCCATCACGCATGCATTTGGGCAAGCGCCTTCATTCGCACGATTCCAATGTGTGTCTTGTGCAACATTTTCAGAATTAGCGATCGCAGTTCCGTCGGAATAATCACTCGACCTATCAATTGAATTACCATCTTGACCTTCGACAGTAACGGAGACACGAGGAATTTTCTAGCATTTAAAGCGATAAGCTGGAGTTCGATAAAGATTATAGTGCACGAGTCGGAAGAGGTTTGGATGTATACCTTATTATTTTTCATCAACAATAAAGAATTTATTAATCAAAGGACTGTGTTTTGAAGATTTATCTGTGAAGAAGCTGTGAAGGTCTCTGACGGAGAGCTCGCATGCGTATAACGACATTCCCCTAACCATGTAGTCCACTTAGCGGCTGGAGGGAGTAATCCCTTGTACGATATAAAAAACTGCTGCTACAGAATGCAGAGGATATTGAAGGGTCGGTCAGGAAAGAAACAAGGTTGAACAAATGGAATCAAGTGAGTCTCGTGATTGAGTGATGTTTGCACCAGAAGGTGTATTGAGAAAATAATTTAGGAAAGGAATTAAGAAGGGATTAAGAAGGGAAAGTGGTGCTTTGAAACATCCTTGGCAAGTAAGAATAAGGAGACATTTTATACCGGGGGCCAGAGCATAGCCAAGTATCCCTTAGGGACCAAAGGGATAATCCATATATGGAGCCAGGGAATGTGGGTGAGGTCCTAAATTAATACTTCCCATTTGTATTGACCAAGAGGAAGGGCATGGGAGATAGTTTGTTGTTTGTGACAGAAATGAGCTACTTGGATGTACAGTAGATGAAGGGGGAATGCTTTAGAAATTTACAGGTGACACAAAAGATGGTGATGTTATGGATTATGAGGGCAGTTGTCCAAGATTACAGCAGGATATAGACCAGATGGCAGGTGGTTACTCCTGTAACTCCTCTTCTCTGACTGGTAATCGTTAACATTGGATATGAACATGTCTACGCTTGGCCAGGCCGACCCTGCAACGCTGCCAGGGCAACAGGTCTATAAGGTCAGATTAAGATCCCTGCACTTACAACAACTGGGATTTGAAAATGGTTCCAAACTGGCGACTCTGTATACTGTAGACTCAGTGTACCACTGCGATACACTTGTATATGAGATGCTTATCTTATATGTATCTGTTTACAGATGTATGTGTGTATATATATATATATATATTCTATGGTATATGGACACACTGATCTGATCTGTATTTATGACTACAATAGCCTGTTGTGCTGCAGCAATGCAAGAATTTCATTGTCCTATCTGGGGTGGAAGATTGCAACCTTCACGTGGTCCGCCCTGTTTCGACTAATGCAATCAACTCGACATGCACCAACTGAAGATCAAATAGAACAAGTTGTCCAACAACTTTAGGCTGTGCACGCTACACGGAAGAAGAAGAAGATTGTCCTATCTGGGACCCATGACAATAAACGCTCTTGAGTTGACTTGATCTAAGTGCTTATGTGTAGCGATACTTGTACCTGACCCGTATACACAAATGAATTTCACTGTACCTCGGTGCATGTGACAAATGAAGTATCATGCCATCCCGTGTGACATAAAAGGCCAGGGTTGACCAAACGATGAATGGATTCAACGCCACTTGGAGAGCCATAATGATAGAGCCTGGGAGGGAGATTGCAACCTTCACGAGGTCCACCCTGTTTCGACAAATGCAATCAACCTGGCGTGCACAATCAGAAGATCAAACAGAACAAGTTGTCTTACAACTTTAGGCTGTGCACGCCACATGCAAGAAAAAGATAGAGAACAAGAGGTGGGGCACGGTGGAGGCAAGAAATGAGGGAATCCTCTTTGACAGCAAGAGGCCATTTTCTCATCTGCAAACACTCTGCAGTGTGTAACTTTTCCGTTTTCAGTACAAGCAGGGGAAATAAAATCCATATTAAGAGAATTTTAATAAAGAATGAGAGTAAGTCCGATGGTTTGGAATGATGTAGGGCATCTATAATTCATAAACATAGATTTATGCCGCGCCACCAAATGAAATTCACTTGAAATATGCGCGTTGTACGATTATGAGTTATGTTTCGAACCGCCCTGAATCATATGATCATCCCAGTCAGGGATGGGCTGCAAAGTATTTGTTTGTGATTGATTATCATTTGCTTTTCTATGTGTCTGTCTGGTTCCCATTCCATCCAGGCAGGGAGAGGGAAACATTTCAACGCAATGCTTATAACTAATTCAACACCGGGCTTCGCTGCGATTGCTTCTCTTTCCATTTATCAATTATTTGGTCACTTTCCTGCAGTTATGATCCAGATTTATGCCCGTCTATGGAAATATTTGTGTTTCTTAATTCAAAGTTGTCATTCTGCAATAAGTATAAATCCATGAATAAGCTACTGCACGGCTAAATGGGAACAAGGGTTGTCAAGGCTTTTGTGGAATATACAGTAGAGACACAGGCAATTCAGTGCCACCAGTCAGTCCTGGTGATCTGACTTTCCTCCCACCTTTCTCCATCTGTCTCATCAGCATATTCCTTTTTCTCCAGTTTCAAAGGTTTCAAAGGTCTTTTATTGACACATGTACAAATTAAGGTACAGTGGTATGTGTATTACCATACAGTCATACGAAAAAAAAGCAACAAGACACAAAACTACATAAAGTTGACATAAACATCCACCACAATGGATTCCCCACGTTCCCCACTGTGATGGAAGGCAAAAAAGTCAAATCTTTTTCCTCTTTATTCTCAGGGCAGTCGAACCATCCGTCGGGGCCATCGTAGGTCCCGCAGCCGACGGTCAAAGCTCACGCGTCGGGGCGATCGAAACTCCCACGCCGGGGCGATCGAAACTCCCACCGCTGGGTTTGGAGTTCCCGAAGTCGGTCTTAGACCACGGACCGTGGGCTCATGATGTTGTCCACAAGCACCCAGGGTCGGAGCTCCGAGGTCGATCCCTGGCAAAGGGATCGTGGGCCCCGAGATGTTAAAGTCCCGTAGGCTCCCGCAGTGCAGCTCTCAAAATTGGTCTCCAGCAAAGGCCGGCAACTCCTCGATGATAGGCCGCAGTGCGGTCGGATATACGATATGGAAAAAAATTGCATCTCCGTCGATGTAAGAAATTAGAAAAAGTTTCCATCAAACCCCCCCCCTCACATAAAACAAGCTAAAGAACACTAAAAACAAACATTTAACACATATAATTAAAAGGAAGGAAAGGGCAGACAGACTGTTGGCGAGGCAGCCATTGCTGGCGCCACCCGGTGGTTGGCATATCAAGCTAATGGTTCAATGCATCTACATTACTCACCTTAAACATGCCTTGTGCAAGTCAGTTCTAGACTGTTGACACTAATTGCTTTAAAGGAGAGAATCTAATGAACATTGCTGTACTGAGAGATCTAAGCCTCCTTGTACATGGAACACAAGTGCAGGAAGTCATTAGGAAAGCAAATGGAATGTTAGCCTTTATTTGTAAAAAGAGCAGAGTATGGCAATATAGAAATTTTGTGCAGGAATGAACTGCAGGGATCTTATACCAATGATAGACACAAATAGACAAAATGCTGGAGTAACTCAGCGGGACAGGCAGCATCTCTGGAGAGAAGGAATGGGTGACGTTTTGGGTTTCTTCCGAATTCCTGATTGGATTTATTAGTGATTATTGCTATTGAGGGAGTGCAGCATAGGTTCACCAGGTTAATTCACGGGACTGACATATGATGAAAGAATGGGTCGACTGGGCTTGTATTCGCTGGAATTTAAAATGATGAGAGGGGATCTTATAGAAAGATATAACATTCTTAAGGGATTGGACAGGCTAGATGCTGGAAAAATGTTCCCGATGTTGGGGGGAGTCACAGTTTAAGAATAAGGGGTAGGCCTTTTGGGACTGAGATGAGGAAAACAATTTTCACTCAGAGAGTTGTGAATCTGTGGATTACTCCACAGAGGGCAGTGGAGGCCAATTCATTGGATGTTTTCAAGAGAGAGTTAGGTTTGGCTCTTAGGGTTGAAGGGATCAAGGGATATGGGGAAAAAACAGAAACGGGGTACTGATTTTAGATGGTAAACAAAAATGCTGGGGAAACTCAGCGGGTGAGGCAGCATCTATGGAGCGAAGGAAATAGGCAATGTTTCAGGCCGAAACCCTTCTTCGAGACCCTTCTTCGAGTCCGCGTCGACCAGCGATCCCTGTACACTAACACTATCCTGCATACCAGGGACAATTTACAATCTTTTTTAATGAAGCCAATTAACCTACAATCTCGTACATATTTGGAGTGTGGGAGGAAATCGGAGCACCCGGACAAAACTCACGGGATCATGGGGAGAACATACAAACTCCGAACAGACAGCACCCATAGTCTGGATCGAACCCGGGTCTCTGGCGCTGTGAGGCAGCAACTCTACCGCTGCGCCACCGTGCTGAAGGTGGGGTGATCTTTTCCACATCTATCCTATCAAATCCTATCATAGGTATTAAGTCACCCCCAAGCCTTCCCTTTTCCAGAGAACAGAATCCCAGCTCTTCAGACTTTACTGATGCATACGATTTCCCAAATTGAGTTTTGATCTTGCAGATTGTCATTGTACAAGTGCTGAAGCTGTGGGCCAAGAACTGAGATCAACAGAAACTCCATGAACTCGGTGGGGTGGGGGGGGGGGGGGGGTGGAGGAATATCGTGCTTGCATAACATTAGGATATTTGCATCTAATTCTGCTTGATTTATTTAGACTAATTTCTTTTAAAGTTCACGTTCACAAGTTATAGGAGTGAAATTAGGCCATTCGGCCCATCGAGTCCACTCTGCCATTCAATCATGGCTGTTCTCTGCCTCCTAACCCCACACAAGTTCTCAGGTTATAGGAATAGAATGAGGCCATTTGGCCCATCGAGTCCACTCCGCCATTCAATCATGGCTGTTCTCTGCCTCCTAACCCCACACAAGTTCTCAAGTTAGAGGAGTAGAATTAGGCCATTCGGTCCATCGATTTGTAATCGAAAGTTCGAGTCATCGTGTCATGCACCATAGAACCACACCTTTCAGCCCAACTTGTCCCATGCTAACCAAAATACCCCCAAATAAGCTAATTTCATTCGCCCATGTTTGGCCCGTGTCCCTCAAAACCTTCCCATCTATGAACCTGTCCAATTGTCTTTTAACTGCTGTTGTAGCACCTGCTTCATCCAACACCTCTGACGGTTCGATCTATAAACCCACTAAACTCTGACTGAGAAAGATTTCCCTCAGGTTCCTATGAATTCTTGGCTCTCACACCATAAAAATATACCCGCTCGTTCTTGATTGGGTAAAAGACGGGTATCTATTCACCCTATCTATTCCCCTTGTGATTTTATACACTTGTATATGATCACCCCTCAGTGTCCTGCATCCCAAGGAATAAAGTTGTTTTAAACATAGATTTGAAAGTCACATATGCGTTTGACATAGCCCAGAGTAAAATATTTCCGACTGATCTTCCACACTGCGGCACCTAACTCATTCTATTTAAGGGTGTCAGTTGTAAATCCACCACTATCCAGAGATTGTGGAGATTGGACTGAAACCTCGTTAGTCAGTATAACTCAGTTCTATTGTAGGCAATAAATTCAACTACTGCGGCTTCAGAACAAATCAAACGAGACCGTTGTCACACGAGCGTGTGTTCTCCTTATTTAGAATGAGCTTGTGTACGTAAAGCCCTAAAAACTTGATCTTTCAGAAGACAGACTGCCTCAGAGCACTCCAAGGAAGGATTAAGTATCTGCCACTGTGAGCAGGGCATGATAATTAATGTGATATAAATACATGGCTTCTTGTATAGTGATGGGGGGAGGTAGTACTGATCCTTGTGTCTGCACCATCTGTTCTTCTCCGAGTGAGACTGCTCTCTGCATTAATGCAAGACTCCAGCAGGCTTTTTTAATGTTGTGCGGCTATTGCTGGAACTCGCCGCTCACCGTACGGCGATAAGGTGGCAGGTGCTGTTTATCTACAAAGGTTCAAGTCTTTCACAGCAAATGGCCTCAAAATTCAAGTATGTTCATTTTGATTGTGGTCCCATCACCCCACGTTGCAAACTCCATTTGGGCCTGGACACAATTAGGGCGGCACGTTGGGTAGCGTTGCTGCCTTACAGAGCTTACAGCGCCAGTAGACCCAGGTTCAATCCCGACTACGGGTGCCTGTCTATACAGAGATTTACGTTCTTCCCGTGACCTGCGTGGGGTTTCTCCACGATCTTCAGTTTCCTCCCACACTCCAAAGACGTACAGGTTTGTAGGTGAATTGGCTTTGGTAAAATTGTAAATTGTCCCCAGTGTGTGTAGGGTAGTGTAAGTGTGCGGAGATTGCTGGTTGGTGCGGACTCGGTGGGCCGAACGGCCTGTTTCCGCTCTGTATCTCTAAACTAAACTATTGAATGGATGTCGTTCTGAGTTGAAGAGTGTTGCCTGGTTAGTCATTCTCTGACTGCCATGTTAAAAGATGACCAGTGGTCACAGATTAAATTGAAGGAAGAAAAGCAACTAAACCTTTATTGGGTTAGACCAATAGAGACTGTGTGCATGGCTGTTGTGCCCCCGCTTTGAATAAAGCTCATCACTCTGGGACCCATCTGGTTCCTCCTCATGATGGTTCATTAACAGTGCCTTCATGGTAAATCTGAAATGGCAGAGTATTTTACTCAGTGAGATTATAATAGTGTGAAACACTTGATCTAGCCCGACTTGACCTTTAGGGCCAATCTAATGGATGCAAATGGACCATGTCCCAATAGTAAGTGTGTGTTCCTCATTGTTATGTGCAGTCTGAACTCGGCAGGTCTGAATGGTGTCCTGATTCACCTGCCGTGCTGCAGAATGTCACAAAGGAATACTTCAAGGTGACTCACAAAACGATAAGGTTTTTTCTTTCCAAATGCTGTTGTTCTCCCTTTCATAGAGGAAGAGCCAGATGGGTCCCAGTGTGATGAGCTTTATTCAAAGCTGAGGGCACAACAGCCTTGCTGTGTGCATGCACAGTTCATTAAAGGTAGCAACATAAGTACAGTCCGAAGAAGAGTCTCGACCCGAAACGTCACCCATTCTCTCTCCTCTCCAGACATGTTGCCCGTCCTGCTGAATAGACACAATGTGCTGGAGTAACTCAACAGGTCAGGCAGCATCTTTGGAAAAAAAGGATGGGTGACGTTTTGGGCCTTTCTCGGGGTTCAAGGTGACTTCTGAAAGCTGAAGTCACCTGTCCATGTTCTCCAGAGATTTTGCCTGACCCACTGAGTTACTCCAGCATTTTGAGTCTTTCTTTGGTTTAAACCAGCAGCTGCAGTTCCTTGTTATTCCGCTAAAGTGCAGGTTGATGAAGAGGAACATTAACAGGTAATGCATCAGACTGAGGCAGCTGGAATGTAAGCTTCATTAAACTTCAGCAAGTGACATGCATGGCAAAATAACCACGCTACAATTTGAACAAAACATGAACAGCCAGGATTATCTTCTTGCCTCGCAGAAACATTTCTTGAGAAAGGTTGAGACAAATGCATATAAAAAGCTGTTAAATATCGAACTTCTAGCAGAAGGCTGATAATCTAATGGAAAGAGAATGCCCATAGATTCACATTTGAATTGATCATCGGTTTGGCCATCTGCACATTGCAGAGGCAGCTGTGTCACTTTTAATTATTTCCTGCGGTGATTAAACTGAGATAATCTCCTTGAAAGATGGTGTGTCTTTCAAGGAGTCTTCCACGATGTGGGGCTTTTCTTCCATCGCCTCCATCTCAGTGCCTTTTTCTATGGGAAGGAGTCCTCACTACCCAGTGATGGCCCATTCTCCCGCATCCACCGGTCCCCCTCCTCCTGGACTCCCCCGGATGGCCCTCTACCCTCTCTAGACCTCTTTGGTTCTAACTGCCGGCGTGACATCAACCGTCTCAACTTTTCCACTCCCCTAAGCTACTCCAACCTCACCCCCTCTGAGCGTCCAGCCCTCCGCTCACTCTGCAGCAACCTTAACATTATTAACAAACCCACCGACAAGGGAGGTGCTGTGGTAGTCTGGCGCGTTGACCTCAACCGGACTGAGGCCAGGCAACAACTCTCAGACACCTCTTCCGACTTATCCTTGGACCATGATCCCACAGATAATCACCAGGCCTTAATGTCAAACACCTTTACTAATTTCATCACTCCTGGCTGTCTGCCTTCTGCAGCCTCCAACCTTATCGTTTCCCAGCCCCGCACAACCCGTTTTTACCTTCTCCCCAAAATCCACAAACACAACTGCCCTGTCAGACCCATTGTGTCTGCCTGCTCCTGTCCAATGGAAATGGTTTCCACGTACCTCGACTTCATCCTATCCCCCCCTGGTCCAACCTCTCCCGACCTATGTCCAAGATACCTCACATTCCCTTCGTCTCTTTAATGACTTCCGCTTTCCGAGCCCCCACTCCCTCATCTTTACTGTGGACGTTCAGTCGCTCCACACCTCCATCCCCCACCAGGAAGGCCTTAAACCCTTCCGTTTCTTCCACGGCCGCAGAACCATCCAATTTCCCTCCACTAACACACTACTCCGCCTAGCGGAGCTGGTCCTCACCCTCAACAACTTCTCCTTTGACTCCTCCCACATCCTCCAAGTCCAAGGCGGAGCTATGGGTACCCGCATGGGCCACAGTTATGCCTGCCTCTTTGTGGGGTACGTCGAACAATTCCTGTTCCAGACATACATTGGCCCTATCCCCAAACTCTATCTCTGTTACATTGATGACTGCATTGGTGCTACTTCCTGCACCCATGCAGAACTCATGGACTTCATCAACTTCACCACCAATTTTCATCCTGCACTCAAATTTATTTGGACCATCTCTGACACCTCCCTCCCCTTTCTTGATCACAGTCTCCATCACTGGAAATAGACTATTGACTAACTTCTATTACAAACCCACCTACTCCCACAACTATCTCGACTACACTTCTTCCCGCCCTGCTTCCTGCAAAGACTCTATCCCTTACTCCCAATTCCTCCGTCTACGCCGCATCTGCGCCCAAGGTGAGGTGTTCCATACTAGAACATCATGGATGACCTCATACTTTACGGAATGGAGGTTCCTCTCTCCCATCATAGATGAGGCCCTCACTCATGCCTCCTCGATACCCTGCACCTCCGCACTTGCTCCCCCTCCCGCTAGTCACAACAGAGACAGTCCCCCTAATCCTTACCTTCCACCCCATCGGCCGTCGCATACAACACATAATCCTCTGACATTTCTGCCACCTCCAATGGGATCCCACCACTAGCCACATTTTCCCATCTCCACCCCTTTCCGAATTCTGCAGAGACCGTTCCCTCTGCAACTCCCTGGTTAACTCATCTCTTCCCACCTAAGCCACCCCCTCCCCAGGTACCTTATCCTGCAACCGCAGAAGATGCAGCACCTGTCCCTATACCTCCTCCCTCGACTCTGTTCAGGGACCCTGAGAGTCCTTTCAGGTTAGGCAGAGGATCACGTGCATCCCCTCCAACCTCATCTACTGTATGCGTTGTTCAAGATGTGGACTCTTTTTTAAAATATATTTTAATTAGAGGTAAACAATAAATTGGCAAACACATATTATGGTAGAAATATTTTGTGTACATCAATCATACATTATTAAATTTATCAATTGAATCATTTTGCCTCTAATAGTTTTTTAAAAATAAATTAAGAGTAATAAAAAAGAAAGATAAAAAAAGAGAAGAAAAAAAAATATTATAAGGAATGGAATAATTGACCATTAATACATCATTGGAGATAAGATCAAGGAATATAGAATATAACTTTTCATCTGATTCTGAGTCCAAGTTTCAGTTAGGTCCCCCTGCCGAACCAATCTACCCTTTTAAGTAATCGATGAAAGAAGACCATATTCCAACAAAAAGTTCTTGTTTGTCCATTAAGGCAAATCTGATTATTTCCAGGTGTAAGGTCTCCGACATTTCCATAATCCACATTTTAATTGTGGCGGTTATAGGGCCTTTACAAAATTTTAATATTAATTTCTTCCCAATTATTATACTGTAATTTAGGACATTTCTTTGGCTTGTTGTAAGTGTTAAACTTTGTTCTGATATTCCAAGTATTATTAGTTTTGAGTCCGGATCCGGTTTAGTATTAATAACTTCAGAAGTTATTGTAAAAATCTCAATCCAGAAATTTTTGATTTTTATAAAATTTGCAAGAGTATGTGTTAAGTCAGCCTCTAGATGCTGACATTTATCGCAGATAGGAGAGACATGTGGAAAGATTCTGTTCAGTTTAACTTTCGAGTAAAGAGATGTGGACTCTTATACATCGGTGAGACCAAACGCAGACTGGGCGATCATATCGCGGAACACCTTCGCTCAGCCCGCCTGAACCAACCTGATCTCCCGGTTGCCGGACACTTTAATTCTCCTTCCCATTCCTACACAGACCTTTCTGTCCTCGGTCCTCTCCATTGTCAGAGTGAGGCTAAATGCAAATTGGAGGAACAGCATCTCATATTTCGCTTGGGCAGCTTACAGCCCAGTGGTATGAATATTGATTTCTCTCACTTCAGGTAGCCCCGGCATTCCCTCTCTCTCTATCCCTCCCCCACCCAAGTCGCACTAGCTTCTCATTTTCATCCAACAAACGGCTTACAATGGCCTGTTTCCTTTATTATCGATACTCTTTTGGGCCATTGTTCATTGTTCTTTATCTCTCCACCGCATCGTCTATATCTCTCGTTTCCCTTATTCCCAACCAGTCCGAAGAAGGGTGTCGACCCGAAACGTCACCCATTCCTTCTCTCCAGAGATGCTGCCTGTCCCGCTGAGTTACTCCGGCATTTTGTGTCTATCTTCGGTTTAAACCAGCATCTGCAGTTCCTTCCGACACGGTGTGTCTTTCAAGCTGAGTTCAGATGCCCGAGACCCACGCATCACCCATTGTGGGAGCTGTGAAAGGGAACAAATGCAGAGGCATGTGTAGAATGTGAAGTGAAAGCCAAACAGGTTGTGACAACGGTGAATCTTCCTCGGAGTCTGGGTTCGGCATTCATGGACATTGTCGGGGTGTTGACATGACTCAGTAACCCAGCGCATGTCGCAAAAGGAAGAGTTCTCCTTGATTGGTATGTTGGTAAGCAAATGGTATGTTGGCATTCATAGCAAAAGGATTTGAGTACAAGAGCAGGTAGGTTCTACTGCAGTTGTACAGGGTCTTGGTGAGGCCACACCTGGAGTATTGCGTACAGTTTTGGTCTCCTAATCTAAGGAAAGACATTCTTGCCACAGAGGGAGTACAGAGAAGGTTCACCAGACTGATTCCTGGGATGGCAGGACTTCCATATGAAGAAAGACTGGATAGACTCGGCTTGTACTCGCTGGAATTTAGAAGATTGAGGGGGGGATCTTATAGAGACTTACAAAATTCTTAATGGGTTGGACAGGCTAGATGCAGGAAGATTGTTCCCAATGTTGGGCAAGTCCAGAACAAAGGGTCCCAGTTTAAGGATAAGGGGGAAGTCTTTTAGGACCGAGATGAGAAAATTATTTTTCACACAGAGAGTAACGAATCTGTGGAATTCTCTGCCACAGAAGGTAGTTGAGGCCAGTTCATTGGCTATATTTAAGAGGGAGTTAGATGTGGCCCTTGTGGCTAAAGGGATCAGGGGCTATGGAGAGAAGGCAGGTACAGGATACTGAGTTGCATGATCAGCCATGATCATATTGAATGGTGGTGCAGGCTCGAAGGGCCGAATGGCCTACTCCTGCACCTATTTTCTATGTTTCTATGTTTCTATGATTAAGAAGACAAGTGAAGTTTGACCTTGGTTCATTTGCATGCCAAGGATCTGGGTTAAGCCAAGCTCAGAGTAGTGCGAATTAGTCACATTCTTTGCAAAACATTAATCAAGGTGGATTGAATTGTCAACTCGCAAGAATTAATTTGGTATATTCTCCACTTGTAGCCCTTTAGATAAATGGCCAATGATCTCAATGCACCAACCAATTTGTGACATGACCCCCTCCTGTACATACTTGCAATGATAAATCTTTAGCTCTTGGTTATCTTTCTTCCTGTATCTGAACAGATCTCATACTTACACAGTAGCAATGTTACAAAATTTTGAGATTTAAAAAATCAAGTCTGCAATTTATCCCATCAGATAAAGCATAAAAAGAAGTTTAATTTGACACCTAATTCACTTTCATATCTTCAGTATTAAGAAAGTTATTACCATTTTCATACTCGGAAATTAGCATCTTGTTCCCCATTGCCTTTCAATTGACTTAACTCAAAAGCTGTGATCTAGAACAGTTAAAAGCCCATAACTTTCTTAAAAATTAAGAGAACTCAATGAAATTTTCAGTTATTATAGACTGAAGCATTTGAAACAAATATGAAACAATCTTACTTGGATGACCTGAAATTAAAGCATATAATTAGTTAGTTATCTAATTGTAGCTAATTACAATATTCAATGAGTAGATCTAAACATCTATCCATTTCTTAAGAAAAGATAAACTTTTTTTAAATTGCCTAAGTGTCCAAATAACATTCACACAATAATCCAAAATATAACATAATTTTTAAATCTCATTTTCATAAATTTCTGGGCCAAATGGAATAAATTTAGTGTTTAATGCCTGTAAATTAATGGCCATTTAAATCAACTAGCGAGTGGGTTTTAGTGGAATGCGGTGGATTGGAACGTTGCGGTTTGCTGTGAAGTCGGTATGAAAAATACAGCCGGTTCATACATTTTTTTTGGACCCCATTTCGCAACATGAAAATATTATTAAAGCCTCCATAAAAACCAACTTTTAATATAAAAATAAACTGTGTACCCTTTTTTCTCCACTACGCAAAATCCTTCCCGTTATCGGCGCTCACGGCTTTTGAAGGTGACTTTTAAATTACTCTAGATAATAAATAATCTAGCGTAATTTAAAAATACCTTAATTAATGAAATGTTGGAGTGATTTTTCTTCCGCAACGAAATCGCCCAACATTGATCGATTTGCCCAGTCTGAAGAAAAACGGCACTTTAAGCCCGCCCCCCTCTGAAAGGCGCCAAAGTCGCGCACACCGGGAGCGGCAGAACTGCAGCGCTGCTCAAGGTAAGTTTTGTAACATACCTATACACTGTATCTGAGTGCTAGTAGCCTTGTGTCTGAATCAGAGGCTCATGATTTAAGATCCATAACTCTGGCACACGATGTACTGGTGTCAAAGTCAGCCTCATATCTGTTACAATGGACAGAGCACCACATATTTTGCAGTTTGAACATCACCAGTGAAACCATATTGAAGACAGACTGACCCAGTGGCACCCATCTCCTCTTATTAATATTATTATTAAATTTGCTGACGACATAACTGTCGTCGGGCTCATATCGGGGGGGTGGGGGGGGGGGGCGACGAGTCAGCATACCGGGATGAGATACAGCGACTGTCAGAGTGGTGTTCCGTAAATAACCTGACACTGAACACCACAAAGACAAAGGAGCTAATACTGGACTTCAGGAGGAAACGGGACGCAGACCCCGCCCCGCTCTGCATAAATGGGGGCATGCGTGGAAAGGGTGCAGACTTTCAAATTCCTAGGAGCCCTCATATCCGAGGACCTCTCCTGGCCGGACAACATCACTGCAACCATCAAGAGAGCACAACAGAGACTCCACTTCCTGAGAGTGCCCAGGAGGCACAACACCAAGAAGAAGCTGCTGGTGGCCTTCTACCGGGTGACCATTGATAGTCTACTGACATATTGCATGTCAGTGTGGTACGCAGGCCGCAGGCTGCTAGTTTATAACATTGTTTTTAAATTGTGTCCTGTGTTTTTATGTTTATTATGCAGCAATGGAGTGGCAATAATAATTTTGTTATATGCAGTGTTCACAACGACAAATAAAGGCATTTCATAGAAACATAGAAACAGAGAAAATAGGTGCAGGAGTAGGCCATTCAGCCCTTCGAGTCTGCACCGCCATTCAATATGACCATGGCTGATTATCCAACTCAGTATCCCGTACCTGCCTTCTCTCCATACCCCCTGATCCCCTTAGCCACAAGGGCCACATCTAACTCCCTCTTAAATATAGCCAATGAACTGGCCTCAACTACCCTCTGTGGCAGAGAATTCCAGAGATTCACTACTCTCTGTGTGAAAAATGTTTTTCTCATCTTGATCCTAAAAGACTTCCCCCTTATCCTTAAACAGTGACACCTTGTTCTGGACTTCCCCAGCATCGGGAACAATCTTCCTGCATCTAGCCTGTCCAACCCCTGAAGAATTTTATAGGTTTCGATGAGATACCCCCTCAATCTTCTAAATTCTAGCGAGTACAAGCCGAGTCTTTCTTCATATGGAAGTCCTGACATCCCAAAGAATCAGTCTGGTGAACCTTCTCTCTACTCCCTCGATGGCAAGAATGTCTTTCCTCAGATTAGGGGACCAAAACTGGTCTCCTTCATTTCATTTCATTTCATTTCAATGGCATCTTGGATTCCTATCTGTTCTCCGTCCAACACAGGCGACCGATCACTGCATCATAACTTACGTTTACGGAAGGAACAAATCACTGCCCACAAATTTGAAAAATGGGATGAAGTTCCCTCTTATGGAACTCATGTGAAAGAAAATGTAACGAAATGAACACCATTTCTGTTTCCTTCTGCATTTCCTAGACGCAAGCACAGACATTGCAGTTTTGTGTTCAGGAATATCTTTGGCTACGGACTATTTTCCGGACTACCCATTGGAGCCTGCAGGAGCACGTGCTGATTGATGCACTAAAGGGCCTGTCCTACAAGCATGCAACTCCATGCGATGAGCGTGACCTAACGTGGTCGCTTGAGCCGTCCGGCGTCGCGGGGCCGGTCCCACTTCGATCGCTGGAGCCATTGTGCGGAGTTCGTCCCGACATCGCGCGGGCTCCGAAAAACTGAATATGTTCAAAAATTCCGCGCGGCAACGGCTTGTCAGCTCGCAGTCGCCTCGACGCGTTACACACCGCTTCGACGTCGTGCCTCCGTGAACCTATCTGTAGGTGCCTCCGTGGCCCTCTATGTGTGTGGCTCCGTGGCCCTCTGTGTGTGTGCCTCTGTGCCCCTCTCTGTGTGCCCCTCTCTGTCCTGGCGAACTTATCTTAAGACTTCGCTCCACGTTCGCCTCACTTTGCGACGCGTTGCGCCACTCACCCGACCTCCGCGCGGCCCTCGCTGCCGGTTTGGTTGCGCTTGCGGCATGCAGGCGCATGCTGGTGGGAACGGCCCTGTACAGGGGATCACCCGACCTCCGCGCGGCCCCGCTTCTAGTTTGATCGCGCTCATCACATGGAGTCGGATGCTGGTAGGACAGGCCCTTAAAGCTCGGAGCAGCCAACACCCAGTCTCTGTGGAGAGGGCCACAGCATTCTGCTGCTGGGCATTGAGGGGCCGAGCCTAGTGTGGACACCATTTAAACAAGGGAAGGGGATACCACTCCAGGGGACCACGTGAGTGGCAATGTTTTGATTAAACATTGTTTAAAGAGAGGTACAAACATTACCTTGTTGAATGACATTCTAAAGTTGATAGAAACACTGATCAATATCCTACCATCATCAATCTTCATATTCACCTTCTAACAAAACACAATTAAATTAGTGATAGACTCCCCACAGTGAAGATGTGGGTCACATAAATGACCGAGACACTACATCCATAAAAAATAAGGCTTGTCTTGACTGACAAACCAGATCAATTTTCCAAAATATGGTCTCCTTTTATTGAATTTCTTCAACAACATCATGGTTGAACACAAACTCAAAACCGACGCTAGGGTCGGGTGAGCGGGCTTATGGAAGGGTAGTGGGATATATCTATATCTCTGCTTCTTTCACTTCTTCGTTAGTTCAGGGGTTTTTCTCTTTTCTTTTTCGTGTCTTTTTCGAAATTCTTTCTTTTCTATTTATTTTCTCCTTCCTTTCCCTTTTTTTCTTTTTCCTATTTTTTCCGATTTAGTTATTAGTTTATAAATTGTTAAAATTGAAGCAGTATGAAAATGGTATAATTGTTATGTCGATTACTTTCTCCTGGTGCAATTGTTCTAATAAAATAAATATATATTTTTTAATTAGTGATAGACACAAAGTATTGGAGTAACTCAGTGGGTCAGGCAGCATCTCTGGAGAAAATAGATGGGTGGCGTTTTGGGTAGGGACCCTTCTTCAGACTGAAATCATGAACGTCTTTGCGTCTGACGAAGAATCCCAACCCAAAACATCAGCCATCTTTCTTCCCCAGTGATGCTGCCTGACTTGCTGAGTTACTCCAGCACTTTGTGTCTAACACCAGAAACATTCTTTTGGGAACTAAATACATTAATAGTGAACTAATGCCCAATTTTTTTTCAAAGAAACAGCCCTTTTGACTAAATTGCCTAAGAACCCAATGCAAGAGCAGTCTTGGGCAATACATTTTTTTTTAATTGATTACAATTCCTCCATGACATCTGTCCCAGGCTAATTCTGGTCAAAGGTATATAGTGGTTAGAAGTTGATTTTGCTTGTCAAGTGTTCACTGTTGGCAGTGCCTTGCCTCTATAAGGTTATCAGAGCTCCAAATCACTTGCGCTGTGAGACTCGGAGTGTATGAGCATGATAAGTTTGACATTATAGACCTGGTTTAATAAATAGCTTTTGAGCAATGGGCTTAAAGCCAAGTTATTGAATTATTGGCATCTGGATGTTGATATAGCTGACTTGAAGTTTGCTTTCAAGATCATAAAACTTCACTGTAATCCCCAGGAACATCTCTGGGCTTCAGTGCCATTCATCTTCCCCTGATTTCTACCAGTAAACGATATTGTATCTCAAGTCACTGATGTTCTGGATCCGTACAGAGTCCTACAGAGGATCTGCTTTCCTAACATAATCGTAAAAAATGAATTAATCCCAAGCAACTGGGATAGGGAGTTAAATAATTAACTGCATTGATTAAATCTGTCAGGAGAGGACCAAATATCCAATTGTATATTGGGACTGATACTACAGAGACAACTGGAGACAGGGATGATTGAGTGTCCCATGGATAGCATTATTTCTGTTGTTGCAAAACACTCAACTCTGAATAATGAAGGAAGTCATCTTCGATCCTGAAGTTTCAATCAATTACTTTGGAGCGGGAGTAACTTTGTGGAATTCTCTCTTTCAAGGTTAAATCAGTTGTGTGGGGCCTACTACTGAAGTCCATGTTTAGTTTAGTTTAGTTTATCTTATTACTGTCATGTGTACCGAGGTACGGAGAAAATCTTTTTGTTGCAGGCTATCCAGTCAGCAAAATGACTCCATGATTACAATCAAGCCGTCCAGAGGATGAAGCGTACAACATTTAGTGCATTAAACTTCAATAAAGTCCAATTAAAGATAGTTTAAAGGTCTCCGATGAGGTATACGGGTGGTCAGGACCGCTAAGGAAGACTCGTTTAGCATTGTGTCTGCAGAAACCTGCTTCCCATTTCAAAATCTGCGTCTGGTACACGGCATTACTAAAATCCGTTGGAGTGATCGTCATTTAGGCTTGATGCTGTTTCCAAAACGAGATCTTGGTCAAAATTACTTCCCCCGACAGGATAGCTAGCCAGGATAGCTTAGGGAAAGGCCATACATCATCCTGAGACTGATTGAGATGAGATTAAAATTATGGCAGGGAGATTATTATACGGGGTATTGTGTTTAGTTCTAGTCACCCTGTTGTAGGAAAGATGTTTTAAGCTGGAAAGGGCGCAGAAAAGATTTACGAGCATGTTGCCAGGTCTTGAGGGCCTGGGTTATAGGGAGAGGTCGAGCAGGCTAGGACTTTCTTCCTTGGAGCACACGAGGATGAGGGGAGATCTCACAGAGATGTACAAGATCATGGGAGGAATAGGTAGTGTAAATGCACAGATTTTCTTACCCAGAGTAGAACCAGAAGACATAGGTTGAGGGTGAGGGGAAAAAGATTAGTAGGAACATGAAGGACAACCTTTTTGCACAAAGGGTGATAGGTATATGGAACGGCTTGCCAGAGGAGCCAACTGAGGCATGTGCTATCATAACATTTAAGAAGCGTTTAGACAGGTACATGGATTCTATTCATTATTCTCTCCCCTGAATTCCTTAGCTACCATGACCATCTCCATGGCCATTAAAGACCCGTTTATTTCACGTGGGTCCATATTAACCACATTGAACCTTAAGGAATCCTATTCTCTCCCTACTTACCCTTTTGCTCTTAATATGCTTGTAGTAAATCTTAGGATTCTCCTTAACCTGATCTGCCCAAGCTACCTCATGTCCTCCTGTTGCCCTCCTGATTTATCTCCTAAATGTACTCCGAATCTCTTATTTTATACCAAACTCCACAGTTACCGAACCAGGCCTTTGAGTGCGTTATTTGTGCAAGACCTGCTCCATTAAGCACATTTTGGATTTCCAACGCAGTAGAACTTTGCAATGACAGCTCCTTAAATAAAACATTTAATGGTCCGTTGGCCACTACATCATGCCAAAGACCTTCCATATCCATATCTTTACGTTATGGTAATTTCATCAATTATCATTAGTTTAGCCATTGAGGAACCTGACAAGATTGAATAGAGAATGGATGACCGATTAAAGTCATTTAAATTGTTGAAGGATTTTAATATTGCAAGCAAGGAGAAATTACATCCCCAGCAAGCAGTTTTGAACTAAATTTCAACAATGTGAGTTCGGTGGGCATACAGAAAGGTCACCTCCATAAATTGGTTGGTGCGTTGAGATCCTTGGTCCATTTGTCTAATAGGCAATGGGTAGAGCACGCACCCATTAATCCTGGCAAGGTGACAATACAATACACCTTGATTAATGTTTTACAAGGAATGTGAATATTTCTCAGTGCTCTGAGCCTTGTTTAACGCAGATCATTGGCATGCAAGCTCGCCAAGGTCGTGCATCGTTGGTCTGCGCCTTCCACCTGTCACCATGATCAAAGAGTATTTTTCTTTTTGCACAATAAGACGCAGTGGCTGAGCCGTGTCACCATCAAAACAACGTGACCTTCACAGTTTGTTGATAATTACTCAGTTTGGGAAACGTGAGTAATTCAGGGCACCATCTTTAGAATGGGAGTTAAGATTCTGAAGAGGGTCCAGAGGAGATAGATGCCATGGTTTGGACACCAGTTATATAAAGAGAACAGAGAAGAATTCTCCTTGGAGCAGAGAAAGTAAAACAAAAACGTTATTCTAACTGTTTATGGGTTTTAAATACTGCAGGCGAGGAGAAATGATTTCCCCATCAAGTAAGTTTCTCATCAGAGATTTAAAATAATTGGAAAGCCAGTGGGTAGGAATATTTTTTCACACAAGAGGTTGGTTCCAATCTGGTGCAGCTGCAACGATGATGAGACTAGCTTCCATAAGAAAGTCAATTTACTGAATTAAGGGGGGAAATTCTGGACTCGGGAAGAGCTTCCATGTCCGTCTGTGGATGTCTGATAACCCCTCTGTTATTAGGCTTCTCAAAGCTCAGGTGCAGTCCCAATTCTCCAACCTACCTCATTGCGACATTGGGGTTTTATCACTGGAACTGTTATGCTACAATGTGGAGAACTATATATGCACTTGGAGATCTTCCTCTATGCTCTATCTTTTGTACTTATGTTTGGCTGGATTGTATGGGGTGTGAGATTGCAACCTTCACCCTATTTCGACGAACGCAATCAACCTGGCGTGCACAGAAGATCAAACAGAACAACTTGTCTTACTGCAGTTCTTCTGCAGTTGTATAGGGCTCTGGTGAGACCACATCTGGAGTATTGTGTACAGTTTTGGTCTCCTAATTTGAGGAAGGACATCCTTGGGATTGAGGCAGTGCAGGGTAGGTTCACGAGATTGATCCCTGGGATGGCGGGACTGTCATACGAGGAAAGATTGAAAATACTAGGCTTGTATTCACTGGAGTTTAGATGAGGGGTGATCTTATAGAAACATATAAAATTATAAAAGGACTGGACAAGCTAGATGCAGGCAAAATGTTCCCAATTTTGGGCGAGTCCAGAACCAGGGGCCACAGTCTTAGAATAAAGGGGAAGCCATTTAAGACTGAGGTGAGAAAAAACATTTTCACCCAGAGAGTTGTGAATGTGTGGAATTCCCTGCCACAGAGGGCAGTGGATGGATTTAAGAGAGAGTTAGATAGAGCTCTAGGGGCTAGTGGAGTCAAGGGATATGGGGAGAAGGCAGGCACGGGTTATTGATTGGGGACGATCAGCCATGATCACAATGAATGACGGTGCTGGCTCGAAGGGCTGAATGGCCTCCTTCTGCACCTATTTGCTATGTTTCTATGTAACTTTAGGCTGTGCACGCCATATGCAAGAAGAAGCTGGATTGTATTCATGTATAGTATTATCTGAGTTTGGGTTTAGTTTATTGCCATGTGTGAAAGGCTTTTGTCGTGTGCTAACCAGTCAGCGGAAAGACAATACATGATTACAATCGAGCCATCCACAGTGTGTGGATACAGGATAAAGGGAATAATGTGAATAATGTTTAGTGCAAGTTAAAGTCTGATCAAAGATAGCCATAGGGTCTCCAATGAGGTGGACAGTAGCTGGCTACTGCTCTCTAGTTGATAGGATGGTTCAGTTGCCTGATAACAGCTGGGAAGAAGCTGCCCCTGAATCTGCATGTATGTGTTTTGGCCCGAAACGTTGCCTATCTCCTTCGCTCCTTAGATGCTGCTGCACCCGCTGAGTTTTGCCAGCCTTTTGTGTACCCTGTATGTGTTTTTTAATGGATAGTGTGCAAACAAAAGCTCTTCACTGTAGTTCAGGACATGTAGGAAGGAACTACAGATACTGGTTTATACAGAAGATAGGCACAACGTGCTGGAGTAACTCAGCGGTTTAGGCAGCATCCCTGGAGGACAGGAATAGATTATGTTTTGGGTCAAGACCCTTCTTCAGGCCTAAGAAACGGATCCAACCCGAAACGTCACCGATTCCTTCTCTCCAGAGATGCTGCCTGACACAAAATGAGTTACTCCAGTATTTGCGTCTATTTTAGGAATAACAGGCCATTCAATCAGCTCTCATTGATCTGCATCTAAAACCTTTCCCTGGCAAATGTACTGAAATCTGTATTTCAAAAAAAATTGGCGACTGTGGCCTGTTGGAGGAAAGGATCTATTATGTGATTTTAAAATACTTCAACATTTCATACTTGAATGACATTGTAATTTTAAGAACGTTATCCTGACTCTTTGAGTCACGGCACCTGAACCTTGACCAATGGGACGTGCTACTTGGGGATTTCAGATTTATAACCTCAATCTGCGGCTTGTTGTCACTGACATTTTTCTGGTTCAAAGTGCCATTGTACCTCCACACTAGGGCTGCCAACTGTCCAGTATTAGACGGAACATTGGCTAATTGGGCTAAATTGGTTTGTCCCATACGGGGACCCCCCTTGTCCCATATTTGACTGCTACTACTCGGGTCGAGGGGAATGTCGGGTCGGAGCGCCGTGTCCAGGCCCGCCTAACCTGTCCCGACGTAGTGCAGCCCATGGAGTGCAGCAGCAGCAGCAGCGCCTCGCCCGTGGCCCCGTCGGTCGGCAGTCCAGCCTTCGGACCTTCTCTTAACACCGACACCACCACCCCTCCTTCTCATGGCCGATCATGGTTCATGAGTTGGACGGGGCGCCAGACATTGCGCGCGACATCTTGCGGGACAAAACTCCTCAGCTGGCCTGCGGGCTGGGCTTTGTGTGCAGTCCAGCACCCGGGCCAACACATTATTCACCCAGCCACGGCCGAGCCGGTCAATGAAATGCCGTCGGGAATTTGTCCCGTATTTTGACCTTTTGTCCCTTATTTGGGAGTGAGAAAGTTGGCAACTCTACTTCACACAGCGGTTCCACACACGATTCCTTCGCTGAACAGAACACTGCTCATAGTAAGTGGAGCATTTTAATCCTCTCCTCTCCCATCGGCCATGGTTTGCAATTCCCCAAGCTGCTTCTTGCAAAATGCGTTTAATTGAATACCTTGGGCAGATTCAATACTATCTGTGTGTGTGAGGCAGGCCCATATGGCAAGGAACACTTTTATGAAGTGTAATATTTTGATTAATCACTCCTCGTTTATAAAACCTTAGTGCTCAGCAATTCTCAGACAGGCAAATCAGATCCGACCAGCTCTCTTCTGTGAAAAGGCAAATGGTTGTCAGGAAACTTATTTTAAGTAATGCCAACATCAGAATAAAAAAAAGGAAAGCATAAGGAAAAGATAAAATATGTCAGAGTCAGCAGAATATTCCAAAAACAGCCACCAGGATTCTTTGGATCATATCTTACCAATTATTACTGTAAAGGAGACTTGGAAATGCATCGCTAAAGAATCTCCAGCAATCTGAACGATTTGGACTGAGAACAAAATTAAATACCCTTGTAGAAGAATTGGCTGCTTGAAACAGCTGGAAACAAAGGAACTGAAGATGATGGGTTTACACAAAAGGACACAAAGTGCTAGAGCAACTCAGCAGGTCGGGCAGCATCTCTGCTAATGGGTAGGTTCAGTTTAGTTTAGTGATACAGCGTGGAAACAAGCCCTTTGGCCCACTGAGTCCATGCTAACCAACGATCACCTATGCACTAGTTCTATCCCACACACTTGGGGCAATTTACAGACGGCAATTAACCTGCAAACCCTTTGGAGTGTGGGAGGAAACCGGAGCACCCGGAGGAAACCCACGTGGTCACAGGGAGGACGTGCAAACTCCGTACCGACAGCACACGTATTCAGAATGGAACCCGGGTCCCTGGTGCTGTAAGTCAGCAACTCTACTGCTGCGCCACCGGGCCGCCATTAACATTTCTAACGGTGACATTTCTAAAGTTAAAAAAATTAAAATGATGAATAAATTTGGCAGTCAGGCCCTTAAACAGCTTAAGCAATTGATAGGACAATGATCCATAGGCACTAACAGCAAGTAATGATCTGCATACTGGCAACTATTTCTCGACAGAAACAAATACTGATAATGGTGCAAAATTAACATTTTATCCAAACCTGTTAGTTTTCTGCCAGGGGCGTTTAACTAAAAGCATTCTGAGTCTCCAGAAGGGTCCTGAGCCGAAACGTCACCTATCCATGTTCTCCAGAGATGCTGCCAGACCCACTGAGTTAAGGGCATGTCCCACTGTACGAGGTAATTCAAGAGCTCTCCCGAGTTTAAAAAAAATCTAACTCATGGGAAGTACGTAGAATGTACGTAGCGGGTACGTCGGAGATCGTGGATGTCTCGTAGCGGCTCGTAACGCTAACGGCAGGTACTCGGGAAACGCGGAAACTGGTGAAGTTTTTTCAGCTCTGTGAAAAATGTCCACGAGAGCCCCGAGTACCTACGAACGGCTATTACCGTAATTCTCCGAGCTCGAATCGGGGGAACTCGGGAGAACCCTTGAATTAGCTCGTACAGTGGGACAGAGCCTTCACTGCATCACTTTGTGTCCTTTCAGCTCAAAACTACCTCTTGTTTTCCTTGTCTTTCCCTCAGAATAACGCCTAATCTCTGAGGAAGCTTTTACTGCAATCAAAATGAGGCATTTACAGAGAAGGGGAGAGAACATTATTGGATTATTTTGAGGCAAGTGCATTAAAGGTTTGCGGAAACAAACACAAAAGGTTCTGGAGTAGCTTGTCAAGCGGCATCTGTGGAGGGAATGGACAGACTATATCTCGGGTCAGAGGGGAAAGGTTTCGGGCGAGATATGCAGAGCAAGCCTTTTGCATGGAGAGTGGTGGGTGTCTGGTGCAGGGGTGGTGGTGTGAACATATACCAAATGGCATTTTAGTGGCTTTTATATAAAGATATGAATGGAGACAGGGAATGGAGGAATATGGAGCACATGCAGGCAGATTAGTTTACTGTAAGTAGGCACAAAGTTCATGAGCTGTGCTGTTTTTTTGTTCTATGTTCGAAAAATTGTACCAATATGTCTGTATCTCCGAGCCCCTGGTCCCATTAGAGAGCTGCCAGGCTTGGAGTTCTCTAATGCTTCACAACCCTGGAGCCTTCTAAAGCCCGTTGATGCCAATGAAAGGACTCCTGTCGCTGGAGGAAATGCAGCTGATGATTTTCACACAGCAAGCTGCCATAAAGGAAATGATAGCTGTTTTTAATACTGTTATCTAAGAGAATCAAGAGCGTTTTATTGTCACATGTACCGAAATGGAACAATAACATTCCTACTTTCAGAAGCACAATGGGTTTGTTAACAAAGAACTCTTTTTTTAAATTGTGTTTTATTAGCATTTTTCATGTCTTTTGTCATCTAAACGGACATTAAATCGTTCTATAAATAATAAAAATGAACAATTTGTTCAAAAACTAAAACAAAGCCCTAAGTCACCAGTCCCATTAGCCATGTGAATTCTTTCTTACTCTTGCCTGAAACTGATCGTTAGGAATTTTTATATATTCTTTTGCATCCAAATAGATTTTGATTGTTATCTGAATGAGGAATCTGGGCAGTGGTATGAGCTGCCATTTTGTCAACACTGGAACCAAATTGGTTCCTTAACTGAACCTGAATGATTGGAGCTGCAATGTTTCATCACCCATCCAATGATTAACAGCCTCCTCTGTCATTTTTAATTTTGCCTAATTTAAGCATGTAAATTGTTTTAGTATTATTAATTTAAGCTTTGATTACTTTACCTTACTTTAGTTTACTTTATTTCAGAGATACAGTGTGGAAACAGGCCCTTCGGCCTATCGAGTCCGTGCCAACCAGCGATCACCCCGTACACTACCTTTAATTATTCTGTAAGTTACTATGAGGTCCCCCCTCAACCTTCTAAACTCCAGTGGGTTGAGGCCCAGTGCTGTCAAACGCACATCATATGCTGACCCACTCATTCCTGAAATTACTCTGGAACAAAGGTGGACGGGCGAGGAGAGGGACCTAGGTTCGCTGGTCGATCCAGATGTCTGAGGAAGGCCATGTGCAGCAGCATGGGGCTTGCCTGGAACTGGCACTGCTCATAACAACTTGAGCACGGACTGGACTTTGAAAATGGTGCTAACACATGGTGCCTCTTGAATGCGGAATCAGTGGACTATTGCTGTACACTTGCTAATTGGGGATGTACTTGGGTTTGGCAATACTCTTCTGGACTGTTCGTAAGAGAAGAATTTCACTGTGTGTTTGCACTTAACACTTATGACAAGAAAAGCACCATTGAACCATTGAATCACTGGCCTACAAAGTTATTGCTAATTTGTTTGTAGATTGCTTCAGTAATGGCTGAGGCTCAGGATGGGGTGGGAGATTGCAACCTTCACGTGGTCCGCCCTGTTTCGACAAATGCAATCAACCTGGTGTGCACAATCAAATAGAACAAGTTGTCCAACAACTTTAGGCTGTGCACGCCATACGCAAGAAGAAGAAGAGAGGCTCAAGATAACAGATACTGGCTTTACATCTGTAGAGCACACAAAGGAAAATATTCCATCAGTCATCAGGGTTGAGGTCAAGGTGGAGTGGGGAGGGAGGGGCGTGATCAATACCTGAGTTTGGGAATCTTGGAGGAATGGAGGAATGGAGGAATGGAGTTTGTGGGAATGGAGTTTGTGAATGGAGTTTGGAACCTGTATTGAGAGGGGACTGAGGGTATCACAGGGTAAGGAATTGGGATTGTTTGCTCGATTCTCCAGCATCTGCAGTTCCTTCTATAACACAAGGAATTGGGATTGTTTGCCATGTGCCTCTGGACATTGTGTGATGAGATCAGTGGTTTGGTGAGAGGAAAGATAAATAACTGATGCAGCACAGGACCAGTCCCATTTCCTGAGTGATGTGAGACGATGCAGAGATGGTTATTGATGTTCTTCTCTTGGACAAACAACAATGTTTTTTGCAACAATGCAGCACAAACCACACTACCTATTACAGTTTCCAAGCCACATTGATAAAAATAAGCACGTGATGCAAAGAATGAAACCAAAGTGCCGGAATTACTCAACGGGTCAGTGGCGAAACACAGTGAATGCTGAAAACGGGGAATACGGCACCGTGAGATGTTTTTATCTGAAACGCACCGTCTGAAAGTGGTGAAAGAAGTTGGGCGGAAGATGCAGGGATCCGTGGGTCGATGTCCCTGGACCAAGGCATCGGTGAAGTGGGCCACTAGAGGCCCTGTATCAGCCTGGGGCTCGATTGGATTGGATTGCCACTCCAAGCGGCTGAGCTCATGGATCGGACACGGCCTGCAGCGTTATGGAGTTGCGGTGGAGGGACCAACAACCCGGCTTGGCCAGGCCAACCCCGCAACGTCGCCAGGGCAACGGGCCCTTGTGGCCAAGTTCAGAACTCTACATTTATAACAACTTTAGTCTTGGATCATGTTAAATGGTGACAGAAACATGGCAACTCTTGTTTCATGTCTCACTGTACTATTCCGATACACTTGGATTTATCAAAGATTGTCTTCTTCTTCTTATCGAGTCCACACACAGCCAGAGCTGAACTCACTTCTCGGCATCTGCATGCAATGGTGTCTATCTGGTCGCTTCTTGTGCGTGGTGGTGGAAAGATTGGTGGAAGCAGGGAATGCTCTTTCCCTGACCCCAACTATGATTGTGCTTTTGTAGGTTCATATTTCTACCGAACTGTACTCCCCGTTGGGTTGCAACCTTGTCGTGGTCGGGGAGCTTGTGTGTCTCAGTGACCCCTAGAGCTACGCCAGCGGGAGATTCGTCTCCTGTTAGGGTCTCCCATGCTGGAGAGGTCGAAGGGTAGAGGCGAGACGAAGGGCGATCCACTGGTCCTCCAGGTTGGGGGTCGAGCACAGGGCTAACAACCCTGTCTCGTGAAACAAATATGTTACGGAAACAGCAACTGAAGGAATCAACAAAGAGTGGAGGACCTTTGTTGCTGCCCTACATGCCAGGAGGCATAATAGGCAGTGAGTTAAGGGCCTGTCCCACTAGCGCGCGATTAGACGCGACAAGCGCGACCTACCGTGGTCGCTTTAGTCGCCCGGCCTCGCGTGACCCTGTCCCACTGCGATCGCCGGAGTCTCGTCGAGTTGTGTGTAGCTGGTGTCGACATCGCGCGTAGTGTCCAAAAACCGACACTGCTCAAAAAATTACGCGCGGCAAAATCCTGTCGCGCAGAACGTGATTAACGTGATGACGTTTTGACGTTGTGCGTCTTCAGCGTGGCGTTGCGTGATGACGTCACTGCCCGACGTCGTGCAACGCGCATGCTCATGCGCATCGTCACGTGATGAAAAATAACGTCCTTCCTTCGGACGTCGCGCGTGTAATCGCGCGCTAGTGGGACAGGCCCTTCACTCGCACCGGGATCGCCTGACCCCCACGCGACCCCCGCGTCCGAATTTGTCGCGCTTGTCGCGTCTAATCGCGCGCTAGTGGGACAGGCCCTTAAGTAAGTAAGCAAGTACACAAAATAGGAATTTCACTGCACCTTGATACTTGTGACAACAAAGTACCATTGAACCTTTGTAAATTCAACAGAAAATTTCAAATTTGGATGAATACTAAGGGGCAATTTCTTTGAGGCAAGCAAGGTAATGAAACTAATTGGATCGCTCTTGCAAAGAATTAATTTATTGTGATGTCACAATGGTCTCTTTCTGTGTTGTATGATTATTTTTCAAGGCTGCTCAAGGAATATCAAACGTATGAGCTGCAGACAACGTGCGAGTCTGCAAATCCCCCGTTGAACTGATGTCAAGCAATGTGTAGGAAGGAACTGCAGATGCTGGTTTAAACCGAAGATGGACAAAAAAATGCTGGAGTAACAGCGGGACAGGCAGCATCTCTGGAGGGAAGGAATGGGTGACGAGTTGGGTCGAGACCCTTCTTCAGATCTGTAGAAAGGTCTCGACCCGAAACGTCACCCATTCCTCCTCTCCACAGATGCTGCCTGTCCCGCTGAGTTACTCCAGCTTTTTGTGTCTACCATTGACGTCAAGAAATGTTGATCTCAGCTGGAGAGCAAAGGGAAAAAAACTCACTGGAACTTGCCCTGAGGTGAATAATGTGTTGTTGTGTGATGGTCTAAATGGGTTTGGAATGAACTGAGCACACAGCTATGTATAAGGCATGACTCAGTGAGATACAGTTTCACCTCAAAGCGGAACGTTTGCTGGGGAGGGGGGTCAATCTCTATTTAAAAATCTGGGCACAAATTCTAGGATGACACTCACAAGCACTATTGGGAGATTGATTTACCCACTCTTGGTCTTACCAACAAGGCGGTAGGCAAAGGCCGCATTTGCCCTCTCAAGTGAGGCTGAAAACGCTCCGTGGCATGAATCAAAGGAAGTCAGGAGAATTATTCTTGGTGACACAAGGGACTGCAGATGCCATAATCAAGCAGGAAACTACTGCTGGAAGAACACGGCTGCCAAACACTTTAACTCCCCTTCCCATTCCCATACTGATCTTTCTGTCCAGGGCCTCCTCCAGTGTCAGAATGAGGCCAAACACTAATTGGAGGAACAGCACCTCATATTTCTCTTGGGCAACTTACTACCCAGCGGTATGAATATTAATTTCAAGTAACCCTTGCATTCCTTATCTCTCCATCCTCCCCCACCCTAGTCATCCCACTTGGTTCACTGTCGACCTGTAGACAAAAGTACTGGAGAAACTTAGCGGGTGCGGCAGCATTTATTGAGCAAAGGAAATAGGCAACGTTTCAGGCCGAAACCCTCCCTCAAGAAGAAGAAAGGAAGAGGTGGAGCCAGAGGGCTGAAGAAAGGAAGAGGAGGAGCCAGAGGACTGAGGGAGAGCTGTGAAGGGGAGGAGACAATCACGGCTACCGGAAATTGGAGCAGTCAATGTTCAAGCCGCTGGGGTATAAACTGCCCAAGCGGAATACGAGCTGCTGCTCCTCCAATTTCCGGTGGTGCTCACTTTGGCCATGGAGGAGGCCCAGGACAGAAAGGTCGGATTCAGAATGGGAAGGGGAGTTGAAGTGCTCAGCCACCAGGAGATCAGGTAGGTTATTAATCCCTGTCAACCTGCTTAGCTTCACTGTTTGTATCTACCCGGCATCACTTTCTCCACAGCCAACAATGGACCCTTGTGGGCTCTACCTTACCTTGATCTTATTGCTGGCTTTGATTTGTTCTTTTCATACTTTCCATTCATTTATTCTTTGTACCTTTTCACACCTCTAGTTTCCCTCTCCCCCGACTCTCAGTCTGAAGAAGCATCTCGACCCGAAACATCACCTGTTCCTTTTCTCCAGAGATGCTGCCTGACCTGCTGGGTTATTCCACCATTGTGTGTCTACCTTTGCTGGAACAACCCAATGGGTCAGGCAGCATCTGTAGAAGCAGAGGGATGATTGGCATTTTGCGATGATGCCACAATGATGTAGCATCGTGATCTGAAATGTTGATTAACTCTTTACCTCGATAGCTGCCACCTGACCTGCTGAGTTCCTCCAGCAGTTTGCTTTTTAGAATTATTCCTGGTGTTCTGGCAATATCCATCCCTCAAATGAAATCAATAAAGGAAAGGTTATATGGCTGTTAGCACTTTGCTGTGCGTGGGAAAATTGTTTTCTGCACTGTAACAATAAATTAGATTTCAGCAAGTATTTCATGGGTGGAAAAAGTCTTAGAAATATCTTGCAGCAGTTAAAAGTGCTGTATTAATATTTTATTCATATTATTTTGCTATTAATAGTAAAATAAAATAACCCAACACATAAATGTTTTCCTTCAATCTGAACCACGATATTTTTATTTGGAAGATAGACACAAAATGCTGGAGCAATTCAGGGGGTCAGGCGGCATCCAGAACCAGGGGCCACACACAGGTAAGCCATTTAGAACGGAGACGAAGAAACACTTCTTCACACAAAGAGTTGTGAGTCTGCGTAATTCTCTGCCTCAGAGGCCTGTTCTCTGGAGACTTTCATGAGAGAGCTAGAGAGGGCTCTTAAAGATAGCGGAGCTAGGGGATATGGGGAGAAGGCAGGAACGGGGTACTGATTGTGGATGATCAGCCATGATCACATTGAATGGCAGTGCTGGCACGAAGGGCCGAATGGCCTACTCCTGCACCTATTGTCTATTGTCAATTGGCATCTCTGGAGATAAAGAATAGGTGAAGTTTGTGGTCAGAACCCTTCTTCAGACTAAGGGTCAGCCGGAAGAAGCTTTCCAACCCGAAACGTCACCTCAGAGATGCTGCCTGACCCGTTCAGTTGCTCCAGCATTTTGTGTCTGCCTTTGGTATAAACCAGAAAAATGTCGGCATCAAACCGGAATGTCGGACTCAGTCACAGATTTTAGTTTAGTTTAGAGATACAACACGGAAACAGTCCCTCTGGCCCAGCGAGCCCATGCCGACCAGAGACCCCCGTACACTTGCTACGTGCAAACTCCGTACGGACAGCAACCATAGTCAGGGTCAGACCCGGGTCTCTCGCGCTGTAAGGCAGCAACTACTGCACCACCATGCCGGCCCAAATGATCTCCTCAGGGAACTCATTACTCCGAACTGCTCTGATCTACTTTTTGAAGTCTTGGTTGCTGAAAGATGGTAGTGAGAGATTCAAGTTCAAGTTCAAGTTTGCGTTTGCTTAACCAACTAAGGTACAGTGAAATTTGAGTTACCATATAGCCATACTAAGTGACAAGCAACAATACACACAGCCCCACATAAAATAAAATTTAACATAAACCCAGAGAGATGGTGAAAGAAATAGAAAAAGAGAATAGTTGGGGAAATTAGGAAGTTATAGGAGAGACACGTACAGGAAATAACGCAGCTCTATAGGACTTTTGTTCGGCCCGCATTTGGAGTATTGCATGCAGTTGTGGTCACTCCGTTACAGAAAAGATATGGAGGCTTTGGAGAGGGTGCAGAGGAGATTTACCAGAAAGCTGCCTGGATTAGAGAGCTACAGTTACAGGGAGATGTTGCATAGGCTTGCACTGTTTCCTCTGGAACTTCAGAGGTTGAGGGGAGACTTGTTGGTAGTATGTAAAATTATGAGAGGTGTAGATAGGGTGGACAGTCAGAACCTTTTTCCCCGGGTGAAAATGTTAAACACTAGAGGGAATGGCTATAACGTGCGTGCGGGCAAGATTAATGGTGATGTGGAGAGCAAGTTTTCTATACCGAGTGGGGTGGGAGCCAGGGACACATTGCTAGAGATGGTGGCGGAGGCAGATACGATAGTGGCATTTATGGGGCTTTTAGATAGGCACGTGGAAGTGCAGGGAGCGGTGGGATAGGGATCACGTGCAGGCAGGTGAGATCAGTTTAACTCGGCATGATGTTTGGCACAAACATTGTGAGATGTTGTGAGATCCTGAAAAACCAGCACCATACATGTGTGCCCCTCGATGACACTGGTCAATCTTCAGCAACAGATGCAGGACATAACGCCACAGGAGATCCTTCTTCCCTGTGGCTATCAAACTGTACAACTCCTCCCCCTTCTGTTATGGGGTAGACTGACTGACTCCCTCCCACCCCAATCTTTGCACATTCCCAATACTTTCCACTCATCACTTTAATTTCATGTTTCATGTATCATATTTTGTTTTATGACTGTTGGCAGATCAATTTCCCTCTTGGGAGAAATAAAGTTATATCGCATCACCTCGCACCCCATCGTAGCGTATTTCATCACATCGCATCGTAAATGGAGAGTCCGTTCCTCTCCTGTACTGTTCCATGTTGTGTGAAAGAGGAAGTGTCAGGGAAAGGGAAGAGAGTGAAAATCAAATGCATGAAAGAAAAATGTTACGCCACCTTCCGATACAAGCCTCGATGACTATACAGACACTGTGACATCATATGTCAGTTTTTGCGAAGACAGTTGCATTTCCACTAGGACCCGGATCAGGTTCAACAATGACGAGCCCTGATTTACAGCAGAACTCAGACAGCTCCGCCAGTCTAAAGATGAAGCCTGCAGGAGTGGGGATGCAGACCTCTACAGGCAGGCCAAGTACAAGCTGAGAAGAGGAATCAGAGCTGCCAAGGAAAGGTACTCTGAGAAGTTAAGGAGCAAGTTCTCAGCTAGTGACTCTTCTTCGGTGTGGAAGGGCTTGCAAGAAATCACAAGCTACAAGAGGAAAGTCCCCCGCTCCTTGGACAATCGTCAGCTGACCAACAAGCTGAACGAGTTCTACAGCAGGTTCGATAAACAGAAACTTAACCCGGTACCCCCTCCTTCCCCCATCCACTCCTCCCCAATCACCACTTCACACCCACTTACATCCTGACTCCAGTCTGCAAAGACTGGGCCTTCGTCCACTACCTACTCCCTCCTTGCTGCCCAACATCAGTCTGGCCACGCCTTCATCACTAATTATAGCAATTGTGGAAAAGTTATTCTGGAGATAGAAAAGCCGGAATTCACCAGGACCGGACAATGTTTCACCCTCTACCATCAAGCTCTGTGCTGAACAACTGGCACTAGTCTATACAGACATTTTTAATCAGTCCCTGCAAACCTGCACTGTCCATGTCTGCTTTAAAGTTTCCAATATTGTTACAGTACCCAAAAAGCCAAGGACTACTGGTCTTAATGACTAAAGCCCTGTCACACTGACCTCTGTAATCATGAAGACCCCTGAAGGACTTGTGCTGGACCCCCTGCAGTTTGCATACTGGGCAATAGATCAGTGGATGGCGCAGTCAACATTGGCCTGCACTTCATCCTCCAGCACCTAGACCGCCAGGGGACCTATGCAAAGATTTTGTTTGTGGATTTTAGCTCTGCATTCAACACCATTGTGCCAGAGCTACTACACTCCAAACTCTCCCAGTTGACTGTGCCTGAACCGCTCTGTCAGTGGATCACCAATTTCCTGACAGACAGGAAGCAGCATGTGAGGCTGGGAAAGTACATCTCGGACCGACTGACCCTCAGCATAGGAGCACCACAAGGCTGCGTGCTCTCCCCTCTCCTCTACTCTTTCTACACCAACGACTGCACCTCCACAGACACCTCTGTCAAGCTTCTCAAGCTTGCGGACGACACAACCCTGATTGGACTGATCGAGGATGGGCAGGAATCTGCCTACAGACAGGAAATGACACAGCTGGCGTCCTGGTGCCATCGCAAGAACCTAGAGCTCAATGCTTTTAAGACAGTGGAATTGATTGTAGACTTTAGGAGAGCTCCCCCTCCTCTCACCCCACTCACCATCAACAACACCACAGTCACATCTGTGGAGTCATTTAAGTTCCTGGAAACCATCATCTCCAAGGACCTTAAGTGGGGGGCCACCATTGACTCCACAGTGAAAAAGGCCCAACAGAGGATGTACTTCCTGCGGCAGCTGAGAAAACACAATCTGCCACAGGCAATGATGGTCCAGTTTTATACTGCCATCGTGGAGTCTATCCTCACCTTCACCATCATGGTCTGATTCGGCTCAACCACCAAGCATGACATCCGGAGGCTGCAGCGCCGAGCCAAGAAGGTTGTTGGCTGCAATCTTCCCTCCATCAACGAACTGTACACTGCAAGGGCCAGGAAGCGAGCGGGTAAGATCATCTCTGACCCCTCTCACCCTGGCCACAAACTCTTTGAAGCACTTCCCTCTGGAGGGCGACTCCAGATTGTCAAAGCTGCCACAGCCAGACATCAAAACAGCTTTTTTGTCCATGAGCAGTAGCTCTACTCAACACCCAAAAGTCTGTTGCCTCCTGTTCTGGTATTTTATTTCATTCTTCACATGTTTAAATTATAATGTTTTATTCTTAAATGTCTACTGTATATCGTGTTGTTACTTGCGAGCAAAGCACCGAGGCAAATTCCTTGTATGTGTACATTCTTGGCTAATAAAATTGATACAATTCAATTCAAGAGCAGATGAAGAAATAGACTGAGAAAAAGCGAAAGCATCGCCTGTACAAAGTAGAAAAAAGGATCTAATATCATCCAGCACAAAGCCCAAGTGCAGAGAGAGTCTAATGAAAGTCCTGAGAAAGCAGCACCATGCACTTTCTCATAAAACGCTCCCGCTTGACACACAACACTTTCATCACAAGACTCTTGGAGCGAGGAGCGTTTCCTGATGTGTGATATCAAAAGCCAGGCCAGAGATAGGGCAGTGATGGATAGTCAGCACTTGGAGATTAGAACTAGAAGTGGAAATTGGAAGAGTTGTTCAACTGGTCAAGTGAAAGTCAGAGAATCTTTTGTCGAGACTTTATTCGCATCATGCCCAGGACGTATTCACGTACAACCTTTCCAACACCCATCAGGCTTTTAAACTCCACACCTCCAAATAAGTTCAGAAATACAGAGACCTGAGGGCATTGTTGTTCTTTTCACTATTATTAGTTGTTTGTTTTTATATATAAATATGTATGTATATACACACACACACAAATACACACATTGTGTGTGTGCGTGTGTATATACACACCCAGAAATGCAGTATATACACAAATATATATACCAGAGTAAGTATGTTTGTATGTGTGTATGTATATAACAGATACATACATATACATGGTATGCTATATATCTATATACACATATATATATACACACACACACACACACACACACAGATGTGTGTATATATATATTCTATGGTATATGGACACACTGATCTGATCTGTATTTATGACTACAATATCCTGTTGTGCTGCAGCAAGCAAGAATTTCATTGTCCTATCTGGGACACATGGCAATAAACACAGGGTTACACAAAAAGCTGGAGAAACTCAGCGGGTGCAGCAGCATCTAAGGAGCGAAGGAGATAGGCGACGTTTCGGGTCGAGACCCTTCTTCAGACCGAAAGTCAGCAGGGAGAGGGAGATACTGAGAAGGAAGTCTGGTGTGAAAACAAGACATCAAAGGGGACGGGGTTTAAGGAAAATGAAGATCAGAGTTAGCTTGGAGAAGGTGACAATGAAGCATACAGAGATCAAATTTAATCAGGGGGGTGGTCAGAGTGGTCGGAGAACTTGGAAGGGGGAGGGTATATATGTGGGTGTGGTGTGTGTGTGGTGTGTGTGTGTGTGTGTGCGCGCGTGTGTATGTATGTATATATATATTTTTTTTGTGTGTTTATTATGGTGTTTATAGAGTATTATGTTTAAATCTATTGTGTTATTGCAAGTAAGAATTTCATTGTCCCATTAAAACACTCTTGACACTTGACTGCTACACTAACCTTGGTGCTTTGGATAATATTCTCACCTGAGTTAGAAAGTTACAGTGAGGACATGCACTCTTTGCGGTTTAGATTTTGGTAGAGATCTTAAACAAATTAGGTCTCCCTTGATACAGAAGACTGTGAAGAAAGATTATCTGGGTCATTCCTTCGAGCTCAGGAGGATGAGGGGTGATCTTATATAGGTGTACAAAATGATGAGAGGAATAGATCAGGTAGATGCACAGAGATTCTTGCCCAGAGTAGAGGAATGGGGTACCAGAGGACATAGGTTCAAGGCGAAAGGGAAAACATTTAATAGGAATCCGAGGGGTAACTTTTTCACACAGAGGACGGGGGATGTATGGAACAAGCTGCCAGAGGAGGTAATTGAGGCTGGGACTATCCCATATTTTAAGAAACAGTTAGACAGGTACATGGATAGGGCAGGTTTGGAGGGATATGGACCAAGCGCAGGCAGGTGGGGTAGTGTAGCTGGGACATTGATGGGCAAGTTGGGCTGAAGGGCCTGTTTCCACACTGTATCAGTCTATAACTCCATGAATAATCGTATTCTGCTGTTTGTGGGACATATCTGTGCACAAAATGGCTTCCCAGTTTCTTTCTTTACTGCAATGACTATATTAAAAATAACTCATGTTGTGCAGCGAGCTTTGGATCATTGTGGAAATACCAAGGTCTCGTCAGGAGTTATGTGCCTGAGCCGACATTATGTTTCAGCATCGTGGAGGCTGGATCAATAAATCTGAAGAGTGAGTTATGCTTCCTGAGCCAATCTAATAATAAAGACGCTGGAGGTATTCCAGTCAATGAAAGATGCACTTGGAGCTTTAAACTGTAACTTCACATTAATTTGGCAATCTTAGGCTATTAACATGTCGGGATGAGAAAATGCTGCATTGAACTAAAGTTGCAAGTTTCTTGCCTGAGCTAGAGTCTTAAACTGGAACAAGAGAGGAATTTTATTTTCACCTAGAAGACTTTTATCTCCAATTCTGGATGGGGAAAAAAACCAACTAACCCCATTCAAAACCTCGTCAGATTTCTCAATCCAAAATACACACCCAGGCCAAAAATTAAATCAATGATAAAGATTCAGGGACAGTTTCTTCCTCAAGGAAGTGAACCATCCTCTCACCAACTAGAGAGTTGTCTTTACCTCCTATGTACACTAATAGAGACCAAGAAACTATTTTAAAACAGGCATTATTGGACTTTATATTGCGCTAAACATCACACCCTTTATCCTGTATCTGTACACGGTCGGCTGCTTGTAATCACGTATAGTCTTTTTGCTGACTGGATAGCATGCAACAAAAAACTTTACACTGGACCTCGGTACACATGACACCAACAATAATAATAATAATAATAATAATAATAATATATATTTTTTAAATTGACCATCAAAACTACCTCATTACTAATTTTACTGAAACCCAATTCCACAACACAGATGCTGAACGATTTGGCTGCACGGTGGCGCAGCGGTAGAGTTGCTGCCTTCCAGTGCCAAAGATCCTGGTTCAATTTTAGGCATATGGGGGCTGTCTGTATGGAGTTTGTATGATCTCCCCGTGACCTGCGTGGGTTTTCTCCAGGATCTCCGGTTTCCTCTCAAACTCCAAAGACGTACAGGATTGTAGGTTAATTGGCTTGGGATAATTTATAAATTGCCCCAATTGTATAGTGTGTACGTTAGTGTTAGTGTGCGGGGATCGTTGGTCGGCGCAGACTCGGTGGGCCAAAGGGCCCGTTTCTGCGCTGTATCTCTAAAACTAACACTAAAAGAACTAAAAACTCCCGCGCTATGCACTAGACAAGAACGTGGCCACTGTGGCTGAACCAAGAACCAGCAACAGCAAATATGAACACGAGACCGGTGATTATTGCTACACTATTATAACTAATTTTCTTGGAACGTACACTAAAACTTGGACGTTTTTTTGTTCACCAGGATATCGCTTGGGATGAAGCATTGCAACTACTATGAGCTATTGGACAGAAGATAGACACAAAAAGCTGGAGTAATTCAGTAGGACAGGCAGCATCTCTGGAGACAAGAAATGGGTGATGTTTCGGGTCGAGACTTCAAGTCTGAAGAAGGGTGTCGTCCCAAAACGTCACCTATTCCTTCTCTCCAGAGATGCTGCCTGTCCCGCTGAGTTCCTCCAGCATTTTGTGTCTATCTTCGGTTTAAACTGCAGTTCCTTCCTACACATTACGAGTTATTGGATAGGCTGGGTTTGGAATGGAAAAGTCTGAGAGGACACCTGATTCAGGTATACAAAATGATGAGGATAAATGGTGAGACATTTTTCTGTTTAGAAGATGTGCTATGACTGGAGGGCCTAGGATTAGGATAAGGGGTGAGAAATGTAAATGAATAAATGTGTAGTGAATGTGTAAAGAGGAAACTTCCAAAATACCAAAATCTAAATCATGAGCTGTATTTTTGAAAGTAAGCACTCACATATCTCCCTTTTTGAAATTTTAAATGCAATATTTTAATTTACACATTTTTGAATTACGTGCTAGTTTTCAGGAAAGCGCGTTGCCTGTATTTAGATAAACACTCGAAATCTAATAGCTTGGAAGGTTAGGAGCTGAGGATTGGGAAGTGGGAGCAGTATGGAAAGGCCAGTGTAGAATCAGTGGGCCAAAGGACATGTTTCCATACTTACTGCGGTCTCTCTCTACCGCTATGCCACTCTTACTATAACCCAAATATAATCTGAGTTTAGTTTAGTTTTAGTTGATTTTAGAGATACAGTGCGGAAACAGGCCCTTCAGCCCACCGAGTCTGCACCAACCATGCACCAGCAGTATCCTCCACAATAGGGACAATTTACAATCTTTATCAGACCCAATTAACCTACAAACCTGTACGTCTTTTGAGTGTGGGAGGAAAGTGGAGTGCCCGGGGAAAACCCATGAGGTCAAGGGGAGAAGGTATGAACTCCATACAGACAGCACCTGAACCCGGGTCTCCACCGCTGTGCCACCCCTTATTTTCAGTCTGGATTACAAAATGACAGAGTATTATGGCACAAAGGTGGTGATACAGCCCAAGACTGCACTTCTATTAATGTTTCATGCAAACACCCTCCGCTCACTAACACAATTTACATTTACACCAAGCCAATTAACCAACATACCTGTACGTCTTTGGAGTGTGGGAGGAAACCGAAGATCTCGGAGAAAACCCACGGGGCCATACAGACAGCACCCATAGTCAGTATCGAACCCGGGTCTCCGGCGCTGCAAGCGCTGCAAGGCAGCAACTCTACCGCTGCGAGTTGTCAGTACTAATACAGGTATTAGTGCACTGTCAGCAATGTTGCCCTGCAGTAAATAACTCCTTTCAGGTGGGTGTAAAATATTGGATCTCCTATCCAAAGATCTGAAGAGGATTGAGGGCATTATCCCTGACTAATATTTATTTTGAGAATCAGCGCTGCACATTAACTCCTTATGACATTATTATTTGTGGAAGCTTCCTATGTGCATATTTGCTACACATTTTCTTAATTTATGATATTTCCAAAGTACTTCATTAGCTGTAAAGCATATTGTTATTTTCTGGTCAGATACGATTAAATGTAACCCTTTCCTCATGAAAAATGCTCATGCTGATAAATGTGAGGTGCTACACCTTGGCAGGACAAATCAAAATAGGACGTACATGGTAAATGGTAGGGAATTGAAGAATACAGTTGAACAGAGGGATCTGGGAATAACCGTGCATAGTTCCTTGAAGGTGGAATCTCATATAGATAGGGTGGTAAAGAAAGCTTTTGGTATGCTAGCCTTTATAAATCAGAGCATTGAGTATAGAAGCTGGGATGTAATGTTAAAATTGTACAAGGCATTGGTGAGACCAAATCTGGAGTATGGTGTACAATTTTGGTCGCCCAATTATAAGAAGGATGTCAACAAAATAGAGAGGGTACAGAGGAGATTTACTAGAATGTTGCCTGGGTTTCAACAGCTAAGTTACAGAGATAGGTTGAATAAGTTAGGTCTTTATTCTCTGGAGCGCAGAAGGTTAAGGGGGGACTTGATAGAGGTCTTTAAAATGATGAGAGGGATAGACAGAGTTGATGTGGACAAGCTTTTCCCTTTGAGAATAGGGAAGATTCAAACAAGAGGACATGACTTTAGAATTAAGGGACAGAGGTTTAGGGGTAACATGAGGGGGAACTTCTTTACTCAGAGAGTGGTAGCGGTGTGGAATGAGCTTCCAGTGGAAGTGGTGGCGGCAGGTTCGTTGGTATCATTTAAAAATAAATTGGATAGGCATATGGATGAGAAGGGTATGGAGGGTTATGGTATGAGTGCAGGCAGGTGGGACTAAGGGAAAAAAGTTGTTCGGCACGGACTTGAAGGGCCGAGATGGCCTGTTTCCGTGCTGTAATTGTTATATGGTTATATGTTATATGAAAAAGAACATGAATCTCTATCTATTGCATAGGGAAAATAACACTCAGTCTCTCATTGTTGAATCCCATTGCGTGCAGAGAAGTCTATCATAGATCAAATCTTCACATCTTGATCTTCACAGGGCACCTCGAAAAAAAAAAATTTTTTTTGAACAAATTTGAATTAGTTTAGTTTAATTGAGTTTATTGTCAGGTGTACCGAGGTCCAGTGAAAAGTTTTTTTTGTCTAGTTTAGTTTAGAGGTACAGTGGGGAAACAGGGCATTCGGTCCACTGAGTCCGTGCCGACCAGCAATCCCCACACACTAACGCGAACCTACACACGCTAGGGATAATTTACATTTATAGAAAGCCAATTAACATACAAACCTGTACGTCTTTGGCGTGAGGGAGGAAACCGAAGATCTCAGAGGAAAACCCACGCGATTAAGGGGAGAACGCACAAACTCTGTACAGACTGCACCCGTAGTCGGGCCTCTGGTGCTGCAGATGCTGTAATGCCCCTGTCTCACTTAGGAAACCTGAACGGAAACCTCTGGAGACTTTGCGCCCCACCCAAGGTTTCCGTGCGGTTCCCGGAGGTTTTTGTCAGTCTCCCTAATGGTCGAAAGTGGTTTCCGTTTTAAAAATCGGTAATTTTGTAGTCGAAACCGGTTGCGATGCTAGTTGAAGGAGGATGCCGGAGGACAAAAACCTCCGGGAACCGTATGGAAACCTTGGGTGGGGCGCAAAGTATCCAGAGGTTTCCGTTCAGGTTTCCAAAGTGGGACAGGGGTATAAGGCCCTTTTGGTGCTTGCTAACCAGTCAACGGAAAGACAAGACATGATTACAATCAAGCCATTCACAGTATACAGATACACGACAAAGGAGATAATGTTTTGTGCAAGATAGTGCAAGTTATGAATATTAAGATGAGAAATAGTTGACCTCCTGAACAATCTGCTGGCTTCCTGGAACGTGTCCTGAGAGTGCAGTTCCAATGTCCGGTGCAGAGTGGTTGAGCATTGATTAAACTGCTTTCAACTGTTTTCCATTAACCGTGAGATCATGTTACAGACTCATGACTCCTTCCCAGCTATCTCGCCTCTCATCGAGAAATGACTTATTGGAACGTTCAGCGGTTATTCCACAATTAACTTTGGGTGATCCACCTGGATCCAATTTCAACCTCAACACTGCAACAACTGCCCAATAAAGTTTCTAATTCTGCTTGGTAGGGAGGTCCTTGGCAGCAATGTCACACAACTAAGGAGATTGAAGCTTCCCTTGCCTTTCCTGCATCAATTCACGGCTGTGGACTGGAGCACGCTTTCTTTCTCCCATCTACAAGGTTTGTGATACAGTGGTCTTCGCTTGTCTGGATTAATATAGTTCCATGACTCTAAAGGGTCATCATGTTGAGCAAAGTAAGGTCTCAACCTGAAACGTCTCCTATCCATGTTCTCCAGAAATATTAGATGTTTAGCTTCATAATTCAAGGTATTGAATATAAAAGTTGTGATGTTATGATGTAAATTCACAAGATAGGAGTGCAGAGGAAATTCACGCAGTCTGAAGAAGGGTCCTGACCTGGAACAGCACCTATCTATGTTCTTCAGATATACTGCTTGACCTGCTGAGTTACTCCAGCACTTTGTGTCCTATTGTGTAATTCCTTGTTTCTTCAAGTATCCTGCTTGATATGCACCTGATAAATCTCCCTAAATATCCATTCACTCTGCACCATTGCATAATGGTGACAAAGTGTACCACTAGAAAATGCACTGTAAATACTCGTCTTGGCTATTGGGAGAGCACCTCCAAAGATCTTAGCTCTAAGATCTTTGAGCACCTGCCAAATACATGACCTCAGTCCCCAAGAGGGATGAGGGCAGCAAAGCACAGAGGAACACTGCCACCTGCAGGTTTCCCTTCAGGTTGCACACTCTCCTGAGCCGGGAAGTTGCCACTAGACCTTCATTGTTACAGGGTCCAAATTCTGGAAGACCCTGAACTACAGCACAATGAGAGGTCCTTCTCCAGAAGATCTTCAGAAGTTCAAGACAGCTGCACGCCAACAACTTTGCGCGGGCAATTTAGTTGGCCAATAAATAAATGCTGGCCTTATCAGAGATGTCCGGATCCCACAAAATGAGTAAATGAAAGAAAAATGTATCTCCAGCCACCCATTATCCTTCCAACCTGATGCCCATCCTCTTGATGCTCTTGCTGACAATGAATGGCAGAGGGGATCAATATTGCCCACCGCAATGTTGCCACATGCAAAGAAGTTCAATATATTTGTTGCTGGTTTCAAATGAGGACCATTGGATTCCCCATTAGTGTGTGTTTCACGACTATCCTCCGAGACAAAGAATCATGCAACACAGAAAAAACATCATCTGGCCCATCATACTGTGTCAACTTTTAGACTAATACTGTCCAATTTTACTTCGGAGTCGCGGGAGTGATTCCATGAAGAAGACCCGCCAGGCCGCATGCGCATCAGTATGTCAGCCGCATTTGATGCACGGAGGCTGCGAGGAACGGAAGCTCCTCCAGCGGTAAGTATGCAGACTCCAGGTAAGTTTAAAACTTTCCACTGGAGCTTGAAATCCATGCTGGCCGGTACGCTATACCGAGTGCTAGCATGGAAAAAATAGGGAAGGGAAAGCGGCGCGCTTCAACCGGCCGCGGCAGCTCAGGCCTGGAAGCCCTGCCTCATACCCCTGTTCAGTTGCTAAGTACAGAAACAGTGACTGCAGACTTAGTGCTATACAGCACAGAGCCGTTGCCATTAGGGCACAAGGCAACAGATAAGTCTGTTAGGCCCACGGAGTCGGGGGATTATTCCTCACCGGGGCTGGATAAAGTGTGTACACGCCTATCCCAAGTGGAGGATCTGTTGCATACAGTCCTCCAAAGAACTTCACTCCAGGAAAAGAAGTGTCAGCGCTTAGAAAAAGATGCGCCAGCAGCAACAATGCTGCCAGAGATTCCTTATCAATTTGATGAGAGTGCTATGGGCCAGATTAGTCCTGAGCCCGATTCTGATGGAGAAGTGCAGCCAGGAGAAACAGAACTACCAAATGTTCCACCACTGGCACTTCCATTTGCTGTCCCATCAGGAGCAGGCGAGCCGCTAGGTGAAGAGCTGGCTACCACAATTAATTACATGGTGTCTCATCAGCTTTAGGAGCTCACTATGGATGAGACAACCAAAAGACACGAGCCTCCAAGCAACTGTGAAGTATTAAGAGTTCCAACGGTGAATCAAGTCATTTGGGGTCAGGTGGGACCCGGTATGCGAAGCCAAGAAATAAAAATGGAAAGAATTTTTAAATTACTGGCTGCTGGTATTAGAGCTTTCGCAAGAACAATGGATGGTGGTTTTGTGACCAGAACACACCAAGAGTCTCTAAGGTTATTATGTAACACCCATTTTGAGATCAATGGTCTCAGGAAAAGGGCTATTTGGCCCACCATTAATCCTAGATATGTTGCGCTTTGCAAGCCAGCAAGGATCCAACCACCTGATTTGCTGTTTGGCGCAGATCTAACCAAACAGGTCAAAGAAATAAATGAATATGCTAAAACAATGAGTGATGAGACCAATGATGCCGGGCAGACAGCTGAAGAGAAAGTATCCCTACAAAACCACCTCAGCATCCGGGGCTGGTCCAGATGTTCCAGATACAAGGATGTGGATGGTATCCCTCGGTGGAAGCACGAGCAACTATGGAAGCTACTGCCAGAGGCTGGAGTCAGCAGGGTGTACCAGTCACCAGGGAGTTAAGTGGACCTTGTTCTCATAAAAACATATTTAATGTAACTCAAGGAAAAATTGGTGGTAGATTACGGCTTTTTTATAACGAATGGAAGCAGCTTACTTCAGATCTATTTATCAGGAGTGTAATTCGAGGGTTTCGGATCGAATTTATTCCAAATGGTAGGTATGTTGCAAAACTTACCTTTAGCGGCGCTGCAGTTCTGCCGCTCCCCGTGTGCGCGACTTTGGCGCCTTTCAGAGGGGGGCGGGCTTAAAGTGCCGTTTTTCAACAGACCTGGAAAATCGATCAATGTCGGGCGATTTCGTTGCGGAAGAAAAAGCGCTCCGACATTTCATCAATTAAGGTATTTTTAAATTACTCTAAATTATTTATTAACTAGAGTAATTTAAAAATCACCTTCAAAAGTCGTGAGAACCAACAACGGGAAGGATTTTCCGTAGGGGAGAAAAATAGGTAAATAGTTTATTTTTATATTAAAAGTTGGTTTTTCGGGAGGCTTTAATAATATTTTTATGTTGCGAAATGGGGTCCCAAAAAATGTATGAACAAACAGTATTTTTCCTCCCGACTTCACCGCTAACCGCAACCTTCCAATCCACCGCATTCCACTAAAACCCACTCGCTAGTTGATTTAAATGGCCATTAATTTACAGGAATCAAACACTAAATTCCTTCAACTTGGCCCAGAAATTCATGAAAATGAGATTTAAAAATTATGTTATATTGTGGATTATTGTGTGAATGTTATTTGGACACTTAGGCAATTTAAAAAAGTTTATCTTTTCTTAAGAAATGGATAGATGTTTAGATCTACTCATTGAATTTTGTAATTAACTACAATTAGATAACTAACTAATTATATGCTTTAATTTCAGGTCTTCCAAGTAAGATTGTTTAATATTTGTTTCAGAATGCTTCAATCTATAATAACTGAAAATTTCATTGAGTTCTCTTAATTTTTAAGAAAGTTATGGGCTTTTAACTTTTCCAGATCACAGCTTTTGAGTTAAGTCAATTGAAAGGCAATGGGGAGCAAGATGCTAATTTCCGAGTATAAAAATGGCCATAACTTTCTTAATACTGAAGATATGAAAGTAAATTAGGTGTCAAATTAAACTTCTTTTTATGCTTTATCTGATGGGATAAATTGCAGACTTGATTTTTTAAATCTCAAAATTTTGTAACATTGCTACAAATGGTACTTTACCTTTCCAACATGTTTCTATCAGAACACTTTATTTTTCACAAACAGAGGTTATAGAGGTTCAAGCTGAACTCACAAAATTATATAACAAAGGTGTTTATGAAAAGACGGATCATCAAGTCCATCAGTTTGTGTCAAATATTTTTCCCGTCCCAAAAGAGACGGAGGATGTAGAATCATTTAGGATCTAACAAAATTAAATCAATTTGTACTCTATAGACAATTTAAAATGGAAACATTGGTTATGGCCAAACAAATCATTTCTAAAGGTTGTTATATGACTACAATAGATCTGAAGGACGCTTACTATTCAGTGCCTGTTCATTGCGAGCATAGAAGGTATTTTAAATTAATTTGGATGAATCAATTATGGCAGTATAAGGCATTGCCAAATGGATTGACCTCAGCCCCTAGAGTATTTACTAAATTGTTTAAACCAATTTTGGGGTTGCTTAGAGGTCAGGGCCATGTTATTATGGCCTATTTGGATGATATTTTAATAATTGGACAAACAAAAGCTTTAACCGAAATATCAGTGGCAGTTGTCAAATCCACATTTGAAAAACTGGGGGTTGTCATTCATTTGGAAAAATCCAAACTTACGCCAATTACCACAATTGATTATTTGGGGTTTTCAATTAACTCTATCAACATGGTAATTACTTTGCCAATTGAAAAAAGTACAGATCTAATTGAAGATTGTGTAACGCTTTTAAACAAGCATAAACCTGCAATAAGGCAAGTGGCAAGGCTTCTTGGGAAAATGGTTGCAGCCTTTCCAGCAGTCCAATTTGGGCCTTTGCATTATCAGCAATGACAAAGAGGAAAAGAACAGGCACTTAAGGTACAAATTGGGCATTATGATAGGCCCATGCAATTATCAGCTGAAGTAATTACTAATATCTTATGGTGGATTCAACATGTCGCCAGTAGTTTTAGCACAATAGAGCTGGAACAACCTTCGATGGTTTTGCAGACTGATGTAAGTGCACTTGGATGGGGTGCCACAGACACACATACAAGTTGTGGAGGAAGATGGAGTTTAGAAGAAGCTGTGCTTCTGCAGATATGGGGAATTAACCATTTAGAGCTTTTAGGAGCATTTCATGGGCTCAAAGTTTATTGTTCTAACAAAAACAGTCTGCATGTTCAGTTCCAGATTGATAACACCATGGCAATAGAATATGTCAATCACATGGGTGGTATCAAGTCGGTATCTTGTGACAGACTCATAAACCAAATCTGGATCTGGAGTATTGATAAACACATTTGGCACTCAGCTATTTATCTTATGAAAACTTAATACAGCCAGGAAAACTTAATACAGTGGCAGACACCAGGTCACGGAAATTCCATGACAACATAGAATGGATGCTGAATTACGATGTGTTCAAAGACATCATTGCCAAATATGGAACACCAAATATCGACTTGTTCGCATCTAGACTAAACCACCAGGTTCCCAAATATGTGTCATGGGAACCAGATCCGGGGGCAGTAGCGATTGACGCTTTCTCGCTGAATTGGGGTGGTATGTTTATTTATGCATTTCCACCTTTCTGTCTCATAAATCGATGTCTGCTCAAAATCAAGCAGGACAATGCTTCAGGGGTACTGGCCTATTCAGCCTTGGTATCCTTTGATCTGACAGCTGACGACACAAACTTTGATGGCTGTTCCTAAACAAAGGAATTTATTGGTGAATCTAGTGACTGGCGAATGTCATCCGATGTATGACCGTATTGATTTATTAATTTGCAGATTCTAAGAAGGCCATACCTGGGGCATGGATTGTCGAGTCGAACTGTGGACATGCTTACTGCATCTTGGAGATCGAGTACTCAAAAGCAGTATTTTTGTTATGTAAAGAAATGGGAAGAGTACTGTGTACAAAATGATATTGATTATTGTACAGCAAGTATTTCACATGTTTTGGAATTTTTGTCAACTCTCTACTATGATGAAGGACTAAGTTATAGTGCAATCAATACAGCAAGAAGTGCTTTGTCATCATATTTAGTGATGAAGTCAGACAATCATGCAATTGGATCTCACCCTCTTGTGGTTCGATTTATGAAGGGCATTTTTAATTCCAGACCTCCCAAACCTAGATATATGGCTATTTGGGATGTAAGTATAGTCCTTAGGAAACTACGAGAGTGGTTTCCTATATCATCTTTGAGGTTGACCAAAATTACCATAAAATTGGCCATGCTTATGGCGTTGGTTTCAGCACAAAGAATTACAGTTAGACAGAATGGAAACTGCTGTGGACAATGTTACGTTTTACATTTACGACCTTTTCAAACAGAGCAGGCCAGGTGTCACAGGATTTAAAATAGTATTTGCAGCATATCCTACGGATCCATCTTTATGCGTAAACACACATTTGATGCAATACATTGCACTTACAGAGAATTTACGTAATATGGAGACAGGATTGTTTATCAGTTGTAAAAAAAACACATAAAAGAGTGTCAGTTAACACTATTTCCAGGTGGCTGAAACAAGTTTTGATTGATGCAGGTATTAACACAGATGTGTTTACATCTCATTCCACCAGGGCAGCAGCTACTTCGGCGGCCAAAGCGAAGGACGTGCCCGTCGACCATATTATGGCGGCCGCCGGATGGGCAAATGAGCTGATGTTTCAGAATTTTTATCATCGCCCGATTGTTGATCAAGGGCTGTTTGCTAATGCCATTTTAAGTTCTGTTTAAATGCCCTGGTATTAAAGAATACTGTCGTTTGTTTATGTTATTAAATAAACCGTATTACTACATTGAATGCAATGTTACTACTAATGCATTATTTCTCATTCGAGTCAATCAATGCAGTGGGATGCCGAGTTTGTAATCTGCGGCATGAAATCACAAAGCTTTGAAATCTTCACGGAATCACTCACGTGACTCCGAAGTAAAATAGTAAGATTAAACGAGAACTTACCAGTTTGAAGTTTGATCTTGATTTTATGAGGAGTTACGTTGGTGATTACGTACCCACCATGCCCAGCCCTCTCTCATAAAAGATCATCTGGTAGTTCTCGAGTCATTGATCTTACTGTTTACTTCGGTGTTGTTTATTTGTGATTTCATACCGCTGCTTTGAAGATTGATGCACATGCGGCCTGGCGGGTCTTCTTCACGTAATCACCAACGTATCTCCTCATAAAATCAAGATCAAACTTCAAACTGGTAAGTTCTCATTTAATCTTACTATTAATCCCATTTGCCTTCTCTTTCTTTCCCTCATCTTGCTGAAAATCTGTTTTCTCTTAATTTAAAAATACAGCATGGAAACAAGCCCCTTGGCCCAATGAGTCCACCCTAAAGGGACTGTCCCACTTGGGCGACCTAACCCGCGAGTTCAAGCGAGTTTGCCCTCGAATCATACTCGTAGGACGTCTTTGTAACTCTCCTTCATGCTCGAGAGTGGTCTCCGCGTACTCGAGGCCTCAGCTAGGTCGTGGCATATTTTTGTGCCCGTGAGTAAAAAAAGGTCGCCATGGAAAAAATCGATTGTACTTGTAGGTTTAGTCGTAGTAGGTCGCAGTAGGTCGACATGTTAGTTGTAGGTAATTGAGGGTAGTTAAAGGTAGTCGTAGATAGTCTTCATCATATTCGAAGGGAGGTCGAAGGAGAATGTCTTCACTCTCCACTATTCGGCGTCCAATTTCCCCGGTTGGTTGTAGCTAGTCGAAGCTAGTCTTCAACATAGTTGAAGGAGGTCTTCAACATGACATTTTTTCAAACTCTCCTAAACTCTTCTAAACTCGCCAATTAGGTCGCCCAAGTGGGACAGCCCCTTAACCATTATCACTAGTTCCATGTTATCTCACTTTCTCATCCACTCTCTACACACACATTTTACAGAGGTCATTTAACCTACAAATCCACATGTCTTTGGGGTGTGGGTGGAAACTGGAGCACCCGGAGGAAACCGATGCGGCCAACACAGACAGCACCTGAGGTCGGGATTGAATCCAGGTCTCCGACACTGTGAGACAGCAGCTCTACCAGATGCGCCACTGTGCCGCCCTTCTTCAGTTCTCTTATTGTGAAATTTATTTTTACCACCTTGCAAAGCAAAGCCAGATAATCCAGATAATAACGCGCTCTGTAAAAATAAAATCTCCCCTCTCTCGTTCTTTCGGCACAAAATGCGTCTCTGGAGGTACCGAGGATCATTAACCAAACTATACCGAACATCTTCCAAATTCTGTGGCCAGATTCTGCTCTAACTTCACTTACAAGTTGGTGGATGACACCACTGCAGTGGGCCGAATCACAAGTAGTGACGAGGCGGAGTGCAGGAGGGAGTTACGGGCCTGTCCCACTTACGCCAACTTTACAGGCGACAGCCGACACCCATGATAGGCCGCCGAAATGTTCAACGTGTTGAAAATTCAGCGGCGACCAGAAAGATGCTACGACTCTTTGGCGACCTCTCACGACCATAGGAGACCTCTCACAACCTCTCACGACCTCTCACGGTTGCCGGCAGTCGCCTGTAAATGTCTCGTAAGTGGGACAGGCCCTTGAGAGAGCTCTGTAATATCGTGTCAAGACAAGGACTATTCCCTCGATGTCAGCAAAATGATGGAGCTGATCGTGAACTTCAGGAAGCGAGATAGAGTACACACCCCAGTCTTTATCAATGACGTTGAAGGAGACAACTGAGATCATCTACATATGTCACCTATCTGTTTTCGCCGTAGATGGTGCCTTCCATCGAGGAGATTTATCACAGTCACTGCCTCAAAAAGGCTGGCAGCATCGTCAAGGACCACCCTGGCCACACACTCATCTCCCTGCTACCTTCAGGTAGAAGGTACAGGAGCCTGAAGACTGCAACAACCCGGTTTAGGAATAGCTACTTCCCCACAGCCATCAGGCTATTAAACCTGGCTCGGAACTCTGAACATTAATATCCCTCCATCTGTTATTTGCACTTTATTAATTCATGGGTGTATTTATGTATAGAATTGTAGTCAATGCCTTCTATGTTCTGTTGTGCTATGCAAAGAAAGATTTTCATTGTCCTGTCAGGGACACATGACAATAAACTCTTTTGACTCTTTTGACTTTGACTTTGACTTGACCTGCCGGGTTACACCAGCACATTGTGCCTATCTTTGGCATAAATCTCTCATTACTTTATAAATATGGACCCATCTTCATGTAGGGACTTGAGGGGGTATCGATCTGAGGTTTCTATTTGGCCAGGTGGGTAATGAGGCCAAAATGCAAGTCAGGTCCAAGCTGGGTTCTCTTTCTGATAATCTGCACAGTTCATGTCAATCGATGTCGTTGGTTAAATGTCTGTAGAGACACGGCTGAGGGAAGTGAGGGGTCCGGATTTCACGCCAACATTTCACAAAAAGTCAAACTTGCGTTGGACTCTGTTAAATATCGGCACAGTTAGTAATACACAATCGATAGCCGGAGTACAATAAACTAGTGTGAAGGCCTTTAAGCAGTTTGAAATATGGAGATGGGGAACGGGAGGTGGGTTAGGTCGACGTTCCACCTGTCGAAAATCAAACATCGCCACATGTATTATTAAACCTACCACCTCCAGAGAAGCCAATAGTGTGTATAACTTACAGCAGCCTGCCTTCAGTGATGGTGATTTGGCTCTTTGTTTATTCAGTGCGTTCAGTGGGGCTGTGTGGAAATTCATCGCTGCCCAAAGTTTTCAGTCTCTGTTTGGCTCTCTTGGCAGCGGTGTTGCCTGGCCTCTCTGTCTCCATATCTCCTGTGATCAACCTCAGTAATATTGCAACTTGCCTCTGGTTGTGCCCCTGCCGAGCGTCTAGAGAGAAGCAAGTGAAGCCAGGAGTTCCCAGCGCGCAGAGGTTCAGAAAGTTTGTGCTCATTAGACAAAATCAGCAAATAATAACTTGCAGTTGCACAACTTAGAATAACAAACTCCTTCCACACACACAAGGAAACAGAGTTGGTGTAACTCGACGGGCGAGGCAGCATGGGTAAGAAGTCACTGCAGATAGACACAAAAAGCTGGAGTAACTCAGCGGGTCAGACAGCATCTCTGGAGAAAAGGTAACGTTTAAAGCCCTGTCCCACAGTACGAGTTCATTCCAAGAGCTTTCCCGAGTTTGCCCTGATTCGAACTCAGGGATTTACGGTAATGGCCGCTCGTCGGTACTTGGGGCTCTCGTGGACATTTTTCAGCATTTTTCATCGTTGAAAAATCTTCACGAGTCTTCCCGTGTTTACCTGCCGCTAATGAGTCTTCCCGAGTACCTGCCGTTAGCGCTACAAGCCGCTAAGAGACGTCCCCGAGCTCCAACGTACCCGCTACGTTCATTCTCCGTGCTTACCACGAGTTTGATTTTTTTTTAAACTCGGGAGAGCTCTTGGAATGAACTCGTACCGTGGGACAGGGCTATTAGTGTCGACCCGACCTGAAACATCACCTATTCAATTACTCCAGAGATGCTGTCTGACCCACAGAGTTACTCCAGCTTTTTGTGTCTATCTTCGGTTTAAACCAGCATCTGCAGTTCTTTCCTGCACAAGTAACTGCAGATGCCGGTTTACACTGAAGGTAGACACAAAATGGTGGAGTAACTCAGGGGGTCAGGCAACATCTCTGGAGAAAAGGAATAGGTGATGTTTCGGGTCGAGACATCATAGAATAATGCCAACTTCCCCCCATCAATGAACTGTACACTGCAAGGGCCAGGAAGCGAACGGGTAAAATCACCTCTGACCCCTATCAACCTGGCCACAACCTCTTTGAAGCACTTCCATCTGGAAGGCGACTCCGGACTGTCAAAGCCGCCACAGCCAGACATCAAAACGGCTTTTTTCCAGAGCAGTAGCTCTACTCAACAACCAAAAGTCTGTAGCCTCCTTTTGCTCTGGCATTTTATTTCATTCTTCACGTCTTTAAATTATAATGTCTTATTTTGACTTGTCTACTGTATATCGTGTTGTTACTTGCGAGCAAAGCATCAAGGCAAATTCCTTGTATGAACACATACTTGGCTAATAAAATGTATTCAATTTAAAATGTATTCAATTCAATGTAATTCAAACATAACTCTGAATATTTTGTTTGAGCTGCCGGCCATTTGCTATACTTCAAGAAATATATAAATTCATACAAGTTGGCCACAATTAGAGTATTGATTCAACAAGGAAGTATCAGGTAATCTTTCTGAATGGTGATACAGCTTGAAATCTCCTTTGACCACAAAACCTCTGAGTTAGCCATTAGGAGAAAGCAAGTTATCAGGCAGCTGTGACCATACAAGCCATTGCTCAGTCTTGCCTCTGGAGTATCTCTGAAGAATAAGAGGTAGGCCATTTAGAACGGAGATGAGGAAACACTTTTTCTCACAGAAAGTTGTGAGTCTGTGGAATTCTCTGCCTCAGAGGGCGGTGGAGGCCGGTTCTCTGGATGCTTTCAAGAGAGAGCTAGATAGGGCTCTTAAAGATAGCGGAGTCAGGGGGTATGGGGAGAAGGCAGGAACGGGGTACTGATTGGGGATGATCAGCCATGATCACATTGAATGGTGGTGCTGGCTCAAAGGGCCAAATGGCCTACTCCTGCACCTATATTTCTATGGTTCTATATGGTTGCGAGTTCAAGTCCAAATCGAGAAAAATAAGTACTGGTATCTTGACTGATAATGCTTCAGGAATATTGGAAAGGTTAATGTTTGAATAACAAGTCAAGCTGAGGTTGTGCCTGCTCTCCAGGATGCTATCAAACATTCCACTACACAAAAACAACTGCATCTACCACTTTCCATTTAAGATCCCTTAATTTACCATTTAAAAAAAACATCACAATGCTCTGCTGGAGATTTAAAGAACAAGGGAATTCTTCCAAGTTTCCTGTCACATATTTATCACATTCACCTACGTTTAAACTGGTTTCAGTCTTATCGTATTTTGGGAGTTGTCTGGGCATATATTGGATGCCAAGTGTCCAACCTTACAACAGGGACTTTATTGAATGCAGCAGCCATTTTGTTTAGTGTATACGATACAATACAATATGATACAATAGAACTTTATTTATCCCAGGATAAATGCTAACAGTGATAAAACACGAGATACATAAAAAATGAAATTAAAGTGATGAGTGGAAAGGATTGGGGATGTGCAAAGATTGGGGTCAGTCTACCCCACGACAGAAGTGGGAGGAGTTGTACAGTTTGATAGCCACAGGGATCTCCTGTGGTGGTCTGTACGGCATCTTGGCGGAACCAGTCTGTTGCTGAAGGTGTGCTGGTCTCATGTTTAAGCAGAACCATTGTTCTTTAATATACACAAAGTGCAGGGTCAGGTGGCATCTCTGGAGGACATGGATAGTTTGGCGTTGGGACCCTTCTTCATATGATGAGGGAGAGAAAGCTGGAAAAGAGGTGGGAGTGGGACATAGTCTGACAAGTGATAGGTGGATACAGGTGAGGGGGCAGTGTGATTGGCAGATGATCGACACAAATTGCAGGAGGAACTCAGCGGGTCAGGCAGCATCTCTGGAGAAAAAGGATGGGTAACGTTTTGGGTTGGGACCCTTCTTCGGACAGAAAGGCAGATGGATCGCTAAAGCCTAGAGATGGAAAGGGGACAAAAGGATGACAAAACTGGGGTAAAGGAGAGAAGCAAACAAAATGGTGTTGATAAGGAGAGAATGGTTTGAAAGAACAGGGAAGTGTAAAGCCAGAGGGAGGGGTGGATGGGGAAGGGCGGGTGGGAAAGGGATAGTGTGACGTTCCTAAAATCGGATAATACGATGTTCACACCGTTGGGTTGTATGCTACCCAAGTGGAATCTGAGGTGCTGTTCCTCCAGTTTGCATGTGGCTTCACTCTGGCAATGGAGGAGGCCCAGGACAGAAAGATTAGCATGGGAATGGGAGAGGGATTATCAATCAGGAGATCTAGCAGGGATTGGCAGACTGAGTGACACAAGGAACTACAGATGCTACACCATATGTGCCTTCATTGTGAAGACACCATTGTGTCTTCATTGATTTTTAAGACTTGTGTCTGGAAAAGAAATCTTCCCATGCAAATGATACAAATGATGCAAATGATTTTTCACACAGAGAGTGGTGAGTCTCTGGAACTCTCTGCCACAGAGGGTAGTTGAGGTCAGTTCATTGGCTATATTTAAGAGGGAGTTAGATGTGGCCCTTGTGGCTAAGGGGATCAGAGGGTATGGAGAGAAGGCAGGTACGGGATACTGAGTTGGATGATCAGCCATGATCATATTGAATGGCGGTGCAGGCTCGAAGGGCCGAATGGCCTACTCCTGCACCTAATTTCTATGTTTCTATGTTTCTATAACACTTTTTTAACAATTGTGCCATCAATCATTAGCACCAGCAAGGCAGATGGGGAAAATGGATGCAATAGCTCAAGGAATCTGGGTTTAATGAACGGAGGCATGGAGCATAAGTGCAAGGATGTCAAGGTGAATCTTTATAAGGAACTGGAGTATTGCATCCAGTTCTATTAACTGCACATCTGCACTGCCTCCGTACAGGGGTCGGCCGGTTCAACGCTAACATGTATCGCTGGGGGCTGCATGTGTGGAGCAGAACAGCGAACAGCGCAGCAGCACGTCATTTTCGACTGCGCTGTCCTCCGCCCCCCCGGTGGAGGGATAGACCTCACGGCCCTCGACAACAGCACATTGAACTGGCAGCAACACCTGGAGGGCATTACATAACCTCTGCTGCCTCAAACGCAAGAAGAAGAAGAACTGCACATCAGGAAAGATGCTTTGAAGATGACACAGAGAATATTTACTTGACTAATTCCAGAGATGAGAGACGTAATTACATGGGCACCGTGAAGACTAGGTTTGTTCTTCTTCGGACAGAGAAGATGGAGAAGGAATCCATGTTAGACGCATTCGAAAAGTGATGTCTTGACAAAATGGAGGGCACATCATTTCACGGAAAGACCAAGGATCAGAGGAGAAAGAAAAGAGTCAGAATTGTACACTTTTGAATGCAGCAAATTTACAAAGAGTTTGTACGTTCTCCCCGTGACCTGCGTGGGTTTTCTTCGGGTGCTCCAGTTTCCTCCCACAATCCAAGGACATACAGGTTTGTAGGTTAATCGGTTTGGTAAAATTGCAAATTGTCCCAAGTGTGTGTAGGATAGGGCTAGTGTACGGGCCGATCGCTGGTTGGTGCGGACTCGGTGGGCCGAAGGGCCCTGTTTCCACACTGTATCTTCAAACTAAACAAATGAAGATGGGACTGAAACGTACTGTATTGCCTTGAAGAATAATGGAGGCAGATTTAGGCATGGAGCTCAAAGGAAATAGGATAAGTACTTGAAAGAATAAAAATAATTGCAGGGCGTTGGTGTGTAAGTGGGCAAATGAACTGTGCTTGCATTTTCCTTGCAAGGAACTGACGTTCGAAGTGGTGTTCTCCGTGCAGTAATCGTTTGGTAATTCACTGCCCTGGAGTTTTGTCAAACACTGTTACATAAACAATTGGTGGCAAAAAAATGTTGCATTTTATTTTTTTTCTGCTTCCCTGAAATGAAGATAAAATAGTCTTGGAACGGAAAGCGATAATTAAAATGAAGAACATATGGCTAAACATCACAAACCATTCTTGTCTGCAGTAGAATTAACTTCAGTATACATCTGGCCAAGGGGCTGAGAGGAACAGGTGAACAGATGGAATAGCAGGAACAATCTGCTCTTCCCTGCTGTGATTAATCAGGCACTGTAACTCGAAGAGTTCGAACTATACTTGATGAACACAGCCACGAGGGTAGGAGAATGGATAATGCGTGAGTAATGAAACCACCACTGCATGATGGAATTTACGTTAGTTTAGTTTAGAGATACAGCGTGGAAACAGGCCTTTCGGCCCACCGAGTCCGCGCCGACCAGTGATCCCCGCACACTAACACTATCCTACACGCACCAGGCACGATTTTTACATTTACATTTACATAACCTGTACGTCTTTGGAGTGTGGGAGGAAACCAGAGATCCTGGAGAAAACCCACGCAGGTTACGGGGCGAAAGTACAAATTCCGTGGTCAGGATCGAACCTGGGTTTCTAGGGTTATACGGCAGCAACCCTACCACGGCGCCACCGTACCGCCCCCAGTTCTTGATGGTGGATAGACCAGTGGTTGCGTATGTCAGGTCCTCTGGTGTTGAAGGTGATGTGTCGATGGGAGTTGTGCAGTTATTCCTCCAAATTAGCTTGCCTTTTCTTTTGGCTCTGTTCCATATTAAACAGGATTCTGTCTGTTTCAATATCTCTTCAAATTCATTCTGTCTTTTGCAATCCCCTGAGTGTCCAAAAAGTCTATCAATCACAGGCTGGAATAAACTCAAACTGTGACCATCCACAGCACTTTGGGATACAGAGGTCTGAAGATTCACAGCCGTCTGAGCAAAGACATTTATCTTCATCAAATATCTAAAAGGCCAGTCTGGCGATGTCCAATGCTCTCCAGCCTGATAAAGCAGCCTCTCAAACATATATCTTATCAATCCCTCTTCATCCTTATTTTTGTTTAAGTAAGATCATCCCTCGTTCTTCTAAGCTCCATGCTCCTCGATCACATCTGAGGACAGACCATTAATTCCAATAATCAATACAGCAACTCAACACTGCATTGCCTTTTAATGGACTTGCAATCATTCTTGGATTCAAACCTCACTCTGCAGACGAGAACACAAAATTCAGACCGATGCACTCAGTGTGGCATTGACTGGGTGCAATCCTATCACAGTCTTTCAGATGAGAATCAACCTCAACAACCATTCCATCCTCACCGCCACAGGGTAGCACGGTGGCGCAGCGGTAGCGGTGCTTACAGCGCCAGAGACACGGGTTCGATCCTGGCTACGGGCACTTGTCTGTACAAAGTTTGTATGTTCTCCTCGTGACCTGCGTTGGTTTTCTCCGAGAACTTCGGTTTCCTCCCACACTCCAAAGACGTATAGGTTTGCGGTTAATTGGCTTGATGTAAATGTAAAAACTGTCCCTTGTGCACGATGGTGTTAATGTGCGGGGATCGCTGGTCAGTGCAGACTCGATAGGCCGAAGGGCCTGTTTCTGTGCTGTATCTCCAAACTGAACTAAAAACAATATCGGAGAAAACCATGGGCATTTTCCCTAAGTGTCCTGACCATTATTTATCAACAACCTCAACAACTATAACTGGGGTGGAAGATTGCAACCTTCACGTGGTCCGCCCAGTTTCGACTAATGCAATCAACTCGACGTGCACTAACAGAAGATCAAATAGAACAAGTTGTCCAACAACTTTAAGCTGTGCACGCCACACGAAAGACGAAGAAGAAGAACTATAACTGAAAGATGGCTGGACATTACAACGTTGCAGTGTGTGCACATTCCCCAATGTGTGAAAATTGGCTTGCATTTTTCCTACAGCCATATCTAACTTAAAGGACTACGTCGAGGATTTGAATGAGTATTTGGTACTTTTTTCTGGTCAAATTTTGACTTCATCCTGAGTAGATCACTTTGCTCAAAAGCAAGAGCAGAACTCGCTATCAAAACATGGAGGGGACGGGGGACAACATTTTTTGAAGGCCGCGCGAGCATGCGCACTCTCACACACACATGCGCGAGGCTTCGGAGGCTCAATCCAGCGCTAAGGAAAGATACTAGAGGAGCCGACCACTGAAACATTCGCAAGTCAATTGTGTTTTTCATCTGAATCGTGTTAAAAAGTTCGAACAGGCAATTAAAATAAACCTTTTTTTCGTTCAATTGACACTTTTTTTCGTTCAATTTTCATGTTTGACCAAATAATAAATTGCTAGTATCTTAGTCAAAAGGAAACTAAATGCTGGAATAACTCAGGCTGGCAGGCAGCATGTCGAAACAAGGAAGTGCAGATGCTGGTTTATACCAAACAGAGACACCAAGTGCTGGAGTAGCTCGGTGGGTCTAGAGAACAAGGGTAGGTGATGTTTCAGGTTGATACCCTACTTCAGACAGTTAAAGAGGCAAGACAAACCCGGACCCGAAATGTCATCTATCCATGTTCTTCAGAAATGCTACCTGACCTACTGAGTTACTCCAGCACTTTGTGTCCTTTTGGGTAAACCAGCATGTGCCTAGATAATATTGCTGTTCATCCCAGGCATGTGTGGTGAGGAATTGAACCAGGCTCCCTGTGCTGTGTGCACATTCGCCTGCCTGATATTTTCTGTGTGTCAGGCACACACCAAATGATGCAACACCCATTCAGATGTTACTTTAGACTTTAGAGATACCATGTGAAAACAGGCCCTTCAGCCCACTGAGTCCGTGCCAACCAGCCATCACCTGATACACTACAAACTAGGGACAATTTACAATTTTTTACCAAAGCCAATTAACCTGAAACCGGAGCACCCGGAGAAAACCCACGCGGTCACAGGGAGAAGGTTCGAACTCCATACCGATAGCACCCGTAGTCAGGATCGAACCCAGGTCTTTGGTGCTGTGAGGCAGCAATTCTACCACTGCGCCACCGTGCTGCCCAAAAGTGCATTTCTGCATTGGTTGACATAAAATGAATGAGAAAGCTACAAGAAGGATGTTATGCCGGTTTGATTTTTGGTTGTCTTGCTTCTTAAAGGGCACCGCTGGCATTGGGAGTCATGCCTGGGGCACATGCAGAAGTGACTGCAGGCTGTTCAGAGGCCATCCAAGTTTTATAAAGTGTTTTACAACTGAGGAGAAGCATTTTGTCCAGCAAATAGCTGCTCAATGAAGTGAACTCAGTTTTGAGGCGAATCCACGACTTGAGGTTTTCATCTGACTCTGGCTGTGAACAGTGCATCAGGATCTCCAGGGGAATGAGTGCTAAAGACATGTCCATCAATGTATTAAATTGAATTGAATTGAAAGATAAGATATGGACACAGGCCCTTCCACCCATTCCCCACACTGACCAGTAATCATCCTACTCCAATCCTTCCCTCCAGCCCAAGCTTTTGAACACTACAAACTCCAATTAAGCTCTAATCTACATTGACTTGGGAGATAGATAGATAGATAGATAGATAGATAGATAGATAGATAGACAGACAGACAGACAGACAGACAGACAGTCAGACAGACAGACAGACAGACAGACAGACAGACAGACAGACAGACAGACAGACAGACAGACAGACAGACAGATAGATAGATAGATAGATAGATAGATAGATAGATAGATAGATAGATAGATAGATAGATAGATAGATAGATAGATAGATAGATAGATAGATAGATAATCCCGCTAATGGTAACTTCCTCTCCACACCCACTCTTCCAGGCCTTTCACTGCTGCGGAGGTATGTTTCCTGCTCACCATCTGCGCAAAATGGAGGGAGGAGGCATGAATGACATGGGACGTGAGAGACTGCCCAATAGAGAGACGGCGTTGATAAGGAGCTTGCAAGATAAAACTCCCCCATTGCCAACCAAGTAACCTGCTCCATACCGCAATCCATAACAACAGTGACACAGCTGGTAGTGGCGGCTGCCTCACAGCGCCAGAAACCCGGGTTCAATCCTGACCTTGGGTGCTCCCTGTTTGCACATTCTCCCTGTGACCGCATGGGTTTCTTCTGGGTACTGATACGGTCTGTAGGTTAATCGGTCTTTCTTAATTGCTCCTAGTGTGTAGCGAGTAGATGAGAAGGTGGAAATACCAATGGACTAATGTGAACAGGTGATGGATGTTTTGGGTGATCTAGATGGGACGAAGGGCCTGTTCTCATGCGGTATCTTTCAAGCAAACCAATATACTACACCAAGGCCAGATGGTGGAAATATCCGCTCGCATCTTGTAGGTATGTTACAAAACTTACCTTCAGCGGCGCTGCAGTTCTGTCACTGGCCGTGTGCGCGACTTTGGCGCCTTTGAGGGGGGGGGGGGGCGGGGTTAAAATGCGGTTTTCCCCTGCCTTCTGGAGTTTTATTTTCTCAGGATGCAAGCTTTTTCTGAAGATTCGTTCCGACTGCCGGTATGTGACTTTTTTTTTAAATCGCCCGACTATTTCAGCGCTGGAGTAAAATAAAAATTAACTTCTAATGCCGTGAACGCCGACAACGGGGACAGATCTCACGTAGGGGACAGGTAAATGAAAGCTGTTTATTTTTTCATATAAACTTGCTTGTTTAGATGACCTTCATCAACATTTCATGTTGCGAAACGGTGATTTATTCCCCATACAAATCGGCAGTATTTTTCATGCTGATATGGGGTTTAAATTCACCGCAACCGCAATGTTCCAATCCATCGCGTTCCATAAAATCCCACTCGCAAGATGATTTAAATGGCCATTAATTTACGGGCATTAAACACAAAATTCCTTCAATTTTGCCTATAAATTCATAACAAGGAGATTAAAAAATCATGTTATATTGTGAATTCTTGTGTGAATGTTATTTGGACACTTGGGCTTTTTAAGAAAATGTTAATATTTTCTTAAGAAATGGATAGATGTTTAGATCTAGTAATTGAATCGTAATTAGCTACAATTGGTTAACTAACTAATTATATGCTTTAATTTCAGGTCATCCAAGTAAGATTGTTTCATATTTGGTTCAGAATGCTTCAATCTATAATAACTGAAAATTTCTTTCAGTTCTCTTAATTTTTAAGAAAGTTATGGGATTTTGACTGTCCTTGATCACAACTTTTGTGTTAAGTCAATGGAAAAGCAATAGGGAACAAGATGCTAATTTCTGAGTATGGAATTGGCCATAACGTTTTTAATACTGAAGATATGAAAGTGAATTAGGTGTCAAATTAAACTTCTTTTTATGCTTTATCTGATGGCATAAATTGCAGACTTGATTTTTTAAATCTCAAAATTTTGTAACATTGCTACATCTTGCTGTGTAAGTGCACTGCACTGAACACATCACTTCAGTGATTGATCCTCTGATCCGAGAACAATGGTTTGACACAAATTCACCGTATTTCTTGGCAGGCGGCATTTTGTTCAAACAACTATGACTTCAACATCAGATAAACTTGCGTGGATTCAGCATGGCTCCGCAGACATTGGTCACAATCCTCAACACTTGGACTGCCGCTCAATATTGATGATGGTTAAGTCAGCACTGTACACACAGCCACTGAGAGTGATACACCTAACAATATATTGATCGGATTGGCAATCAATTGGCAGGGAGATGCACAAAGGGGGCTAACATTTCGAGCCCATGCAATCCACAACCATTCAGCAATGATTAATCTCTCTTGTGAGAATCCAATCAAGGTCCATTTTAAGCAATTAAAACAATTACCGATCTCCAAGTACACAATGGGTTGCATTTGATGGAACTACCACTGGCAGAAGCACCACATTTCAGCCAGCTCGCAACAATTGGATATGATCAATTTTCTGCACAAGCCATCATTTTGTGCAAATATCCTTTCCTGGTGCTGGTGCTGGTGCTGATCCTGGTGTTTTCAATCTCCCACATGAGGGGGCAGTCCGAGGAAATTCTTTCATTTCAGCATGCAGCCTGTATCAAATTTCTCTGGAGTTCATCTTGCAGAGGAGGTGGCTGTAATGTCTATTTTAAGAGCAAAAGGGAGATTGTAATCAATTTTGCATGGGGTGTGACATAAATAATCATCGCTGGATAAAAGTGATTGCAACGGTTGAACATGTGACACAGTTTGTTGAAGGAATATCAGGCCCATCAGCCTCAAAATCCCAGTTGGTATTTATGAGTCATAAACTAATACACAAATAACATTGCAGCTATGGCTTAAAAATAATGGTTCAGTACAGTGAGGCTGTGTTTCGTTTCGTTTTTTTCAGAGATATACCGTGGAAACAGGCCCTTCGGCCCACCAAGTCCATGTCAACCAATGATCACTCGTACACTAGTTTCATAATGCTCCTAAGAGACAATTAACAGACATCAATTAACCTGTAAACCTACACATCTATGGAATGTGGGGGGAAACCGGAGCACCTGGAGAAAACCCACGCGGTCACGGGGAAAACGTACAAACTCCGTACAAACAGCACCCATAGTCAGGATCGAACCAGGTCTTTGGCGCTGTAAGGCAGCGACTCTACCACTGCACCACTTTCCTTCAGCATCAGCCAGTGCCTGGCTGCAACTGAGGTTTAGTTCCAGCATGTTAACAGAACAAACGTGACATTTGCAACCTTCCTACTTAAGACAGGGCAGGGTATGCGACAGATTTTTTTTTACACAACTAAGAGTATTAAATGTACTAAATGTGAATGCTTTTCCACAACACTGGTGCCTTGAGAATGCTTAATCAAATGACACGTTAACAGAAAATCAGTTGCTCTTCATTAAAATTACATGCCCTAATGCCTTTTCCATTTCACAATTGTGTAAGTGGTTTGATGTCCATGTGATGTGTAGCTGCAATACATGCATATTGTTTTGTGGCAATCATTATTAGCTATCCGCTGCTATTTTCCAATGAGCTTGCTGGCTCCACTTGTTATTTTGGTTCGATGAATAAAGAACCCGGTGGCGGCATGGTGGCGCAGCGGTAGAGTTGTTGCCTTACAACGCTTACAGCACCACACACCCAGGTTCGATCCCGACTATGGGTGCTGTCTGTACGGAGTTTGTACGTTCTCTCCGTCACCACGTGGGTTTTCTCTGAGATCTTCGGTTTCCTCACACACTCCAAAGACGTCCAGGTTTGTAGGTTAACATAGAAACATAGAAATATAGGTGCAGGAGTAGGCCATTCGACCATTCGAGCCAGCACCGCCGTTCAATATGATCATGGCTGATCATCTAAAATCAGTACCACATTCCTGCTTTTTCCCCATCTCCCTTGATTCCTATAGCCTCGCAGAGCTAAATCTAACTCTCTCTTGAAAACATCCAGTGAATTGGCCTCCAGTGGCGGTATACAGTGGCTTGCAAAAGTTTTCAAACCCCTTGAAATTTTCCACATTTTGTCACGTTATAACCACAAACGTAAATGTATTTTATTGGGATTTTATGTGATAGGCCAACACAAAGTGGCGCATAATTGTGAAGTGGAAGGAAAATGATACATGGTTTTCAAATCTTTTTACAAATGGCATGGTGGCATCGCTCTCAGCTCTCATTTAATGACGTTTGTTGGTCCAATGCATTCTTCCGAGAGTCGAGCACAAAGATTTCGGGTGATGCCTCGGCGCAGTATTGCGAGAATACTCGACATGAAATATTCTATGGTTGACTTGTGATCTTAAACAGAGCCTTCATCTGCCTCGCGAGAGATGGAGATCCCCAGGCACAACTTGAAAAAAAATGCCGGGTGTTCTCTTGGTCAATAATTAGCCTTCCACCCTCGTTGCTAATATAAAGAATAATATCTCATTAACAGCACATTGAGAAGTTGTGATAGAATCTTTCTACGTGATAATTGGGTGTCGTGTTGCTCATATTATAACACTTCAAAAGAAAAAGTAATTGGCTGGCAAGTAATTTGGGATGTCCTGGGGTTGTGAAAGTCACTCTTTTTATATCAGTGCTTGCCGTCCACATAAGCCTGCTGTGGCTTTAATGACTTATTTCCACTCTGCTTCCTTAGTGAAGATAGACACAAAAATCTGTGTAATAACTGTGGACTCTTATATATATCGGTGAGACCAAACATAGACTGGGCGATCGTTTTGCTGAACACCTTCGCTTAGTCGGCCTGAATCTACCTGATCTTCCGGTTGCTCAACACTTTAATTCTCCTTCACATTCCCACATAGACCTTTCTGTCCTACGTCTCCTCCATTCGGAGTGAGGCTAAACGCGAATTGTAGGAACAACATCTCATATTTCACTTGGGCAGCTTACAACCCAGTGGTATGAATATAGATTTCTCTAACTTCAGGTAACCCCGGCATTCCCTCTCTCTCTATCCCTCCCCCACCAAAGTCGCACCAGCTTCTTGTTTTCACCCAACAAACAGCTAACAATGGTCTGTTTCCTTTATCATCGATACATTTTTGCATATCTTGCATTCATTGTTCTTTGTCTCCACATCATCGTCTATATCTCTCGTTTCCCTTATCCCTAACCAGTCTGAAGAAGGGTCTCGACCTGAAACGTCACCCATTCCTTCTCGCCAGAGATACTGTCTGTCCCATTGAGTTACTCCAGCTTTTTGTGTCTATCTTTGGTTTAAACCAGCATCTGCAGTTCCTTCCTACGCATTTTGTCTGCTTCTATAGTGCTCCGTTTCCTTATGTCTCCTGCTTGAATCAAATCTCCATCTTATATTCATGCTCTCTGCTGTAACTACTCCAAGTATTTTAGCTTAGTTTATTGTAACTTGTACCGACGTACAGTGAAAAGTACCAGTCTGCTTTCCGCTAACCAGTCAGCGGAAAGACAATACATGATCACAATCGAGCCATTTACAGTGGATAGACACATGATGAGGGAATAATGTTTAGTGCAAGGTAAAGGCAGCAAAGTCTGAATAAGGATAGTCCGAGGGTCGCCAAAGAGGTAGATAGTAGCTCAGGACCGCTCTCTGGTTGTGGTAGGATTATACAGTTGCCTGATAACAGCCGGGAAGAAACTGTCCCTGATTCTGGGAGGTGTGCGTTTTCATACTTCTGTACCTTTAGCCTGATGGGAGAGGGGAGAAGAGGGTGACCTGGGCACGACCCGTCCTTGATTATGCTGCTGACCTTGCCGAGGCAGCGTGAGGTATAAATGGAGTCAATAGAAGGGAGTTTGGTTTGTGTGATGGTCTGGGCTGCGTCGACAATTCGTTGCAATTTTCTAGGGTCCTAGATGGAGCTGTTCCCAAACCAAACTGTGAAGCATCCCGATAAAATGCTTTCTATGCTGCGTCCACAATGTTCTGCAATTTCCTGCGGAATTAGAGCGCTAAGTGGGCAGCAGCAGACAGTCTCCCCACTCCTGTGTAAGTAACTTTCTCAAACTCTCTAATTAGAACATAGAACTTAGAACTTAGTACAGGAACATAGCCCTTTGGCCCACCATGTCTGTGCTGTACTGGACGCAAAGCCAAGTTAATCTCCTCTGCCTGTACACCTGGATCTGGGTGTAATATGCTGAGAAGCTCAAGGCAGAGCATCACTCAGCACTATGAAGGCGGTGGACTTGCTAGTCGAGATGGAGATGCTTTTGGAGTGCATCTTTGTATGTGTTGACGTTTTGGAGATCTCTGATGCTGGCTGGTCGGGTATTCCAATCCCTTGCTGTCTTGGGGAAAAAACAAGTTAGAAAGTGCTAACAAAGTGCCGTGCGGTTATGAAATAATCTCCAGGTTGGTAGCTTCTGGTTGACATGCCTATGGGTGCTTGGATTAACTGGATGTGGTTCTCCATCTTTTAATCAATAGTGGTATGCTTGATCTTGTGGAATGTTGTCAGTCTGATGAACTTGGTGGATGAAGTTTAAGATCCTTTATCATGCTGGAGACTGAACTCCGCCACTTGTAGTTGTTAGATATGAACCTGATCCATGTCCTTCCATTCCTTGCATATCCATGTGCCTATATACAGTAAAAGGCCCTTAAAATTTGTATCTACCGCCACCACTACCCCAAGCACTATGTTCCAGGCACCTACCATCTCTGTAAAAAATAATTCCCCACACATATCCTTTAAATGTTCCCCCTCTGGCCTTAGAGCTACAGTAAGTCCTCTCGTCTTTGACACCCTGGGCAATTGGTGGGACTGTCTGCCTGTTTTGCCCTGTTAATGGGCAACTTGTCTTCATGGCTGCTACCCACACCCACTGTTCTCAAATCACACCGACGGAAATACATCAAATGAAAGGAAGAACCACACTGTTGGAAATACAGCAAATGAAAGGGAGAAATACATCAAATGAAAAAAATAAAAGGAAGTATAGGCAGTCGGTGCCTTATGCCTTCCCCATCATTCATTCAAATTCAGGCTGGTCTTTCATCCCTGCGCATCTTTCCTGCAACAACCTTTTATGCCTGGACTCTCTTAATATCAATCTCAATGACTCAGCCCCTGGGCATGAGATTCCAAAGAGTCATCATCACCCTTTGGGTGGAGAGACTTCTCATCTCTACACCGAATGGCCAGTTCAGTTTAGTTTAGTTTAGAAATACAGCAAAGAAACAGACCCTTCGGCCCACTGAGTTCGCAGTGACCAGCGATCCCTGCACATTAACGCTATCCTACACACACACAAGGGACAATTTTACATTTGTACCAAGCTAATTAACCTGCAAACCCTTTAGAGTGTGGGAGGAAACCAAAGATCTCAGAGAAAGCCCACGCGGTCATGGAGAGAACGTGCAAACTCCGTACAGACAGCATCCGTAGTCGGGATCGAACTTGCTGCAAGCGCTGTAAGGCAGCAACTCCCCCGCTGCCCCACCGTGCCGCCCAGTTCCCTAGTTTGAAAATGGTACCCACGGTTCTAGACACTCCAGCAAGGGGAAACATTTTTCTTGCATCTATCCCCTCAAGTACCATACGGATTTTGAATAATTGAGTCGGATTACTGCTCGTTCTTCTGAACTCAAGACAGTACAAGTCAAGTCAAGTCAAGAGAGCTTATTGTCATGTGTCCCAGATAGGACAATGAAATTCTTGCTTGCTGCAGCACCACAGAATATTTCAGGCACAAATACAGAACAGATCAGATCAGTGTGGCCATATACCATAGAATATATATATATACACACACATAAATACACAGATATAGTGCAATAGGCTGTTATAGTTCATTGTTTGTCTGAGGTTGTGTTTAATAGTCTGATGGCTGTCACCAGTTAACTAAAACTCACCTCATATGACAATCAAGAGCTTTCAGAAATCAAATGATAAACTTTTATTGCAGCCTCTCTGTCCCAAATATAACAAGAGACAGTTAGATTTAGCTCTTGGGGCTAACGGAATCCAGGGATATGGGGAAAAAGCAGGAACGGGCTACTGATTTTGGATGATCAGCCATGATCATATTGAATGGCTTGAAGGGCCGAATGGCCTACTCCTGCACCAATTTTCTATGTTTCTATAACCAGATATAAGCAGATATCTTGTGGCAGCTCGATTGCAACCATGTATAGTCTTTCCGCTGACTAGTTGGCGCGCAACAAAAAGCTTTTCACTGTACCTCGGTACACATGACAATAAACTAAACTAAACTAAACCGTAGGTAGGAAAGCAGGCCACTGCACAATGTTCCAAATGCATTCTCACCTCTATATCAGTAGAGTAAAATGACTCTACTCTCATTCTCGAATAGTAAAAAACCCATACCATATATCTCCCTGACTGCTTGCTATAGCCCTATATTAACTTCCAGTGAGAAATATACAAGGCAATGAGATTCCATTGAATACCAGCATCTTACAATCTAGCACCGTGCTATAAAAACCAGCATGTTCCAGGAAAGATTTTTAGATAGAGATTTAGATTTAGAAAGATTTCGATTTTCCTATCACAGTGGAGGGCCTTACTGTTTACCCTCCATATATTCCATCTGTCATGGCAATGCTCTATCTGCCTCTATCCCCCTCAAGCTTCTCTGCCACAACTGCACAGTGCATACTGTCACCTACCTTTGTACCATCAACAAATTTGGTTACATTACATTTGATCCCCTCATTTATATAATTGATGCAGATCAATTGGGACTCCGGGGGCCAAAGAAGGAGCGTTCACGTTGCGGTCCCTGTCGGGTTTTACACCTGCGAATCCTTCTACCATGCTGCACTAACTAACAACTGTAACATGAAAATGTACAACCTGGCCCAAGATGGTGGAAGCTACAATGCTGCAAGCAGGGTCCTTTTTAGGACCGGCACTGACAGTCGTCTCAGCCAACATTGAAGGCCTTTCAACAGCCAAGCAACATCTCCTGGCTGACATCTGCTCAAAAAATGAATGTGATATCAATCCAGAAGATCTCAAGGTCTTCAACCCATGTGCCAGAGCCTGCGTTATGCAGTGGCTTGGGAAAGTTTAGCAAGACGACAAGATGAGGAATTGGGACTCCAGTCATAGTCTCTCCAACACATCACAAGTCACAGCCTCAAGAAAGATAGAGTTGGACATAGCTCTTAGGGATATGGGGAGAAGGCAGGAACACTGTACTGATTCTGGATGATCAGCCATGATCATATTGAATGGCGGTGCTGGCTCGAAGGGCCGAATGGCCTACTCCGGCAGCTATTTCTATATAACCATATAACAATTACAGCACGGAAACAGGCCATCTCGGCCCTTCAAGATCGTGCCTAACAACTTTTTTCCCTTAGTTCCACCTGCCTGCACTCTATGTTTCTATGTTTCTCTCATCCCAAAAAAACACATACTTTCCTTTTAAACCAAAGCAGTAGTGAATCCATGGCAATATATTGCCCCCAATAATATGCTGTCTAATTGTGAGGCATCTATCAAAAGCCTTAGTTTTTTAATATGTTTTTCTTGTATTTCACTCTACCTTTTGTTATCAGAGGCTTGATACCCATTTGCTAATAATGAAGTTTATAGATATCCAGGCGTTGGAGCCAACAGGTGCATTTAAATGGTGCTGAGGTAAAAAGTCACCTGTCAAGTTACTAAAAGGCGGCAAAGTGGGGCAGTGTAGAGTTGCTGCCTTACAGTGCCAGAGACCCGGGTTCAATCCTGACTACGGGTGCTGTCTGTACGGAGTTTGTACATTCTCTTCTTGACCTGCGTGGATTTTACCCGGGAACTCCAGTTTCCTCCCACACTCCGAAGACATACAGGTTTTCAGATTAATTGGCTTGGTAAAATTGTAAATTGTCCCCAGGATAGCGTTAATGTGCGGGGATCACTGGTCGGTGCGGAACCGGTGGGCCAAAGGGCCTGTTTCTGTGCTGTATCTCCGAATTAAAAAGACAGAGCAAGCACGAAGTGCTAAATAGCGAACTGCTGCTCCTATTTCTAATGCCCAAATTCACTACATCAACAGGTTCACCCTTTGTTCCTCAATTATTTACATCCTCAAAAAACACTGTAGTCTTGTCAAATATGATTTCCCTGGCGGTCTAATCAAATGGAAAGTTGTGCCTACTGATCACCACAGGTACTGGATGACGGCTGCTTGTCACATACATTAGTGATCTGGATGTGAGTGAAGTTTGCAGATGAAGCAAAAATTATTGGAATCCATTCCTTCTGTCCAGAGATGTTGCCTGTCCTGCTGAGTTACTCCAGCAATTTGTGTCTTTCTTTGATGTAAAGCAGCATCTGCACTTCCTTCCTATACATCACAAGGAGAGTAATGTATAGGAAGGAACTGCAGATGCTGGTTTACATCGAAGAAAGGCACAAACTGCTGGAGTAAATGCAATAACCTGGCATTGTTGACTTCAGTGTTAAGTCCCCTAGGCCCAGAGAGTTTCACTGTGGCCATGGGGGAGGGGGGGGAGGTAGATATATGGTAAGGCCTCTCAAGATCACTTAAGGGCCTGTCCCACCAGCATGCAACTCAATGCGATGAGCGCGACCTAACGTGGTCGCTTGAGCCGTCCGGCGTCGCGTGGCCGGTCCCACTTCGATCGCCGGAGCCGTGCAGAATTGTGCGGAGTTCGTCCCGAGTTCGTCCCGACACCGCGCGGGGCTCCGAAAAACTGACTATGTCCAAAAATTCCGCGCGGCAACGACTTGTCGGCTCGCAGTCGCCTCGACGCATTACATACCGCCCCGACATCGTGCCTCCATGAACCTATCTGTAGGTACCTCCATGACCCTTTATGTGTGTGGCTCCGTGGCCCTCTCTGTGTGTGTGCCTCTGTGCCCCTCTCTGTGTGCCCCTCTCTGTCCTGGCGAACTTACCTTAGACTTCGCTCCAAGTTCGCCTTACTTTGCGCCGCGTTGCGCCACTCACCCAACCTCCGCGCGGCCCCTACTGCCGGTTTGGTTGCGCTTGCTGCATGCAGGCGCATGCTGGTGGGAACGGCCCTGTACAGGGGATCACCCGACCTCCGCGCGGCCCCCGCTTCTAGTTTGATCGCGTTCATCGCATAGAGTTGCATGCTTGTGGGACAGGCCCTTTAGGGCTTCAATGGATCAATGTAGAAACTAAAGGCAGAGAGGTCAAGGTGGGAATGGACATATGACTGGAAACTCAGGCTTGCCTTTGTGGACTAAACGGAGGTATTCTTCAAAATGGTGACCAACACATCTCCCCAGGCTGTTTAATTTAATGATACAGCGTGGAAATGGGCCCTTCAGCCCACTGAGTCCATGCCGACCAGTGATCACCTGTGTGCTAGCTTTATCCTATGCACTAGGGAAATTTTACAGAAACCATTTAACGTATAAACCTGAAAATAGACACAAAAAGCTGGAGTAACTGAGCGTGACAGGCAGAATCTCCGGAGAGAAGGAACGGGCGACGTTTCGGGTCGAGACCCTTCTCCGGACCCGAAACGTCACCCATTCCTTCTCTCCAGAGATGCAGCCTATCCCGCTGAGTTACTCCAGCATTTAGTGTCTATCTACGTGGAGTGTATTCTTCGGCTACGGAACATAGATCGTACAACATAGAAAAATACAGCACTGGAACAGGCCCTTCGGCCCACATTATCTGTGCTGAACATGATGTCAAGATAATGATGCCACCTTCTTGCACATAATCCATGTCCCTCCATCCCCTGCGTATATACCTGCTTATTTAAAAGCCTCTTCAAACACCACTATCGTATCTGCCTCCACCACCTCCCCAGACAGTCCCTGTGTAAAAGACTTGCCCCGCACATCTCATTTCAACTTTGTCCCCCTCGTTTTGCCCTGTAGTCCTTGGCATTTCCACCCTGGGGAAAAGGTTTTGAATCTCTACCCTGTCTACACCTCGCATAATTCTACACACAACCTATCAGACCTCCCCTCAACCTTCGTGAACCGCGCGGATGAATTCGGAAGACAGACAGAGAAATGGCAGATGAAGAAATTCACTGCTGAAGAATATGAGGTGATACATTTAGGGCGGATTAAAAGGCAACAAAGGGTAGCACCTCAGGAATAACGGAGTAACAGAGGGAATCGAGAACACCCCTAGCCCGTTGGAATAGTGTCCTGGGACCAGTTTTCTTATTGATGTGTTCGACAGCATGGATATCCAAAATAGATGAAGGGGTGGAAAAAAATAAATAATGCTACTGATTAAAAAAAGATGTATTACTGCTCACATAAGCTGGTCATGAATTTTTTAGCACACAGTACATTTAGTTTCCCAGGTAACGCAGCCCCAAGATCAGTAAGGTCAAGTCTAATCCAGCAATGCATTCATTCATATTATACTTCCCCTTCATGTGAAAGGACACATCTCTAAAGATTAATTTTATGTAATTAATACAAAATCAGGTTTCATATTTCTGAGGAACATTGTGGGAAGGAACTGCAGATGGGGGTTTAAACTGAAGATAGACACAAAATGCCGGAGTAACTCAGCGGGACAGGCAGCATCTCTGGATAGAAGGAATGGGTGACGTTTCGGGTCGAGACCCTCCTTCAGACCTGACTTCTTGGGAGTCTGAAGAAGGGTTTGGACCCGAATCGTCACCCATTCCTTGTATTCAGAGATGCTACCTGTCCCACTGAGTTACTCTAGCATTTTGTGTCGAACTGAGGAACATGACCTGATGGCAAGGTTTGCATTGCAGATGAGACCTGGGTGGTCTCCCAGAATCCACATTCTCGTCTCAGGGAGCTGCTACTGATTGACAACCTGTAACTCAATCGAGCCTTTCTTTGACATTATAAATTCTACAAATACCATTCAAACTCTCCACAGAATTGCAGTTTTTTTTAAATCTTGACTAACTCCTGGTTGCCAGGCTGCTGAACATTGTTCAAATTCCTTCTCAGTCTACCTTGATTCCCAGAGATTGCACAGTAATATTGAAGAGAAAATGTCTCACACCTGCCTCAACTACAGTTGCTGTTTAGTTTATTGTCACATGCACCGAGATAAAGTGAAAAGCTTTTGTTGCGCACTCTCCAGTCAGTGTAGAGACAATACATGATCACAATCGAGCCATTTACAGTGTATACGTATATGATAAGGGTAGTTTGGGTAGTTTGACTTTACACCACAGCGGTATGAACATTGACCTCCAATTTCAGGTAGTCCTTGCTTTCTCCCTCCTTCCCCTCCCCGTCCCAGTTCTCCCGCAGCCTACTGTCTCCACCTATTCCTTTCTTCTTCCCGCCCCCCACCCCCCCCCCCAATCCCCACATCAGTCTGAAGAAGGGTCTCGACCCGAAACCTCACCTATTCCTTCGCTCCATAGATGCTGCCTCACCCGCTGAGTTTCTCCAGCATTTTTGTCTAATGAGGTTGATAGCAGTTCCTCAACGACCTCCTCTGGCAGCTTGTTCCATATACCTACCACCCTTTGTGTAAAAAAAGTTGCCCCTCAGGTTCCTATAATATCTTTCGTCCCTCACATTAAACCCATGTCCCTTGGTTCTTGTCACCCCTACTCTGGGTAAAAGACTCTGTGCATTTACCCTATCTATTCTTTGCAAGTGATATCACCAGCCCAACATAGAAACATAGAAACATAGAAAATAGGTGCAGGAGTAGGCCATTTGGCCCTTCAAGCCTGCACCGCCATTCAATATGATCATGGCTGATCATCCAACTCAGTATCCTGTACCTGCCTTCTCTCCATGCCCCTGATCCCTTATCCACAAGAGCCACACCTAACACCCTCTTAAATATAGCCAATGAACTGGCCTCAACTACCTTCTGTGGCAGAGAATTCCACCGATTCACCACTCTCTGTGTGAAAAATGTTTTTCTCATCTTGGTCCTAAAAGACTTCCCCATTATCAATAAACTGTGACCCCTTGTTCTGGACCCCTTGAACATGGTCAATTAAAAGTAATTAGGTCCGGTGATGGGGATATTGGCCTGGGAGAAGCTACTAACAATGAACTGCTTATCTTTCCATTGAATTTTGAGGACGTTGAGGAGACAGTTTGGTGATATATTCCTTGTGCCTTGAAAGGCCTGTTTAAGTAGTGCAGGGTCCAGAGGCACGCAGGGGGGTAGGGGATCACTGCTGTCCAAAAGACCATAGGTATAAAACATATAAACATATATGTTTGGTGGATGAATGAATCCCAGCACATCCCAGCTAGGGGCGGCACAGTGGCGCAGCGATAGAGCTACTGCCTTACTGCACCAGAGACCCGGGTACAATCCTGACTACGGGCGCTTGTCTGTATGGAGTATGCACGTTCTCCCCGTAACTTGCATGGGTTTTCTCCGAGACCTTCAGTTTCCTCCCACACACCAAAGACATACAGGTTTGTAGGTTGCAGGTTTGTCCCTCTCTATCTCTCCCCCACCCAAGTCACACTAGCTTCTCATTTTCACACTACAAACAGCTTACAATGGCCTGTTTCCTTTATCATCGATACTTTTTTGCATATCTTTCATTCATTGTTCGTTATCTCTCCACATCACCGTCTATATCTCTCGTTTCCCTGATTCCTGACCAGTCTGAAGAAGGGTCTCGACCCGAAACGTCGCCTATCTCCTTCGCTCCTTAGATGCTGTTGCACCCGCTGAGTTTCTCCAGCTTTTTGTGTCCCCTCGATTCTCCAGCATCTGCAGTTCCTTCTTCAACAGGTTTGTAGATTAATTGGCTTGTTATAAAATAGAAAAAAAAAACATCCCTAGTGTGTGTAGAATAGTGTAAGTGTGCGCAGATCGCTGGTCGGTACGGAGTCAGTGGGTCAGAGAGCCTGTTTCTGCGCTGTACCTCTACACTAAACTAAACTAAACATATTGTGTTGTCCAGCAACACAACTGTCTAAAGCTTCTCCATCATAAGTTCAGAGGTTCTCAGAGCAGAATTAGGCCATTCGGCCCATCAAGTCAAGTCCGCCATTTAAATCATGGCTGATCTATTTTTCCCTCTCAACCCCATTCTCCTGTCTTCTTACCCACAACCCCTGACACCCGTACTAAACAAGAATCTGACAATCTCCACCTGAAAAATATCGATTGACTTGACCTCCACGGCCGTGTGTGCCAATGAATCCCACAGATTCACCACCCTCTGACCGAAGAAATTCCTCCTCATCTCCTTTCTAAAAATTCTTGATCTTCAAATATCATTTTATTCAATCAAATTGCTGGACAATTGAGCGCAGTGGTGGGTTTCATTGCTGTGGAGTGCAAATCCCTCATTATTTTTATTTCCTTAATATTCCAAATGCACAGGGCAGTGTTTTGATGTTTCTGATTTGCTCTGAGTTGGGTTTGACTTGATCTGGACTACTAATAATATACATTTCCTCTCCTCTCTGCTTCCTTTTCTCAAGCTGCAGTAACGTTTAGAACAACAACTAATCAAACCAGAATGAAAATTACTGTAATTCATATTAAGTGTATTAGCTTACACTCAATGACAAATTCTCATTATCGACCTCAAGAAGTATTTAAGACGGTATGACACCGTACAGAAATACATTGATGCACATGACTTCAATTACACTTGCGTGTCTATCCCTTATCTTTCACGTGTAGCCTTGATAATGCAATATGAGTGAATCGACGTCTGAAAAGTAATTTTAAAGACTCTTAAACCTCTGCATGATTTTCAGAGTTTGGTATTGTCACTTTAATGGCCTCTTCAGAAGCAGCTTTCTCTCCTGTCAATTTTATATGCGCAATTGTTGTTTTAAAGCATTATTTAAGGGATAATCATTAACCAGAGCAGCCTTGCACGTCTCTGAAGTGGTGTCAACTCAAGACTCCGGGCTATTGTGCAATGTATTATTCAAAGCAGCAGTTCCTACGACGTTGCAGCACTTCGTAGCATAGCAAAGATCATAGAGCGGAGAGTTCTATAATCTTTGCTTCATCGTACTGGAGTGTCAAAGTCATTTAGGTCTTCAGGTTTCAAGGATGCGATTGACCCAGTAACCTATTTCGATTAAAAATAACAAAGTGCTGGATGAACTCAGCAGGCCAGGTAGGATCTGTGGAGGGGAACGTTTCATGTTGGGGCACTTCTTTGCACTCCTTTGCCTTCCACAGATGCTCTCTGGCCTGCTGAGTTCCTGCAACACTTTGTTAAAGAAGGAACTGCAGATGCTGGAAAATCGAGGGTGCACAAAAGGCTGGAGAAACTCGGCGGGTGCAGCAGCATCTAAGGAGCGAAGGAGATAGGCAACGCTTCGGCCCGAAACGTTGCCTATCTCCTTCGCTCCTTAGACGCTGCTGCACCCGCTGAGTTTCTCCAGCCTTTTGTGTACCCTCCTGCAACACTTTGTTTCTAGCTCAAAATTCCAGCATCTGCAATCTCTTATGTCTCCCTCCACCCAGTTAGAGTACGGAGATATGGGTTTTGCCCACTGAACCACACCTACCGTAACTAAACTATTGTGAAAAATAGTCTAGTGAAGTTTAGTTTGGAGATACAGCATGGAAATAGGCTCTTTGGCCCATCAAGTCCGCACCAACCGCAATCAGCTGTACTGAAATCCACATTTTAAGCATTGGTATGGCTGTATTTTTCCAAAAGTTAAGTATACGTTTTTTTGCCCATAATTAACCCATAATTAAAAAATAAATTTTGAGATGATTTCAATTAATTCCCATCTTCCATTACTCCAAATATAATCATTTCAGTATTAGGTTCCATTTTTATCTTAAATAATTTTGTAAATATTTCAAAAATATCACTCCAGAATGTATAACGTTTTATGCAGGAGACAAAAGAGTGTGTTATAGTTGTATTTTGGGATAGACATTTATCACAAATGGGGGAAGTATTTGGATAGAATTTATTCAATCTAGTTTTTGAGTGATATAATCTATGTAAAATTTTTAATTGAATTAAATTGTGTCTTACATTAATCGAGCATTTGTATATATATATCAAATACTTTTCCCATGTTTCCTTTGTTACAGAAGTTTCTTAGCACCCCCAAAATCTGAAGGCAAGACTCTCATGTTACATAGAGCACTCCCTGGGTCACATGGTCCTTGGGGGTCAGATTGCACGGTGACTATTTAATTTTAAGTGCATCCGATATAGTTACATTCAGTTATAGGGCAGCACATGATTAAAGTCACATTAAGGGGCGGCAGTGTGGCACAGTGCTAGAGTTGCCGCCTTACACTGCTCGCAGCGCCAGAGATCCCAATTCGATCCCGACTACGGGTGCTTGACTGTACGGAGTTTGTACGTTCTCCCCACGACCTGCGTGGGATTTCTCCAAGATCTTCGGTTTCCTCCCACATTCCAAAGACATACAAGTTTGTAGGTTAATTGACTTGGTGTAAATGTAAATTGTCCCTGGTTTGTGTAGGATAGCGTTAATGTGCGGGGATCATAGGTTGGTAAAGACTCGGTGGGCTGAAGGGCCTGTATCCGCGCTGTATCTCTAAACTAAACTAAAAGTTCAAAATTAGGCATAAATTCAGCTTTGCTTGAATAACACATGCTTTATGTGTTGGAAATGAGTGCTGTGAGCAATTGATATGCCTGCTTGAGAACTCCTAATAGAGACGGGTACTTACTTACCACAAGGGATTAAGGTCAGGAACATCTTCCAATCAGTTCAGAATAAGGAAGAGCACCTACCGACTGCCTAAGCTTGCAACTTAATTACACACGGACCAGACACTCACAGACTGTGTTTAAAATGCTGAGCCAGCTGTCAGTTCCGTCTCTTGCCAACTGCACACACTGAGCTTGCCACGGGCGATCTGAATCTTTAAAGTAACTTTGGTTAAATGAGGTTCTCCTTTCTTGCAACTGTGTTAACTTACTGATTGTAGCGTGGTCCGCGTTTGACCCAACTGTGGCCAGGTCTGGTCCCATGCTTGCTTCTGGTGCCTTGGTAATATTTTGTAGGTTTACAGCCTTTGAGACTGTAATATGTTCTATTGGCCGGTTTCTGCAAAGGAGATTTCCATTGTACCCGTCCCTCACGGGTACTTGTGCATAACACATTAAACTTGACTTGCTTGGGAGGTCATTGGGAGGTGAAAGGGGGGGGGGCTTTGGTTTGTTGGTGAGAGGTGGAAATGAGCTTTTGCTCTGGATAGCACCTGTAAGGGACAAAACTTGGAAGAAATCTTAAGAACAAAATTGGAAAGTATATATACAACAGGCACATTTGGCTAATGGCCAGTTTAGGTTAACTAGGAGAAGGCCTTGATACCCTGTTAAGGCCTCTTACAGTGTGTGAAGCCCATGTCCTATGTAATGCCCCTGTCCCACTTAGGAAACCTGAACGGAAACCTCTGGAGACTTTGCGCCCCACCCAAGGTTTCCATGCGGTTCCCAGAGGTTCCCGTAGGTTTTTGTCAGTCTCCCTAATGGCCGAAAGTGGTTTCCGTTTTAAAAATCGGTAATTTTTTAGTCGAAGCCGGTTGCGATGCTAGTTGAAGGTGGTTGCCGGAGGACAAAAACCTCTGGGAACCTCCGGGAACCGCACGGAAACCTTGGGTGGGGCGTAAAATCTCCAGAGGTTTCCATTCAGGTTCCCTAAGTGGAACAGGGGCATAAGGCTCTGCGCAACATTAAAGTGAATATTGAACTGGATTTATCACCATTGTGCAGGATCGGCAGCCTCTATTTTTATTCAATGAATGCATGTGGGATACCAGTATCTAATTTAAGGGCATATAAAACCAATGCTCCAATTACCTAATTGCGTTCAGCATTGAGTTTTTGATAACATTATCTGAGATTGGCATAGTGATAAAGCTACTGCCTCAAAGCACCAGAGACCCAGGTTCGATCCTGACTATGGGTGCTGTCTGTATGGAGTTTGTATGTTGTTTTAGTGCCAAGGGCTTAGATGGGGTGGAATTGTTGGGCACATCCAAGACTGTTTTTTGCGGCAATGTGGAAATTGTTTTACTAGAGGAGATGGAATGGTGGTAGATCTGCTGCCTTACAGCGCCAGAGACCTGGGTTCAATCCTGACAATGGGGGCCGTCTGTATGGAGTATGTATGTTCTCCCCACTGCGTGGGTTTTCTCCGAGATCTTCGGTTTCCTCCCGCACTACAAAGACGTATGGGTTTGTAGGTTAATTGACTTGATATAAATGTAGAATTGTCCCTAGTGCGTGTAGGGTAGTGTTAATGTGTGGGGATCGCTGGTCGGTGCAGACTCGGTGGGCCAAAGTCCCTGTTTCAGCACTGTATCTGTAAACTAAACTAAGCTAAATTAAATGTCAAGCCCGCATCCCACTTTTGTTGATAAGAAATGAAAAGTACTTTCAAGATGTCCTTGGACATTCTTTGCATGATAAACCTTGGCAAAGCTTATCACAAGGACACATAGGCTGTGGCCATGAGAAATTACTTCTGATGCAGATAAACTTGAGAGCGACTCTCCATCATTGTCCAAGTGGGAAATCTGATAACAAAGAATTTCTCATAAAACTTAGCTTGAAAAAATGGGATAAGGACTTGGACACAAAATACCAGCGTAACTCAGCGGGTCAGGTATGAAAATAACAAATCTGTTTCTAAATTGGTGATAGAGCCCCCACTGTGAATCCCGGTCTCTACACCCACGTTTTACTGGCTTTAAGTTGTTATTTTCATACTTTTCAATCATTTGTTTTTTGTATCTTTTCATAGTCAATAGTCAATAGTCAGATTTATTCATCACATACACAATGAAGTGCAGTGAAATTAACTTGCCAGCAGCGGTACAATAACAAAAGAACACACAATACACAATAAAAATGTAACACAAAACCATCCACCACAGCATTCATCACTGTGGCGGAAGGCACAAAGTTCAGTCAGTCCTCCTCCATTTTCCCCCGTGGTCGGGACCAAAAACCTCCGCCGTCGCCGCTGCGGGCGGCCAGATGTACAGGCCCTCTCGTCTGGAAGGTAAGTCCCGAATCGGTGCTTCCCTACCGGAGACCTCTAGTTTCCATCTCCCCTGACTTTCAGTCTGAAGATAGACAAAAGTGCTGGAGAAACTCAGGGGGTGCAGCAGCATCTATGGAGCGAAGGAAATAGGCAACGTTTCGGGTCGAAACCCTTCTTCAGACTGATCAACCATACTGACGAAGGGTCGGAAGAAGGGTCTCAACCCGAAATGTTACCTGCTCCTTTTCTCCAGAGATGCTGCCGGACCCGCTGAGTTACTCCAGCATTTTGCGTCTATCTTCGGCATAGACCAGCAACTGCAGTTCCTTCCTACAAATAAGCATTTGGAGTCACGAGTTGTACAGGAATTATACAGGATGAAGCATGAAGGAATACTTGTTTACTCAACAAACAAGTTGGATAGAAGTCCTGTTTGTTCACCAGGGCATGGGCTACTCATTATGTAAAAATAGAGTCAATCTTTAGTCACGAGGGTATGGTTACTTACCATGCACTGTAAATCAACAGAGGTTTTTATTCAGCAAGATTAAACACGGTCTCTTCCAGCTCAACCATTGCCAATATCAAGTCAAGCTAAAGATATGAAATGTCAACCTTTCACAGCTGTTCTCCAGAGTGATCCATTTATCACTTGCTTATATTAACAGATTGAAATACCAGGCACTCGGTCCAAATCAAAATAACTCTTGTGAGATTCAGGCACTGGAAAGACCTCACATTCAACAAAAACTCGAGAACGTTCATAGGCAAAGTTCACGCAAAGCTCAGGTGAGTTCCTCCTGTGGTGTGAACACTACACTTACCTGGCACTGTGATGGTTGAACGATTCCACTTTGCCTTGTCACTCTGGGAATGCAATGTTACGAGGCGTTATTTAGGTGATAGTAGCCCATCAGGGGCAAGGCTGGAAAATATATAACTCCTCACCATCAGCGCCTCTGGCCCCAAGCATCACGACACTGGAAGTGATTCATGAAGGCATACACGCACAGCGATGACTTGACTGCAAAAAGGTCGTAAAGGGACGAGGTGCAGCAGAAGCAAATGTTGAAAGTATAGTTAAGTACAGAAATGGATCTGTACTCCTCTCAGCATGGTGAGACACTGGATACACAACCCCTGATCTGCTGTAGCCACCATATGTGTGAGGCTGGTCTGTCTGAGGTCCTGGTTAATGTTGCCCCATGGGATACTGATGGTGGGGCTGCTGCTAACATCTATGAATATCCAAAAATAGTCACAGGACCCTCTTAGACACAAGAAGCTGGAGTAACTCACAGCGAGTCAGACAGCATTTCTGGAGAAAAGCAATAGGTAACGTTTCAGGTCGAGACCTTTCTTCGTCACCTATTCCTTTTATCCAGAGATGCTGTCTGACCCGCCGAGTTACTCCAGCCTTTCTGCCTATCTTCAGTTTAAACCAGCATCTGCAGTTCCTTCCTACACAGGAATCTCTTGTAGCTGATTAAAATCTGACACTTCAGGTGGACTAATGTAACTTGCCACTTATGACCCTATGCCTGAACATCGTCTAGGTCTAGTAAAACAAGGACAGCAGGTGCTGGTTTACACCAAAGCACAAAGCGCTGTAGTAACTCAGCCAGTCAGGCAGCATCTCTGGAGAAAAAGGATGGATGTAATTTCAGGTTGGACCTATTGTCTATTGTCTATATCTATTGTCTCAGTCTTGCTGCCTCCAGGTATGGATTGTTTCAATTTGTGAATGAGAGCAGTCATTATACATTCATGAGTGAACTTCTGACCTTATGGTGAAAGGAAGCAGCTTCTCTTTCTTGTCGAGTCCACACACAAGATTAGAAGTGTTAAAGAAGGAACTGCAGATGCTGGAGAATCGAGGGTTACACAAAAAGCTGGAGAAACTCAGCGGGTGCAGTCTGAAGAAGTCTGAAGAAGGGTCTCGACCCGAAACGTCGCCTATCTCCTTCGCTCCTTAGATGCTGCTGCACCCGCTGAGTTTCTCCAGATTTTTGTGTAACACACTAGATTAGAAGTTGTTCAGCCGGAGCTGAACACACTTCTCGGCATCCGCATACAATGGTGTCTGACTTGTGCTTCTTGTGCGTGGTGGTGGAAAGATTGGTGGAAACAGGGGCCACGACGTGAACGCTCTCTCCTTGACCCCAGGAAGCAGCTTTGGATGTTGGACTCTGTGGGCCGAGGGGCTGGATTCCACACTCCATCTCCAAACTACATGAATCTAAATCAAAGAGGGATAGGGTAGTTCACCCCAGTGACATGGACTTCTACAATTATCACCCAGGCAACATATTAAGTCATTGTTCTACTGTCACTTATGGGAGGTTGCAGTGTGCAACCTGACAACTAGGCTTCCTGCATGAAAACACTCGCTACCCTATAAGTACTTAATTGCCTTTGAGATGGTTTGGGGTGGCATGCAGTTGTGAAGAGTGCTATCATTGTACAAGTTCCTATTTCTTTGCAAACACAGAATACTAGCGGGTGAGGCAGCATCTATGGAGCGAAGGAAATAGGCGACGTTTTGGGTTGAGACCCTTCTTCAGACTGATCTGCAGTCTGCAGCATCTGCAGTTCCTTCTTAAACAGTGTAATGATTCATATCGTTATACCAGTCTGAAGAAGGGTCTCGACCCGAAACGTCACCTTTTCCTTTTCTCTAGAGATGCTGGCTGGCCCGCTGAGTTACTCCAGCTTTTTGTGTCTAAACATATTATTACTTGCCTCAGACGGGTGACTGGAACCTGGAATTCGAAAGTTTAACGTAAGTCAGGTCCTTCCCGAAATCCATGGCAATTCCTTTCTCAGGTTACCTGTCAAATTGTATGAGGTCCAATTTAAATTCATAAATTGGAAAGTAACCAAAATTCACTGCGACTGATGGTTGTAGGATTTAAGGAAAAGATTTGCATTTTTATAAGGCTGGAATATAAAAAAATGTCAAAGTGAACTGCATTCGGTGCACAGATGCCTTTTGTATGTAAGTAAATATAGCCCTTCAAAACCAGCACATTCTACAAATAGACTGGTTAATATTTGTTTTTTGATGGCTTGAGTTCTTGGTAAAATATCTGGGGAGTTTCCTGCTCTGCCTCGCGTGTACTTTGAGATCATGAACATATATCTAAATGGACTGGAGAGATTATGGAGTAGTATTCGTTATTAGTTTGTTAATTGGACTAATTAAAGTCAATAAGACGAGGCTCTTCAATTGACTTTGACCTGAACAATCATCCAAAAAGCAGATGGATGTAGTAAAATACCAGAAACTTGGGAGTGCATAAGTGATGGGAGCAGAATTAGGCCATTCGGCCCATCAAGTCTACTCCATTCAATCATGGCCGATCTATCTTTCCCTCTTTACCCCATTCTCTTGCCTTCTCCCCGTAACCCCTGACACCTGCGGAGAGTTATGATATGCAAGTCACAGGGCGAATAATAGTCCTTGGAGCGGGTACAGTGCCCATCGATAATGGTGAATAGACATATGTTTTTCTTTTTGCTGAGTAATTTGCTTTCTTGGGGGGCAGCTTTTGTGCAGAAGAATGGGATGAAGATGGCACTCAGCTTTCCTCCTGGTGATTAGCTGGGAGTGACAAGTCAACTCAGATTTTAGTTCAGTTTAGTATATTGTCATATGTACCGAGGTACAGTGAAAAGCTTTTTGTAGCGTGCTAACCAGTCAGTTGAAAGACAATATGTCATTACAATCAATCCATTTACAGTGTATAGATACATGATAAGGGAATAACATTTAGTGCAAGGTAAAGCCAGTAAAGTCTGGTCAAGGATAGCCGAGGTAGATGATCTGGTTGTGGTAGGATGATTCAGTTGCCTGATAACAGCTGGGAAGAAACTGTCCCTGAATCTGGAGGTGTGCGTTTTCATACTTCTGTACCTTTTGCCTGATGGGAGAGGGGAGAAGAGGGAGTGGTCGCGGTTGTGACTCATCCTTGATGATGCTGCTGGCCTTCACGGAGCAGTGTGAGGTATTAATGGAATTAATAGAAGGGAGGTTGCAAGTATCACCTCTATTTTGTGGCTGCATTCTTTTTAAAAAGCTGGTTGGAGTTGCACAGGGGTGGAGAGATGAGTCTTGTGGACAGCCATTGATAAGGTTGTCACTACACTCACCAAGGAACGGAAGACTTGGGCGACCATCTGTCCAGTTAAGATTCCTTCTAAGACACACCCCCTCTTGGCTCAGCGACATCTTCCCCCCATTAATGCCGGGTCCAAATCCTGGAACTCATCACAAAGACTGCATTAATTCAATAAGACAGATCATTACCACTTTCCCAAAAGCAATTAGGAATGGGCCACAAATGAATTGAAGCCTACATCGACAAATGAATTTTTAAAATGTGCTCATTTACGCCAAATGTGATGCGTGATTAATTAATACTTCCAGTAACTAATCACAGATCCTTCAAACTTCAAGCGATCATTGCTTATTGCTTTTATATTCTCCATTACAAACTAATCCTTGTCGTGTCTGTTTTGGAAATGGTTTTATGACACCAGTGTTGACTGCCAAATATTCTTTGTCAATCAATGATCTCTGCTGTATTCTCTCTGCAGGAGTACAAGACTCAGTTGAAGAGCCTCATCCTATTGCCTTAAAGCATTAAAGTCCAATTAACAAAATAGTGAAGAATAAGACTCTATAATCCCTTCAGTCCATTATGTTTTCATCGCTCTGGGATTTAATTTTCCTTAACAGACTGTACAGTATATATAGTTCTTTCCTACACAGTGCGTATAAAAATAGATCAAAACTCATCACATCTATAGCATTACCATTGTTGACTCAGTGGATAGCACAACACCACCACAGGCCCTTCACGATGTTGGTGTGGAATAGGATGCCAAATTAAACTAGTCTCTACTGCCTACACATGTCCCATATCCCTCCATTCCCTGCATGCCCATACTATATGCCTATCTAAAAGCCTCTTAAGGTTATAAGGTCATAAGGAATAGTAAAAATTAGGCCATTCGGCCCATCAAGTCTACTCTGCATTCAATCATGGCTGATATATTTTTCCCTCCTAACCCCATTCTCCTTCCTTCTCCATATAACCTCTGACCCTGTACTGATCAAGAATCTATCTATCTCTGCCTTTAAAATATCCACTGACTTGGCCTTCACAGCCTTCTGTGGTAAAGAATTCCACAGATTCGCCACACTCTGCCTAAATAAATTTCTCCTCATCTCCTTTCTAATAGAACGTCCTTTAATTCTGAGGCTATGGCCTCTAGTTCTAGACTCTCCCACTAGTGGAACCATCCTCTCCACATCCACTCGATCCAAGCCTTTCACTATTCTGTACGTTTCAATGAGGCCCCCCCTCATTCTTCTAAACTCCAGCGAGCACAGGCCCAGTGCCGACAAACGCTCATCATATGTTAACCTACTCATTCCTGGGATCATTCTTGTAAACCTCCTCTGGACCCCCTCTAGAGCCAGCACATCCTTCCTCAGGTACGGGGCCTAAACCTTAAGCACCGCTGTCTTATCCACTTTCACCTCCACCTCTGGCCCCGTGTACCAGGCACTCGCCACTCTCCATGTAAACAAACTTGTCCCGCAAATTTTAACCTTAAAGCTATGCCCGCTAGTAATGAATTAATAAAACAATCTAAAAGAATTGCTTGCAGAACATGTAATTATATTAAAATAGTGAATCTTAGCATGATTTTTTTGAAATTGGGAGATATCTGAGTTTGCGTATGGAATAAGTAGAACTTTACCTGAACCAATGTGTTGCTCCCAATGTACTCCAAGCTCATTATGCTGTTTAGTTTAGTTGAGTTTAGAGATACCATGCGGAAACAGGCCCTTCGGCCCACCGAGCCTGCACCGACCATACACTAGCACTATCCTCCACACTAGGGACAGTGTCCAATCTTTATCAAAGCCAATTAACCTACAAACCTGTACGTCTTTGGAGTGTGGGAGGAATCTGGTGTGCCTGGGGAAAACCCACGAGGTCACGGGGAGAATGTACCATCTCCGTACAGAGCGCACCCGAACCCAGGTCTCTGATGCTGTAAGGCAGCAACAAGTACGGCTGTGCCACCGTGCCGCCCCTTATTGATAGCATTTGCAGTCTGGATTACAAAATGACACTATTATGGCACAAAGGTGGTGATACCACCCGACAAGTCTGCACATCTATTAATGTCCCACAAAAACTTCCTCCAAATGCATTTCATCTGACTACATCGATATTTCCCTCTGATCATGAACATGCAATGAAAGGGACATCTGAGCTATCATCTACCTCATTGGAGACCCTCAGCTTATCTTAATTGGACTTTACTGGACTTTATCCTGCACTACATGTTATTCCCTTTATCCTGTATCTGTACACAGTGGACGGCTCGATTGTGATGTAGCCTTTGTCATTTGTCATATGATCATATGTAGCCTTTCCGCTGACCAGATAACAGGCAACAAAAATGCTTTTCACTGTACCTCGGTACATGTAGCAATAAACTAAACTGAACTGAACTAAACTCAAGGAAGTCCATGCTTGTGTGTTTACATATTGTGTGTTTATAGTACCAAGCCAAAAGAAGTAAACTTTAAATTCCTGCCTGGTCCGTTATTCCTGTTTGAGAGGAGATTGAAAGATTAGAATGGGTAGCTCATATCAGTGCCTTTCACAGGGAAACATGTCTGAGGGTCATTTTTACAATTGGATTCTTGTGAGTAGTGGTGCCCAACAGTGCCAGTGTTGGCATCCTTGAGGAATAAGGAAGAGAGTTCAGTGCCTTGACATTTCAGCATTGAAGATTCTTTATTAGAACAGAGAAAGAAAGAAAATGGTTTGCTTCAAGTTGCAGGGCAAGTGGTTGAATTGGGTGAGTTTCAGTTTCAGTTTAGTTTAGGTACACTGAAAAGCTTTTTCAATCATGCAACCAAATCAGCGGAAAGACAATACATGATTACAATCGAGCCATTTACAGTGCATAGATACATGATAAAGGAATAACGTTTCGTGCAAGGCATAGCCAGTAAAGTCCGATCAAAGATGGTCCGAGGGTCACCAATGAGGCAGATAGTAGTTCAGCATGGTAGGATGGTTCAGTTGCCTGATAGCAGCTGAGAAGAAACTGTCCCTGAATCTGGAGATGTGAGTCTTCACACTTCTATAGCTTCTTCCCGATGGGAGAGGGGAGAAGAGGGAGTGGCCAGGGTGCGGCTCGTCCTTGATTATGCTGCTGGCCTTGCCGAGGCAACGTGAGGTACAAAATGACAGGAAATATCTGTGATAGGTTGAGACTCGGTTGCTTTGGGTGTGAGTTTCTGATGGGACCATGAAAGGGAATGATAGGAGTGTGACACAAAAAGCTGGAGTAACTCAAGCGGGAACAGGCAGCATCTCTGGAGAGAAGGAATGGGTGACGTTTTTCCGGTTGGGTCTTCAGAAGTGTGATGCATTTCAAACAGATGGTCAGGATGCCCCTAACGGAGAGGGGTAAACTGATCCCCATCACCGACAAATGACTCATAGCCCAAGAGTGACCCGTTCTGATATGGATTGGGAAAATGACTGATTGGGGGTTGGAGAATGCAGTATTGATTCACGAAGTCTGGAATGTGCCCAGAGGTAAGACAAGTTGCTGTTCTTCACGTTGGGCCTCATTATAACAGTGCAGGAGGTCACTGAAGCCGATACAGGGGAGTGGGATGGAGCATTAAAGTGCCAGGGTACTGAAGGAGCGGGGTCACCTTGTGGATTGGATCTAGAAAGGAACAAACGGAATGAATTACAGTCACAATACAAGATGGAGTGTAGGCATTACTTACAAGATCGTGGCTGTAAAAAAAAAAGTTGGAACTGGGGAAATGAATGTTGCTATTTATAAGCACTACTGGAAGTCAGAAACAACGACAGAAAATGCTGAAAATATTCAGCAGTTCAAGCAGTATCCAGTGGAGAGATAAGCAGAGTTGATCTTTCAGAGATCACTGTTCTTCAGAACCAGATAAGTTAGAAAATATATACCAGCACATACTGTTGTAGAAAGGCAGAGGGAGTAGAGATGACAAAGGATTATTCATCTGAGTTTTACCTTCATCTCTCTCTATATAGTCATAGTCATATAGCGTGGTAACGCAAGCGCTTCGGCCCAACTTGCCCACACCGGCCCACTTGTCCCAGCTGCACTAGTCCCACCTGCCTGTGTTTGGCCCATATCCCTCCAAACCTGCCCTATCTCTCCTTTCTCCATCTCTCTTTCAGATGCTGTCAGGGCGATCGCTCCAATTGTGTCGATATCAATCCACAAAAACAACTTCAAGTATGTTGCTGGGCTTGAAATTGTCTTTATGTGTAATGATCAATAATGTTTTGACTTTTACGGTGGTGGACACAGCTCCGTGGCTGATAGATTGAAGTCATTTACTGATGGTCTCGCTCGCCAGTTCTGACTTCATCAAGTATCTGGACTGCACACTCAGAAAGCAAAACATATGACCATGACAGGGTGACACAGTGGCACAGCAGTAGAGTTGCTGCCTTATAGGACCACAGACCCAGGTTCGATCCAGGCTACGGGTGCTGTCTTTATGGAGAATTTACGTTTCCTTGTGACTGTGAGTTTCCTCCGGGTGCTCCAGTTTCCTCCCACATTCCAAAAACATTCCAGTTTTTGAAGATTAATTGGCTTCTGGAAATTGTCCTTGGTGTGCACGATGGGTGATCGCTGGTCAGCACAGACTTGGTGGGCCGTAGTGCCTGTTTCCATGCTGTATCTCCAAGCTAAACTAAACTAAATTTGCTGTGCATGAAGGAACTGCAGATGCTGGTTTAAATTGAAGATAGACACAAAATGTTGGAGTAACTCAGCGGGACAGGCAGCACCTCTGGAGAGAAGGAATGGGTGACCTTTCGGGTTTTCAGACTGACTAGCTGTGTAGTTTAGAGATGTTTGGCATGAACCATCATGATGCTTGATTATTCTGTACCTCCTTCTGTACAAAATTCCACAGCACTCTTTTTTTTGTGCGGATCAGGTTTTTGAGTGGATATCCATCTTCAAGTAATATTGGTGAGGTAAATCCCACAGACCAAATGGATCGCCAGTGATTGCATTAATATTGATTTAATTCTTGAAAACTCCATACTATTAATTTCATATTGTAATTATATTGATTGATGTCTGGGATATTTCAGTCAAATGACCTGCTCACATTTAAAACTATCCATTAAGCTTCTTATCATTGCACTTAATCACCAAGGGAGCTGAAAGGGTTAAGTTACAAAAACATTTCTTTAAATTGGATTTATCGTTCTTTCAATTTAGAAGATGAGGGCACATTAAATCAAGGTCTTTAAACCAATAAAGAGTTTCAGTGTGGTAATTCCCTCTGGTGGGAAATCCAAAGGGAACGCAATCTATAAATTAAAGCAAGGCCATCGTAAGCGCAAAATCAGGAAGTATATTGGCACATGAAGGGTAAAGAAGGCAGAACGTTGCCTCAAATGCAAAGGTTTGTGAAGTTTTCGGGTAAATGAAATGTTGTTTTCAGTAAGGGCAGCACAGCGGCGTAGTTGGTAAAGCTGCTGCCTTAAGGGGGCACGAAGATTTTGTACATCCCAAAATCCTGGGGCAATGCGCGCGACCGTGCGTCACGGCCTATGTCACCACGCACCATGCTCGTGTAATGCGCACCATGCGCGCATCACGTGCACAGCATTACGCACGCGTCGTGTGTCGTGGCGCATAAATGATGCCACGTAAATTACGCACAAATGACGCCCAAGTGGGACAGGCCCTTTACAGTGCCAGAGAGCCGGGTTCGATCCTGACCTTGGGTGCCGTCTGAGTTTGCAAGTTCTCCCTGCCACTGCATGGGTTTCCTCCGGGTGCTCCAGTTTCCTCCCACTGGAGAGGATGTTTCAACTAGTAGGAGAGTCATAGCCTCAGAATTAAAGGATGTTCTTTTAGGAAGGAGATGAGGAGAAATTTCTTTCGGCAGAGGGTGGTGAATCTGTGGAATTCTTTGCCACAGACGGCCAAGTCAGTGGATATTTTGAAGGCAAAGATAGATAGATTCTTGATTTTTACCATGTGTCACTAAAAATGCTCCAACTGCAAGAGCTTCGACCGCCCAGAATACGGAAGATTCAATTGCCCCGACTGCCGGAGAAAAGGGGGAAAGAAGGTATTCGTTATTTGCCTTCCATCACAGTGCGGAACTTGAGTTCACTGAAACAATGCGATGGACGTGCTGCCTGCACTGGTGAGGACTCGGAAGGAGTGCCGTGAATGCAGTGATCTCATTGTTCTACGGGGGACATGGCTCCACGAGGACATCCCGGAGTCTAGTGTGAGTGTGGACGGCTTTCTGACTGTTCGGGCGGACAGGGATTGCAGAGAGAGCGACAGCGGTCGGTACAACTCTGGTCACATCACGGTGAAGGAGCGCGTGTGTGTGTGGCCCGAACATTGGACTGATGGCTGTGAGCCTCCGCTTATGCTGTGTGCCCTGGGGATTCTCACACGCGGTTGTAGTGGCTGTTTAAGTCTATGTTTAATCTTTATGTGGTTATGTATCTTGTTGCTTTTTTGTATGACTGTTGGCAAATCAAATTCCTTGTATGTTTACGTACTTGGCTAATAAATTAATTACTATTACAATTACAGGGGTTATGGGGAGAAGGCAGGAGAATGGGGTTAGGAGGGAGAGATAGATCAGCCATGATTGAATGGCGGAGTAGACATGATGGGCCGATGGACCTAATTCTACTCCTTATGATCCCATAGACACGCGGGTTTGTAGGTTCATTGGCCCTAAGGAAGTCCAGGAAGGGTGAAATTTGGATAAGAGAACGAGAGTGAACGGGTGATCGATTGGCGGCATGGGCTCGATGGGATGAAAGGCCTGTTTTTCAATGCTATATCTTTCAATCAATCAATCATTCAATCGGTCAATTAATCAATATAACCAAGGCTGAAATTAATAACTTAGATGCGTCACAGTGGCGCAGCGGTAGAGTTGTTGCCTTTCAGTGTTTGCAGCGCCGGAGACCCGGGTTCGATCCTGACTACTGGTGCTGTCTGTACAGAGTTTGTACGTTCTCCCCATGACCACGTGCGTTTTCTCTGAGATCTTCGGTTTCATCCCACACTCCAGAGATGTACAGGTTTGTAGGTAAATTGGCTTGGTAAATGTAAAAATTGACCCAAGTGTGTTAATATGCGGTGATCGCTGGTCAACGTGGACCAGGTGGGCCAAAGGGCCGAGGTATCTCTAAGCCAAAGGTTTCTCTAAAATAAAATAAAGATGGATACAATGCAATGAGTTTGGGATCATGAGAGAAAAATAAAACTGTCTTCTCAATTTTTTAAATTCTACTTCATCACAAAATGCTGGTGTAACTCAGCAGATCAAGCAGCATCTCTGGAGAAAAGGAATAGGTAACGTTTCGGGTCGAGACACTTCTTCAGACTGAGAGACCGGGTGGTGTCAGCAATGGCTGCCTCGCCAACAGTCTGTCTGTCCTTTGCTTGTTTATGTTTAAATAGTATGTGTTAAATGTATGTTTTTAGTGTTCATTAGCTTGTTTTATGTGGGGGTTGGGGGAAACTTTTTATAATCTCTTACCATGATGGAGATGCAATGTTTTTTTCCGTATTGTATCTCCTTCCGCACTGCGGCCTAACATCGAGGAGTTGGCGGCCTCTGCTGGAAACCGACTTTTGAGAGCTCCACCGTGGGTGCTGACGGGACTTTAACATCGCGGGGCCCACGATCTCTTTGCCAGGGATCGACCTAGAGAGAGAGAGCTAGATGGGGCTCTTAAAAATAGCGGAGTCAGGGGATATGGGGAGAAGGCAGGAACGGGGTACTGATTGGAGATGATTGGCCATGATCACATTGAATGGCGGTGCTGGCTCGAAGGGCCGAATAGCCTACTCCTGCACCTATTGACTATTGTCTATTGTCTATTGACCTTGGAGCTCTAACCGTGGATGCTTACGTACTTACATCATGGAGCCCCTGGTCTCTGGTCAGAGACTGACATCGGGAACTCCAAGCTGCGGGAGTTTCGACCGCCCCGACGCGGAGTTTCGATCGCCCCGATGCGTGAGCTTTGACCGTCGGCTGCGGGAGCTTTGATCGCCCCGACGGATGGTTCGATCGCCCCGACCGCGGGAGAAAAAAGAGGAAGAAGATTGGACTTTTTTGCCTTCCATCACAGTGAGGAATGTGGGGAATCTTCTGTGGTGGATGTTCACGTTGATTTTTTGTATTTGTGTGTCTTGTTGCATTTTTTTTCGTATGGCTGTATGGTAATTTGCATATCACTGTATGGTAATTTGCATATCACTGTATGGTAATTTGCGTATCACTGAACCGCAATGTAACAATAAAAGACCTTTGATACCTTTATCTATGGTGTAAGCCGGCATCCACAGTGCCTACCTATATATTTCGTCTGGTAAAAAATAAAGATTGGTCTAAGCTTGGAGAGCTGTTAAGAGTTAAGAAAAGGCACGACATGTCGCACAAAAACGGAGTCATTTTTCTGCAGATCATTGTCCTTGGAAACATCTGCTTTTTTTCATTTAATGCCTTCCTTGTCATATTGGTTTTTCATTGTAGAAATTAGCATTGATTTTTCAATCTCTTCTGTAAGAGTTGGATTTGATAGCTCATCTGAGAACCGCTAATGATCTCTTTTTACAAGAACGGAAAAGGCAGGAAGCACTCAGGAGGCCAAGCGGCATCAGTGGAGGGAGAAACGGAATCAACATCATATGTGAAGGATCTTTCATCAGAAGTGGAACAGGGAGGAAATAAAACATTTATGTTAAGTTTCAGGGGAAAGGGAGAGAGAGAGAACATTGACTGTAATTAGGATCAGACCAGAGTTTAAAAAAAAGTCATTTGAGACTGGATTGAACATTGAAATGATTTTAAACTCAAAGGAATAGAACAGTTTTTGCGAGTAAACTGCTCACAATTTACAGTATTGTGAACGGTTTGGGGTCCCCTGTCTGTGGACAGTTGTGCTGGCTAGAGAGGGTTAAGAGAATTTTTACAAGAATGGTCCTGGGGATGACTGGGTTAACGGGGTGGCAGATTGCAACCTTCACGTGGTCCGCCCTGTTTCAACTAATGCAATCAACTCGACGTGCACAAACGGAAGATCAAATAGAACAAGTTGTCCAACAACTTTAGGCTGTGCACGCCACACGAAAGAAGAAGACTGGGTTAATGTAGGTTGAGCGTTTGACGGCTCTGGGCTTTGACTCGCTGGAGTGTGGAGATGGGGGAGGAGAAAAATGCAGACCAATAGCCTGGCATTGTTGAATTCAATGTTAAGTCCCCAAGGCCCAGAGAGCTTCACTGTGGCCATGAGGTTGGGGGGGGGGGGCGGGAAGAGATATAGGGTACTGCCTTCAAGCTTACTTATGCATTCAATGGAGCAATGTAGACAGCTGAAGACAGAGAGGTCAAGGTGGGTAGACACAAAAAGCTGAAGTATCCTTCGCCCCCAGACAACAAGAAGCATGTTTTATTAATGACCGTTTCGTTGCTAGCGGAACACAATCAAGCTCTCACAAACGAAACAGGCGACATCTCTGGAGAGAAGGAACGGCCAACGTTTCGGGTCGAGACCCTTCTTCAGACTGATGTCTGGCTGATAACTGATGACTGAGGTCAAGGTGGGAATGGGCAGATGACTGGAAACTCGGGCTTGCCTTTGTGGACTGAAGAGAGGTATTCTCTGAAATGGTGACCCAGAACGCATCTCCCCAGGCTGTTTAGTTTAGTGATACAGCGCGGAAACAGGCCCTTCGGCCCACTGAGTCCATGCCGACCAGCGATCACCTGTACGCTAGCACTTTCCTATGCACTAGGTAAAATTTACAGAAGCCATTTAACCTATAAACCTGAAAACAGACACAAAAAGCCGGAGTAACTCAGCCGGGCTTGCAGCATCTCTGGAGAGAAGGAACGGGTGACATTTCGGGTCAAGACCGTTCTTCGGTCTCGACCCGAAACGCCACCCGTTCCTTCTCGCTAGAAATGCTGCCTTTCCCGCTGAGTTACACCGGCTTTTTGTGTCTATCTTCGGTTTAAACCAGCATCTGTCGTTCCTTACTACACATAACCTATAAACCTGTACATCTTTGGAGTGGGAGGAAACCAGAGCATCTGGATAAAACCCACGTGGACACAGGGAGAATGTGACCATCTCCTGCTCTAGCAGATATGTGCGATCCAACGGAAGAAGAAGGGCCTCGACCCGAAACGTCACTTATTTCCTTCGCTCCAAAGATGCTGCCTCACCCGCTGAGTTTCTCCAGCATTTTTGTCTACCTTTGCTTGCCAATTAATTTTGTTTTCTAACGAGTTGCTCTCGGATGACTTTTGCGTTAATGGCTCGTTCTTTGTGCAACATTTCTTTTAGAAATTTTACATGTAATTACGTAGAATTGATGCCTTATCTGTTTCGGTCTGTTGTCTGGGTCTATGTGCCTGTGTTGGTGCTGGAAGCAAGTGTACTCAGTGTATCTGTACCTCACCGTACTTAAGCTCATGGAAATAAACTCAACTTGCTGTTCCTCCAATTTGTGGTGGGACTCACTCTGGCCATGGAGGAGGCCCAGGACAGAAAGGTAGGATTCGGAATGGGAGGGGGAGTTGAAGTGCTGAGCCACCGGGAGATCAGGTTGGTGATTGCGATCTGAGCAGAGGTGTTGGCCGAAGCGATCGCCAAGCCTGTGCTTAGTCTCACCGATGTAGAGCAGTTGATACCTGGAACAGCGGATGCAATAGATGAGGTTGGAGGAGGTGCAGGTGAACCTCTGCCTCACCTGGAAAGACTGCTTGGGTCCTTGAATGGAGTCAAAGGGGAGGTAAAGTGACAAGTGTAGTATTTCCTGCAGTTGCAAGGGAAAGTACCGGGGGAAGGGGTGGTTTGGATGGGAAGGGACAAATTGACCAGGGAGTTTGTGTGTGGGGTGATCGCTGGTTGGTGCTGTTGACTAGACTTGACCTCCTGCTTTGCTCCAAAAATGCCCAACATAAGCTTGAGGAACCGCAGCTTATGTTCTGTCCAGCTAGAATACTGAATGGGACAATATTTGGTGACCCGACCATTGAGGGGATGGGAGATTAGAGGAGGGTTCTCTGATTTGTCAGAGATGGCTGGACCTCTCTGATCCAATTTATTTCTTCATTTCATTTTCTCTCCAATTGCAGGTTTTTTAAATAATTGTTACCTTGACAACCTTGGTCTTCACCTTTTCACAGATGACCGTCTTTTCTATTTGATCGCATTTATCACTAAAATACCAGAATACAAAGGGAAACATTTGTGCTCAAAGCACAAAACCTTTGTTAGATTATATTTAATCTCCATTCTTATACAGGATACTAGTGTCTATATGTCCAGACTGAAGAAGGGTCTCGACCCAAAACGTCACCCATTCCTTCTCTCCAGAGATGCTGCCTGTCCCACTGAGTTATTCCAGCTTTTTGCGTCTATCTTCAGTTTAAACCAGCATGTGCAGTTTCTTCTTACACAGGATATCAGTGTCACAGGCAAGGACAACATTTGTGGGTAGTCCCCAATTATCCTTGAGAAGGTGGCAGCAAACCATCTCATTGGACTACTCCTGTCCTACCATAGCAGCATTGATACAATTGAATGGCCTGCGAGGTCAATTCAAAGGACAATAAAGGGTCAACTTAGGTGGCACAGTGGGGCAGCGGTGCCAGAGACCCGGGTTCGATCCTGACTACGGATGCTATCTGTACGGAGTTTGCACGTTCTCCCTGTGACCACATGGGTTTCTCCAGGTGCTCTGACTTCCTCCCACACTCCAAAGACAAACAGGTTGATAAAAATGCTGGAGAGACTCGACAGGTGAGGCAGCATCTATAGAGCGAAGGAAATAGGCAATGTTTCTGGTCGAGACCCTTCTTCAGATTGATGTGAGGGTGGGGTGGGGGGGGCGGGTAGAAGAAAGGAAGAGGTGGAGACAGTGGGTTGTGGGAGAGCTGGGAAGGGGAGGTGAAGGCAAAGACTACCTAAAATTGGAGAAGTCAATGTTCATACTGCTGGGGTGTAAACTACCCAAGTGAAATATGAGGTGCTGTTCCTCCAATTTGTGGTGGGACTCACTCTGGCCATGGAGGAGGCCCAGGACAGAAAGGTCGGATTCGGAATGGGTGGGGGAGTTGAAATGCTGAGCCACTGGGAGATCAGGTTGGTGATTGCGATCTGAGCGGAGGTGTTGGTCGAAGCGATCACCAACCCTGTGCTTGGTCTCACCGATGTAGAGCAGTTGACACCTGGAACAGCGGATGCAATAGATGAGGTTGGAGGAGGTGCAGGTGAACCTCTGCCTCACCTGGAAAGACTGCTTGGGTCCTTGAATGGAGTCAAGGGGGGAGGTAAAGCGACAATGGTAGCATTTCCTTGAAAGGGAAAGTACTGGGGGAAGGGGTGGTTTGGGTGGGAAGGGACAAATTAACTAGGGAGTGTGTATTCACACTTCTGTACATTTTGCCCAATGGGAGAGGGGAGAAGAGGTAGTGGCCTGGGTGCAACTCATCCTTGATCATGCTGCTGGCCTTGCCGAGGCAATGTGAGGTATGCATTGAGTCAATGAAAGGGAGGTGAGTTTGTGTGAATGTCGGATTTCCTTCCTTGAATTACATGCTTCAATGAGGTGAAGGTTTATCACAACCTGATAGATTCACGGTCATCCTTAAGGTGAGAAGCTTTTTAAAACGTGATTCGAGGTTATAGAAACGTAGAAAAATAGGTGCAGGAGTAGGCCATTCGGCCCATCAAGCCAGCACTGCCATTCAATAAGGTCATGGCTGATCATCTAAAATGGGGTTAAGGGAAGAGGTTACGTCACGGCCCTTTGTGGACTCCATAAGAAGAAAATCATCTAAAATCAGTACCCCGTTCCTGCTTTTTCCCCCATGTCCCTCGATGTCTTTAACCCTAAGAGCTAAATCTAACTCTATCATGAAAACATCCAGTGAATTGGCCTCCACTGTCTTCTGTGGCAGAAAATTCCCCAAGCTTATTGAATTAACTGAATGGCTGCAGTGTTGAATCCATATCTCTGGTTGACTGTTATAAGTATTCTACTTAGCTTTAAGAAAAGCTACATTGGCCCTGAGATGAGTATGGTGCAGATTCACGAATATTAGCCAGGATCCAAGAATTAGACTGAAAAGAAATTACTTGAATCAATCTTTCATTCTCAGGGATGTAGAAGATTTAAGGTTGATCTGACTGACTTATGCATTGATAGGTTCAGGAAAAAACAATATTTTTCACTAGTGGGGATTTTGGAACAAAGGGAGTAACTGCTCTTTGATATTAATCAAAGTCAAGCAATTAGGTGACAAATCAGAAATAGTTGCTCATGCAAAGGATGTCGACTGCTGAATCACTTAATATTTTTAAATCTTAGATTATTATTTTTTTGTTATTCAAGATATACCTGCAAGGTTAAGAAGATAGATGGAGTTAAGATAGGAATCAAACATGATTTAATGGAAAGGTATAACAGGATCAAAAGGCTGGATATTTCTTCCTATTTGCCGTTTCATTGCTATGGAATTAAATAGTCAAATAGGAAAGATGGAGGCCATTTGGCCCATCAAAGGAACAATCTATTTAGTCCCACTTCCCCACTGTTTCTATACGTTCTTAAAATTTGTATTCTTCATCTATTTAGGTTACATAAGTCTGAGAAGGGTCCTGACACAAAATGTCACCTATCCTTGGTCACCAGAGATACTGCCTGAGAAGCTGAGTTACTACTGGACTTTGTGTCTCTTCCTTTGTCAACCAGCACCTGCAGTTCTTAGTTTTTTTCTTCTTCCTTTGAACTTCTCCCCTCTTACCTTAAAATTATGCCCTCAGGTATTTAATATTTCCCTCTTGGCAAAAAGTCTTCGACCATCCGACCCTATCCATTCCTCTCATAATTTTATATATTTCCATCATGTCACCCCTCAGCCTCTGATGTTCCGGAGAAAACTGAATACAAATGTATCCAACCTCTTGTTAAAGGTAATACTCGCCAGCATCCTTATGAAAACAGGGCAGTAAAATTATGAAAAAGGACCGCAGATGCTAGTTTATACCAAAGATAGACACAACATGCTCGAGTAAGAGTCTGAAGACGGGTCTCAACCTAAAACGTCACCTATTCCTTGTCTCCAGAGATGTCGTCTGACCTGCTGAGTTGCTCCAGCTTTTTGTGGCTATCTTCTGCTGGAGTGAGTCAACAGATCAGGCAGCATCTCTGGAGAACATGGATATGTGACGTTTCGAGTTAGGACCCTTCTTTAGACTGATTGTAGTCAGGCAGGAGAGGGGGGAGGGGCTGCTTGTGAGATAGAATGGGGCCGGCAATAGATGACCTCAGGCAAGGAAGTTCCTTGATAGGCCGATTGTTGGCTGGAGCCAGTAAGCGCAAGAGGGATACATCGTTGCGAATTGTGGAACTGGTCAAATGGACCTTTCATGGAGGAAGGGAGACAGGGTAGGGGAAGAGGGAGATGGAGGGGAGGTTCAAACCACTGGGTATTAAGCTATCCAAGCGGAATATGAGGTGCTGTTTCTCTAATTTGTGTTTGGCCTCATTCTGGCAATGGAGGAGGCCTAGGACAGAAAGATCAGTATGGGAATGGGAAGGGGACTTACATTGGTTAGCAACTGGGAGATCAAGTAGACCTTGGCACATTGAGTTTAAGTGTTCAACAAAATGGTTGACGAGTCTAAGCTTTTTCTTGCCAATGCACAGAAACATATCTTGGGAACACTAGATGCAGTGGATGAGGTTAGAGGAGATGCAAGTGAACCTCTGTATCACCTGGAAGGACTGTCGGGGTTCCTGGATGGAATCAAGGGAGGAGGTATAAGGACAGGTGTTACATCTCCTGCGGTTGCAGGGGATGGTACCTGGGGAGCGGGCAGTAAGAGTGGGAAAGGATGTGGGAACCAAGGAGTTCCAGAGGAAGCATTCTCTGCGGAAGGTGGAAAGAGGTGGAAATGGGAAGATGTGAATAGTGATGGGATCACGTTAGAGATGATGGAAATGTTGATGATGTGTTGAATTTGGAGGCTGGAGGGTGAAAGGTGAAGACCAGGGGAACAGTGTCCTTGTTGCATCTGGGGAGAGAGGGAGCAAGAGCAGAACTCCAGGTCACAGAAGAGATGTGGGGGATCGATTCATCAATGACAGCTGGGGGTGAAGGAGGAACCACGTTACCTCAAGAATGATGTATTTGTAAGGAAAGCCTAATGTTAGGAGCAGATGCAGCAGAGATGGACGAATTGAGAGTGGGAGATCACGTCTTTGCAAGAGGAAGGATAGGAGAATAACTGTGAGAGTTGGTAGGTTTGCAGTAGAAATTAGTGCTGGGCCATTTGGAAATGGAATGAGGAGAAATTTCTTCAGCAAGGCCACTTGAAGTTCTATGCACAAATGCATTCCCTTTAAAAAAGTGTCCAATATCCAGTGTGTTTTCTCTACTGATCTTTTTCTATCTCAATATATCTTTGGTTATTTTGTGTTTCGTATGTCATTTGCATTTGTGCAACGAGTCCAAGCCTTGTATGAATTGGTCGGAGCACATAACTTCATAGAGGTTCGAACAACCCACTGGGAGAGCAGATTATGCTATCGATGCACCTTGCCTTTGTTTGTAAATCTCTCAAATTTAATAAAAGTGACAAATCCATCAGTTACCAGACATTAGGAGAGAGGTATTTAATTTTAGTTAGTAATATTTTGAAGCCTTGGAGAAATTGTGTTTTATGAATCGAGTCACAATTGGAATATGTTGATGTCAAAATAAAATGGCCCACACTTGACATTTTAATTATTTCACTTGCCATCGTAATCTTTCGAGATATCCACCATGACTTTGAGGTATTATTTTTTTTTAAAAACCCATATCAGGTATCTGTGATCTTCAAATTAACAATGCCTTGCCTGACAGTTGACACTGCAGAGTCAGGGAATATTTTTGAATTAACCCGTTATCAGTGCTGGGATATCTGACTGCAAATCAGGCAGCAATCAATGCAGATACTAGTGTGATTGATTGATTGATTGAATGAATGAAATGTGTACTTTTGATTGAAAGGGTGGTACAGTGGCGCAGCGGTAGAGTTGCTGCCTTACAGCGCCAGAGACCTGGGTTAGATTCTGACTACGGGTGCTGTCTGTACGGAGTTCGTAGGTTCTCCCTGTGACCATGTGGGTTTTCTCTGGGTGCTCTGGTTTCCTCCCACACTCCAAAGATGTCCATCTTTGGAGTGTGGGAGGAAACCAGAGCACCCAGAGCACCCAGGTTTGTAGGTTAATTGGCTTTGGTAAAAATTGTAAATAATCCCTGGTGTGTAGGAGAGTGCTAATCGCTAGTCGGCGCGGGCTCGTTGGGCCGAAGGGCCTGTTTTCACGTTGTATCTCAAAACAAAACTAAAAATGTAGCATGGAAACAGGTCCTTCAGCCCACCAAGTCCATGCCGACCATCGGTCACCCATTGACACTAGTTCTATGTTATCACACTGTTTACATTCCATTCCCTACAGGTTAAGAGCAATTTACAGAGGCCAATTAACCTACAAACCCATACATGTTTGGGAAGTAGGAGGAAACCGGAGCACCCAGAGGAATCTCACACAGCCAAAGGGAGAACGTGCAAACTCCACATAGACAGTATCCAGGATGAGGATTGAACTTGCGTCTTTGGCACTGTAGGGCTGCAGCTCTCCCAGCTTCCTTGTCATTCTTCCTTGATCTGTAAAGTAGCCGTCGACAGAATCGACCATGGGTTTTAATCTTGTCCGAAGCATCTCATTCTAGGATAATGCACAACACTCACTCATCTATGAGTAGGAGGAAAAGGAGAAAGACAAAAAGAAGAGAGGAAAAAAGGAAACCAGGCGGCAATCATAAGACGCGCCATTACCTGCGATCAAGTTTGGATCAAATGTCGCGAACTGCTGGAAAAACCCAGCAAGTCAGGCAGCATCTGTGGAGGAAAATGGACAGAATATGTTTCGTTTTGGGCCCCTTCTTCAGTCTAGCTAAAATGTAACGTCTGTTGTGTGGGCCTGTGAAATAGCAAACCGTACACATGAAGAGTCAATGTAGGAGAAATTTAACAAAAATCCCTTGCTATAGATACTAATGCAATATAAATAAAGTACTTTACCTTTGGTGCATATATCACACATTAACCTCCTCTCAGTTCAGCCATTACTATTTAGGTGTTAAACAAACTCCGAGGCACTGGGAATGAGCAATGTCAGAGGAGATCTTGGCCAAGTCACAATCTTGTGTTTGAATTTATTGCCTAGAAATATATAAATACATAACAGTCAAGCTCTGAAGGTAGTGGCAATTACACATTAATCTCATGCAGGCAGTACTGAGGGAAATGCATTCACCCAGACCCTCGTGACACTTCTTGTCATAGAATCATGGAGTCATACAGAGTGGAAACAGGCCCTACGGCCCAACTTGCCCACGCCAACCAATGTACCCCATCTATTCTAGTCCCGCCTCTACTGTTTGGCCCATATCCCTATAACCCTATCCTATCCATGTACTTGTCCAATTGTTTTTTAAAATGTTGTGATAGCATCTGCCTCAACTATCTCCTTCAGCAGTTCGTTCCATGCACCCGCCACCCTTTGTGCAAAAACGTTGCACCTCTGAAGCCTGTGGAGGCCAAGTCAATGGATAATTTTAAAAGCGAGATAGATGGATTCTGGATTAATGCAGGTGTCAGGGGTTATGGGGAGAAGGCAGGAGAATGGGGTTAAGAGGGAGAGATAGATCAGCCATGATTGAATGGCGGAGTAGGTCTGATGGGCCGAGTGGCCTAATTCCACTCCTATCATTTATGAACTTATGAAATATGACTTGAGGTGTACTTAGGTGGCACCGGAGCATCTGATTTATGGCAATGTGCCATCCCAGATGATCTATTTGTTTTGCCACTTCTCTTCTATGGAAGTTCACTCTGGCCAACAGTGTCAGTGCTAATCTAATGCATTTGTAACCAGTTTATGCATCAGAGAAGACTGTCAAATTCCACCCAATATAATGCAAGTTGCAGCAGCACAATGCCGTGCAACCACAAGTCACATGTGCTCATCAGTGACGGGCATCTCCAGATGCAAATGGCGAGCACTGGTGGAATGGGAAATCATTCAATCCAGAGGATAGACACTAAAAGCTGGAGTAACTCAGTGGGTCGAACACCACTCGGGAGAAAAGGAATAGGCGACGTTTCGGGTCGAGACGCTTCTTCAGAATGACAGGGAAACGGGAGATATAGACGGTGATGTAGAGAGATATTAGAAAACCCGGATCCCATTCACTTCACCTCCCTCCAGAGACCCACAATTGCTCATCAATTTGCACACTTGGATCTTCTCCCTTGAATGCTTAGTCAATCTGAAAAATTGCAAAAAGATAGACTGAAGAACGAAAGTTCTCTTAACACACGAGACCTGACTTGATTCCTTTCTCTTGAGCACTCTTGCACAAAACAATATAAAAATCATTTTCCGTTCCAATTGCTACTGCACCCTAATCCAGCCTCCCCTCACTTGCATTCTTGCTTGGCTCTTTTCCAGACATGGCCTGTCCTCCCACCTGCTGCAATTATAGATTTTTTTGTTAAATGGCCTCATTAAAAATCAGATAGCTTGACTTGTGAGAACTATACTGGGGCTTCTGCATATTTTGATACTATTTTCGTTAATTACTGTGGGACATAGTAGCTGGAAGCAATGAATGGAATAGAACAGGGCACAACCGTGATGTAGGGTCTGGTTTCTCAATAGCTTAGAGGTATAGTGGGAATAAAAGTGGAATACAATGGAGCTGGGAACTGAGACAAAGTATTGTCTGAAGAAGGGTCCCAACCCGAAACGTCACCCATCCTTTTTCTTCAGAGATGCTGCCTGGCCCACGGAGTTACTCCAGCACGTTGCATCCATCGATATATTGTTCAGTTAATTAATCATAACATGGAATAACACTTTTTTTTTTCTCAATTTATTTTTGGGATCATATAGAAACATAGAAAATAGGTGCAGGAGTAGGCCATTCGGCCCTTCGAGCCTGCACCGCCATTCAATATGATCATAGCTGATCATCCAACTCAGTATCCTGTACCTGCCTTCTCTCCATACCCCCTGATCCCTTTAGCCACAAGGGCCACATCTAACTCCCTCTTAAATATAGCCAATTAAGTGGCCTCAACTACCTTCTGTGGCAGAGAATTCCACAGATTCACCACTCTCTGGGTGAAAAATGATTTTCTCATCTCGGTCCTAAAAGACTTCCCCCTTATCCTTAAATATAAGGCCAATAATTAATGTCCATCCCGACCTAATGCGAGAGGATCGTGGCTGCAGCCCTGTTTCAGACCTTTAGACTTCAGAGATACAGTGTGGAAACAGGCCCTTCGGCCCACCAGGTCTGTGCCGACCAGTGATCACCAAATACACTAGCGCTATCCTACACACTAGGGACAATTTACAATTTTACCGAAACGGATTAACCTACAAAACCTGTACGTTTTTGGAGCGTGGTGGGAAAGTGGAACACCTGGAAAAATCCCAGGCAGTCACAGGGATGACATACAAATTCCGCACAGTCAGCACTTGTAGTCAGGATCGAACCTGGGTCTCTGGCGCTGTTTGGCAGTAAGCCTACCGGTGCACCACCATGCCACCTCTAGAACTGTGCTACTGTGGCAAAATCCAAGCTGGGCATCAATGTGCAGGCTGCAGTGAGCCATTTAATGGCACTGTCGATGGCATGATTCATCACTTTAACGATGACTGGGAGAACGTTGACTAGGTGATAATCAAAGAGATCAAATTGCTCCTGTGGTTTTTTGTGAACAAGACATACCTGGGCAATTTTCAACATTGTCAGGTAGATGTCAGTGTTGTAACTGTACTGGAACAGCTTGGCTGGACGGGCAGCTCGTTCTGGAGCGATGGAATGTTCTTTGATCCAATAACCTCTGCCAGATCCATTGTTCTCAGCTTTCTCTTGCTACCACATGGAGTGGAAACAGTCTGGAAAAGGGTGTCGAGCTGAAACGTCACCCACTCCTTCTCTCCAGTGATACTGCCTGACCCACCCAGCACTTTGTCTCCATCTTCTCACACAGAGTGGAGTTGGTGGACTAATTGCCCACTATTATTTCCAATTAGATGTGATAGGACTGCGATTGGTTGTGAAATTGCTTGAGTCTGCCCATTGTAATCTATTGTTGTTGTCCATCACACGTCAATGGGGTGGAAGATTGCAACCTTCACGTGGACCGCCCTATTTCGACTAATGCAACCAACCTGGCGTGCACAATCAAATAAGATCAAATAGAACAAGTTTAGGATGCGCACACCATACGCAAGAAGAAGAAGATCACACGTCAACCACTGTGGCAGCTTCCCTGGACTGACGCCCTCCTCATTTCAGGTATGTTTAGATTTTGCTTTAGAGGTACAGCGCAGAAACAGGCCCTTTGGCCGACTGGTGAACACCCCATACACAAGCACCATTCTACAAACTCGGGACAATGTACAATTTTTACCAAAGCCAATTAACATAGGCTTTCCCCGGGCACTCTGGCTTCCTCCCACACTTCAAAGACGTACAGGTTTGTAGGTTAATTTGTCTTCTGTAAAATTTGTAAATTGTCCCCAGATAGTGTCAGTGTACGGGGATCACTGGTCGGCATGGATTCAGTGGGCCGGAGGGCCTATTTCCGCGCTGTATCACTAAAATAAACTTAATTAACCTACAAACATGTACGCCTTTGGAGTGTGGGAGGAAACCGGCGCTTCTGGAGAAAACCCACGCACGTCAAGGGGAGAACGTACAGACTCCATACAGCTGAAATCGGGATCGAACCCAGGTCTCTGCTGCAACTATACCGCTGCGCCACCATGCCACCCTATTGTTGTGATGGAGATTGTGAGGAATGATTCTCTGAGCATGGCACTGACAGGCTGCTGTTCGACAAATCTGTGAGACAGTCCTCCTCACGTATATTCCAGTCCCCAGGTGTCTATGCAGGGTTATTTATCGTCTGGATAGATACAAGGGAGATCAGGCACAATTGTAGAGAATCCCAATCTCCTCCACTTGAACAGAGATGTTTGGAGTCACAATGAGAGGTGAGAGCGCCACTTACCTTTCTGCAATGATGGTAAAGTCTTGCAGTATCTTTGGGAGAACAAATATTGTTATAGGGTACATGAGAATAGTTCACAAACTAGAAATCTAAAGATTTACACTCATAATCTAGAGACTAAATTTTGAGTCTCAGCAGACCTATTTCAAAAGTTAAATGAAATGTATTTAATTACTATTATCATTATTTAACTAGATGGGAATTTATTTCTGATTAGTTTAGTTTCATGATCCCAGTTTTTGCAACCTACACACTAGAGGCCATTTACAGAAGTCCACAGGTATGATTTTCTGCAAAATCATTTATAAATCATGGATAGTGGAAATCCAGGGATTTTGTGGTGTACGCTGCTGTCAATTAAAACTAGTTGCATTGATCCCTGACCCGCTGTCTTTACAATGGAGCTGTTCAATTATCCATTCAACAGCATTCACTGCTACCCCAAGAGATTCACTTCCGATGGAGGTTTCCTACGAGGTTCATTATCAAACATTGTCTGATATTAATGAACACCAACTCATCTGCTACATTATCATCGGCCTAGTCCATCATCAGACAATCTATTGTTATGTATCGCCTGACATTCAGAGCTCATGCTGACTTGGAGTCAATATTTCTTTATCACATAACATGCTTATTACTCGTTTACAGTGATGGATTCAAAGGGCTATGTTATTTCTTCATGACGACGTCAATCTAAAAAAACTCTGTATTTCCCTGGTTGTGTATTCAGGCCTTTCTTTGAAAAGAATGCACCCAAACAACAACCTGAAAACTACTTTCTGCTGATACAGCAGTAGGCAGAGAGGAATCTTAATCTGGAAACGCCTCAATCAATCTTTCCTCAGCATTCTGTGATATATGATCAACTTTTTCCCCCAGGAGTGTACAATGTCTCCAAATGCAGCTTCACCAGTGAGGTGGCCTACTGTTTTGGATACATTTTAGACTTAGAGTTTGGCCCACCACGTCCTCGCCAACCAGCGATCACCCCGTACACTAGTGCTATCCTACACACTAAGGACAACTTACAACTTTACCAAAGCCACTTAAGGGCCTGCCCCACCAGCATGCGACTCCATGCGATGAGCGCGACCTAATGTGGTCGCTTGAGCCGTCCGGCGTCGCGGGGCCGGTCCCACTTCGATTGCTGGAGCCGTGCGGAATTGTGCGGAGTTCGTCCTGACATCGCGCGGGGCTCCGAAAAACTGACCATGTTCAAAAATTCCGCGCGGCAACAGCTTGTCGGCTCGCTGTCGCCTCGACGCATTACACACCGCCTCGACATCGTGCCTCCGTGACCCTCTCTGTAGGTGCCTCCGTGACCCTCTTTGTGTGTGCCTCTGTGCCCCTCTCTGTCTGTGCCTCTGTGCCCCTCTCTGTGTGTCCCTCTCTGTCCTGGCGAACTTACCTTTAAGACTTCGCTCCAAGTTCGCCTCACTTTGCGCCGCATTGCGCCACTCACCTGACCTCCGCTCGGTTCTCGCTGCCGGTTTGGTCGCGCTTGCCGCATGCAGGCGCATGCTGGTGGGAACGGCCCTGTACAGGGATCACCCGACCTCCGTGCAGCCCCCACTTCTAGTTTGATCGTGCTCACCGCATGGAGTCGGATGCTGGTAGGACAGGCCCTTTAGCCTCCAAATCTGCATGTCTTTGGAGTGTGGGAGGAAACCAGAGAAAACCCACAAGATCACAGGGAGAACGTATAAACTTCATACAGACAGGACCCGTAGTTACGATCAATCCTGGGTCTCTGGCACTGTAAGGCAGCAACTCTACCGCTGTGCCACTGTGCCACACTAGTGGCAAAATACAGGGGCCAAGCAAACTACAAATCTATAGGTCTTTGGGATGTGGGATGAAACCAGAGCACCCTGTGGAAATCCATGCGGTCACAGGAAGAACGTGCAAACTCCAGACAGCATCCGAGGTCAGGATCAAACCCGGGTTCACTGGCGCTGTGAGGCAGCAACTCTACCAGCTGCATCACTGTGCCACCCTCAACCTTATTTTACAGCAGAATCCCCCTTTCCACTGCAAGGTGTCACTGTTCAATCACCTGTGAATGCAATCCTTCAATTTAAAACAAATAGTGTTTCAAGTTGCAGATATAACAGGCGCAATGTGGTGGAGTAACTCATCGGGTCAGGCAGCATTTCTGGAGAGAGGAACAAGAGACGTTTCGGGTCAAGACCCATCATCAGACTAAGAGTCACGGAGGGGGACCCTGGAGGTGTCTATATCTCTATCTACACCCCGCTGAGTTACTCCAGCATTTTGTGTCTATCAGCATAAACCAGCATCTGCAGTTCCTTATTACAGTGATATAACTGGCTTGCAGGTTAGAAACTGGGATGCACAAAAGAAGGACAATGTGCATCTTAAATACTGCAATTTTTTCAAATATATACACTCAGTGTGGTTGCCTCCCCAACCTGTTGGACAAATGCAGATATTTCCAAAGCTACAAAGCCCTGTCCTGCCCCGAAAATGAGCCTGCAATGAAAATCTTATTGAATTTCCCCACCAGAAACTCAAGACGCCTAGGCCTACGCGATATGTGGACTCCTATATATCGGCGAGACAAAGCGTAGGGTTGGCAATCATTTTGCTGTACATCTCTGCTCAGTCCGCCTTGGCCTATGTAATCTCCCGATTACCAAACACTTTAACTCCCCCTCCCATTCCCACACTGACCTTTCTGTCCTGGGCCTCCTCCTCTGTCAGAGTATGGCCCAATGCAAATTGGAGGAAAAGCACCTCATATTTCGCTTGGCGTCTTACAACCCAGCAGTACGCATATTGATTTATCTAACTTCAAGTAACCCTTGCATCCCCTCTCTCTCAATCCCTCCCCACACCCTAGTTCTCCTACAAGTTTCACTGTCCTTCTGATTAACTTTCCTGTTTGTATGCCTCGTTGTCACCGTCCCCTCAGCAAACGATGGACCATTCTACATTTCCTTGATCACCTTCTGCTTTGATCTGTCCTTTTCACACCTCTCCCTTCCATATCACGAGTCTCCCTTGCTCCTGACTCTCAGTCCGAAGGAGGTTCTCGACCTGAAGTGTCACCTATTCCTTCTCTCCAGAGATGCTGCTTGACTCGCTGAGTTACTCCGGCATTTTGTGTCTATCCTTGGTGTAAACCAGCATCTGAAGTTCCTTCTTAAACAGATATACGAGGCTCACAGGTTTAAAATCTGAGATAAGGTCATAAATAATAGGAGAATTAGGCCGTTCAGCCCATCAAGTCTACTCCTCCATTCAATGATGGCTCATCTATCTCTCCCTCCTAACCCCAGATGCACAAGGTTTCTGCCCGAAACGTTGCCTATTTCCTTCGCTCCATAGATGCTGCTGCACCAGCTGAGTTTCTCCAGCACTTTTGTCTAGGTATGTTACAAAACTTACCTTTAGCGGCGTTGCACTTCTGCCGCTCCCCGTGTGCGCGACTTTAGCGCCTTGCAGAGGGGGGCGGGCTTAAAGTGCCGATTTTCACCAGACCAGGATAATCGATGAATGTCGGGCGATTTAATTGCGGAAGAAAAATCGCTCCGACATTTCATCCATTAAGGTATTTTTAAATTACTCTAAATTATTTATTAACTAGAGTAATTTAAAAATCACCTTCAAAAGCCGTGACCGCAGACCACCGGAAGCATTTTCCGTAGGGGAGAAATAAAGGTAAATACTTAATTTTTTTATTAAAAGTTGGTTTTTTGGGAGGCATAAATACTATTTTATTGTTGCGAAATGGGTTCCCCAAAAAATGTATGAACCCCCAGTATTTTTCCCCCCGACTTCACCGCTAACCGCAACGTTCCAATCCACCGCATTCCGCTAAAACCCACTCGCTAGTTGATTTAAATGGCCATTTATTTACAGGCATAAAACACTAAATTCCTTCCATTTGGCCCAGAAATTCATGAAAATGAGATTTAAAAATTATGTTATATTGTGGATTATTGTGTGAATGTTATTTGGATACTTAGGCAATTAAAAAAAAGTTTATCTTTTCTTAAGAAATTGATAGATGTTTAGATCTACTCATTGAATTTTGTAATTAGCTACAATTAGATAACTAACTAATTATATACTTTAATTTCAGGTAATCCAAGTAAGATTGTTTAATATTTGTTTCAGAATGCTTCAATCTATAATGACTGAAAATTTCATTGAGTTCTCTTAATTTTTAATAAAGTTATGGGCTTTTAAATTTTCCAGATCACAGCTTTTGAGTTAAGTCAATTGAAAGGCAATGGGAAGCAAGATACTCATTTCCGAGCATGAAAATGGCCATAACTTTCTTAATACTGAAGATATGAAAGTAAATTAGGTGTCAAATTAAACTTCTTGTTATGCTTTATCTGATGGGATAAATTGCAGACTTGATTTTTAAAATCTCAAAATTTTGTAACATTGCTATTTTGTCTACCTGCACAAGAATGGAAATATGCATCTTTAATACTGCATTTTCCCCCCCATAGTAATAAATACACACTCAGTACGGTTGCCTCTCCAACCTGTTGGACAAATGCAGACATTCCCAATGCTATAAAAAGCCCTGCCCCCGAGAATGAGCCTTGAGTGAAAATCTAATTGAATTTCCCCACCTGGAAACTCAACACCTACTGGAGTGACCAGGGGGGGTGAGGGTGAGGGTGGTGGTGGTGGGGGGGAGGAGGGAGGGGCTTCGCTGAGCCATTCAACCAATGGCCATCACTGGAGGGCGGGACATGAGCCGCTGACTGACGGGGCAGCCGGCCAATGGGGGTGGAGGGGCGTGGCCGGGTTGGAATGTTGGTGGAGCCAAGGTTCGGAAATGGAATGTTTGGACACGGTTACACCTGAGTGCCGGCGACGCGGACACGTCCCGTTTAGCGAGTCCCCCCCGGCCCCTCGCCGCCTCACCCCGGCCCCACGGAACCACCGCTACCCGCAGCAGAGGCAGAGCCAGAGGACCGGCGCTGTGCGAGCCCCAGCCGGAGTCTGCAGCAGCAGCAGCAGCTAGCGACGGCAGCATTCCCTTCTTCCTTCCCTAATATAACAAGCACCCCCCCCCTCCCCTCTCCCCCACCCCGTCCTGCCCCCCACCACCTCCACCACCCCATCTCCTCCTCCACCGCCTCCAGGTCCTGCCCCAGCGGCCAGCAGCACCAGATGTCCCCGGCTGCCCCATGCCAGGCTGGGCACGTCTTCTGCCCTTGCTCGGGGATCATGATGCATCTTCTGCCACCACCAGCGCCGGCAAGCTGTGGTGGAAGCGCTGCTTGAGATCGCCGGGGCTGTCGGGCTCCCACCGCAGCCGGGTCGTGGTGCCGGCTTCTCCTGCTCCTGCTGCAACCTTCTTCTCAGCATCCCGAGGAGAGCGGATGGTCGCGGACACATGCAGGCCAGGAAGAAATACATTCTGACCGCGTTCTGCGCCTGCTGGCTCTTGCTTTTCTATTTCGGGGGAGCGCAGATCCGCCAGCTGAAGGTCCCGTCGCGGAGGCAGAGCGAGGAGCTGGCGGCGGCGAGGCGGTGGCCGGCGTGGGACGATGAGGCGACGCTCAAAAGTTTCGTGGAGAGGTCCGCGGGGGACGGGGGGGACGTCGAGTTGCGGGAGTCCCCCAAGACCAAGAGGGAGAACAGGGCGAGCGTCTACAAGGACAGCAGATGCCGGATGGAGACCTGTTTCGACCTGCCTCTGTGCGAGCAGCGAGGCTTCAGGGTCTACATTTATCCTCTATCCAAAACGGATAAAGTTTCTGAAAGTTACCAAAAAATCCTCTCCTCTATTCAAGGATCTCGATATTACACCCCGGACCCGCTCCAAGCATGCTTATTTATCATGGGCATAGACACTTTAGACCGGGATCAGCTTTCCTTGCAATACATTCACAACGTCGATGCCAAAATCCAGAATTTCCCTTTGTGGAATAACGGTAGGAACCATCTGATCTTCAACCTGTACTCGGGAACTTGGCCTGACTACACTGAGGATTTGGGTTTTGACATTGGCCAGGCCATGGTAGCCAAAGCCAGCTTCTACATGGAGAGGTACAGACCACACTTTGATGTCTCCATCCCCTTGTTTTCGAGAGAACACCCTCAGAAGGGTGGAGAGAAAGGCTGGCTCCTCTCCAACAAGGTCCCACCCAGGAGGAAGTACCTGTTGGTCTTCAAAGGGAAAAGGTACTTGACTGGAATTGGATCTGATACCAGAAATGCCTTACACCATATCCACAATGGCAAGGATATTATCTCGCTGACCACCTGCAAGCATGGAAAAGACTGGGTGAAGCACAAAGATGGTCGTTGTGACCGGGACAACCAAGAGTATGAGAAGTAAGTGGATGACTTCTACACTATCTGACTCGTTTCATTGGTACCGGCCTGTCTAATGTTATTTCCAGATAAACTTTTAGTGTTTATTCATTGTCACATTTTTGGAAAAAAGATATATACATCGTGCGTTATGAGATACCTTGTGCGTTGGCCATCAATTTTGCTGAAAACCCATAGAGAATTGGGGTAGATGTGTAAATGGTAACCATGGTTTGGAAGTTTGTGGAAAATAGTGCAAGGTTTTGTTGCAGTTGAACATTGTGTTTGCTTCTCCTTCTGTTCTTTCTCATGGTGGCGGAGATCAATGACGGGCATGTTAAACCAGAAATGTGTTGCTGACTTCTGATGCCTTGAGTAAGTTGGAGTTTCCATCAAATCTTGGGACCTGACAATGCAATTGTAACATAATAAATCATTGTGCCACAAAACATGGGCCACTAGGCCCAGAGAGACTGTGGCAACATGGACTAGTTCAGTTTGTTATCATGTGTGCTGAGGTACAGCGAAAAGCTTTCGTTTGCATTATATCCAGTCAGGAAAGACTACACATGGATACAATCACGCTGCCCACAATACACAGGGGACAACATACAATAATCCTATCAACCTACTTATTTCCCTATAATCTATTCTCCTACATGCCCATTAACACCGCCTGATTCCTCCACTGGTCACCTGTACTAGGGGTAACTTTTCACAATAGCCAATTAACCAAACCAAACTTGTGGGAGGAAACTGGAGCATCTGGTGGAAAACCAGGTTGTCACAGGGAGAACATGTGAACCATTCATAGGATCGCGGTTATATGACCCAGCTTGGGACTAGATTCAATGGACTGTTTATATACATAACGCTTTGGCTCTTGGAAATCCCCCTCCCTTCTCCCACCTTGTCGAGCAAATCTCCAATGATGGTGAAGCCAGTTGGAACTGCACAGCTGAGATTTCTGTACCCCTGCTTTATTCCACTTTGCATGCAGTTCAGTGAAACTCTCAAGTAACTCCCTCTTGACACATTAATGGCGAGGCACTTGATCCTGAAGTCAGAGACATACAGCATGGAGACGGGCCTGACAGACCAACTTGCCAACACCGACCAACATGCCCTGTCTACACTTGTCCTACCTGCCTGCGTTTGGCCCACATCCCTACAAATCTGGTCTCCCCATGTTCCTGTCCAAATGTTTCTCAAACGTTGCGAGAATACCTGCCTCAACTACCTCCTCCGGCAGCTCGATCCATACTCCCATGGACGTTTGTGTGGGAAAAGGGTGGTGTATTTAAAATATTTGGACAGAGCTGCAGGATTGTAATTAAGGAGAGCTTTAAATGCAGGGCTGGGAACCAGGATTGGAAACTGAACATTAAAGTCTCGTTTTGGTTTCATTTTTGGAAGAGGAAGGCTGCTGCAAATGTCGGATTTGAATCGGGAGAACATTGTGGGTTGGCCATCAATTTTGCTGAACACCCATAGAGAATTGGGGTAGATGTGTAAATGGAGGATGAGTGGGGAGATGGTGAGTCTGTGGAATTTTCTGTCTCAGAGGGCGGTGGAGGCAGGTTCTCTGGATACTTTCAAGAGAGAGCTAGATAGGGCTGTTAAAAATAGCCGAGTCATGGGATATGGGGAGAAAGCAGGAACGGGGTACTGATTGGGGATGATCAGCCATGATCCCATTGAATGGCGGTGCTGGCTCGAAGGGCCGAATGGCCTACTCCTGCGTCTATTGTCTGTTGTGGACAGTAATAGTAATGGGTGAATTTTGGTGGGTGTGATTGAATCACAAACCATTGACTTTCATAAGAGTCTTATTTTTTTATATGATGTTTGCAATTGGCCAGAACTATGGGGGAGGGTGTTGTCTTGTGGAAGAATAATCTCACTTCAGCGCTGTCGTCAAAAGCAACAGTTGACCTTGGAAGATGTCAGAGCCCCTTTAATTGGGGTCTGTTCCTACAGAAAGGAGTCGATTTTACTCATCAAAATGGCCGTATTTTTGAACCTTGCATTGCATGCTACTGTCAGTTCACGTGCTATTTCATGGTCAGGTGCGGGAGTTAATAGACTGTTTTGTTTAGTAAGGTTCTGAAGTTAATAAATTGTTAGGAGTCATGGACTTGTATTTTTTTTAAACGGTTTATTGATATTTTCTCTCAAAAGGCGAGCAATATTACCATTTAATAAATTAACTTACTGCTTAGGTTAATGTTACGTATTAAGGATGCATTTGTGTCTGTGATTATAAAATAATGAGAGGAATTATAAAATCATGAGAGGACGAGGTGGGGTAGGCGCACAGAGTCTCTTGTCCAGAGTAGATGAATCGAGGACCAGAGGACATAAGTTGAAGGGGCAAATATTTAATAGGAATCTGAGGGAAAACTTTTTCACTCAAAGGGTGGTGGGTGTGTGGAACCTGCTGCCAGATTAGGTAGTCGAGGCAGGGACTATCCCAATGTTTAAGAAACAGACTGGGTACATGGATAGGGGAGGTTTGGAGAGATATGGGGCAAACGCAGGCAGGTGGGACTAGTGTAGATGGGACACGTTGGCTGGTGTGGGCAAGTTGGGCCGAAGGGTCTGTTTCCACGCTGTATAACGCTGACACTATGACACCACACGCATTATATCCATGATTATAGAGCATCACCCATTCCTATGGGCACTCCATGCTGCATAGCATTGAAATTATATGACAGGTATCTGGAATGATTGATATGTAGTGGACGTGATCTACTCCACCTAAACTGTTGCACTTTAAAGCAATTATTAGTCACATATATTTGACCTGCATTTGCATTGTCATGAGCATATCCATTGCATCTTCAAGATAATAACTGAAATCAAAATGCTGCAGCTGTTAATTGGCCTTGGGTGTAGCTGAACTCACTGCTTATTGTTTTGTAGCATGAGGTCCTTTAATCGTGTAACTCTTACCTTTCATTTCTATCCAATTTGCTTTCCTCTCTCCTCCTGTGGTAGCTCATGATGGGTTTTGGTTGGAGGTGGTTCTCAGCCATCTGGTGTCTAACCAGAGGGGTTATGTTGTGGGCACAAGCACAGGTGGCGAGTAGTTGTTTTATGTCGGACGCTACAGATCGGCTTAAAATCTAAACGAGCGCCCTCGGCCGACTTGATTCCATTCTCCAGAATCTAAATCCCTGTCTGAATACATGGAGAAACTTCAGAGTATTTACCAGCACTGAGGCTGGATTCAGCCAGTTCTTCACGACTCATTCTGGAATGAATCACACACTCCATCCAAATGATGCACCAGATTGGCACTGGGGCTAAAGAAATTAAATTGTTAAGTCTGGTTGGACAAACTAAAATTGAATGCTCTTGAATATGCCCGAATAAGGGATGATTCATTGAGGTGTCTAACAATGGTCAAAGGATATCGTGGATTAAACAGCAAGTATTTTATCAGTTTGGTTTGGAGATACAGCGTGGAAGTAGGTGCTTTGGCCCACAGAGTCCACGCCCCCCCAGCGATCCCCACACGCTAACACTATCCTACACACAGTAGGGACAATTTATAATTTACCAAAGCCAATTAACCTATAAACTTGTACATCTTTGGAGCGAGAGAGGAAACCGGAGCACCCGGAGAAAACCCATACAGATCACTGGGAGAACGTACAAATATCCGTGCAGACAGGTCAGGATCGAACTGCTGTCTCGCCTCTGATGGGAACAAACCCTTAAAGTAGAGCTAAGTAGTTGTCATGAAGCACTCTTGGTACCAAGAGTAGTCAAAGTCTACAACACCCTTGGGGGCGATGCTGGTAAGACTGCTGCCTCACAACGCCAGGTTCAATCCCAACCTGGGGGGCTGTCTGTGTGGAATTTGTACGTGACTGCGTGGATTTGGTTTCCTGCCATATCCCAAGGATGTGTGGGTTTATGGGTTCATTGTCCCCAGATAAAATTACCCCTGGTGTGCGGGAAGTGGATGAGAAAGTGGGATGATGTACCTTTTCCCTTTGAAGACCAAGTGCGAAAGGGTGATCGATGATCAGCGTGGACTCAGTGGGCCGAAGGGCCTGCTGTATCTCTAAACTAAACTCTAAACAACCCTTTTTAAATGCTATGGAATTTGAGAGTGCATTAAATTAAAAAAAGTAAAAGTTGATAGATTTGCATTAAATAGATTTGCTGCAATAATGATCAAGTGTAGTAAGAGGTATAAATCAGCCATGATCTAGCTGACTGGTGCAATGGCTTCAAGAGGCTTTATAAGGCATTTGTATATGCATTAGTTCTACAGTGGGTGGCATATTTTACCCTTTAAAGTCCAGTGCTGAAAGTAGGCATAATTGAGCATAATTGTCCTTCATGGTATGTTAATATAAATCTTCCAAGAGCTCATGTGATGTCACTGGTCAGGAACTACTGAGTTCCCATTGAGACAGTGGCATGTTCTGTTGCAGCATGCGACAGCTGGTTAAACAATTACACAACTGCCTTTGTTCTGTGATGCTGCAAACATGCCTCTAACTTTTTCCTGCTATTTTAAAGAGTTTCAGAACCAAACCAGTTGGCCCACGATTTGCATGGCAACCATAATTATCCATCATTAGTTAATTACTGAGACATTTGTGTGTCATTACCCAATCATGTTTTATTTGTTTGTATGCTCTGAACTACAAAGACTATTATAGATGCAAATTGCCGGAGTAACTAAGCGGGACAGGCAGCATCTCTGGAGAGAAGGAATGGATGATGTTTCGGGTTGAGACCACCTTCAGACCTGAAACGTCACCCATGCCTTCTCTCCAGAGATGCTGCCTGTCCTGCTGAGTTAATTCAGCATTTTGTGTGTATCTTTGGTTTAAATCAGCATCTGCAGTTCCTTCCTATACCTAGTGAAATAATAACATTAGCAGTCTACTATTTTATTTTTAACGTGTACGTATGCAAGCACGTGTGTGTGTATACACACACTGAACTTTTTTTCTCATTTATTATATTGTTTACAGTGTACTATGTTTACATTCTTTGCTGCTGCAAGTAATAATTTTATTGTTCTATCTGGAACATATGACAGTAAAACACGCTTGACTTTTGCTACTATAGAAACTCTGTGACGTTATTGAAATTAAGTTTTAATTTCTATTTTATGCATGTAGTTGATATTGGTAAAGTGTGTATCGATACGACACAATACAACTACATAATGTTCAATACACATGGGGGGGGGGGGGGGGGGGAAAGGGTAACTCGAGAGAGTGTGGAACCTCTCCGGAATCAGTCGTCACCTCTGTGTGAAACCACAGGAGATGGGTAAGGTCCTAAATGAGTATTTCTCCTCTTTATTTACCGAGGAGAAAGACAGTAGGTGGGAGGAAATTGGAGTAGTCATTGGAAGTATCTTGAGGGCAGTCAGGGTTACTGTCGAAGAAGTACTGAAGGTACTGTTGTGTTACTCTTTGTCATCTACATCAATGATTTGGATGAGAACATACAGGGCAAGATGAGCAAGTTTGCTGATACAAAATTTAATGGTTTTGCAGATAGTGAAGATGGTTGTGAACGATTGCAGTGGGATCTGGATCAATTGGCCTGGTGGGCAGACGAATGGTTGATGGAAGTTAATACAGAGCTGTGGGAGGTGTTGCATTTTTGGATGTACAACTGGGTAGCGTTGAGCAGCGGGATCTAGCAGTACAGGTGCATGGTTCCTTGAAGGTCGAGCCGCAGATGCATAAGGTGGTCAAAAAAGCTTTTGGCATTTTGGTCTTCATCAGTCAGAGTATTTAATATAAATAATCATAAACTTTGTTTCGGACTCGAGGTCCAGACGAGGGACAACATTATAATAAAAATGCATCGCATATTAAAAACATCATAAATTACATATAAAATCTTAGAATCTTAAAATTTAGAAAAGCATCATAAATTATATATTTAAAAAAACACAATACATGAATTAAAATCCAGAATAAAAGAATGATCAATGTCCTACAACGAGACAACGATGCCAGTGTCTCCACAACTGGGATTTGTAGCGTGTAGTGCTGAACCTTATGTTTGACAAGGCTACAATAATTACATTTTTAGAGTCATTTATCCTGCAAATGAATTTATACATATGATTTCTTAGGATAGCTTCTAAAGTACTGACTCCTGCAGCCACAAACGTGTTACTAGCACTACACCATCTAGGTTTCCTTAGCAGTGTATATAGAAGTAGGGAGGTCATGTTGCAGTTGTATAAGATGTTGGTGAGACCGCATTTAGAATATTGTGTTCAGTTCTGGGCACCATGTTAGAGGAAAGATAATGTCAAGCTTGAAAGGGTTCAGAAAAGATTTACGAGGATGTTGCCAGGACTAGAGGATGTGAGCTATAGGGAGAGGTTGAGTAGGCTGGGACTCTATTCCATGGAGTGCAGGAGGACGAGGGGTGATCTTATGAAGGTGTACAAAATCATGAGAGGTTTACTGTCCAGGTGCACTCTCAGGTATTTATACTCCTTGGTAAACTGCACATCCACACCATTGATGGAGACCGAGGACAGGGATGTTCCTCTCCTCCTAAAGTCCACCACCAACTCCTTAGTCTTGTCGGTGTTAAGCTGTAGGTGATTTATCCAACACCACTCAACAAAGTCGTTGACTCCACCTCTGCATTCAGCTTCCCTCCCCTCATTGATGCAGCCCACAAGTACAGAGCCGTCTGACAACATCAGCAGGTGGCTGGAGACTGAGTTATATCTGAGGTGTAGATGGTGAACACGAAGGGAGAGAGGACCGTCACTGTGGGGCCCCTGTGTTGCTCACCGCCATGTCTGAGACAGCTCTGTAGTCTGACACATTGTGGTCATCCAGTCAGGTAGTTGGTGATCCAGGACACCAATGGACCATCCACCTGCATCTTCGTCAGTCTGCTCCATAGCAGTGCGGGCCGGATGGTGTTTAAAGCACCGGAGAAGTCAAAAAACATGACTCTCGCAATGCTTCCCGGCTTATCCAGTTGAGCATGGGAACGATGGAGCAGGTGGATGATGGCATCCTCAACCCCACCATCTTAGCTTGGTAAACAAACTAGAGCGGATCCAGGTAGGGCTTAACTAGGGGTTGCAGGCTCCAGGGACTTCATGATGTGTGAAGTCAACGCCACCAATCTGTAGTCATTGGCGGAGCTGGGGCGCGTCCTCTTTGGTACAGGAACCAGGCAGGATGTCCTCCACATCACAGGAACCCTCCCCAGGCTCAGGTTGAAGATATGCTGGGGTACTCCGCACAACTGGCCGGCACACGCCTTGAGTACCCTCGGGCTGATACCATCGGGACCTGTAGCTTTGCCTGGGCCGAGACTGCTCAGCTCCTTCCTCACCTGCTCAGACTAGATGGTCAGGTGCAGCAATGCAAGGGCTGAGGAAGTGGACCAGCGGGATTGAGGTGGAGAGTCTATCGGGGAGCAGGAGGGAGGGTGGGCAGAGGCCCCACCATCAAATCTATTAAAAGAACAGGTTTAGCTCATTGGCCCAGTCCTGATTGCTTTCCCTTTCCCAAGCCACTGGTCTTCCTGTAGCCTGTGATGCTGTTCATCCCGCTGCGCACATCCCTCATGTTGTTCCGCTGAAGTTTCCGCTCCAGCTTCCACCTGTCAAAATGTGGTTTTAAGTGAAATTTATCTTCAACTATGTGTTAGTAAAAGTGATAAGACAATGAGATAAGATTATAACATGATCAATAGGATGCTTTCTCTCTGGTGATGTAGAACACAAAAGATGCAGGTTATAATGAACTTGTTCCAGCTTGCTCAAAAGGACACAAGGTGCTGAAATAACACACTGGGTCAGGCAGCATCCTTGGAGAATATGGATAGGTGATGTATTGGGTCGAGACCCTTCTTCAGACTGATTGTAAGGGGGGTGGGGGTGAAGAGAATAAAGCTGGAAAATAACCCCTTACAATCAAGTCTTGATCCGAAACGTTGCATATCCATGTTCTCAAGGGATGCTGCCTGACCTGCTGGGTTACTCCAGCACTTTGTGTCCTTTTGTGTATTAACAAGCATCTGCAGTTTTTTTAAATTCTGCATTCCTATTTAATTTATATAATCTAATCTGCAGAAATCATTTTCTCTCCCGATGCTTGAAACAGAGTGGGGTGGGGGGGGGGGGGGGGGAGAAGAGAGAAGAGAGTAGGTGGTGAGGGTTTGATTTGGTACTGATGATATATTGGAGAGGATGTGCAGTTTGGGTCTGCCTAGGTTCAGCTATGGGGTGTAGGGGAAGGAAAGGAATAGCTAAGTATTTCATTATCGCCCGGTCAGTGTCTGCAGAGGTAGGGCCTCATAGTGTTGGGATTATCTAATGAAGGATAACCAGAAGCACTGGATAGGCCTACTCCTGCACCTATTGTCTATTGATAGGGGGATTATGTCATTGCTCGTGGCCCTGACACATGACGTGAGATCACCCCAATTTATTTTTGGGCTGCACAGTGGGGCAGCGTTATAGTTGCTGCCTCACAGCGCCAGAGACCTGGCTCCGATCCTGACTACGGGTGCTGTGTTTACGGAGTTTGCACATCCTCCCTGTGACGGCGTGGGTTCTCTCCAGCTGCTCTGGTTTCCTCCCACTTTCCCAAGGAGAGCGGGTTTGTAGATTAACCAGCTTCTGTAAATTGTCCCTAAAGTATCGGATAGAACTAGTGAACTGTTGGTCGACGGGGAGTCGGTGGGCCGAAGGGCCTGTTTCCACATTGTGTCTCTAAACTAAATTAGACCTGAAATAGTAATTAAAGCTAAAAAATGCAATGACTTGTAAAAGGACATGCCTCCCGACAAAGTTATTTTTTTTGCTGCAAGTTATGCATTGGTAGGGAATTCTGACTTATCGCCAAGTGTGAAGCGATGCCCAGTAAGGGATGCACCATTTAATTTAATGTATCTTGCTGGCAGCTCAGGCCGCGGGCTACACAAACAATGTGACTTTAGCTAACAGGGTGCCAGCAATTTCAATGGCAATTTTGCAGTTTGTTTTGAAGCAAGGGGAGGCTACAAACTAACAAATTAATGGGCCTGTCCCACTTTTTTAATTTTTTTTGCGGCAACTAGGCTGTCACCTACGCATGGTCGCTGGGGTGTCGCCTGTACGGTTGTGAGTAGTGTCCTCAATCGCCCAAAGAGACGTAGCATTTTTCTGGTTGCCGCTGGATTTTTAACATGTTGAAAAATTTTCGGACACAGTCGGCGACAGTGGGTTTGACGCCATTGAGCGTAGCTTGACTTCTGACGTAGGTGCTGTCGTAGTTGTCGCCAGGTTAACGTAGGTTGTCGCCGGTGCTGACTTCGGTTTTTTTTTGTTAAAATATGAAATAGAATCGTTACTTTATGTCGAAGGAGGGGTCCAGTTGCTGGTTTTTCGGCGACCTGCTACGACTATGACAGTTGCCAGCAATCACCTAAAAATAGCCCACGTGGCACAGGCCCATAAGTCAGTGTTCCTCCTCGGCAAAAGCTGCCACGATGCACATGAGGGGTGAATTTGAGATTACAAGAAGGCACAGAATGTAGTGAAGTGTCGGAAGGTACCGCAGATGCTGGTTTACACCGAAGATAGACACGAAATGCTGGAGTAACCCAGCGGGACAGGCAGCATCTCTGGAGAGAAGGAATGGGCGACGATTCGAGTCAAGACTGTCTAAAGAAGGGTCTTGGCCCGAAACATCACCCATTCCTTCTCCCCAGAGATTCTGCCTATTCTGTTGAGTTACTCCAGCGTTTTGAAATCTTGTGAGGTGTCTATGTAGCTGATGCCAGATACAATGCAGTCACTTCCTGGAGTGATGTTAAAAAAAGCTTCCATTTCACTCCCATACATATCCGAAGTATTTTTTCAATGCAGTATCATTGAAACAAGAAACAACACTGAATGATGCAACATCAACATTTCTTTGTGACATGCCTCAAAATAGACACTGTTTTACTGCAAATTGTAGCCAATGAGATTTTCTCCCCCCCCCCCTCTTCATATTCAGCCTTGAAGAGGAGAATTGGTTAATCTTGTTATTGAACCCCTTTAGCTGGCCTCTAAAAGTGAGATCAAAGGTCCATTGAAATGTCAAATGTTTTATTCTCAGCGAGACTGAGTGGTCGCGTTATTGATTCTTGGTCAGAAGGTCACGGGTTCAAGCCCCGTTCCAGGATCTGAGCATATAATCTGCAGTGACATTGTGCCGAGGAGCGGAGGGATTATTGCTCTATTGTAGCAATTATTGGCCGTCTTCTGGCAATTCAGGTGGATGAAAAGGATCTCTTGGTCTCATGCAAAGATGTACGTGGAATGTGCAGCGTTGAAGCGGCCCATTGAACTCCACCAGCCTCTCCATGTTTTCATATTCCCTCTTCTCTCGTCCACTCGTCCAAAAGAATCTCTGCTATGGACTACTTCGACTCCCTGCGGTTTCCATTTTCTTGTTCTGAGCACTCCCTGTACAAAGAAGCTTATTGTCCCCTCGTACGGTTTGCTAATAGCTGCCTTAAAGTTCTGGCTACTTTGCCACAAGTGGGTATTGAAACGGAGAACCCTTTCAGCATCTCACTCGATGGTGACGAATTTCAGGGGACGTGGTGTGATTATGTGCACTATTTGAAGGAAAGTTAGGATGAAGATAGCTTATCGGAGGTCAAATTAAGTATTGAGGTTGGCACTCCTTCGCATTGAATGTTGTTGGCCAATAGAAGTTACTGACAAGCAGTGGGAATAGATGCATTAATTCAGTCATGCAAATTCATTTTAGCAGATAAACCGCAGACAAAATGGATAAATAGTTTTATAAATCAGTGTACAAAATCATGAGGGGAATAGGTAACCACAGGTTGCCAAGCCCCAGGTTATATCTGAACAGCAGTTGGCAATTACTTTACTAAATAATTCTCATGTTTTTAGAAACATAGAACATAGGTGCAGGAGTAGGCCATTTGGCCCTTCGAGCCTGCACCGCCATTCAATATGATCATGGCTGATCATCCAACTCAGTATCCTGTACCTGCCTTCTCTCCATACCCCCTGATCCTCTTAGCCACAAGGGCCACATCTAACTCTCTCTTAAATATAGGCAATGAACTGGCCTCAACTACCTTCTGTGGCAGAGAATTCCAGAGATTCACCACTCTCTGTGTGAAAAATGTTTTTCTCATCTCCATCCTAAAAGACTTCCCCCTTATCCTTAAACTGTGACCTCTTGTTCTGGACTTCCCCAACATCGGGAACAATCTTCTTGCATCTAGCGCAGTCTTTTACCCAGAGTAGGAAAATCAAGAACCAGGGGACATAGGTTTAAGGTGGGAGGGGAAAGATTTAATAGGAATCTTGGGGGCAACACAAGGGGTGTTTTTCACACAAAGGGTGGTGGGTGTATGGACCGAGCTGCCGGAGGAGGTAGCTGAGGCGGGGGCCATTACAACATTTAGGAACATTTTGGCAGGTACACGGATGGAGGAGGTTTAAATGGGTCATACACAGGTGGGTGGGACTAGTGTAGAGAGAGCATGTTGGTCGGTGTGGGCAGGCTGGATCAAAGGGCCTGGTTGCATGCTGTAATACTGTATATTTTATTCAATAACAAAGTAAAACTATTGCAAAGATCAACTGACTCTTGCAATCCCTGTTGAAAGGGTATCTTATTATTTTAGTAACAAGCTTGCAGAGACTGGTTGCCACCTATACATTGTACAGATTAATATTCATCCATTAACTATGGTGTCTGTTGCCTAATTTAATTTAGTCGTCATTTTTACGGTGAGCACATTTATTCTGTTTAGTTTATTGTCACATGTACCGAGGTACAGTGAAAAGCTTTTGTTGCGTGCTAACCAGTCAGCGGAAAGACAATCCGTGATTACAATCAAGCCGTTTACAGTGTGCAGATACATGATAAGGGGACAACGTTTACTGCAAGGTAAAGCCAGCAAAGAATAGTCAGAGGTCACCAAAGAGGTAGATAGTAGTTCAGGATTGCTCTCTGGTTGTGGTAGGGCGGTTCAGTTGCCTGATAACAGCTGGGAAGAAACTGTCCCTGAATCTGGTGGTGTCCATTTTCACACTTCTATATCTATTGCCCGAGGGGAGAAGAGGGAGTGGCCAGGGTGCGACTCATCCTTGATTATGCTTGATTATTGGATTCCCATGATAAATGCAGGCAGTATTGGATAGCATTGGGATGGAAGCAACCCGTGTTTTTTAAATTGTACTCCGTCTTGTGAAGAACGTGTTCAATGAGAAGAAAACCCTTTGGTCAAAGGGGGTCAAGTGTCCTCTAATGTGAACTCCTGGGATCATAATTTCAGAGTTAGCTATTGAGAAGTAAGATTGATTAGAAATTGTCATCATTCAGAGCGCTGAGAATCATTAGTATCCTCCATTCTAAATGGCTTTGGATACTCAGTCAATTAATGCATTGAAGACTGAAATCAATAGATTTCAATGGGTACTTGGGTAGTTGAGGGATTGATACTGATAGTGGAGGTGATGTTGAAGTTTACTGATCCTATTGAGTAGCAGTTCAGGCCCAATATATTACTGCCTTCCCTTTGCATTAAGTGTGTTCATTTTTGTTAACATTAGCACTGACTAGTCACCTGCATGCTCTGCTTCAAGATTTTAGATTTCTTGCGATTCATTTCATTCTGATGTTAAAATCAGAATCCCACAGGTTAGCACGTATCCATCTGGCAGTCCCTCTCTCCTTCCAAACCAGCAGTATGACATGACTCTTATCAAGATTAGGGTTCATCATAATTTTAGTTTCGATATGGCGCTGAAACAGGCCCTTCGGCCCAGCGTGTCCATGCCGACCAGCAATCCCCGTATGCTAACACTGTCCGACATACACCAGGGCCAATTTATAATTTACCAAGCCAATTGCCCTATAAACCTGTGCATCTGTGGCGTGTGGGAGAAAATCGGAGGTCCGAGAGAAAACCTACACAGGTCGCATTGAGAACGTACAAACTCTGTACAGGCACGACCTGTAGTCGAGATTGAGCCCGCGTGTTCGGCGCTGAAGGCAGCAACTCTACCGCTGCACCATCGTGCTGCCCAATTTGGAAAGTTTAGTAAGTGAGCCCCCATTGAGATTAGACGTCCGAATATATGAACAGTCACAAGGGTCAAATTTCCAAGTGTTTATGTGCGGCGAATCTTTGAAAAATTGTGGAAACATTTTCGTTGCCTGTTGTTTATTAATGCCTTAAACATTCTCAATTTCTCAGGAAATGTTACCCAAGGGAAATATTTAGATGTGGGGACAGGAGAAAATCGTTGCCTTGCTCTGATCCAGTTAATGATTCTTTGCAAATGATGGATCAGATCTTCTAACATTCATCACTGCTTAACAACAAAATTGGTCCATTTGTTTTTCCCTTGTTTATTTCTGGTGCTCGGCTTTTAGGACTTCTCTCTTTCTGCACTGGGGCTTTTTGTCTCTGAAATTGCAGCATGAATTAATTTCCATTGATATAATCTTCACTGTGTGTTCTTTAAGGGAACAAGTTATGGATTCATTGTAGAAGTGAAGAAATTCTTATCGGGGATTGAGGTCCTTGATCACCTTCCTCTGTATTGATCTGTACCATCTACTTATTCCCTTCGATGTGATCATGGCTGATCATCCTCAATCAGTACCCCGTTCCTGCCTTCTCCCCATATCCCCTGACTCTGCTATTTTTAAGAGCCTTATCTAGTTCTCTCTTGAAAGCATGCAGAGAACCTGCCTCCACTGCCCTCTGAGGCAGAGAATTCCACAGACTCGCCACTCTGTGAGAAAAAGTGTTTCCTCGTCTCTGCTCTAAATGGCTTGCTCCTTATTCTTAAACTGTGGGCCCTGGTTCTGGACTCCCCCCAACATCGGGAACATTTTTCCTGACTCTAGTGTGTCCAAGCCCTTAACAATCTTACATTTCAATGAGATTCCCTCTCATCCTTCTAAACTCCAGAGTGTACAAGCTCAGCTGCCCAATTCTCTCAGCATATGACAGTCCCACCATCCCGGGAATTGACCTTGTGAACCTACGCTGCACTCCCTCAATAGCAAGAACGTTCTTTCTCAAATTAGGGGACCAAAACTGCACACAGTACTCCAGGTGTGGCCTCACTAGGGCTCTGTACAACTGCAGAAGGACCTCTTTGCTCCTTCTGCAGTAACACTGCAATAACCCTGTCTTCCTCTATCCGTAATGCCTCTTCCTGTCAATGTACCTCCCATCTCACTCCTGAAAATGAAGATCAGATTTTCATCTGTGTCAGCATGCCAAAGGTTGCACGCACTGTCAGCTATATAAAGATGCAGTGTGCATTGAAACCATGGTAGCATACTAGGGAACCACCACTTTATGGGTGGTACTGTCTATCAAATGAGGCAGAAAATAAAAGTAAAATGGAGTTTGCTCTGAATCGTGGCCTCGGAGATATTTTGATATTTATGAATTTCGCACCAAGCTACTGGTTTAGTTGACTTTCGAGATACAGCAGGGAAGCAGGCCCACCGAGTCCGCGCCGACCAACGATCACACACACATTAACACACACACACACACACACACACACACACACACACACACACACACACACACACACACACACACACACACACACACGGGGTGTGTCCATGTTTGTATGTATTAAAAGATATAGAGGCATGAGAACTGTTGCCAAACCCTGAGCTAATTCTCACATGATGTTGTTGCATTATTAAATCATTGTTTTCCAAGTGATTGTAGCTATGGTGGTGCATTACCATCAGAAGCCCTTGTCGAGGAGGCCATCATTCATTGTATTCTGAGATTGGCAACTGGATTTGCTGGTTCTAATGCTGCTGTGGCTTGGATGGGGATGAGTGGTGGATTTAGGATGCACTCGGGCAATTGATATCCAGCAGATTCACTCGCTTGCTGGTGCTATGGGATACCCACTCATCAGGTCTGGCCTGGTGTCTATAGGAATTGACTACTTTCCAAGCCATCGCAGCAATACAAAAATATTGCAAGCAAGAGAAAACCTTTCCGTTTATCAGTTTGCAGGTAGCATGGTATGTGGAAATGGTAGGTTACAAAAGGTGGTACAATGGGTTTGGTGCGTTATAAGCTGGAAGGCGTCTGATAAAACTTCCAGCATATGTCCAAGGAGAGATGGGCCGGGCCATTGGCCTCACTGATTCCTCTCTTTCCTCCTTAATTATCATCCCCTCACTGCTCCCTCCCTTCCCTCCACTGCCACTATTGCCTCTCTCTTTTGCTGTCTCACCCCATCTCTTACTCCTTTGCCCTCTTACCTTGCCTCCTTCCTCCCACTTTCACCTCCTCCAACTCCTTTTCTCCTCCTTGGCTGTAGTTGGAAATGAACCATTTGGCCCAACTGATCCATGCTGGCCCTGTACTGGTGCTGTACAGACTGCCTTGATCTATTAACACACTGGAAGGGACATTGAAGACAGACTCCCCTGCCAAAGTTGTCAACCTTTGCATATCTACTGGAATCTTCAGGCGTTAAAGATGAATTTCCAAGATACTAAACTGAACAAAATCCCTCAAAGAGAGCTATACTTTTAAGAAGATGTATTACATATTTTTTTACAGGTGGTTGTGAACTATCCTTCATAACCATATAACCATTACAGCAAGGAAACGGGCCTTCTCGGCCCTTCCAGTCCGTGTCGACCATTTATTTTCCTCTAGTCCCATCTACCTGCACTCAGAACATTCCCCTCCATTCCCTTCCCGTCCATATACCTATCCTTTTTAAAAAAAAAATAAAAAATGTGAGGTTGGAACTTAAGTTTTTTCACCAGGAAGGAGGATATCCGAAGCAGGAATGTCAGCTGGAAACTATCCTTCTCAATATGCTGATGGACACATTGCTTTCGCCAGTCGGCCATTTTGATTTTGCTCCGATCATTGAGTTGTTTTATTTACTAGAGCGCGCTAGTAGGTGGAATACGCAGCAAATGGAAGTTCCTTTAAAATGCAATCTCCAAAGGCCACCCCTAGGGAAACTTTAAAGTCGGATTCCATTACCCTGGTCAGCCATCATTCTCTGGTTGCCGTTGGTTGCCAGGCAACTACACACCTGAGAGTGTGGTGGAAGTTAGCTCTGTCACAATTGGGAGTAATATGGTGAGCGTTCCTACCTGCAACTCAACACAAGGAAGGAAGGAAGGCATTTGAGGAATATGTAACATATCCACCACATTTAACAACAAATGCAATTGGAGTGTCTCTGTGTGAAATAAGATTTAAAAAGGCCACAAATTCAGACAATTTCTAATGTTGAAAATAGGCGGCTGAGTCGAGTCTCTCTTTTTGTTTATTTTTTGTATGTGTATATATTAATCTTCAAAATTCCAGAATCTGCCTCCAATCCTCCATGTTTTTGCTGTGTACATTTTGAGGAAAGTGACAGATTCTGAGGTAGCAGCAACGAAAATACCGACTGCAGATTTCAATTTCTGTTCCCTCTCGGTCTTAATTGCAGTGAAATAATAAATCACACAAAGCTGTTGCTCGTCATGGAACGTGAGTTGAAATAAAATCAGGATTGACTAAACTAAACTGAAACTAGGATTGAATTATTTACAGCAGTGAATGCAACAAGATAGAAATGCCAGGGCCAAGAGAAAATTCAAATATTTAATATTTTTCCAGATTGTTTCTGTATTACAGCATGGGTCTGAATTCTGGGTGGGTACAGTATGTTGTGCAATGCTTACTTTGAGTATAGGAGCAAGCAGTTCCTACTGCAGTTGTGAGACCACACCTGCAGTATTGTGTGCAGTTTTGGTCTCCTAATTTGAGGGACATTCTTGCTATTGAGGGAGTACAGCTTAGGTTCACCAGGTTGATTCCTGGGTTGGCAGGATTGACATATGATGAAAGAATGGGTCGACTGAGCTTGTATTCACTGGAATTTAGAAAAATGCGAGGGGATCTTATCAAAAATAAAAATTTCATACGGGATTGGACAGGCTAGATGCAGGCAAAATGTTGCCGATGTTGGGGGAGCCCAGAACCAGGGGTCACAGTTTAAGAATAAATGGTAGGCCATTTAGGACTGAGATGAGGAAAAACCTTTTCACCCCGAGAGTTGTGAATCTGTGGAATTCTCTGCCACAGGAAGCAGTGGAGGCCAATTCACTGGATGTTTTCAAGAGAGAGTTAGATATAGCTCATAGGTCTAATGGAATCAAGGGATATGGGGAGAAAGCAGAATGGGGTACTGATTTTGGATGACCAGCCATGATCTGATTGAATGGCGGTGCTGGCTCGAAGGGCTTCACGGCCTACTCCAACACCTTTTTTCTATGTTTTTTTTCTATTCTGCAGAAATGTCAGTAGAACATTGCCATTCCTGCACAATCTGCGCCATGCATTCTATAGATCGACGCAACATGCTGGAGTAATTCAGTAGGGCAGGCAGCATCTCTGCTTAGAAATGGGCAAGAAGGAACTGCTGATGCTGGTTTAAACCGAAGATAGACACAAAAAGCTGAAGTAACTCAGCGGAGCAGGCAGCATCTCTGGAAGGAAGGAATGGGTGAAGATTTGGGTCGAGACCCTTCGGTGACGTTTTGGGTCGAGCCTTTTACAGAAGATCAAGGAAAATGTAGAATTTCCTCATTTCTATTTCTTCCTTGTGCGAAAATGATCGGCATTTGCCGAGGTGCACCAGATTCCTGCAGTTTAGCCTGTATCTGACTGCCCACCTCTCCCTCAAACCTCATAGTATCATTTGCTTCCTGGTCTTTATTAAAACTGGCAGGCAGAAAGTTTCACGACTGAGTCCCCTGTGAGAATAATTTAAAAAATATATCAAAATAGATATTATTCGAGAAATAAATATATACAATACATGATCCATCCGGCATTCTCTGAGGTTATACATGCATACAATATAGTTTCCCCAAATCACAAATTTATCCCCCCCCCCCCCACCCTTGTGGCCCACTGGCCGAATAGTGAAATAGTGTGTGGCGTGGATAGTGACTTGTCGAATAATGAAAGACACAGAAAGAGTGGATGTGGAGAAGATGTTTCCACCAGTGGTAGAGTATGGGACCAGAAGGCATAGCCTCGGAATACAATTACATACCTTTAGAAAGGTGCTAAGGAGCAATTTCTTTAGTCAGAGGGTGGTGAATCTGTGGAATTTATTGGCACAAAGATGTGAAGGCCAAGTTAATGAGTATTTTTAAAGCAGAGATTGATAGATTCTTGATTTGTACGGGTGTCAAGGTTGGTGAGGAGAAGGCAGGAGAGTGGGGTTGAGAGGGAAAGATAAATCAGCTGTGATTGAATGGCAGAGTAGACTTGATGGGCCTAGTGGCTTAATTCTTCAATGACTTCTGAACTTCATAAATAATATGAACATTTAATGTCTGAATATGTGAAGATTCATAATGTGGGGCAAATATCTTTGTGACTATATGTGGAAAATCTTTATTTATAATTATGGAAAGGTTAACAGCAGGGATATCAGCCAGTGGGAATATCTACCCATTTCCTTGTGATGTTGCGCCTTACGGGTTGCAGTGAGTTGCGTGCACTTTGTCTGATCAATGGGAATTGATTTCCTACTAGTTAATTGTAAAGGTGCAGCGTGGAAATAGGCCCTTCGGCCCGTCAAGGCGACTTCGACCAAGGATCACCCGCATACTAGTTCAATCCTATGAACTAGGGACAATATACAGAAGCCAATTAACCTACGAACCTACACATCTTTGGGATGTGGGAGGAAACCGGGGCACCCGGAGAAAACCCATGCGGTCGCAGGGAGAACGTAGAAACTCCGTGCAGGCAGCACCCTTAGCCAGGATCGAACCCGGGTCTCTGGCGCTGTGAGGCAACAACTCTACAGCTGCGCCACCGTGCTGCCCCAATTCCTTGAGCAATTGAGCATCACTAATGAACGGGTTTGGCTCGGGAGTCCAATTATGGAAGTGGTCAGTGGTGGACTATAATTTCCAGCAGGAGGTGCCTGGACAATTCCTCCTCCTACTGGTGACCACATTTGTGGATTTGTGGAAATTGGTAGCGTTAATGGCCGTCCTGCCTTTACTCGCACATTTTAACTCTGCTTCACTTCCCATTGGATATGGCCTGAGTATTTCCAATATTTTCTGCTCTTATTTGGAGCGCTCCCTTTCTGTCTCTCAAACCTTGGATCAAATGTAGTGCCTTTATCAACTTTTCATGCACAGACCATCTTGAGCCTTTATGATCTCTGCTGTTTGTGTATTCATGGTACAAAGGTAGCTGCGCACCATTGAGAACTTGTGTTATGGATTTATTATTCTAGAGCTAGGTAACCTTGTGTATAAGTGAAGCTAAGGTGGAAGACAGAGGCTTTGTACATGTACCTGTTGTGTGCTTTGCATGTACCTAATGTGGGCTTCAGAAGAAAGATTTTCACCCAGAGTTGTGAATCTGTGGAATTCTCTGTCACAAAAGGCAGTGGAGGCCAATCCACTGGATGTTTTCGAGAGAGAGAGTTGGATTTAGCGATTAGGGCTAAAGGAATCGAGGGATATGGGGGGGAAAAAGCAGGAATGGGGTACTGATTTTTGGATGATCAGCCATGATCATATTGAATGGCGGTGCTGGCTCGAAGGGCTGAATGGCCTACTCCACCTATTTTTCTATATTTCCATTGCACGCAATGTTTAATAGTGTAGCGAAAATGTACGTTGCTTTCTTCCTGGCCGAATTGTTGTAAAGAGCTCCGCGTGTTGGAATGGTACTGAGTGGGTAAACGCGCGCCGAGAAATGTATTCCTGAGTGATTGTTCTAAGAGCTTTGTAGTAATTTAGCTGAAAACAAGATGCTGGAGGAACTCGTCAAATCGGGAAGCATCTGTAGGGGGGTAATGAACAGAAGATCTATAGGTAGATAAAAATACTGGAGAAACTCAGCGGGTGAGGCAGCATCCATGGAGCGAAGGAATAGGTGACGTTTCGGGTTGAAACCCTTCTTCAGACTAGCTTTGTTTCATAGATGCTGCCTCACCCGCTGAGTTTCTCCAGCATTTTTATCTACCTTCGATTTTTCCAGCATCTGCAGTTCCTTCCTAAACAAAAGATCTATAGGAATCGCAGAGGGTCTCACAGAACAGAAGGAGAGATGAAAAGAAATTCAGTTGAATTGACATGGCACAGCAGTAGTGTTGCTACCTACAGTGTCCGGGATCCTGGTTCGAACCTGACATGGGTGCTGTCTGTACGGAGTTTGAACGTTCTCCCAGTGACCATGTGGGTTTTATCTGGCTGCTCCGGTTTCCTCTCACATTCCAAAAAATGTGCAGGTTTGTAGGTTATGTGGCTTCTGCAAAATTACTCCTGGTGTGTAGGATATAACTAGTGCACGGGGATTGCAGCTTAGCGCGGACTCGGTCGGCCAAAGCGTCTGTTTTCACGCTGTATATCTAAACTAAAATTAAAAGATGATGGACGTCCTATTGCAAGAAACTAGGTGAAATGAGAAAATTCACCATTCTGCTGCAATCTGGGGAGTTCTTCTGAAGCTGGGACTGATGCAAGTTGTGAGCCGAAGGTTGAGCAAGTAAGTTTATTGGATAAGTGTTCACATACAAGGAATTTGCCTTGGTGCTCCACCCACAAGTAACTCCGTAACATACAGTGACAGTTACGAATGACTCAGAAAACACTAAACATTAATAATAATAAAACATTAATAATAAAACACCATTGATCAAGCATGTGAACCAACAAAATACCAGGTCAAATGGAGGCTACAGATTTTTGGCTGTTGAGTAGAGCAACTACTCGTGGATAAAAACTGTTTTTTATGTCTGGCTGTGGCAGCTTTGACAGTCCGGAGTCGCCTTCCAGAGGGAAGTGATTCAAAGAGTTTGTGGGGTCAGAGATGATTTTGCCCGCTCGCTTCCTGGCCCTTGCAGTGTACAGTTCATCAATGGAGGGAAGGTTGCAGCCAATAACCATCTCAGCTGATCGGACGATTCGCTGCAGCCTGGAAGCTTCAAGCTAACGTTCGAAACAATTAGAAGATATCACCTTGAGTGCCTGACCCACCTTCTCAAACAGTGCAGTGGGGTGGGTGTGCATGTACATTCTTGGAGGCGATGCACAAAATAAAAGCCAGTGCCAAATTGGTAGTTTGGGTGTTGAGAACCCGAAAGGAGCAACATCCGTTTACATTCTCACCTAATCCTTGTGTGGGGATTAAATATAGCTTAAAAACACCAGGTGATACTGCATTGAAAATGCAACCATGAAGGATCAGTATAGTGTTTCAAATAATTGATTGAAAAATGCCTGTTCTCACGCAAGTAGTTCTCTCCTTTCACTTTCCAGCAGACATTTTAGTTATTCGACCATCTCAGTTATTCGAGTATTTCCCACGTCCTCAGAAATGCACCAAAATGTTTGTTGATGGTACCTCTAATTGTGCCAAATTTAGTCCTTCACTGCATTATCCATTAGGGGGAAGAAATTCTGCCTGATTTCCTTTCTGACTGGAAAATTGTCTTTGGAGTTGCGTTCTTGTGAATAATTTAATTGCTTTTTCTCTTTCTTTCTCCATCCTGGAGCCATTGTTTTCTCGTCCAAGAACCGATTAGCTGATTTGCCCATCTCACTTGATCTGGTGACACTGCCAACTCTAAGAATAGGCTCTATTCTTCACATCCAACTGTCTAATCTGGAGGTATCTAATCTGGATGTGGTACCAAGGGAGTTGTAACAAGAGAAATCTCATCAACCCTTCAATGAAACCGAGTAAGATTGCCTCCCTGCCCACACCACGATCCTCCGATTCGGATGAAACGGGATACCCTGATGCATGGAGATGCAAGCAACTGCAGATGCTGGTTTACAAAAAAAAGAGGCAAATTGCTGGAGTAACTCAGCGGGTCAGGCAGTCTCTCTGGAGAACATGGGCAGTTGATATCTCGGGCCGGGACACTTCTTCCTGATAAATGTTCTCCAGCGATGTTGCCTGACCCTCTGAATTACTCCAGCGCTTTGTGTCTTTTTTATTTTGCTCCGATATAGATTAACTGCCCACTGATAAAATCATCTGTTCACCAAGGTAGTCGTGTGTGAAAAGCTGTGCTTCCTCTGGGAACAATGGACCACTTGGTTTCCCCCAAAGAAAAACTCCACTAACGTCAGAATATTTTGAATTATTTGCATTGAAGATGTGATCCAAAGTGTGGATGGTCACTGATTGGCGGCGACTCCCTGGGCCAAAGCACCAGATTCCATGCTATATGTCTAAACTAAGCTAATACCAGATTTTTTTTTCCCCAAAAAGTGAATGAGAAAGTGCTAACGAGCCAGTCTCAGGACTGGCAGGGTGGGTACAAAACCGAGGAATGTCTTACAACCTGTCTCAGCTATCGCGCTCTGTACTGAAGTAGTACGACTGTTAGAAACACTGACCAATGTGCGCACAGCAAGTTCTCATTAACGGTATTGTGATAATGACCAGGTCATTTATTATTTGTGCCACTGGTTAAGAGATAAGTATTGGCTCTGAAGATTTGACCATCCCATAATGGTGGAGAAACAGCTGAGCACACGATGTTGCTCAGGTAAACCTTTTAAGGTACAGATGAAGAGGAGGTGAAATAATCAGGGTTGCCATCAATTCTGCATTTAAACAGGCCAGTCCTTGCATCAAAGGGAAGCACCCTGATTTTTTTTTTTCCAATTGAGACACCTGGCGTACTGAGGTCGAATTGAAGAACAAGAATCAGGAAAAGTTTCTCCCACCTATCTACCCTCTCACGGTTTTTTCTCTACCTCCCCCCCCCCCCCCTAATCCCTTTCACCCACCCTTTTTTTTTCCCTACATTTCATTCCCCGCCTTCCTTATCAGATTCCACCATCTGCAGATTCATGAGGATGTTGCCAAGACTTGAGCCCCTGAGCTATAGGGAATGGTCGGGCAGGTTAGAAATTTATTCCTTTGAGTGCATGAGACTGTGCATTCATTCTATCATGATTTTACATGCAGAGTCTTTTATACCCAGAGGAGATGAATCAACCAGAGGACATAGGTTTAAGGTGAGAGGGGAAAGACTGAATAGAAACCCGAGGGGCAGTTTTCTCACTCAGATGGCGGTGGGTGTGTGGGACAAGCTCCCAGAGGAAGTAATTGAGGCAGGTACCATCACAATGATTACTAATATTTTGATAGGAATAGTTTAGAGGGATAGGAGCCAAACATTGGGAAATGGGACTAGCTTAATAGTTCATCATAGTTGGCATGGACAAGTTGGGCCGAAGCACCTGTTTCCATGCTACATGACTCGATCACACTGTTGGTTCCTAGCTGATTGTAAAATTAACTGGAAACGTATTTAAAATCAAACCTCTAAGCAGGCACCTTGGGGAGCAGTGAATGCAATCGTGTCTCGCCAACATAGACCCTCGTCCATAGCCCATTCCTTATTTCTGAATCGTGGCTACTCCAGTAAAATTACTTCCCTTCTCCTGGTGTCAGTGGGGAACTTGCCATTGTGAAAAGTTTCATGAACATTAAAAACCTAAGCAATGGCCGACAGTGTAAGGAGAGCAGCATAAATCTTTGCAATGGTGGTGAAAGTGAGCATCCATTTTACTTTGAGCCCTGGAGACACAAACATTTACAAGCATAAACCATCCCTGACTGTTATTGAAGCTCCTTTTGTACAAGGTGCTGTATAAGATGGAATTTGTAGCGGCCAGTGATTTATAGCATTTTTTTTGGAGGAACTGCAACCATCTAAGAAAGGCAAGTGTAGGAAGAAACTGCAGATGCTATCTTAAACTAAAAATAGACGCAATGCTGGGGTAATTCATTGGGACAGGCAACATCTCTGGAGAGAAGGAATGGGTGATGTTTTGGGTGGAGATCCTTCTTCAGAGTCTTGAAGCATCACCCATTCCTTCTCTCCAGAGATGTTGCCTGTCCCACTGAGTTACTCCAGCATTTTGTGTCTAAGAAAGGCAAGTTTCATTTCTCTCCAATAAAATGACTGCTAATACTTGGAGTTCTGGTTGCCGTTCAGCTCGCTGGGATGTCTGTATATTTTAATATCTTTAGAGTGAACTTGCCAGTTTTCATAATGTCTCTCTGTATCCTCCGCAGCTTTGGGAGACGAGCGATGATGAACTGTTGGTTGTGAGCCAGGAAGGCATTAACATGCTAATATATTAATTACAACCTTGTTTACTTGCATGCTTTGTTCTGTGAAAGATCCATCAAGTCCAAATAGGTTTTACAAAGTACCAAACAGTTCTGTATCGCGAAGCTATTAAGTGGGCTGTAGACTATTTAGGATATTTAAGTAGGAGCTTTTGAAAATGTTTTGGCTCGGCACACTGGTTGACTGAAGTGGGCATTTCAATCGAAAGGAATTCTGGAGAAAGTTCCCAATCTGAAACTCCACCTATCCATGTTCTCCAGGGATACTGCCTGACCTGCAGAATTACTCCAGCACTTTGTGTCCTTTTTTTTGTAAACCAGCATTTGCAAGTCTTTGTTTCTACACTTGGTGCCATACAGTTGAATATTGGCTTAAGCATAGTATTGTGCTTGTGGATGTCTGTTTGAGCTCCCTTCGTGAATTCTGTCCCTTGACATCTAGTTGGGTTTTCATTTGAACGTATTGTTTCAATACTCAGCATGAAACTGCCCTAAATGATCAACAGAATGCAGCACAAAAAAAAAAGTGACCTCTCTAATGTGAAAAACAACATGCCTTCTCAAGCGACCAGATTATCCCAGAAGCTGTTATTTCAAGAGCCGACACTCGCACGACATTTTATGTTCCGGCTGAGATCCGTAACCTCCTGACACCTTAAATACAGCCTGGCGTGTACATCGCCTGCATTGCCCTTGATGGACGGAGTCATGGCCGCTCTGAGCCTCGGGGTAGATCTCTGCTGCTGCTGCGGCTGCTGCTGCCACCACATCCTGTGCCTTGTTGTAGTGCTGCGTTACGAAGGTCACATCAAGCACCGGTGTGATTTCTTTCCTCCTTCCCAGTTGCTGCTTTTCCTCCCCGTCCTCTTCCACAGATCTCCCGTAATTCGCCCTCTCCTTCCATCCTCTCCCTCCCCAGCTCTGGCCTCCTCTTTCTCCCTCCTTCCCCCAACTCTGCAACCTCTCCCCTTTCACTCCTCCTCCCTCTTCCCCTCCATCCGTCATACATTTCCCACCGTTCCTACTGCCTGCCCCCTCCTCTCTCACTTCCCCACTCCCTCCTTGCCACTTCCTCTCTTCCTCCTTATCCCCTTTACTCACTAGTAGACAGCTAAATACCCTTTCCTATGTGAGTCTACCCTCTCCAATCCTACTGTTGACTGCATATGTGCTGGCATGTACAAAGCTTTTCAAAAATGGGGATGGCATGACAGGATTTGCACAGTTTGTGGAACCAGGGTTGGTATATAGGCTAAGGCCAGCGATTGCCCTTTCATTAGTAGAAGTAGTGGTAAATGGCAATATACATTCAGGAACACCTGTTCTGTTTTGCACAATCTGCAGGCATTGCCACTTTCATTTCACTGCACATCTTGTACGTGTATGTGACAAATAAACTTGATTTGTCTTGGCAGCGTCATGCCAATCACATTTTGTAGTTGCATTTTGCTGTCATTGCTGATGGGAGTCCTGGTGTAGTGATGCAAGTGCCGGATACTCGTGGCAGGCCAGCATATGTTGCCATTTAGCCATAAATCATGTTTTTCCAGTTCCATTTTCCGAGAATATAACTGCGCAAACCTAATCACCACTTTGTCCAAGTCATGGGCAAAGTCGTAGTGAATGTGGATTAAGGTGAATGCAGACAACCTATCATTGGTCATGGAAGTCCTGGTGTAGTGATGCAGGCGATGGAGGACACTAGCAGAACGCTCACACTCTGCGCTTGTCACGTTGAGGGTGCAGGCAATCAACAGCAGCACATGGATGTTGGGGTAGAGGACAGGATCACACATTTTGATTGCTTTGCCTGGCATATCAGGAAGGTCATCTGCAAGGGAAAATAACATTTGTTCAATGAGATTAGGCCTACTTCCTCTTTAATAAAATGAAGACACCATTCAGACTTTCAATAACTGAACATATATTACATTAGGAGAAACATATTAAGGCATTAAGGGACAAAATCGGCTTTTATTAAAAGCTGTCAGATGTGTTACTCACTTACTCTTACTATGAATCTAAAGTTTCATTCTTCATTATCCCTCCTGTGATCTCTCTCCCCAGTGGATGTCCTCACCATGAAGTAATGCTGGTGCGGGCAACTCCTGCTCGTATGTCGTGGCAAGAGTGTCTAGGCTGCACTGCCGCACCTTGGCCACGGACGGAACCAATCCAAGCAGCTGACCTGCAGTCTTAGAAAGAGCTCTACGTCAACAATACAAAACACATAAGAAGAGAAAACACATATTATGGCTGGTATTATCAATTAACCCCCTAAAAAAGCCCCCCACCCCCCCTCACCCCGACCTGCTAGTGCAGATCTGGTTGCATAGTAAGATATGCAATAAACTGATAATCAAAACCAAACGGATAATTAACCAATCGTAGTGTCTGTAAATAGTGCATTAAATATATTCTGAATTCAATACTCAGAAAACATTACTTGTGAATTGAAGTTGGAGCTCAGATATAATGTGGTCCACAAATGGGATGGTAGTGGACCAGGTAGTGCCTCTTCACTCTGTAAGCATCCTCCAAAGTCAACGAATTCTGCTTCACAGCTGCAGCTGACAGTGCTTGGGGCATTTGGCCTCCTTGTTTGTCTACAGTTGGTTCTCAAGGTGGTTACTGGGACCTGTATGTGTACAACATTGAATAGCATCTACTAGGAATTATGATATTTAACGTGCATTATTATAGGATATTATTCCTATTATTATAGAATGACATATTCCAACAGATCAAAATGACCGAGTCTAATGCAGTCTGCAGTTTCTTCACTGAGTATATTTATGAAAATTTACCTTGTTGGCCATTCTGCACACCTGTTGAAACCATGACTTAAAACGCGACTCAATGTTGTCACACAGCCTTTTGTATGAGGACAAAACGTCATCGACCTAAAAATATAAAGTTCCGTATTTGTTGGATTTATTACCACGTAAATTCCTGTTTTAGATTTAGTTGGATATAATGTTTTAACACACAGTGGAATTCTTTCTAGAATGCTGATGTTATTACTAAGATACAAGCCATTCTTCAGCTCAAGTCGTCATTGTAGGTTCAGACCGACAGCCAAGATTTAGCCGTTAAAATGGTGGATATTTAGTTAATCCATCATTTCACAACAAAATCATTCCATAGTGTTTAACTTTAGGTTTTACACAAGTTAGAATAACTATTAGACATAACACTTGACATGAACATTTAAAGCAACTAAAACTCCTCTTCCTCTTCAATATCAATTGCTGTGCCTGAGTGCCTGCAATATTAAAGTTGTATATAACCTTTTATAATATTAAGAGCTTTACTGTTATGAACAAATATGTACCTTGTTGTATGAATCATATGCATCAAGGCTTCTCTTCTGGAGGGACTCGCTGATGCGAGACACAGGAGCAAGTCCTAGATAGGCTATCTTGATAAATTTGAAGGATGTGATGCTCAGGGATGAGGCCTTGACCTTGGTGGGGCCACTCCAGGAGCCAGCGAATAATCCCAACTCGTAGCGGTCTGTGTGGTGGCCATGGGTGATGTATTCAAGGCTCTCCACTACAGAGATATATATGCAACATGGCGTTCAGTCCTACATATGTCCAGAAGAGGCTGCCTCCTGCCAGATGGTGCCCCAATGCTGACAATCTTCTCCAATAGGCGTTGTCGTTTTGGACTGTGTTTGAAGAACAGACAAACTGATTTCATCTGATCCAGTGTGAACCTGACACCAGTTTCACTTGAGGCACGGCAAACTACAAGATTGAGGGCATGGGAACTGCAGTGGGTATATGGGGCAAGGTTGGCACCATGGTCTCTCACATACGCCTGTGCACCGCAGCGGTCGCTAGCCATATTTGCCGCCTTGTCATAGCACTGACTGCGCATGTCTTCCAGGGGTATGTTTCTTCTCCAGCATCAACACCTCAAATTCTTTCTAGAAAAGTAAACTCCAAGAACTCCTCTCTAATGTCCATATTTTCGTCCACAAATCTTATGCAGAGGGGCATAAATTCTGTTATGATTCATCTGCCATGATTCCATAGTACTTGGCTTTGTGAAATTCTCCAACAAGCTTGTCCATGATGAAGCTTGCCAAGACATCTACTTTGTAATGTATCAATATAAGGAAAAAATAAAAATCTGCTGCCAATGTGAATGATGAAAGAAGGAATTTTTAGCTCCTCAAAACAAAAATGGATGACAATGGCATAAATGGGTTAAAATAAATACAAATGTGATGTCATTTACGTTTTGAGAAATACGATGCAATTTGTTTTGGGATCACCGTGGCTTTTGTGTTTGAAGTTTTCTTTCTTTTGCATCTTCCATTGCAGGATGCCGATGTACGCGTCAGACCATCTTCTGTAATGAAATAATACAGGATAATGCTATGGATTTATTTCATGTTATGATTAACATGTATTATGCAATACAGTGTCAATTAAGGTCCTTCGGGGTAACGGGCACTCTTTTTTTCCAAATCATCCCGTGGGCTGGATTGGACCCCTCGCGGGTAGTTTGCCACCAGGATAAAAACCAGACTCCCCTGCAACGCCATATTCCACTACTTTATCTCGAGGAAGGAACTACAGATCGGAAGAAGGGTCTCAATCCAAATCTGCACCCATTCCAGAGATGCTTCCTGTTCTGAGTTACTCCAGCATTTAGTGTCTATATTTATCTCGGTTTGCGTTGTCACTGTCTCCTAGCTAACCATGATTTATTGTACATTTTCCTTGATCTTCACCTCTTTTTTCACATTGTTTTCACATTACTCTTCCTTATCCCTACGTCTCCCTCTCCCCAGACTCTCAGTCTCAAGAAGGGTCTCGACTTGAAGCATCACCTAATCCGCTGAGTTACTCCAGCATTGTGTGTGTATCTCTGGTGTAAACCAGCATCTGCAGTTCCTTTCCACACTGCTGTGTTGTACAGTTCGTGCTCCCTGACGGCAGTTTTCCACAAGTCTCGTTGCATTCTTCTGACCTCTGAAAGCACTCTTGGACCCTCTTCTGATTACCACAGCTCCTTGGCATCATGCAGTATCTCCTCTGGAGAAAAAATACTCTATACACTGCAGTGTATTACTTTAGGAGCTGGCTACAGCGATCGTACCTACAAGGCTAAATGCCAGCAACTACAAAAACTTGCAATAGGTCATAAGTAACAATATCAGTTTCCACGTCATTAGGCAATGTACTGATCTCATCATTTTTGTGAACCTTGCAAGAAAAGATCTCTCTATTTTTGTAGAGCTCATAAATAACAATGGGCTGATCTGTAACATTGTCTTAAAGCCATTACTCGACACTGGAGTAATATCTAGGCTAGATGTTCGCTACATTGTTCCTATGAGTATTCTAGCCAGGTACAGGATTGGTTATACCGAACTAAAACACCCCTTTAGCTATCAATAATGTGAGCTTTTATTTAGAATCATAAACTGCATGTGTTAGCCATTTTCCAGAACCAGTGAAGTACTTATAAATAGGTTTATTCACAGAGGACACAAAAATGCTGGAGTAACTCAGTTACTCATGTTTTTAATGTTCAATTCTTAATAGTTCCTAATATTTCATCCAACATCTCTGGACAGCGATGTTTTGGGTAGGAACCTTTTTTCAGACTGATTGTAGAGGGGGGGAGAGGAAATAGATGGGATAGGGACAAGCCATTCCTCACAAATAGCCTGTGTTTGGTTTTTATCCATTAGTGAAGCTTCCTCATGTACTTCGAGTCATACTGCATGGAAACAGGCCCTTTGGATCAACCAGCCCATGCCGGCCAACATGCCCTAAACCTTTAAGCAGCGATGTTGTTATGTGTAGACAATCAAACTCTGCAAACCTTGAACGAAAAATGAGTTGCACCTATACCAGTCCTGCCTGCCTGCATTTGCCCATATCCCTCTAAACTTGCCCTATCCATCTACCTATATAAATGTTTCTTAAACCTGTCTAAATGTTTCTTAATCCTAATACTGTATATCATCTCATCCCATTAGGCCACCTTCTGTACCTGGTGCTGTAAGGCCAGCTATTCCTTTTCTCCAGAGATGCTGCCTAATCTGCAAAGTAACTCCGGTATTTTGTGTCTATGGGTGGTGACAAATGTCCTTGCAGCCTGGGATGCGCTAACTCTGCAGCTTGAGAGATCCTGGGTGACGTAGGGTTAAGTGTCTGTCGGCCTCCATTATTCCATCTGAAACGGTGGCCGTGTGAAACTTGGATCAATAAAAGATTAAATGACTTCTTCTGATGCTGGCATTCAATTTAGTGTTTGAAGGTGTGACTCATTTTTCTTTCTCAAGGTTAGTGGAGTTTGATAGTCTACACATAACAACATTGCTACTTAAAGATTTGGAAATGTCTGAGGAGTCACCAGTTTATTGGAGAGTGGCTGAGAGGGTTTTTAAAACAAGTGCTTTGGTTCGCAAAGTTGAGGTGAATCTTTAATAATGCGAACTGATGCTGGTTTCAGATAATCAGGTTGATATTAACTCGCTTTTTTAAAAATCTTAGAGTCTAAAGATCATGTCCCTCTGAAGGCAGGAGCACCACAATTTCTGCCGGTGGACGGTTTGAAACATTCAATATTAAATTAAGGTTCCATCTGCCCTCTTGGATGAAAGAGGGAGATTATATTTCCATTGTTTGGGGTGGCGCAGCGGTAGAGCTGCTGCCTCTCGCTGCCAGAGAACCCGGGTTTGATCCTGACCTATTTCTATCAAAGTTGGAGTAACTCAACGGTGCAGGCAGCACCTCTGGATGGAAGGAATGGGTGACATTTTTGGTCGAGACCTTTCTTCAGAAGATGGGTCTCGACCCGAAACGTCACCCATTCCTTCTCTTGAGATGCTGCCTGTCCCGATGAGTTACTCCAACTTTCTGTGTCCACAGCATCTGCAGTTCCTTCCAACATATATTTCCATCAGTTTGGGAGAGTTTGTGGACTTCGACTCGTCCTCACAGCTGCAAACATTTTGGAGATCTTCGCCACAAGCCTTCTCTCATATGTTTCCCTAACATGGGGTCATCTAACCATTGCTGCCAGGACCATCTTGCTCCCTTCCCCCTGCCTGATTGTATCCCAGTCATGCCAGAAGCTATCACTTGTGAGCCTGCCCTTCTAAACCAATCTCTTCCGTTGCCTTTCCCCATCAAGTGAGCTGTTGCTCCATGGATGGGTGTGTTGGAACAATGGAGTGTAATTTGCTTTCTCTCTATCGCTTGTTTTTTTTAATAATTTGTTTTTCTTCTATTAGAGGTGGCACGGTTGCGCAGAGGTAGGGTTGCTGCCTTACAGCGCCAGCGACCCGGCTTCGATCCTGACTATGGGTGCTGTCTGTACGGAGTTTGTACGTTCTCCCTGTGTGACATGCGTGGGTTTTCTCCGGGTGCTCCGGTTTCCTCCCACACTCCAAAGACGTGCAGGTTTGTAGGTTAATTGGGTTTGGTAAAATTGTAAATTGTCCCTGGTGTGCGTAGAATAGTGTTAATGTGCAGGGGTCGCAGGTCGGTGTGGACTCAGTGGGCCGACAGACCTGTTCCCGTGCTGTATCACCAAACTAAACTAAGGACTCGGTGGGCTGAAGGGCCAGTTTCCGCGCTGCATCTTTAAATTCTGTAATACTGGCCTCTTGTGCAAAAATCTCTCTCTCTGCTCCACTGGGGGAGCTGGTTGCTGGACAGGGCTCCCTTCCTTCCCTCCACTGTAACTCTTAAACGAAAAAGAATGGAGTTTATGTTGGTTGGACCTGTGGCAAATGTTTACTGCAAATATTAAACTGTAGTTCATAGTTGCATTGGCTAAGCTTGCCATATACTGCAGTTTGCATCTTTCTGCAAATATTGACTACTGCTGTTATTTGAAGGGACCATTTATTATGTGTGTAGCTGATAGTGTAGGTTCAGCAGACAATTCTGTACACATTTACGGAGACGATGTCAGAGAAGGCTGTGTTACATGACTATCCATGATTGCGTATAGACCTGGTTATGCTCTTTGATCAGATTTGTATGTTGCTGCAGTTTCCTGAATCAAGTACGTTTATATTCGATGGTAAGCATGCCAAGGTGTGTGTTGAATTAAGACACTGTTCTGTCGTGTGAACACAAGCTGGATTGTGAAGGTAACTGATGAATGACTTGCTGTGATGCATAAGCCTACTGCTCCCTTGGACTGCCCGCTTGGCCAAGTGCAGCTTGGCGATGTGTGCATTAAGGAACTGCAGATGCTGGTGTACACAAAAATGTTGGAGTGACTCAGCGGGTCAGGCAGCTCCTCTGGGTAGAAGGAATGGGTGATGTTCCGGGTCGAGACCCTTCTTCTGCAGAAGTGTCTCGACCTGAAATGTCACCCATTCCTTCTCCCCTGAGATGCTGCCTGACCCGCTGAGTTACTCCAGCATTTTGTGTCTAGTTTGGTGATGTGTATACATACTATGCACCATTGATTACATGTAGCTCGGGTCCAGGCTATTTCCGTATGCGTTGGAAGGAACTGCAGATGCTGGTTTACAGCAAAGATGGACACAAAAATGCTGAAGTAACTCGGTCCAGGTCCAGACAGCATCTCTGGAGAAATGGAATAGGTGAGGTTTCGGGTCTGAAGAAGGGTTTGCACCTGAAACGTCACCTGTTCCTTTTCTCCAGACATGCTGCCTGGCCCGCTGACTTGCTCCAGCTGGTGTGACATTGTCCAAGTATTGAACCGTCTGCAGTGACTGGAAGGAAGGATGCTGGTGGGTTGTGTGTCTTTCATGTGTTGGCTGGTGAGGTCTCAGCTGTGAGTCCAAGTCCTGGCAGGTGTTACAAATTCAATTACAGCTTTTGAGTAACGCCTGTTGAAACTGAGACGGCTACACAAGGGAGCCCGACAACAATGTTTTTTAAACAGCAAAGTGGAAAATAGCAATTTTGTTTTTCTGGAGCATTTTAGTTGGGGATAAAAAGCATTTGCAACAAACACAAAAGTGTTCCAATGATAATGAAAATGGTGCTGAAGAACTTCAGACCCCTTGCCACCTGGAGAAGTTGGGCTTGGGGCACCAGTGTGTTGCAAGAATGGTCCAAACCTTCCACAGTATAATCCTGGGTTACGGCAGTACGGGGAATGGAAATTTGCCCTTCAGGAATTCGCAAATCACTTCCAAGTTGTTTGGGGAATGGGGTAAAAATTCGCCCTTATAGAGTTTGTGTGACAGAAAAGAAGAAAAAAATTGCTAAATGCAAAAGAACCAACACATTTTGTCTCCCCCCCCCCCCCCCCCCCCCCCCCAAATGAGTTTGAGTTTGAGAAAATCATGACACAGATGCCTTTGTGGGAATACAACTGCTGCGTTAAACCAATGCCAATGTGTACGAATGTTTCTTTGGGAATATGAACATTTCTGACAACAGATAGAGAGCGTAGACTCAAGGAACTGCAGATGGTGGTTCACAAAACAAAGGCACCAAGTGCTGGAGTTACAACAGCAAGTCGGGCAGCATCTCAGGAGGACATGGATAGGCGATGTTTCAGGTTGGTTCCCTTGAGGCCATAGGCAGCGTGGCGCAGCGGTAGAGTTGCTGCCTTACAGCGCCAGAGACCCGGGTACGATCCTGACTTTGGGTGCTGTATGTATCGAGTTTGTGCATTCTCCCCGGGACCACGTGGGTTTTCCCCAGGTGCTCTGGTTTCCTCCCATACTCCAAAGACGATTTGTAGGTTAATTGGCTTCTTTAAAAATTGTGAATTGTCCTTGGTGTGTAGGATAGTGCTGGCGTACGGGGTGATCGCTGGTCGGCGCGGACACGGTGGGCTGAAGGGCCTGTTTCCGCACTGCATCTCTAAACTAAACTACAATAGATGTAGGGTTACACAAAAGGCTGGAGAAACTCAGCGGGTGCAGCAGCATCTGAGGAGCGAAGGAGATAGGCGACGTTTCGGGTCGAGACCCTTCTGCAGACTGGTTAGGGATCAGGGAAACGAGAGATATAGAAGGTGATGTGGGGAGATAAAGAACAATGAATGAAAGATATGCAAAAAAGTATCGATGATAAAGGAAACAAGCCATTGTAAGCTGTTTGTAGTGTGAAAATGAGAAGCTAGTGCGACGAGGGAGAGGGAGAGGGAGGCCGAGGGAGAGGTGGGAAGGGGAGGAGGCAGCAAGGGTTAACAGAATTGAGAGAATTCAATGTTTAAGCCCAGAGGATGCAGACTCCCCAAGCGGAATATGAGGAGCTGCTCCTCCAACTTGCGGTGTTGCTCACTCTGGCCGTGGAGGAGGCCCAGGACCGAGAGGTTGGATACGGATTGGGAGTGTGAGTTGAAGTGCTGAGCCACCGGGAGGTCGGGTTGGTTATTGCGGACCCAGCGGAGGTGCTCTGCGAAACGATCGCCAAGCCTCCGCTTGGTCTCACCGCTATAGATCAGCTGGCATCTGGAGCAACGGATGCAGTAGATGAGGTTGGAGGAGGTGCAGGTGAACCTCTGTCGGACCTGGAAGGACTGCTTGGGTCCCTGAAAGGAGTGGGGGGGGGAGCTGAAGGGACAAGTGTAGCATCTCTTGCGGTTGCAAGGGAAAGTGCCCGGGGAAGGGGTGGAACGGGAGGGAAGGGAAGAATTGACAAGGGAGTTGCGGAGGGAGCGGTCTTTGCGGAAGGCAGACGGGGGGGGGAGATGGATGGTGTGAGTGGTGGGGTCACATTGGAGATGGCGAAACTGGCAGAGGACTATGTGTTGTATGTGCCGGCTGGTTGAGTGAAAGGTGAGGACCAGGGGGACTCTGCCCTTGTTGTGAGTGGGGGAATGGGGAGAGAGGGCAGTGTTGCGGGGTATGGAGGAGACCCTGGTGCGACCCTCATCTATATTGGGGGAGGGGAATCCCCGTTCTCTGAAGAACGAGGACATTTGTGATGACCTGGTGTGGAACACCTCATCCTGGGAGCAGATGCGGCGTAGACGGAGGAATTGGGAATAGGGGATGGAATCCTTACAGGAAGCAGGGTGGGAGGAAGAGTAGTCCAGATAGCTGTTGGAGTCAGTTGGTTTGTAGTGGATGTCGGTCAGGAGTGTATCACCTGCAATAGAGATGGTGAGGTCAAGGAATGGTAGGGAAATGTCGGAAATGGTCCAAGTGTATTTGAGTGCCGGATGGAAGTTGGTGGTGAAATGGATGAAGTCAGTCAGTTGTGTGTGGGTGCAGGAGGTGACACCAAAGCAGTCGTCGATGTAACGGAGGTAGAGGTCGGGGATGGGGCCCTGGTACGCCAAGAACAAGGATTGTTCGACGTGCCCGACAAAGAGGCAAGCGTAGCTGGGGCTCATGCGTGTGCCCATAGCTACGCCTTGTGTTTGGAGGAAATGGGAGGAGTCAATAGATGTATCCTTTTTGAACCATTGTAATCTGCCTAGTGATGGTACTCCCATCGTATGGTTATGTTGAACTGTCAGATATTCTGCTAGTGAAGGAACATATGGTGCTTGGAGGTGGCGATATTCCTCTGTGTCATCTTGCCTGAGTTGGCAAATGTTTTGCACTGGAGGATGTTATCAACAAGCCGCTCTGAGTTGCTGCAGTGTCTTTTGTGTGAACGACACAAGATTCAATTCATTGTGACTTTTGAGGACAAACGGTATGTCACAGCAATGATGTCTATTTTTTGTTCTCCTCCAGAAGGGCATTGACTTGAAGCGTTAACTCTGTGTACATTGATTCACAGAGGCTGTATGTAGGAAGGAGCTGTATGAGCTGGTTTACACCCAGGATAGTCAAAATACTGGAGTAACTCGGCAGTTCAGGAACATAGAATCATAGAAAATAGTTGCAGGAGTAGGCCATTCGGCCCTTTAAGCCAGAACCGCCGTTCAATATGATCACGGCTGATCATCCAAAATCAGTACCCCGTTCCTGCTTTCTTTCCATATCTCTTGATTCCGTTAGCCCCAAGAACTATATCTAACTCTCTCTTGAAAACATCCAGTGAATTGGCCTCCACTGCCTTCTGTGGCAGAGAATTCCTCAGATTCATAACTCTCTGGATGAAAATGTTTTTCCGCATCTCCGTCCTAAATGGCTCACCCCTTATTCTTAAACTGTGACCCCGGGTTCTGGACTCCCCCAACATTGGGAAAATATTTCCTGTATCTACCCTGTCCAATCCTTTAGGAATTTTATATGGACAGGCAGTAACATCTCTGAATAGAAGGAATGGGTGACGCTTTGGGTCAATAAAACGTCGCCCAAACATTTCGAGATGCTGCCTGTCCTGCTGAGTTACTCCAACATTTTGTGTCTATCTTCGGTTCACAGATGCCTCCTGACCTACTGTGACATTCCAACATTTCCTGTTGATTTTTCCGATTTCCAATGTGATCGGGCATTTTGCTTTGCATCATCATTTGCAGTTTTACCGAGCTTAGCTTGTTTTTGTTGTTCAACCATTGACAGTGTGAATTTCTTCTTGTCTTTCCCTTGGGACCCGTTTCAACCAGGCAGCCTATTGCCAACTGCTTTGCAGATGGAGGATTAGCATGAATTTGCATTCTATTTAATCTGTTCTTATTATCTGTGATAAAATGCTAATTTTATGTATTTCTTCTGAACACAACAAATTTCAGGGAGGAAAAAAGTGTTGTTTTTTTTCTGTAGGCTCTTGGCTTTGGGATTGTTTCTAAGTTTAGAAGGCTCTTAAATTGCGTCGACTATGAGTGCGTGCAGCTCGCCTGTCCGCGAGTTGCACCCTTCTGGGCTCAAGTTCCACTTCGGAGACGGGAGTGCAAACAATCTAGGTTGGCAGGAGATGCCCCTCAAAATAAGGGAAGGGATTTCATGCCAGTGGGCCACATGAGTGGCAGGGGTGTGTGGGTAACATTGGGTCATTTCTTGTAAACACTGTGTAATGATTAATTGAATGTATGTACAGCCTCCAAAAACGTCGGAAGAACTTTCTGCGCAGTTCATGCATTGTATATATTTATTTACTTGAATATAGTCTTTTTTTACTTTAAAAAAAAATTCTAGGTGGACCATTCTCCCAGAACAGTCTATCAAATCTTTCTGGGGAGAAGGCAGGCATGGGTTATTGATTGGGGACGATCAGCCATTATCATAATGAATGGCGGTGCTGGCTCGAAGGGCTGAATGGCCTCCTCCTGCACCTATTTTCAATGTTTCTATGGAATGTTGCCGACTGGTCCTGTTCCAGACTGCAGGAGTACGTGCTGAGAGACGCACTGAAGCTCGGCGCAGCCAACGCCAAGGCTCTGTGGGGGAGGACCACAGTCTAGGGTCATTCCACTGCTGGACTTTGGGGGGTGGAGGGTGTGATGATGATGCCGCTCAAACGAGGGAAGGGATTTCACCCCGGGGGGGGCCACATGAGTGGTAAGGGTGCCGGGTATAGTGATTGTTTTTTGGGAACACGACAAAATACAACGCTAACGGAATGTATGTCTGGCCGTGGAGAATGCTGGAGGAATTTGGCATGGTTTTAATTTGTACACATATTTTATCCTGAATTAAGTTTAGTTTTGATTTTAAAAGAAATCTAGGTTGACCGTCTGGGGGTGATGCAGAGTGCTTCAGGAAGGTGAATAATCATCACCTTCTCAAGGGCAAGTGGGACGAGCAATATATGTCGACCTTGACAACAGCGCGATGATCAAATGAAAGATGAAGACCATATTATTACCCGGTGGTTCTCAAAATTACTAAAATAGCACTGAGCCCTTGTATCAGAAACCACTGTTGATCAAGGAGGAGCTGCTGGTTACAACATGATGTAGGAATGTGTAAAGTCATAGTCTAGGTGCTGTTGTACTGCAGGTTGTGACAAATCACTGGAATTAAGAAGATCATCAGATGTATTCTGACAAAGGTGCTTTGTCAGCCGATTTAATTCCTTCCTTTGTCTCCTGATCTCCGGCATGTCGGGCTAGTTTATTGTCAAGGCTGCCTGGTGTAATGAAGAAGATGCATGGAAATGGATGGAAATTGCGAGTGAAAGAGTTATACAGCATGGAAACAGGCCCTTCGGCCCAACTTGCCTATGCCGACCGAGATGCCCCATCTACCCGAGACTCACCTGCCCCCATCCTTCTAAACCTTTCCTCTCCATGAAACTATCCAAATGTCTTCCAAATGTAGTGCTGGTTGTGACGGTGAAAGCGGGATCAAACTCGGACATCATGGAAACAGAGAAAATAGGTGCCATTCGGCCCTTCGAGCCAGCACCGCCATTCATTGTGATCATGGCTGATCGTCCGCTATCAATAACCCGTGCCTGCCTTCTCGCCATATCCCTTGACTCCACTAGCCCCTAGAGCTCTATCCAACTCTCTCTTAAATCCATCCAATGATTTGGCCTCCACTGCCCTCTGTGGCGGGGAATTCCATAAATTCACAACTCTCTGGGTAAAAAAGTTTTTTCTCACCTCAGTCTTAAATGACCTCCCCTTTATTCTAAGGTAAAGGGGAGGTCATTTAAGACTGAGGTGAGAAAAAAACTTTTTTACATCAATGCGTAAGTTGTGGGTGGCAGCCAACATTCGCTCGTGGGACCATGCTGGGGTAACCCATCTCGTCTCATGCCACCTTTGTATGTTTACTGTGGCTCCACGTCCTTTCTTGGTGCATCCACCCTGTTAGCAAAGTATGGCGTTCAGTTGCTTACCCACCCAATTAATGCAGAAGTGCATAGTTTGATGTTTGATGCTTTATTGTCACATGTACCTAGGTACAAAAGAAATTCATTCTTTTGCATGCAACCTGGTAAAATCCTATAGTAGACCTCATCTAGGCAGTACAGGTTTTGGCACTGACAAAGTTACAAAAGTTCACTGGACAGTCCGATCTACTGTACAGGACCAGCTACCCACCCCACCTCCTGTTCCACCCTTCATTCTCGGCAGCCCTCGTCGTTCTCTGCCCATCCTCTCCCTGCACTCCACCTCTCTCTCCGCCCATCCTCGCTCTCTACGGTCCACTTCGCTCATCGATGGCCCACCTCACCGCGCCCACCATGTTGGCCTTATGGCAGCGTGCAGAACCTTTTATTCTTGCCACTTCTATAGGTTTAAGGTGAAGGGGAAGAGATTTAATAGCAATCTGAGGGGTAACTTTTTCACACAGAGGGTGGTGGGTGTATGGAACAAGCTGCCAGAGGAGGTAGTTGAGGCTGAGACTATCCCAACGTTTAAGAAGCAGTTAGACAGGGACATGGATTTGGAAGGATGTAGCCCAAATGACAATAGGTGCAGGAGTAGGCCATTCGGCCCTTTGATCCAGCACCGTAGGTGGAACTAGTGTGGCTGTGATATGTTGGCCGGTGTGGGCAAGTTGGGCCGACGGGCCTGTTTCCACACTGTATCACTCTATGACTACACTGAACAGTGCTAGTTTTGTTCTGTGTTTGATGTTTATCTCGTACACATGCACCGTGGGCCTGGCAATATTGTCAGTGTTCGGCATTTTTATTAACTCGTCTCTTCACATCTATGCCATTGTACAGAACTTGGGTCAATATGATGGGGTCGATTTTCTTTTAACTCGCCGGCTGAGTCTCCCAAAATTTAAAATTACTTCTGGAGAGCCAAGAGAAAGAAATATCTAAATCCCCACTCACACACAAACACACACTCTCTCTCCCTCCTCGTGTTATTTCTGCTGGTTATCATCAGGTTTGTGGAGTTGAAATTAATTTCCGCAGTTAAAATATTTACAGTTTCGTATCATTTTTTTGTTGTTCTGTGCTCTTCTCTGCACAGGGAAGAGAAGTGATGTTTTGCCGGATACACAGATTATGGAGGGATTAACGGCATTCTGCACACGACTTAAACCAGTTCCCCTCTGTACTATGGACTGCTATTATAAGGTCCTCGGAGGTTAATGTAGAATCTGCAGCTGTTTCGTAGAGGAGATTATAAGAGATATGAATGTTCTATGATGTTTCGATTATGATGCACAATTACATCAGATATCGCCTGGGATTGAGGGTGTCGGAGGGAACCTATGGTCGGTATTGTTTAGAAAGAATCTGGGCAGCAAAGGCAGATTTGGCCAACACTGACCTATTTTCCAGGCTGTGAATGACTAGATTTGCTGAAAATTCACAGTGGACCAGGCCAAGTTTGGAAGGCTGCCATGTAGCTGTCTGCAACTATTTGTTTATCCGTGCCACCTCCTCCAGCCTTACAACCCACTGGGGCTTCTGCACGGTTTCAGTTTTCGCTCCTCGCACATCCTGGATTTTTTATTCCTCCACTTTTTAAAGTTTAGTTTGGAGATCCAGCGCCGAAACCGGCCCTTCGGCCTACTTGGTCCACGACCAACAGCGATCCCTGTGCACTATCACTGTCCCACACATACTAGGGACAATTTACAATTTTACCAAGACTGCAAACCTGTACGTCTTTGGAGAGTGTGGGAGGAAACTGGCGGACCCGGTGAAAGCCCATGCAGGGCGCGGGGAAAACGTACAAACTCCACATAGGCAGAACCTGTAGTCAGAATTGAATCCGGGTCTCTGGCGCTGTAAAGCACGAACTCTACCGATGCACCACTGTGCCAATGTTGAAGGCCTGGATCACAAAGTGTAGAATTTCTCCCTTCCCCAAACCCATAACCTTACTGTGAGGCTATCTTTTATTCAGAGGCTATGGCCTCTGATCCTTGAGTCTCCCACTCGTGGAAACGTCCACTCAATCCCGGTCTTTCACTGTTCGGTAATGAGGCCCCCTCCAGGTTGTGGTTGTGAGGCCAGTGGTATAGGTTTAAGAGTCGAGACCATACTGAACCTGAAATGTCACCCATTCCTTCTCTCCAGAGATGCTGCCTGACCCACTGAGCTACTCCAGCATTTTGTGTCTATCTTTGGTGTGGACCAGCATCTGCAGATCGCATCTATGCAAAGGTTGATTGGTTGGAATGGTGGGAGATAGAATGGTCAGGTGGCCAGGATTGTGTCCTAACTTTGCTGAGCAAATTGCCCATACTTGTTGCTTCAAAGTCTCTCTCTTGTCCTGTTGTTTGAAAAGGATGAGCTAAATTGTCCTTGTGAACTCTAGGTAAGCATTATAACTTGCTGTTAAAGATTATCGCAAGGTCTTGCTGATAAATGTAATTGAGGTGATGAGGGAGTGGGGAGAAAGGTGCTTTGATACTCTCTCATGCAGGGCAACCTTTTTATTTGCTTGCTGTTGGGAGTATTTTTTGTAATTTCAAAATAGACTTTATTCAAGTATAAATATATGCAACGCATGAACCATGCAAAATATTCATCTGACATTTTCGGAGGCTATACAAACATTCAATACTGTTTATACACATTGCTCAAATTTCACAAATTCACCAACCCCCCCCCCCACCTTTGCCACTCATGTGGCCCACTGGCATTGAATCCCCTTATTTTGAGGGGTGCCTCCACCACACCCTGCCCCCCCCCCCCCCCCATGTTCATCAGCAGAAGGACCTCGACTATGTTCCTCCCCCACCTACGCACATTGCTAATGCTCTTCAGTATATCATCTTTACTTCAGGCCATCTCACTGGACCTCAGCCTTGCAGCACCTTTCACCAAGGGAAGGATAAATAATTCTGGGATCACAGTCCAGATGATTAGGCGAGGTTTTGTTTGACTCATTTACAGCACCTGAAAGAGCGGTAATAAATCTGATCACACATCAAGAGCAGGTTTATTAGCGGATTATTAATGGTGAACTAACACGTGCATTCTAATTAGAACATGACCTGAGAAATTGAAGTGGGCACTAAAAGGCTCGCACTACATGTACAGCACTGGAGGAGTCTATTTGGCCCATCCAGTGCATGCTGGCCGGAATTGAGCGTTCCTCCTCATTTTCTGGTTGTAGAGTCATAGAGCGTGGGAACAGGCCCTTCGGCCCAACTTGCCCACACATGTCCCAGCTGCACTAGTCTCACCTGCCTGCATTTGGTCCATATCCCCCCTAAACCTGTCCTATCCATGTACCTGTCAAACTGTTTCTTAAATGTTGCTATAGTCCCTGCCTCAGCAACCTCCTCTGGCAGCTTGTTCTGTGCACCATCCACCCTTTGGGGTTTTCTGGTTAATTAGCTGAGGGAGTTCCCGTCGATGGAAGTGGAATGTTTTTCCTTTCTCATTTTCCGTCAGTTTTAGAGAAGTTTGTGAGCTTAGTCGGTCCCGAGAAGATTTGAAGTCGGGCCCCAACTGCAGCAACCAAGGTTGATGTAGGAACCTCGTCAAAAGAACAAGTCAAGGCACAAGAGACTGCAGATGCTGGAATCTTAAGCCAAACACAAAGTGCTGGAAGAACTCAGTGGGTCAGGCTGCATTTCAAGGCATTTCACGGATGGCTTCTCAACCACAGCTCCAGCTCAAATCAGACTGTCAGGGGTTAAACTAGATTGCATAAAGTTTGATAAATTAAGTTTTCAAAGGCTCTTTGTCGTCGCGTATGCCCTTTAGTGAAGTTCTTTTTGCATGGCTTACACGCACAAATGGTACCATATCTTGACGCTTTTTACAAAAAGAAAAAAAAATGTTTTAAGGCAAATATTAAAGATGAACGATGAAGGGGTGTCGGGAGGGAATACCAGAGATTGGGGTCAACAATTGAAAGGACAGTCAGTAGTAGGGCGCTCTTGGTCATGGGTGATGCATCCTAGTTGTTGGCTGTTTGCTTCAAACCTCAGTGAGAGCAGCACCGCTTGTGGCTGATGTGTGGTCGGATGCAAGCCTGGACGATCGATGTCATATGGAGGACAGGCTGTTGCCTATGCAGCACGTCACCCCCTCTCCACGTCGCTGATCGATCCAAAGGAACAGCAGGGCCGTTACAGTTTGGCACCAGCGCTGTAGCAGGAGCTGCCAGAGCGAGGTTGTAGACAACGACAAACTGCCTTTGGGGCTCCGACTGGATTTTTCTTGAGGTTTACTGGATATGCCCGCGAGGCAGTGGAGGTTGTAAATCAGAGTTTTTCCTCTCCTAGATGGGCTGCCTTCCCAGGCTGACGAGCCCCACCTGCCCGAGACTCGTGGGGGCGGGAGCATCTACCTTCCCGTGCAGAACTACAGCACCTGCCCACTGCCCCATGAACAATCACCAATTGTAGATAAGGATGAGCTAATGGCCAACACTGTGATCTTCGAGTGGGAGTGTGGGTGAATGCAGAGTTAAATCGTGGGGGCAGATATGGTGAAGCCACGCAGAGGATTTTCAAGGCGAGAATGAGGATTTAAAAATCGAGATGTTGCTGATTGTTCAGCGATTTTGTAGTGCGGTGAGTATAATGGGGCAATGGAATAAAACTGGGCAAGTTGGATCGCACCTGCGATTGCTGACGGCAACAGTGAACGCACCCATGCCGCGGTGCATAAATGGAATTGAATTGTATTCGGTGAGGCTGCCCGAGGCTCTCCCTATTGTAGTCTCACACAAGCACCTTGTGCACAGGCATCAATAAAAGAAATACAAACACACTGCCGAATATGCCTGCAGCGTTTTTGGCCAAATAAACATATTACTTGTAAGTCAGTTTTATAAGGTCAAAGGAATGTAATAAGCCAAAGGGAACCACCGTCCCACATATCTTCTGGCTCTTGGTCTGCTCGTTGCATCGCACTTCCCTAGTTTCCCCGAGGCCTTTGTGTTGGTCTGAAGAAGGGTTCTGACCTGAAAAGTCATCTGTCCATTTCCCTCCACAGATGTTGCTTGGCCTGCTGAATTCCCCCAGCAGTTAGTTTACGCTCAAGATTCGGGCATCTTTTGTTCTCCTTTGTTTTGCCTTGAAGTGACATTTTTCTTTCTTCCCCCTTGGCAATTCCTCAAAGTTGTTGAACTCATTGGATACTCCTTGGCGTTCTGCTCCTGTAGACGTCATCCCCGGGCTCCATGGTGACTGGTAATCGCCTGTGGACGGGGTCTGTGAGGCAATAGACAACAGGAGCAGGAGTGCCCTTCGAGCCAGCACTGCCATTCAATGTGATCATGGCTGATCATCCCCAATCAGTACCCCGTTCCTGCCTTCTCCCCATATCCCCCGACTCCGCTATCTTTAAGAGCCCTATCCAGCTCTCTCTTGATAGCATCCAGAGAACCTGCCTCCACCGCCCTCTGAGGCAGAGAATTCCACACACTCACAACTCTCTGTGAGGAAAAAGTTTTTTCTCGTCTCGGTTCTAAATGGCTTACCCCCTTATTCTTAAACTGTGGCCCCTGGTTCCGGACTCCCCCAACATTGGGAACATGTTCCCTGCCTCCAGCGTGTCCAAACCCTTAACAATCTTATATGTTTCAACCTTTTTTATGGCTGAGCTGCTTGATGGCCTGGTTCGGCAACTTGAGCTCGCAGGAGTGAAGCCGACTGCAAAAGGTGGTGGACACTGCCTGCCATCGTCCATCGCAGGGGACTGACCTCTCCACCATCGAAGGGGTTTACAGGAGTCGCTGCCTCAAAGGCAGCCAGCATCATCAGAGACCCACACCACCCTGACCACACACTCATTTCACTCCTGCCATCGGGAAGAAGATATAGAAGCCTGAAACCTGTTCCATCTTGGTTCAGGAACAGCTTCTTCCCTGCCGCCATCGGGCTATCAAACACCACAACCTCCCATGTTGACTGAACTATTAATTCTTTATTATACTGTTTACCGACTATTATGTTTACATATTCTGTCGTGTCAGAGGTTATGGGGAGAAGGCAGGAGATTGGGGTTGAGGGGGAAAGGCTGATCAGCCATGATTGCATGGCAGTGTCGATTTGATGGGCCGAATGGCCTAATTCTGCTCCTAGAAGCTAGAAATTCATGACTTCATTACACTTGAAGCGACTAGACTTGGACCATAAGGCAGTCGCATTGAAGCACAGTGGTGGAGTTGCTGCCTTACAGCCCCAGCGACCAGAGTTCACTCCTGACCCCGGCTGCTTGTCTGTACGGGGTTTGTATGTCCTCCCGGTGACCTGCGTGGGTTTTCTTCAGGTACTCTGGTTTCCTCCCACACACCAAAGACGTACTGGTTTGTGGGCTAATTGGCTTCAGTAAACTTGTAATTTGCCCTTGGTGTGTGGGGATCGCTGGTCGGGGTGGACTCAATGGGCCGAACGGCCCGTTTCCACACTGTATCTCTAAACTAAAAAAACCTAAAAAACTGAATGCGTAGCCTACTTTATTGTAAGTGAAGTCCTGCAAACATGCATATGATTATGGGGAGAAGTGGCATTCTCCTGTGGGTAACACACAAACTAGACAACGAATATGAACCCAGATCCGCCCATTTCTGGCATTGATGATCAATTTTATTTCTCCACCTCCACCACTCACTTGAAACTTGTTTTATGATAAACATGCGTAATGATAAGATGCTGTTGAAGTCCAGGCACGTGCCGTCAGGATAGGCAAGGTAGGCAGTGCCCACCCTGACTAAAATTATAAAAAGGTAATTATTAAATATAAATAGTAAAGATTTCCATTTAAGTTACTAAATTCAGTATTTATTATTAAATGGTTATTATTTTAATAATTGATCTTAGGAGGCATAATTCTCCCGTGCCTTTCGTTCGCGTAATACGCGTAACTATGTTCAACTCGTGTGCCGTGGACGCTGCTTCAAGCCTTCACTTGCAACGGGCAATAAATGCAGCTGAAATTCTGCCATTGCACCGTGGACTGCGGCGAGGACGGTGCTGCGCATGCCCGCAGGCGAGGAGACCAATCTGTGCATGAGCGTTTTTTTAAGATGTTTTAAAAGTCGACTGACTGCCTGCAGGACTGACTGCGCCGTGCCTACCCTGAGTAATTACTCGCGGCACGTGCCTGGTCACGTCAAACGAGGGAACGAATTCTAAAGTATATTAACCAAGTAATAAGAAAATAATGGCGTCCTTATTTAAAATGTGGTGAATTATAATAGGCATTTGACAGCGCAATTTACTTGAAGCTATATATTAAAGCCTGCACTGGTCCTGAAGATTGAACCAAAGTCTGAGTTTTTAATCTGACTGGAATCTCATTTGGGATTTTTAATATCCACTGTTTTATAAATTAAACACTGATTTGCAATGTATATCTGCTGAGAGTTCATTTTTGTAGATCTTCCTCTGGTATTTTCTCTTGAATTGCATTTAGTCGCTTCATCAGATAATTCCTCGTAAATCTGCTCTGCACTCTTCAAAATAAAATTTAAAAAATGTATATATATATTTACGAGTATGCTGCCAGGGCTAGAGGGTCTGTGCGAAAGGGAGAGATTGAGTTGGCTGGGACTCTATTCCTTGGAGCGCTGGAGGATGAGGGATGATCTTACAGAGGTGCATAAAATCATGAGAGGAATAGATCGGGTCGAAGCGCAGAGTCTCGTGCCCAGAGTAGGTGAATCGAAGACCAGAGGACATAGATTTAAGGTGAAGGGAAAAATAATTAATAGGAATCTGAGGGGTAATGTTTACACACCATGGGTGGTGGGTGTATGGAACAAGCTGCCGAAGGAGGTAGTTGAGGCTGGGACTATTCCAACATTTTAAGAAACTGTTAGACTGGTTTGGGGGGATATGGACCAAGAGTGTGCAGTTGAGACTGGTGTAGTTGGGACATGTTGGCCGGTATGGGCAAGTTGGGCTGAAGGGCCTGTTTGAACGCTGTATCACTCTATGACTCTACGAATCATCCAGTACTTTTGAGGAAATTAAACTCCTTTCGTGGTTGTCTGTAAAAATAAATTGCACAGAGGAAAATTCATATTGTTTACAGTTCCTATGAAACCATAAAACTTCCAAGGAGAATAATTATTGTTTTTATTTCTTGCTGTTGGAAATGTATATAATATAATTTGTATACAGTGGAACATGGTTATTAATATAATCTCTATTTTGCGTGACACAGGAAAAGGTTTCTAATTAACACGAATTATGTTTTAGATTTTCTTTGATAATATTATTGAAGTTGAAAGTGTATAAAGATTCTAAATTCTCAGAAACTCTAATCCCTGCTACTCAAAGTTTATTTAGTCTGTTGTTATTTTTGGCCAGTGTAATATCTGTTAGGTATCTGATAATATGATATAATGTTTAGTTTATTGTCACGTGTACCGAGGTACAGTGAAAAGCTTTCTTGTGTTGCATTCTATCCAGTCAATGGAAAGACTATCAAGCCATTCCGACTGTACAGGCTCAATGTATAGGAAGGAACGGCAGATGCTGGTTTAAACCAAAGATGGACACAAAAGGCTGGAGTAACTCAGCGGGTCAGACAGAGGAAAAAGGAGAATAGGAATGGATGACGTTTTTGGGTCAAGACTGTTCTTCAGTGTACAGATACAGGATAAAGGGAATGTTTAGTGCAAGGTAGAGCCTGATTAAAGATAGTTTGAAGGTCTCCAATTAGGTAAATTGGAGGGCAGGTGAGAGGACGGTTTAGTTACCTGATAACATCTGGGAAGAAACTGTCTCTGAATCTGGAGGTATATATTTTCACACTTCTGTACAGGTTGCCTGATGGGAGAGGGGAGCAAACACTTGCATATGTGTTTATTATCTATCCATTAATCATCCTACATTTAATTTGAGGATATTAGCTCCCCTCTGAGGTTATCTAAAAAAAGAAATAGATGGGGAAAATTCATATAGTTTGTAGTTCCTATGAAACTATTAAAACTTCATAGGAAAAAAATTCTCAATATATATATATATATATATCTTGTTGTTAGAAAATGTGTATAATTTGTATTCAGGGGAACATTGTTATTAATATAATATCTAGTTTTCATGACGCAGGAAAAGGTTTGTATTTAACATTAATTATTGAAAGTGTATAAAGATTCTAAATTCTCAAACTCTAATCCCTGCTACTCAAAGTTTATTTTCTCAAAGTGAATCCCACCTCCTCCATCAGATCACAGAGACACCACGCCGAGTGCGCCTTAAGTCACGGCGCCCCTTTGCCACGCGAGCCCAAGAGCTGCTCTGCACAACACCAGCTGATGCTTCTAAGGCTGTCTGGGTCAAGACGAGATGGAGAGACCAGTGGAAGTTAGCGGAACCATCTAGGCTACACCAGTACATCAATGACCCCATGGACGTCCCTGGCCAGGACATGCCCCGAAAGCAGTGGACAACCCTCAACCGCTTGAGGACGGGCGTCGGATGCTATGGAGTAGAGATGAAGAGGTGAGGCCTCATGGACAGTGCCTCCTGCGAGTGTGGGGACCCAACACAGACAGTGGAGCACAGAGTCACCAGTTGCCCCAAACACCGGCCACCGAATGGTGAACGAGGTCTGATTGACCTGGACGATGACACGTTGGCCTGGCTCGCCTCAACGGAGCTGCAGGTCTAAAAGACACACGACAGAAGAAGAATGTTTATTTGGTCTGCTTTAACTTGGCCAGTGTAATATCTGTTAAGGCCCTGTCTCACGGTGCGAGTTGACACACGAGTGACCCAGAGTGACAGACTCGTGGTTGTGTACGATATTCCAAGTTGATGTGCAAGTGTTTGAGGCGAGTTCCCACGGGTATGGTAATCTGCGATGTTCCGAGATCGTCTCTAGAGTTACCAAGTTCCCCTCCCGTTTGCTCTTGAGTTACCAAGTTCCTCTCCCGCTCAGGACGTGTGTTGTTGCCGCAGTCCGGGATTCGCATTTAAAGCACTCGGTTATCTTCAGCAGTTCAGGTGAGGACAGGTTTGGGGCGGGGGGGCGAGGGATGGTGGAATTGGGAGAAGGCAAAGACTATGGGTGGGGAGGAGTGAGAGGGGGGCTAGGAACGGCATCTGCGAAACGGGTAGTCAACCTTTAGGGTCCCAGCCCGAAACATCCCTATACATTTTATGATTTCCCTCCAAAGATGCAGTCTCCCGTGGTTTGTTTGCACAACTCTCTCCCCTCACTCTCCCAACATTGGGGGGGGGGGGACGACGACAAGATAGTTTAAACGGACCTTACCACCACTTCATGCTTCTGTTGCACATAATTCAGCAGTAAAAGCTCTCTTCCCCTCACCCAGCGACGCCCGATTCCTCGCACCCCCACAAGTTCACATCGACGAGGGAAGAATGAGCGGGGAGTCTGAAGAAGGGTCCCGACCCGAAACATCACCCATTCCTTCTCTCCAGAGGCGATGCCTGTCCCGCTGAGTTACTCCAGCATGTTTGTGTCTATCGTCGGTGTAAACCAGCATCTGCAGTTCCTTCCTACACACGGACAGTGAAGTGCCTCGACTTGACCACGAAATTTGACTCGTGGAAAAAGTCAAACATGTTTGACTTTTTTCACGAGTTCACAAGTTTCGCAGGTACCTGCCGTTAGCGCCACGAGTGGACAAGTTGATCGCGCGAGTTCCGACGTTCCCGCTACGTTGGCTGTACGTGATCACCACGAGTGAAAACTCGGGGTCACTCGTGGGCCAACTCGCACCGTGAGACAGGGGTTTTAGGTATCTGATAATAAGGTATAATGTTTAGTTTATTGTCACATGCACGGAGGTACAGTGAAAAGCTTTCTTGTGTTGAGTGCTCTTCAGTCAGTGGAAAGACTATCAATAATTACAACCAAGCCATCCCCAGTGTATAGATACAGGATTAAGGGAGTGACATTTAGTGCAAGATAATGTCCAGTATAGTCCGATTAAGGATAGTTCAAAGATCTCCAATAACTTCGATGGGCGATCAACACTGCTCCCTAGCTGGTGAGAGGACAACTTAGTTACCTGATAACATAGAAACATAGAAAAATAGGTGCAGGAGTAGGCCATTCGGCCCTTCGAGACTGCACCGCCATTCAATGTGATCATGGCTGATCATCCAACTCAGTATCCCGTACCTGCCTTCTCTCCGTACCCCCGATCCCTTTAGCCACAAGTGCCACATCTAACGCCCTCTTAAATATAGCCAATGAACTGGCCTCAACTACCTTCTGTGGCAGAGAATTCCAGAGACCCACCACTCTCTGTGTAAAGAATGTTTTCCTCATCTCGGTCCTAAAGGAATTCCCCCTTATCCTTAGACTGTGACCCCTCGTTCTGGACTCCCCCAACATCGGGAACAATCCTCCAGCATCTCGCTTGTCCAACCCCTTAAGAATTTTGTAAGTTTCTATAAGATCCTCCCTCAATAACAGCGGGAAAGAAATTGTGCCTGAATGTGGAGGTATACATTTTCACATTTCTGTTCCTCTTGCCAGAGGGGAGAGGGGGAGAGAGAGAGAGAGAGAGCCTAAAAATGGAAGAGTCACTTGCATCTGTGTTTATTATTTACCCATTAATCATCCTACACTTAATTTGAGAGGAAATTAACTTCCTTTTGTGGTTGTCTATAAAAATAAATTGCGGTGGAAAATTCATAAAGTTTGCAGTTCCCATGAAACTATAAAACTTCCAAGGGATAAGAAATATAGTTCTCCGCTTTACTTCTAGCTGTTGGAACATGTATATAATTTGTATAGTGGAACATTGTTATTAATATAATCTCTAGTTATCTTGAAACAGGAAACGGATTGTACATAGCATGAATTGTATTTCAGAATTTTTTGAGAGTATTATTGAAGTTGAAAGTGTATAAAGCTTCTAAATTCTCATTCAATCCCTGCTCCTCAAAGTTTATTTAGTCAGTTAGTTATTTTTGGCCAGTATAATATCTGATTGTAAAAACCCCGCACAAATCACATTTTGGAACTAAAATGCCACAAACTACTGGAGGAGCTGACCAGGTAAAACAGCATCTGTGGAGGCAAAGGGATGTTTGACATTTTGGGTGATAGCCCTGTCCCACGGTACGAGTTCATTCCAAGAACTCTCCCGAGTTAAAAAAAAATCAAACTCGTGGTAAGCACGGAGAATGAACGTAGCGGGTACGTCGGAGCTCGGGAACGTCTCTTTTTTAGCACTAACGGGAGGTATTAGAAAACTTGCTAACGGCAGGTAAGCACGGGAAGACTCGTGAAGATTTTTTTAAATGATGAAGAATGTCCACGAGAGTCCCGAGTACCGATGAGTGGCCATTACCGTAAATCTCCGAGTTAGAATCAGGGCAAACTCGGGAGAACTCTTGGAATGAACTCGTACCGTGCGACAGGGGTTTGAAACTGCATCGGGATAGAGTGTGGAGGGAAGACAAACAACGTACTGAAGTGAGAGGGAGATGTGAGACAGACTGATGGGTAATGACTGATGAGTGACACGGCAGTCGAGTTGCTGCCTTACAGCACCAGGGTCCTGGGTTTGATCCTGACTTTGGGTGCAGTCTGCACAGAGTCTCTATGTTCCCCCAGTGACCACGTGCATTTACTCCGGGTGCTCCTGTTTCCTCCCACATTGCAAAGGCGTACAGGTTTGTAGGTCGTGCAGGAAGGAACTACAGATGCTGGTTTAAACTGGAGATTGCCTGACCCACTAAGTTACTGCCGTTTTGTGTCTGTCTTTGGTTTCAACCAGCATCTGCAGTGCCTCCCTACACATTTTGCCTGCTTCACTGTGAAGTCTCCCCAAGTTATGCTTGCTTTGAAGTTCTTCTCCTCTCTCTGACGAAACTTCAGCTATTACTTCTCTTCAGAGATGTTGCCTGCTGCGTTACTCCAGCATTTTGTGTCTGTCTATATATATATATGTCCTGCCAATTCCTTTGACCGGAGTATAAGATCCATCTTTGGGAGAGGAGAAATAGAACCTTCCATTGAGGACAGGTGGCTGGTTGAGAGAAAGGTTCCTTGAATTTATTTTGAGAAGCATTTATTTTAATAAACTACCCCAGGAACAACATGTCGCAAAATGGGGTAGTGGTAGAGCTACTGTCTTACAGCTCCAGAGACCCAGGTTCGATCCTGACCACAGGTGCTTGTCTATATGGATTATTGTACTTTCTCCCCGTGACCTGCGTGGACTTTCTCCGAGATCTTCGGTTTCCTCTCGCACTCCAAAGACAAACAAGTTTTCAGGTTAATTAGCTTGGTATGAATGTAAAATTGTCTGTGTGTGTATTAGTCTTAATGTGTGGGGGTCGGTGCAGACTCGGTGGGCCGAAGGGCCTGTTTCCGCGCTGTATCTCTACGTTAACACTGCCAAAACAATGAAAGGTAAATGGGCTCACAACTGTCCCTGTGTTTAAATGCCCTAGTCATCCTTTCACCATATTATCTCATGCCTAAGAACACAATGCCTTCTCATTACACTATTCAGTCCAATGGACCACATGGAAACTGATCTTAACTGATCGGCATTCCCACCTGTAAGACGGAGGCTATTTGCATCTGTTTGAGAAGGAATTGCAGATGGTGAAAAATCGAAGGTAGACAAAAATACTAGAGAAACTTGGTGGGTGAGGCAGCATCTATGGAGCGAAGGAAATAGGCAACGTTTCTGGTCGAGACCCTTCTTCAGACCTATTTGCATCTGACGTGAAGTGTTTCACGACATCTTGACTGGCAAGCTGATGGATTATTGAGGGGTTGCTGAAGAGAGGGAGGGTGGATGCTGACAACTTCAGGCCAAGCTCCTCAAGTTAATATAAAATTCTTCCAAGAATTATTATTTTTTTTGCCATTCTTTTTTGTTTATAACATTGGTGTACATAAATTGGATGTTCTGTTTCCTGCAATATTGTAGAATTATTTCTTTGAGAGTACCACATTGCATGCGGAATATTTGGGAGTTGCATTCATATCCGATTTCAAAAAGCTAATTGGAGATATCCCCCCCTCCCCCCCTCCCCCTCCACCGTGCTCACCCGGACTCTCGCCTATTTCTCCCCTCCCCCTCCTATCCTCCGTCTTGTTTCACATTCCACAATTCTTCCAAACTGTCTCACACCTTCTGTTCTTATCTCTGGCCTTTGTTCCAACCATCTGCCCGTCCACCCCCTCCCTCCCCCCCCCCCCCCCCCTCCCCCCCCATTAGTGTCTACCTATTACCTCCCACACTCTGCCCTGCCTCTCCGTCTTTCCAGCTTTCATCTCTTCCCCACCCCTACAATCAGTCTGAAGAAGGTACTCGACCTGAAATGTCCCCCATCAATGTTCTCTAGAGAAGCTGCCTGACCTGCTGAGTTGCGTCCAGTCTGAAGAAGGGTCTCGACCCGAAACGTCGCCTACTCATTTTCTCCATAGATGCTGCCTCACCTGCTGAGTTTCTCCCGCATTTTTTGTCTGCTGAGTTACTCCAGCACTTTGTGTCCTATTGTATGTTAACCAGCATCTGTGGTTATTTATTTCTACAATTTCTTCTTATTCTGCCGGTTCATGTGAGCTTTGAGTTTGCCTGTCCTGCCCCGTGCTTTGTCTCTGCTGCTCTTAACGCTGATACTTTGCTGAACATTCACGTTCCCATGTGTGGATGTAGAAAATAACAGTGGCGCAAAGGTAGAATTGCTGCCTTGCAGCGCTAGAGATCCAGGTTCGATCCTGACTACGGGTGCTGTCTGTACGGAGTTTGTATGTTCTCCCCGTGACCATGTGGGATTTCTGCAAGATCTTTGGTTTCCTCCCACACTCCAAAGAAGTACAGGATTGAAGGTATAAATGTAAATTGTCCCTAGTGTGTGTAGGATGGTGTTAATGTGTGGAGATCGCTGGTCGGCACGGAATCGGTGGGCCGTTTCGCTGCTATTTTCGCGCAGTATCTATAAAACTAAATAAAACTGAAAAAAATGTCAAGAAAAAAAAACAGACGGGAGTTTAGGTTCCAAGCCATTCAAAAAGGCAGACACACTGAGGTATTTGGACACATTTTGTAAATTAATTTGCAAACTAGTTGAGGAAGCTCGATAGTTGCACGGCATCTGATGGTTATTTTGGGCTATTTTGTTTATGTAGACCAATTGGATTGGTGTAAATGTAAATTGTCCTGGGTATGTGTGCAGAGTAGCATTTATGTGCGGGGATTGCTGGTTAGTGCGGACTCGGTGGGCCCAAGACCCGTTTCCACACTAAACTAAAAACTAAACGGAGAAGGTTTTTTTTTTAATCAATGATTTTTATTTTCCCCATTCTACCTCTTGAGAATGTCAACATCGCTGGAAGTGCAAGGAAATCTCTGCAACAGATGTTTCCTGACACAAGCCATTATGTGTGTTCTTTGCAGGTGGAGATAAGTTGAACCTTTCAGCTCTTCTTTCACTCCTGAATAATGTTTCATGACGACAGTCTGCGAACAGAATAAAGGCTATTAGAGAAAATGCTGTCCATTCTTTCTGAACTGACATTGCTCTTAAATTGAGTACGGATGAAGGTAGCTACGTTTGCTGGAAGGATGTTCTGAAGAAGGGTCTCGACCTGAAACATCACCCATTCCTTCTCTCCGGAGATGCTGCCTGTCCCGCGGAGTTACTCCAGCATTATAGACAATAGGTGCAGGAGTAGGCCATTCGGCCCTTCGAGCCAGCATCGCCATTCAATGTGATCATGGCTGATCATCCCCAATCAGTACCCCGTTTCTGCCTTCTCCCCATATCCCCGACTCCGCTATTTTTAAGAGCCCTATTTAGCTCTCTCTTGAAAGCATCCAGAGAACCTGCCTCCACCGCCCTCTGAGGCAGAGAATTCCACAGACTCACCCCTTTCTGTGAGACAATTTTGTCAATTTTGTGTCTATCTTGGGTTTGAATCTGCAGTTCCTTCCTGCATGGTGCTGAGTGCCAGGCAGTTTGCCTCCACTGCTTTAGCAGAACTCCACACCGTGTCTATTCAGTTAGAACAGCGCAAAAGATTATTGGGACACGGCTACCAGCCTTGGAGGGCATCCACCACACACGGTGCCTCAGGAAGGCTGTCAGCATCCATAAAGACTCCTCTCACCCTTGTGATGGACTATTCGAACTACTCCCTTCCGGCAGACACTACAAGGCCTTCTACACCCGCACCTCCAGACTCGGGAACAGCTTCATTCCCAGAGCTATAGCGGCTCTGAACCGGCCCTGCTGAGTGCCCCCACCCCCATGGACTGTTTCCCTCGGATGGTCGCGTCGCACAGACACATCTGCACTTTAGTCTGTTTTGGTTTTGACTGTTTTACTTTTCTAAGGTTCTTTTCACAGACCTTGTTCTCGGGGTATCTAAACCTACATTTTATTAGTCGTTTAAGTTATGCCATTGGATGGAGTTGCAAACCAATTCTCGTTGCACTTATGTGTAATGACAATAAAATATATTATTATTATTAACAACAAATCAGCGCTGAGGTAAAAGATCTGACCAGTTCTTGTTAAATTATCCTGTTGTTTTAAAATAAAATCTTCTCATCAATCCTGAATGATTTTGCTGTGGGTGAAGTACCTTGCAATGTGGCCTTTTCAGGTTCTGTTGGATTTTGTTTTAACCAAAATGAACTTCATTCAGAATTTAAAAAATATATATATACAAAACAAGAACAATGGAACAATTATTCTGAGATTCTCAGCAGCGATACATACATTAATTAGCGTTGTATTTGGTAGTGTTGAGCGGAATATCATTATAGCCGGAATCCTTGTCACTCATGTGGCCCCTGGGGTGACACCCCTCCCCTTATTTTGTGGGACGTCTCCACCATAGCTGCCCCCCCCATCCCCCAAATGTCCAGCAGTGGAAGGATCCCAGACTGTGGTCCTCCACAGAGCCTTGGCATTGGCTGCACCAAGCTTCAGTGCGTCCCTCAGCACGCACTCCTGCAGTCTGCAGCGGGCCAGTCGGCAACGTTCCCCGTCGGACATTCCACTCTGCTGGGAGCATAACAAGTTTCGGGCGTCTTTCACCTTTGATAACCTTCCAGCAGCATGTGATGACCGTCTCCGAATGTGTCCCTGGGAACAGTCTGTAAATCAGAGATTCCTTTCGTCAAGGAACTATTTGGGATAAATCTGGATTTGGCTTTTTCACTTTCTCAAACAAATGATGTTAGAATTAGACGTGGTCTGAAGAAAGGTCTCGACATGAAATTTCACCTATTCCTTCGCTCCATGGATGCTGCCTCACCCGCTGAGTTTCTCCATCATTTTTATCTCCCTTAGAATTAGGCTTGGTCACACAGCATGGAAACAGGCCCTTGGTGTGCAACTTGGTCATGTTGACCCAGATGCCCTATCAATGCTTATCCTATCTACCCATGTTTGGCCCATATCCTCAAACTTTCCTATCCATGTCGCTGTCCAAATGTCTTTTAAGTCTTTTAAGCCTCTACTACTTCCACTGGCAGCTCATTCCTTGTACCTACCGAGAGCGGAACTCGCTATAAAAATATGGAGGGGGACACGCGCGAGGCTTTGGAGGCTCAATCCAGCGCTAAATGCAGCTCAACTCTGCCTGTCTCGCCGGGTTAACCTACAGCCCTGCCTGGGCTGACGGGACACCAGCGCTGCTTCTCCGCGCTGCCGATATTTCCCGCAAGCCCAGGCAGGTTTCCCTCCTCCAATCATCGCGCTGAATCATCGTGTCCCGCCCCCCATTGCCTGCTGACCAACGTCTCTCTCGTCCAATCGGCGCCCTCGATCAGCAGTCCCACCCCCATTGCCTCGTGAAAAGCGGGGATTTTAAAATCCGGATTACAAAAACTTGGGGGGTTGTCCCCCACCTCTCAAAACATGGGGGGAGGGAATGTGTCCCCTCTGCCCGCCCCCTCCCCCATGTTTTCCGCCCCTGGTACCTACCACCCTTTGTGTGAAAACATTGCCCCTCGGGCTCCTATTAAATCGTTCCCCTCGCACCTTAAAACAATGTCATTTGGTTCTTGATTCCCCTATTCTGGGTGGGAAAGAACCTCTGTACAATCACCCTATTCATTCCCCTCAGGATTTAATATACTTCTATAGGATCATCCCTCTGCCTCCTGCACTCCAAGGAATAGAGGCACAGCCTGTCCATACTCTCCCTATAACTCAGACCCTCAAGTGTTGGCAGTTGTGGGATCCTTTTAAAACAAAGAGCAATTAATTATTCATATGAACAATTAATATTAATTAATATCAGATGTGAGATCAACCTGTTCTTGACAGGCAAGCGACTAAAATGATCGGAAGCCCAAGGTTGATGGAGAGAGATCAGCCATGTCACTAAATAGCAGAACAGGATCAATGGGTCGAATGGCCTATTTCCACTGTCCATTTGCTCATGACACACTTTACCATAATCCGCCAGTCCTTTATCCCTGCAGGGACGTAATTAATTGCCACTAATATAATTTACAAATCCTGATTCAGTGCTCTTGCACATGTCGCTTGACTCTAATTACCCTGCGGATAAAGTGAGAAGCGTTTTCAGTGCGTCCGACAGTTTTTTACAGTTGTGGGGTTTTAGGGCCTGCCTGCTTCCTGGTTGAAGTGGGTTTTTATAGCAGCTCATCTCGGTGTTTTGGGCAGTCTGAAATCGCGATTTGGTGCATGGGGAAGAGATGGTGAAAACCAGACCTGGGCTGTACTCTGGGCCTGTTCCCTGTTAACAGAGTGCCGAGTGATCTGAACCGTATCCAGCTTGCTGAGTCTCATTAACTCGGAGAGGCTGTTGTCTGTCCCCCCCCTTACCGCCAGAAGTCACGTCAACCCAGGATGGTTCCTCATTAGCTCAGAGTTAGAGCTACAAATTAATTTCCTCAGCTGCTCGCCGAGCCTGGGTAATGATGCCACAGACACGCACTTAAAGCCGAGGAAAGGAATTAGCATGTTTGGTTTTAATCAGCAGCGGGGCTGTGTCTAGGAACTGCGTGCGATCTTTTAGAAAATGGCACTCAACGCGAGAGACTGCTGGAGGAGAAAATGAAGTGAGATGTCTTTAATAAAAATTTAAAAAAAAAAAAAAAAATCCATGATAAATATTGAAATTAATGGGAACTTCATTTCATTTTTAATTGCTGCTTCGGGAAAAGGGATGAAAGAAAATTCACTGTCGAGCTCAACGATGCACAGAACGTTCCAAATGCTTATCTTCCCGTTTAGTGATTTTATTTATTTATTTGTGTGTTTTGTTTCCCTGCTGTTGGAGCAGTACCGTGGAAGCACGGATCCAGGGCCACAGTTTCAGCGGGTAGTCTGCAGCCTTTCATGTACCTCACTCATTGCAAGCGCTACTAACCCACACTGTTAGCATTGCCAATCCCCCAGGAATTGGAAAACTAATCTTCTGCACGGACAATGCTCCAAGACATGAAAAAGCGGAATAATTATGTGGACATTTCCTTGAAATAATTGCTTAACTCTCATTGTCTGAGGATGTTTGATTGATTGACAGATCCATGCATAGAAATGGGCCCTTCAGTCCACCGAGTCTCCACCGACCATCAATAACGGAGTCACACTGGTTTGATGGTATCTCGCTTTCTCTCCCTCTCCCTGCACACTAGAGGCAATTTTCAGAGGGCGGTTCGTCCACAAACCTACACGTCTTTGGGATGCGGGAGAGAAAACCGAGCAGTCCGAGGATACTCGTCTGGTCACGGGGTGAACGTGCAAACTCCACGCAGAAAGCATCCAAGGTCATGATCGAACTTGGGTCAGAATTGAACCTGGGTCACTGCCGCTGTGAGGTATTGTCTCAATCACCTGTTGATTGAAACAAAGAACTCGTCTGAAGAAGGGTCCTGACCCGAGACGTTACCTATTCTCCAGAGATGCTGCCGGACCCACTGAGTTACTCTGACACTATGCAAATCCATTTGTTTTCCAGGTGATTCTGAATTGACAAGCCCTGTGGCGATGAACAATGCAGTTGATCAGCAGGGTGCGGGGAGGGCGGGAGGTGAGAATGTGAGGGTAGGGTGTTTGTACTAACGAAAATCTGGATAAACCTGGAGACACTGGAAATCTAGAATAAAAATAGAAAAAATGATGGAAGTAGCTCAGGCCACATCTGTAGGAAGAAAAGAAAAAGAGATGAGGTCTAAAGTTCAGGTCCAAAGATTTTTTTTTGTCAGGACGGGAAATATCTTTCAGTAAAGAAACTGGTCAAGGTGCGGGGAGGGAGGGGCAGGGAAATGTCTCTGATTGGGTGTGACAATGGGGATACACTTTAAACAAGGTTCTCTGGTTAATGAGTGAAAGAAAGCAGTTAGAATATGAGAGCATAGACAGAAGAATGAAGGAGGACATTCATGTTGGGACTTCTGGAGTATCGGAGGGCTCCCAGCAGGAACTAGCACAGCCGGCATGTTGGGATTGTGTTTTAGAACATCAGAGAGACTTCATGAGTCCAATCTGAGGGCACTTGAGGGGTCTTGAAAAGAACATGGAGAGGATATGTCAAATTTGGGGAAATCCTAGAATCATTAGAATCCATTAGATTCAAAATCCGAGGTCAAGGCAAAAATGAGGCTACATATTGTTCTCTGATAATCATGTGTCTTGGAAATATCTTCCTCAAAGAGTGGTGGGAGCAGAACCTTGGAATATGTCTATTGGCAGAAGTAGGCATGTATGTAGTAAGTAAGAAGGTGAATGATTGCCACAACCAACTCTGCAAACCAGTCTGAAGTTACCGTTGGAGCGACCATCATGTTATTGAAAGGTTGAGTTCTCCCTACCCTCATCATTAAGTCATAGGAGCAGAATTAGACCATTCGGCACATCGAGTCCACTCTGCCATACAATCATGGCCGATCTATAATTCCCATTCAACACCTTTCTCCTGCCTTCTCCATGTGACTTTTGACAAATTTGCTAATCAAGAACCTGTCAGTCAATGCTTTAAAAATACCCAATGATGTGGCCTTCACAGGCGTCTGTGGCAATGAATTCCACAGATTCATCACCCTCGGACTAAAGAAATTCTTCCTCATCTCCTGGCTAAAGGTGTGTCCTTTCATTATACCAGCCATGTTTGTCTCACATAAGAGATTGCTGGCTGAGGTGACGAATGTGGGCAAATGTGACCAGCTTGGATGGGCTGTCTCAGTCGGCATGGACGAGTCGGATGGTGTGTGATCTGTTTCCGTGCTGTATGACTCTGTGACAAATGCCGGGAGTGCAGATGGAATCCGATCTTGTCCGTGCACGGATATCTCCCAGCGGGAATCACGGGATAAACAGTTGGGAGTGAGGAAGTCTGGGCAGGTGCTTTGGGAAGAGGGTGAAGAGAGTTTAATTCGTAATCTGGCGATAACATTCGTCCCATGGCCCTGGCTGAGAGAAGCGAACACGGATCAAAAGACGGAATAACTTAGTGGTAATTTGAAAGGAAAAGTAAAGCCTCAGGGGGATTGAGTTTTTTTTTATTTTGTGTAAAAAAAAGTTTTAAATAAATTGAAGGAAACAGCTGCTTTTACAAGTTGATTAAGAATGGAATTGCAATTGGCAGGTAGTGCTCGGCTGCCGCTATATATATACAAAATGTAATTACATGGGCATCCATGTGTATAATGTTGCTGTGCATCCATCTGTATGCATCTATGGTGTGGGTTCTCTTCTTGACTCTGTTGCGAAAAGACTATCTTTTGAATGCGAAGGTAGACACACAATGCTGGAGTAACTCAGCGGGTCAGACAACACCTTTGGAGAAAGGGGATTGGTGATGTTTTGGATCGAGACCCTTCTTCAGGCTGCGAGTCATTGGGAAAGGGTGACGAGAGATATAGACGTAGGTAATGTGGAGAGACATGGGACAGATGAATAGACAATAGGTACAGGAGTAGGTCATTTGAGCCAGCACCGCCATTCAATGTGATCATGGCTGATCATCCCCAATCAGTACCCCGTTCCTGCCTTCTCCCCATATCTCCTGACTCCGCTGTTTTTAAGAGCGCTATCTAGCGCTCTCTTGAAAACATCCAGAGAACCTGCCTCCACCGCCGTCTGAGGCAGAGAATTCCACAGACTCACCACTCTCTGTGAGAAAAAGTGTTTCCTCGTCTCCGTTCTAAATGGCTTACTCCTTATTCTTAAACTGTGGCCCCTGGTTCTGGACCCCCCCCCAACATCGGGAACATGTTTCCTGCCTCTAGCGTGTCCAAGCCGTTAACAATCTTAGATATGCTAGAATGAAAGATATGCAAAAAAGTCAAGATGATAAAGGAAAACAGGCCATTGTTAGTTGTGGCCAACCAGGTGAAAACGAGTTACTGACAATGAGTCTCAACAAGATGGCTTTGAAGCTAGTAAAGAGGGAGAATGCCCTCCTTCTGTTCCATCTTTCCTGCTCGAGGAGTCTTGTGTAGCGCTGTCATTGCAATAGGTCTTTAACTACTTGGCGATTTACCCAGCACTTCCATGGAGAACAAAAGCAGATGACAAAACAAGGGACTACCCATGCTGGTTTATACCAAAGATAGACGCAAAGTGCTGGAGTAACTTAGCGGGCCAGGCAGCGTCTCTGAAGAAATAGGTTGAGTGACGTATCGGGTTGGGACCCTTCTTCAGACTCAAAAACTGAAAAACCTAAAGACTGAAGAAGTGCTATACAAGAAAGCTGGCATCTAAATTTTGGAACAAAACATCTCCCCCAACTCTTAAAATGTGGATTACAAATATGCCTGAGACGCTACATCTTGAAGATATGAGAGGGTTACACAAAAAGCTGGAGAAACTCAGCGGGTGCAGCAGCATCTAAGGAGCGAAGGAGATAGGCGACGTTTCGGGTCGAGACCCTTCTTCAGACTGACCCGTCTGAAGAAGGGTGTCGACCCGAAACGTCGCCTATCTCCTTCGCTCCTTAGATGCTGCTGCACCCGCTGAGTATCTCCAGCTTTTGGTGTAACCCTCGATTCTCCAGCATCTGCAGTTCCTTCTTTAACACTTTGAAGATATGAGAATTGTCTTAGCAGGAAAATCAGAGCAATTTTCAAAGATATGGTCTCCTTTCATTGATTCATTACAAGGATAGTATGGTGCAACACAACTTTGGAATTAAACCGATTTACGGACAGGGTGATGGGTGTGGTGAGAAATGAAGCAGGTATATCAACACTTTTTTTCCTTTTTTTTTGTTTTTGCCTTTTTTTAATGTTTTTAATTACTTTGATGACACTCATTTGGTAGTTTAGGGCTTCTATTACACATTCACTTTCTTTCTCACTTTCTTTTTTGTTGCTCTTTCTCTTTTTCTATTTCACCTTTGTTAAAATTAAAATGGAAGCTGTACAATAAGTGCATTATGTCATATGCCGCGGTTTATACGTTTGTACACGGCTTCTAATAAAAATATAAGTAAAAATAATAAAAAATAAAAAAGCTGGCATCTTACGTAATAGTTGCCCCTCAAATCTCAATCCATCTGACGATCCTTTCAGAATATGGTTTGTTTTAATCAGCTCACGACGGCACGGTGACGCAGTGGTAGAACTGCTGCTTCAGTTCCAGCCACCCAGGTTAAATCTACACCGCGGTTGCTGTCTGTACTGAGTTTGAACATTCTCTCGGGGGTTAAACAAAAAGCTGGAGAAACTCAGCGGGTGCAGCAGCATCTAAGGAGCGCTTAGATGCTGCTGCACCCGCTGAGTTTCTCCAGCATCTGCAGTTCCTTCTTGAACATTCTCTCTGTGACTGTGTGGGTTCTCTCCAGGCGTTCTGGCTCCATGTGTTGTGAGAGTCTGCAGCGTGGAGACTCCAGGCCCGGTGCTGAGCCTAGGACTCTGGTCAGGCGACGGCAATGGAGTGGCCAGGGCCGCCTTCCACTCATGTTCCAAAGACATGTAGGTTAATTGGCTTCTGTGATTTGTCCCTAGTGAGTAAGATAAAACTAGTGTACGGGTGATCAATGGTCGGCACGCACATGGTGGCCTAAGGGCTTGTTTCTTTGCTGTATCTCTGAACAAAACACATCTTTAAACTAAACTAAAGACCACCTCTCTTTCTACTGAACACCAGTGTATTTTTTCTTTTATCACCTCCCAATGGTTGAAAGGTTGAGCCGGGTTGAGAGGACGGCACCGTGGCGCAGCGGTCCAGCTACTGCCTTAGTGCTGGAGACCAGAGTTCGATCCTGACTACAGGTGCTGTCTGTACAGAGTTTGTACGCTCACCCGTAACCTGCGGGGGTTTTCTCCGGGATCTCCGATTTCCTCCCACACTCCAAATATGTACAGGTTGGTAGGTTAATTGGCTTGGTATAATTGTAAATTAGCTCTAGTGTGTGTAGGGTGGTTTAAGTCATAGACTAATATTGAGGAAACTTGCTCTACTTGCCCACACCAGCCAACATGTCCCAGCTACACTGGTCCCACCAGCCTGTGTTTGGTCCATATCCCTCCAAACTTGTCCTATCCATGTACCTGTCTAACTGTTTCTTAAAAGTTGGATAAGTTGCAACTACCTCCTCTGGTAGGTTGTTCCATACATCCGCTACTGTTTGTGTGAAAAAGTTACCCTTCAGACTCCTATTAAATCTTTGCCCCTGCACCATGAACCTATGTCCTCTAGCCCTCGATTCCTCCACTCTGGGCAAGAGATTCTGTGCATCTACCCGATTTATTCCTCTCATGGCAGGGTTCATGGTCGGCATGGACTCGGTGGGCCGAAGGGCCTGTTTCAGCATTGCATCCCTAAACTAAACTTAAAGTCACTTCATCAGAGAACTGGGCTGAGATTGGAGGCCCTCGATTAAATCACCGCCCACTAATCCTCCCCAGATGGAAGACCAGGGCTTGGGGGGTCATGGTTGAGGTTCCGCACTGTATGATGAGCAGATTGTTACTCGCAGAAAGTTATTAAGACTGTCAAAGCAAGGCGGACGCAAAATGCTGGAGTAACTCAGTGGGACAGGCAGCATCTCTGGAGAGAAGGAATGCGCGACATTTCGGGTCGAGACCCTTCTTCAGTCAAAGCCTGGCTCTGCTCAAACATGGTCACCTTGTTGCAAAGCCAGCCTGCCTGCTCTGCCGAGTTCAACAATTACTTTAGTTTCCTCAACAAATTGTAAGAGTACAGAGATTCCAAGGTCAAAGGTCATCTCGCTGTCAGTTGTTGCTCGTATTAAATATAAAATGTCTGACAACTCGATTGTGTCTGGAAATTTCCTCGATGATAACAGCAAAAGACTTGTCAGTTGAGATGCCGGTGTGGTTCTGTCGATTGACAGATTGAGGTGGGATAATGATGGCTGCAGTATGTTTGATATTAAATTAAGCAAAGCTCTCTTCCTTCGATGACCACAGGGAAAGGTCAGACTGCGACATCGGTAGAGGGTAGAATGTAATTCTAAAATCAGGATCAGGTCCTAATCTTCTCTGCCCTTGTGACCAGCAGTTCCGCACTCTCCACTTGCTTCTGTTAGGTCTGCGCGAGGTCTCATCTGGATTCGGATGGGGAATAATATTTGGAGGATGCATGCAGAGATGTAGTCTCTCCCTCTCTCTCTCTCTCTGCTTCCCCTCCCTCCCTCCCCCTCACTCTTAAACCCGAGTCATCCCTAGGTTGCGATCTTTTTATCTTTCTGCGTTCATCTATCTCTTGGTCTCTCCTTTCTTTACCAGTTCTCTCCTTCTCGCACATGTTCCAACTTTTGTTGCCCCGATCCTCTCCCTCATCCCCTTCACCCAATAGGTCTTACATACTTCCGTGAGCTTGTAATGAAGCTTTTTTCCCATGCAGGAAACAGTTTCACCATTGTGTTCCATATACAGCATATTGTTAGTGCACGGAATATGAGTGGTACAGCATATGAACAGGCCCTTCAGCCCACAATATCAGTATTGAAGATGATGCCAAATTAAACTAATCCCCGCTGTCTGCTCATGATCCATACCCCTCTATTCCCTGCATATCAATGTGCCTTTCTAAAGGTTTCTTTAACACCGCTTTCAAATCTGCTTGCACGACCACCCCTGCTAACATCTGCCAGGTACTTACCACTGTGTTTTAAACAAAAAAAATTGTTCGACACATCCCCTTCCACACAACACCTTTAAACATTGCCCCGATCACCCTGAAGCTATGCCCTCTAGCCTGACATTTTCACTCTGGGACTATTTACCCTAACTACCCTACGCCTCTCTGCATTTTATATGTGGTCTCCCCTCAAACATCGACACTCCAGAGTAAACAGGGCGGCACGGTGCCATAGCGGTGGAGCTACTGCCTTACAGAGCCAGAGACCCGGGTTCGATCCTGACTATGGGTGGTTGTCTGTACAGAGTTTGTGCATTCTTTCCGTTACCTGCTTGGGTTCTCTCCAAGATCTTCGGTTTGCTCCCACACTCCAAAGACATACATGTTTGTCGGTCAGTGCAAGTGTGCGGGGATCGCTGGTTGGTGCGGACTTGGTGGGCCGAAGTGGCTGTTCCTGCGCTGTATCTAAACTCAACTAAAAACAATGCAAGTTTGTTTAATCACTCCTTATAGCTAACGCCCTCTAATCCAGGCAGCTTTGTGGTAACCCTCCTCTGCACCCTCTCCAAACCTTGACCATGAGGCAAGGAACTCATGGGGCGACCAGAACCGCGCACAATACTTCAAAGGCGACCTAACCAAAGTCTGATAAATATGCAACATGACTTCCTGACTCTGACACTGAGAACCCCCCGACCGATGAAGGCCAGCGTACCATTTGCCTTTTTTAACCACTCTGCTTACTTGTGTTGCCACTCTCACGGAGCTAGGGACTTGCACCCCAAGTTCCCTCTGTACATCAGTGATATGGAGGGTCTTGCAATCAATTGTGTACTTTCCATTTACATTCGACCTCCCAAAGCACAACATCTCACTCTTTCTCGAATTACACTCCATTTGTCATTTCTCCATCCATATCAGTAACGGACTTCTATCCCACTGCACCCTCTGCCAGCCTTCCTCACCACCCACAGCTCATCCGATGCCGCTATTGTAACTGCCTCCACCACCTCCAGCAAGAATCCCAAGGTCTGGAATTCTTCTCCTGAGCCTCCCTGCCTCTACTTGTCTCTCATTCTTCAATTGACATTGTGTGCTGTGTGTATCAGTGTGCTTGCCTTTGTGTGCAGCCAAATATAATTTGATAATAATCCTTCCAAGAAACCTCTTGAGACTTTCCACAACTTTAAAGTACTTGCAGGTAAATATTAGTTAAATGAGGGCAAAATCCGAATTGTGCATAATCTCTTCCACCCATCTGTGGATGGGCACCAGATGAAGTTGAGTAGAGAAGTCCAATGCCATTCTTGAGACTGGCTTTGCTAAACTGAAGAGGGATTGTTAAACAAATGCATTTCTACAGGCGGAAGGACCCGAGGTGCTAGAGTAACAGCAGGTTGAGCAGCATCTCTGGAGAACATAGATAGGTGACTGAAGAAGGGTCTCGACCCAAAACGTTGCCTATCTCCTTTGCTCCTTAGATGCTGCTGCACCCTCTGAGTTTCTCCAGCCTTTTGTGTAACATGGATAGGTGACTGTTGGGTCAAGACCCTTCTTCACACACTGAAGGGTGGTGGGAAGGATGCTGGAAGAGGGGAGAGGCAGGGTAAAGCATGTCAGGTAACAGTTGAGCACAAGCACACCCTTCTATATCTCTTTCTTTGATCTCTCATTTTCCACACCTTGCCCTTCCATATCTCTCGTTTCCCTCTCCCCTGACTTGGCCTGAAGAAGGGTTTCGACCCAAGATGTCACCCATTCCTTCTATCCGGAGAAGCTGCCTGTCCCGCTGAGTTACTCCTGCATTTTGTGTCCCTCTTTAATATACACCTGGCCCAAATATGGTTAATGGAGGTGATGTTAAAAAGCCAAACATTTCCACCTTTAATATTATATATTAATGCGGTACACAACAGTCTTAAGTCCACCGATCGTGCTTCCAGTTGGGAGTTATTAATTTAAGCTGAATTTTGCAGTCAACAATCCAGTAGTTAATTGCATTGTGAAAGAGTCATTTGGCAGATTTTAATCACTGGTACCCTGGATGCTATTAATTTCATAGGTAATTATGTCTTTCATGTTGCGACTGACTCTGTAACTTTGTCAATAACTGCAATGTCGTGGAATTAAGCAGAGCAGTATATCAGATTAATAGCATGGAAATCTGCCAGCTATGCCTGATATCCAATTTTCCCTTCTCAGTTTTAAACATCAGTCATAACAAGACGTTTGACATTAATTAAAAGGTAGTCAGGGCTCTGTGTGATGCTCGGCTGCGAGAGTATAAAGTTGTCAGCCTTGCCAATTGTCCCTGTTTGACGACCTTTATCTGTAGTGTTTGTGAATTAGTAACAGTGACACCTAATCGCAGTGAATTTCGGAATATCAAGACAGTGCATTTCATCAGCAGACTCCTGTGGGAACGCTGTGCTGACGGAAAGTGGGGATGAAGAGGACATCTGCTCATTGGGCAGTCGTCTAAAGCTGCCTTGCTGGCACTGACTCTTAGCGTGGAAATAGGCTCTTTGGCCCAACCTGCCCGCACCGGCCAACATGTCCCAGCTACGCTAGTCCCACCTGCATCCGTTTGGCCCATATCCTTCCACGCCTGTCCCATCCATGTACCTGTCTAACTGTTTCTTACAAGTTAAGATCGTTACCTGCCTCAACTCTGGCAGCTCGTTCCATACACCAACCACCCTTTGTGTGGAAAAAGTTACCCCTCGGGTTTCTATTGAATCTTTTATTTCTGAACCTATGTCCTCTGGTCCTCAATTCACCTACTCTGGATAAGAGACTCTGTGCATCTATGCAATCTATTCATCTCATTATTTTCTACACTGATCACATTCTTGTAAGCACATCCATTGCAACATTGGTATATTAAAATAATTTTATTGGTCTATTGTAAGTGTGTTTCCAGCTGGAATGTTGGTTAATCTCGGCACAAAGAACTTGACATTCTGTTCCATTTATCCTCATCCTTAGAGGGGGTGCGGGTGAGGTGGGTGGTGGGATGGGACGGGGTGAAACAATGGGCTGGATCTTATTAGAGTCATATAGTGCCGATACAGGCCCTTCGGCCCAACTTGCCCACACCGCCCAACCCCAAAATTCTTAAGGGGTTGGACAGGCTAGATGCAGGAAGATTGTTCCCGATGTTGGGGAGGTCCAGGACAAGGGGTCACAGCTTAAGGATAAGGAGGAATTCCATTAAGACCGAGATGAGAAATACTTTTTAAACACAGGGAGTGGTGAGTCTCTGGAGCTCTCTGCCATAGAGGGTAGTTGAGGCCAGTTCATTGGCTATATTTTAGCGGGAGTTAGATGTGGCCCTTGTGGCTAAGGGGATTAGAGGGTATGGAGAGAAGGCAGGTACGGGATACTGAGTTGGATAATCAGTCATGATCATATTGAATATCGAAGGGCCGAATGGCCTACTCCTGCACCTAATTTCTATGTTTCTATGTCCCATCCACACATGTCCTATATCCCTTTAAGCCTATCCCGTCTAATAGCTTCTTCAACATTGATTGGATGTGTAGGAAGGAACTGCAGATGCTGGTTTATAGCAGAGATAGACACAAAATGCTGGAGTAAGGCAGTGGGTCAGGCAACATCTCAGGAAAAATGGAAGAGGTGACATTTCGGGTTTGAGGATGGGTTCTGACCCGAAATGTCACCTATTCTTTTTCTCCAGAGATGCTGCCTGACACACTGAGTTACTCTGGCATTTTGTGTCCATCTAGTGGCTTAGGCCTACAAAGATTCTCTTCCAGCCGTCTTGATTCACTGGTCTTTTTCCACCTCTACTGGCAGGGAATGAGACCTGAAAGCACTGTGGCAAGGGTTATGTGCTACCTACAAACTTTGTGGGTAACAGGACCAAGTTCCCTCAAGCAACGAGACCTGAAAAGAGTGCAGAGAAGATTTGTGAGGATGTTGCCAGGACTTGAGCACCTGGGCTATAAGGCATGGTTGGGCAGGCTAGGATTGTATTCCTTGCCGTGCAGGAGGATGAGGGGTGGTCTTATAGATGTGGATTAGATCATGAGGGGATAGATAGGGTAAATGCACAGTTTTTCATCTGGAGTAAGGGCATCAAGAATCAGGGGGAAATAAGTTTACGGTGAGAGGGGAAAGACTTTGAGAGGAGCCTAAAAGGCGACTTTCTCACTCGGAGGGTGGTGGATAGAGGAGGTAGTTACCAGAGCAGGTTGTTGAGGCACGTACTATAACATGTAAAAGATATTAGGACAGGTATATGAATAAGAAAGGCTTAGAGGGATATGGGCCAAATGCAGGCAGGTGGGACTTGTGCAGATGATGCATCGTGGTTGGCATGAGCAAGTTGGGCTGAAGGGCCTGATTCCATTCTGTATGACACTATGAGGACTGATTGTAGTCAAACCGAGTGCGGAGTGGAAGGCCTTGAAAAATAAGAGGGGGGTAAAGAGTTGGAGGCAATTTATTTGTGAGCTTGTGGCCTTGTGCCCTGAATCCATGGCCACCACTCATGGAGTGAAAGAGGTTAAAGAATTGGAGATCTCGGAGGGTTGCAGAACAGTATCAATAATGGGGATGGAGTGATTGACACCAAGGATACTTGTTGTGAATTTTAAGTTCAAGGTTAATGATCAGTTTCAATAATGCAACAAAAAAAATCTGCGGTTTAAATCACTTCCCTCTCCTCCTGCTCCCCTGTGCTAACCATTTGGTCTAATTTCACGTTGTGCTTGTTGAGACGGTGATGAGGGGGTTTGGTCTGAGGGTTGGAATTTTTATTCCCGTTCGGGCATCTCGAGTAATTTCACGCATTCTCACAGTAAGGAACAATTACCGGGAATTATTGCTCATCAGTAGTTTCTCTCTTGTGCAATCTCTGCGTTAAGTTATTCCATGTAACATTTTCCTGCCCCGTACTCCTCAAGTCCTTGGAAATTATTCCTTATATTCACTCCGGTTAATTTGTGGGATTGCTTCCCAAAATGGCGTTGTCGGTGGAAACTCTTGTTCGTTACTTCCAGTAACATCTCCCCACGGTGGTTTGTTATTGGCCATCACCCCTTAACAAGTTGTTGCTGCTACATTGTTAAATAACGACCAAAACTGTTGGCAACCTAGCAAGTCAGGCAGTATCCACGGCGAGAGTGAGGTTCTTTTTATTGTCACACGTACCGAGGTAAGTTTATTGGCCAAATATTCACATACAAGGAATTTGCCTTGGTGCTCCGCCCAAGTAACAACATGACATACAGTGACAGTTACGAATGACTCAGAAAACACTAAACATTAATAATAATAAAACATTCATGATAAAACACCATTGATCAAGCATGTGAACCAACAAAATAGCAGATCAAAGGGAGGCCACAGATTTTTGGCTGTTGAGTAGAGCAACGACTCGTGGATAAAAACTGTTTTTATGTCTGGCTGTGGCAGCTTTGACAGTCCGGAGTCGCCTTCCAGAGGGAAGTGATTCAAAGAGTTTGTGGCCAGGGTGTACAGTGACAAACTTTGTTTTCCACGCTATCCAAACTGATCAGATAATAGATACAATGAGTTCAAACTCAAGTACAATAGATAGAGCAAAGCTGGAAGATACAGAGTGCAGAATATAGTTATCGGCGCTGTAGCACATCAGTTCCTTAGACAAAGCCCAATGCCTTCAATGGAGTAGATGTGAAACAAACAGTATCGAAGGGCCAAATGGCCTACTCCTGCACCTATTGTCTATTGTCTAGCGTGTAGAAGGACTATTCGGAAGCCTGGTGATGGGATGGCAGAGGTATTGGCACTGTTAATCTGTATAGCCAGACTATAGACTCTACTTTTGACTTTAGAGATACAGCATAGCACCAGGCCCTTCGGCCCATGGAATTCATGCCGACCAGCGATCCCCCCCATACACTGGCAATAGGGACAATTTACAATTCACCTTCAAACCCGTGCGTCTTTGGAGTGCGGGAGGAAACCGGAACAGCCAGAGAAAACCCACGCAGTCACGGGGAACGTACTAACTCCGTACAGACAGCATCCGTGGTCAGAATTGAACCCGAGTCTGGTGCTGTAAGGTGGCAACTCTACTGCTGCGCCGCTGTGACAGTGTGTAAAAGATTGTTTGTCAAATCTCTCTGTGTGTTGAAATGTGACAGGAAATAACTGATTACTTGAGCTCTGATTAAAATTGCCCCAGTTTTGAGTCAAACATAAAATAGCTCCTACTCTCACGGTAAGTACATGGTTTCAGGGATTTAATCCCACATTTATGGATTGCATTTTCTATTTTCGGAGTGTATTGTGCTTCCTTAATGGCCATTGCTTGGTATTGGAGTAGTGGAAGAGCTTTATCTTTTTAAGACACGGAGAGTAATTAGGCACTTCAGGGTTGATGAAGGCAGCAGAGAATATGCAGCTCAAAGCTATAGACTGTCGGTGAATATTTAGTAGAGTAAGAGAGGCCAGCTCACAGCGTTGTTAATTGCTTTATATTCGTGAATGCTGTTCATACAGAGAACAGGACGGTATTAAATCAATTAAACAGTGTCTATTTGACCTCAGCCACCCGTATCCCTCTGTTTGTTGTCACGTGTACCGTGGTACCGTAAAAAGCTTTTGCTGCGTGCTATCCAGTCAACGGAAAGACAATAGATGATTACAATCGAGCTATTTACAGTGTATAGATACATGATAAGGGAATCTACTAGGAAATGTTGTTGTAGGAGTAGAGGTTTAAGGGTGTGGAGCGATTGTAATGTGTGATTGTAGATCTGCTTCTGTGGCTAGCGCGCTAATATTCATCGAGATTGGTCACCATCTTTAGGTACCACAGACAATTCACTGCAGGAAATGGACACGAAAAGCTGGAGTAACTCAGGCAGAGTCTCTGAGAGTTGGGGGGGGGGGGGGTTCTGACTGTCTCCCCTATCTATGCCTCTCATAATTATATCTACTTCTATCAACTCTCCCCTCAACCTCCAACCATTCCAGAGAAAACAATCCAAGTCTGGAGGAACGGTCTCGACCCGAAACGTCGCCTATCTCCTTCGCTCCTTAGATGCTGCTGCACCCGCTGAGTTTCTCCAGCTTTTTGTGTAACCCCCAAGTCTACGTGACCTCTCCCTGCATCTGCAGGCCACTAATCCCAGCAGCATTCCGGTAAACCTCCTCTGCACCCGCTCCAAAGGTTCCCCATCATCCCAGTAATGGGACGACCAGAACTATACGCAATGCTCCACTTGCCGCCAAAGTGTTCGTTCGTTACATCCAAGAAGCTGTTCTTCAAGTGAGGCCCTCGAACCAAGAGCGTAGGGCCATCACCTCCAAGCTTGATCCTATTTACAACAAACCATTTCAGTTTTGTTTATTGTCACGTGCACCGAGGTACAGCGAAAAGCTTTTGTTGCCTCCTATCCAGTCGGCAGAAATACAATACATGATTACAATCGGACATTTAAAGTGTGTGGACGCATGATAAGGGAATAACGTTTAGTTCAAGGTAAAGCCAGCAAAGTCTGATCAAGGATAGTCCGAGCGTCACCAATGAGGTAGATGGTAGTTCAGCACTGCTCTCTGGTTGTGGTACGATGATGAACCATGAACCCAGTTGCAAATGCGTATATCAATGCAGTGAATTTAGCTCTCTGGAAAAATGAAGATGTTAATAATTATGACGGGATGCTCATAACACTGCAGTCCTAATTCATGCTGCAAAACTGCAAGTATTTTGCTGTGACCTATTGCATTTGTCGAAGTGCTGAAGTCATCCGTGCCTCTCCTTCCCCCACAGTGTGGCACTCACAGTCCTGGCTGCCGGCTGGATCTGTACAGAATAATTCTATCATAGTTGAATGGAGGCTGTTTTCACCGTACTGCCATATGTCAGGAGAGCGGATTGGCACGGTTCGAGGTTGCTTCTCTGTTAAGTTTTCAGTTGCCAGCGAATGTCGGATTATAAAGTGGAAAATGCCATCTGCTTAAAGCTTACAGTCCACCCAAGACATGCCAGCCCTGCCTCCTCTACTGTAAACCTGCCAGGGGTCCACAGCTTGAAGCCTGGCATGGTACGCATCAACTTGGAGTGTGGGAGGTGAACAGCAGGAGCTCCGGAGGTCAGAATCTCTGATCAGCTCCTGATTGCTGGCTTTCCATTGCTGCCTCTCATAATATTGCAATCATTTGTATTTATCTTGTACTTTTAAGAGAGGAATGTGTCCATGGGTTTCCCACAGACATGTAATATGCAGACGTAAATTAAAAATTGTCCCCAGTGTGTGCAGGAGAGTGTTAATATGCAG